>LR990638.1:0-1200000 GCA_905147815.2 Phalera bucephala | reverse complement strand
TCCAGTGCAGCATCAAAAGGAGTTCTTCAGTGATTACTATAATAATTATCAGAGAGACAACTTCGAAGTTAAGGTATGAGCACAAAATATTTATGAGATCTAGATCTTAGACCTCTGATGGACGATTCAGCGCAGTGGTTAAGAGCTTAAGCCGCTCCGCCCACTGTGTCTATAGTCGCGGGTTCGATTCCCACACGGGACAAATCTTTGTGTGACCCACAATTATTTGTTTCGGTCTGGGTATTTGCGTATGTTAATATTCATGTTTGTAAACGCACCCACGACACAAGAATAATTCCTAGAGTTGGGCTAAGTTTTTTTTAAAAAAAAAGCATTTTTATCCTCTAAATATTCATTAATAGTAAAATATGTCTTATTCTATCAAAAAATCTTTTTAATTTATTTTTAAACCCTTCAATAGTCTTAAACTCCATTATATAATTGATATAGCAGTGATAGCCTAGTGGTTAGATCGTTGGACTGCAAAGTCAGAAGTCCATTGCAAACTCAGAGGTCTCGGGGTCAACCCCAGGCACGCACCTCCGTGTTTTAGAAAGCATGTGCGAATTTTAATTAACTGTCACTTTAACGGTGAAGGAAAACATCGTGAGGAAACCTGCATGCCTGAGAGTTTCTCGAAGGTGTGTGAAGTTCGCCAACCCGCACTGGGCCAGCGTGGTGGACTATGGCCTAAACCCTCTCAGTTTGAGAGGAGGCCTGTGCCCAACAGTGGGACAGTTTCTTAACAGGGCTAATATTATTATATCATTTTTTACGGGATTTGTAATTAAGACCTGCTATTACAGTCGTTCAATTACATTTATGCCTAAACTCGGTAATCTACTAAATTGTTTATGGTCTTATTAACAAATACCGACAAATGTATGGTGAGTTGTACGCCTATGGAAAACCATAAGGACACCATTGTATTAATACACACACCGTCACGCCTATATTCCCCAAGCGGGGGTGCCAGAGGTTAGATCCCATGTAATAGGGGGCGAGACTATTGCCATATACCGGGCACAATTCCAGACTCCGGACTCATACTGGGAAGTTTTTTCGTTGGAAAAACTTAATTTGTCCGAGCGATGCGTTTTGCCACTAGACCAACGAGACGAATTAATACAAACAAACAAACACCGTCACGCCTATATTCCGCAGAGGGGGTGGCAGAGGTGTACTGAGTACACCCACGTTTCGCCGACGATGTTAGGTCCCATGTAATAGGGGGCGAGCCTATTGTCATATACCGGGCACAATTCCAGACTTCGGACTCATACTGGGAAGTTTTTCGTTAGAAAAACTACACTTGTCCGACCTAGGATTTGAACCCAGGACCTCCTGATCACAAAGCGATGCGCTTTGCCACCAGACCAACGAATTAATAGATTATCAAAACTTTCAAGACCAACAATTATGGAGTCAATGAACGACTATTTTACGAAAATTACAATAGCAGTCTGGTGCCCAGTTGTGTTGTGGTTTGCGAACCTCAGTAGATCATTCTTGGGTGGTAAATATTTCAGCTTTACAACAAGAGTGATGCGATCCAAGCTGTGATGAAGGCGAGGCAACTGACTGAGGAACAAGCGGAACTCATACTATCCAGGAATCTAATACCCGTTGAAGGTGGCAAGTATAGGTATAAACTATTTTATTGAATTTTTTATTTATTTATTAGGACAAAGCAAGACTATTCGGTGAAGGAAAACATCGTGAGGAAACCTGCATGCCTAAGAGTTTCTCGAAGGTGTGTGAAGTTCGCCAACCCGCACTGGGCCAGCGTGGTGGACTATGGCCTAAAACCTCAGTTTGTGAGGAGGCCCGTGTCCAACGGTGGGACAGTTTCTTAACAGGGCTAATATTATGATTATTTTATTTCTATTAAAATAATAGCTTATATCCGTATCTAATGGACAATTTGAATACTAAAACGAATATTTCAAAGTATTGTAAGTACAGTAGTAATAAGTAGTAGGCGTACCTATTAGCTATCCAGGATTGCTAGTCTTGTTAAATTAAATACTTATACATATAGTTCCTTAGTGTGTCGATAGGTATCTATAAAAATAAAATTAATCTTTAAATCCACTTAATATATTTTTGACTATACAATATAACCTCATCATTATATTAATACGTGAAGCAAAAACTTTGTACCCCTCTTTACGAAAATTGCGCGGACGGAGGAGTATGAAATATCCCACATTTATAGAGAAGGAGTGCAGAATGCCAATTATTTTTTTTAATTATGCATAAAAAATACATTAAATCAATAAAAAAAACATTACACACACTACCATGTATTTGACACACATTTGACTTTTGTTTATTGTTTAAAGTATGTGGTCAAATTGGGAATAGATTAATATTGTTTGTCTTTAATACTATTTGTCTATAGTCTTACTGAATAGTCAAACATAATCAACAAACGATGAAAGAGTAGGTCGAATTTCGACCAATGGGCGACCACTATGTATTAATGGCTACTAAATTATAACCTCAAAATCTAATACTTTTTTTGCAATATTGCGATTCCCCAGTTGTCAATTTAATAATAAATGCCTTAAGAGAATTTACGGGTGATTTGACATCATACAAAGATTTTTTTATTGCTGTTGGTTCTGGGGCAAATCATGTATGGGCGCAGAACAATGTCCTTGGCACAGACTTTCTTACCCGGACGTTTATAATCTGATTTGTTAACAGCAGATACATTCTATTCCGAAAATTGTTAAGTTTCTGTCTAAAGCCAACGCGAACCAAGTCGCGGGCAGAAGCTAGTCACGCCTATATTCCCCAGAGGGGGTGGCAGAGGTGTACTGAGTACACCCACGTTTCGCCGACGATGTTAGGTCCCATGATTACATGGGACCTAACATCGTCAGGGGCGAGCCTATTGCCTATTAAGGGGGCGAGCCTATTGCCTATTAAGGGGGCGAGCCTATTGCCATATACCGGGCACAATTCCAGACCCCGGACTCATACTGGGAATTTTTAGTTAGAAAAACTACATTTGTCCGACCTAGGATTTGAACCCAGGACCTCGTGATCACAAAGCGATGCGCTTTGCCACCAGACCAACGATGCAGAAGCTAGTAATCAATAAAATTAAAAAAGAATACAAAACTCTTTTAAATAGATTATAAACAATGTTTTTTCTGTTTAATTTATTTAATTAAACAGAAAAAACATTGTTTATAATAGTTTTATTCACAGGTTATCCTGGGACCGTCGCCTCAGATTACCAGCCCCACAAAACTACCCCAACGAGTATTACTACCAGCTCTTCAAGACCTGTCCCCCAACCCTCGTGGTTTCCGCCTCTAAAGGTTCAGGCAACCACACCCAAGGTCTGGAAGGCGCTCGGTGGCTGGTCTCCGAACTGGAGAGGACCTTGAAACATTTTAAAGTAGTGAATGTAGAGGGAACTCATGATGTCCATTTCATTGAACCTAAAAAATTAGCTGAGTATGTTAGGAACTTTTTGAATGAGAAATCTAAGTTATAGGCACGAAGTAATTACAAAGAGGAGAGCATTATTACATTTTCCTATACAATCAAACGTGTCACTGCGTGGGATTGAGCGATATAAAGACGTCGTACTTGCATCTAGCTGAGAATATCAAAACTAAACGGTCTTGTCCGGTGAAGCTGTAGAGGCCTCGTGGCCAACAGCGTAGATGATACATCCACAAAAGTCTTTTATGCCAAGTAACCGACTGCACCAACCAGCACCGACTTCAAATATTTATTTTTTTTGCTTTTTGAAGTCGGTTTACCTTATTTTATAAAAGATTTTTATTTTACAATTTTAAGTGACCAGTGAATTATTCTATAGTAGGGTACCTATAGGATTGACGTAATACCCATAAGATCTCAATTTACACATGCCTATTGTTTGTTGTTAAGGAGTTCCCTGGTGTATCCTCTAAGTCCAAGGTCCAATGTCAATAAAATTAATATGGAACCACCTTGGAGATATACTGAACCCAATGCAAAAAAAAATATCAAAATCGGTCCACAATTGACGGAAATATCGCTGAACATACATAAAAAAAAGCATACATACAACCGAACATAGAACCTCCTCCTTTTTGAAGTCGGTTAAAAATGAACGGTTTGTATATGGTATAGACTCTATGTCAGTGTTACTTTATTGGTACATTCGTTAGATGGCATTCGTTTGTATTCTAGAAGACGTTTAATAAATTACGAAACAATACTTACAGGGATATTTTGACCCGCGGCCAAAATCAGAACTAACTTTCATCAAGTGAAATGTCACTTCATGACAGTTACAGAGTTGCCGTTTGCTGTGAAATTTACCGAAGTTCTTTTTTTAAATTAATAACCGTGCGGGACCCACCTGTTGAAATATTTCCTTGGAAATATAAAAAAATTAAAAAATGCTCTAATTTCACATCAACGCCCTGTCAATGGGGCCTAACGATCTTGTCGGACTATAAAAGGGAGATGTGATGTCTTTTTTGTCATCTAAACAATATTTTGAACTTTGAAATAATAGCGCTTTATTGTTTTGTCATTCATTAAAAAGAAATAAAGTTTCAGTAGGAATGTAAACATGAACGTAGTGTTGAAAGAGCAAGTGGTGCCGACAGACTAACGTGAACCAAGGCCACTGCGATGAGGCCAGGGCCTAGTTGGAAGACACAGTGCACAGCTGCTTATGTCGACTCCTCTTTATATTTGCGTCGTGGTTATAGGTCAATTTTAGGATGGCAGTTTAGTCTAATGGCTTGAGGGGTACTATGGCACAAATATATGTGGGATCTACAAATGTTTGTTTCGGTGTGGGTTTGTTGGAGTTATTGCATTTCCCGAAAATAGTGGTAAAGTTAAAATATGCTCATTTGAAAACTCTCCGTAGGGGGCCATTCATAAATTATATCACATTTAATTTATTTTTTGGAGCCCTGTTTGTCCTTGTCACAGGTGGCCAGATTTGTGTGACTTCCCCTCGTAGGACGTCACATATTTGGTCATTTTTAAAGGACATTGTCAAAAATTGCCGCAGAACCAACAAACATTTGACCCATGCCATCATTGTTTATGTATTTTAACCGACTTCAAAAAGGAGGAGGTTCTATGCTCGGTTGTATGTATGCCTTTTTTTATGTATGTTCAGCGGTATTTCCGTCAATTGTGGACCGATTTTGATATTTTTTTTGCATTGGGTTCAGTATATCTCCAAGGTGGTCCCATAATTGACATTGGACCTTGGACTTAGAAGATACACCAGGGAACTCCTGAACGACAAACAATAGACATGTGTAAATTGAGATATTATGGGTATTACGTCAATCCTATTGGTACCCTACTATAGAATAATTCACTGGTCACTTAAAATTGTAAAATAAAAATCTTTTATAAAAAAAGGTAAACCGACTTCAAAAAGCAAAAAAATAAATATTTGAAGTCGGTGCCAAGTAACCGACTGCACCAACCAGCACCGACTTCAAATATTTATTTTTTTGCTTTTTGAAGTCGGTTTACCTTTTTTATTAAAATAATGGCAAATATCCGTATCTAACGGACAATTTTCAAAGTATTGTGAGTACTTATATCGAAGTCGCCGACATCTTTACTGAATGTCAACACAATATAACCATGAGGTTATATTGTATGTTAACATTACATATGAATGTATTAATGCCTACTAAATTATAACCTCAAAATCTAATACTTTTTTTAAATATTGCGATTCCCCCGCTTGTCCTTTTAATAATAAAGGCCTTAAAAGAATTTATGGGTAATTTTAAATTATACAAGTATGTTTTCATTGTTGTTGGTTTTGGGGCAAATCATGTATGGACGCAGAACAATGACCTTTAAAATTTATTTACCTTAATCATCACTTCAACATTATTTGTTTTATATCTTTATATATATGTAAAATCTGTATTAATCAACAATAAATAAAAAATTTCACGCGGCCGCCACGTGTCAAAAAGTCATACAAAGAATTTTGAACCGTAAAATTATTGATAGAGATGATGTTTTAAAGTTTTTTATTATAGTAGTGTCGTCACGAAGCTTATGAATTCTCCCCCCCCCCCCCCTTGTCATACGTCACACTGTTACCCCTAATTCTACCCCTTAAAGAGCTGCCGCGATAAAAAACGTGTTTTTGTACTCAAAGTACGCCATGAAGTATATGGATTAGAGACTTGATTGTATATTTTAGAATCTGGTAAAAGGAATACACGATTTAACGAAATTAGCTCGATAGAAAACAATCTAAAGTCATCTCTATTGAGTTCTTAGATTTACGCTAATATTACACATGAAATAAAACTATTTTTTCGGATTTTATCGCGGTTTATTTTGATTTTAACGTCGGGAACTTAAAAATCAAAATAAACCGCGATAAAATCCGAAAAAATAGTTTTATTTCATCTCTATTGTTTTACATTTTCTAATCCTAACGTAAATCGCTTAAGAACTATATTATTTTTCACATAGGATGGGTAGTGACAGTTCTAATTGCCAAACGAAATTATACTTTATTCAATGGCAATAAGAGGCATGGCCCGTTTCTATACTTATGGTTTTATGCCTTAACACCATTGAATTAAATATTAATTTCGTTTGGCAAATAGAACCGTCACTACCCATCCTATGTAAAAATACTATAGTCAATAGCATTTACTTAAAAATAGGGAATAATTGTAGCAAAGGTCTTGTAATCAATCAATCAATCAATCAGCCTATCGCAGTCCACTGCTGGACATAGGCCTCTCCTAACACGCGCCATTGCACACGGTCCTCCGCCTTCCGCATCCAGTCTGTCCCAGCGACCTTTTTGAGGTCGTCGGTCCATCTAGCTGGGGGCCGTCCTACCTTACGCTTACCAAGTCGCGGTCTCCACTCCAGGTCTTGTAAAGTAGATTGCTATTCCATGGAGTAGTTTTTTTAGAAAATGATAAAATTTGTTTTCTCACATACGTCGTTTATTTCTGAGGGCGCGCTCAATTTATCAAAATCAGAATCAGAGGTTTATTTGCAAACATAGGTACATAAGATGGTGGTTGGTAAAATTAAATAGTCCTATCTATGTTTAGCTCTACGAGCATACAAATATAGTCAGAGTAATAAAATCTATACATTTAATAAAACTGAAACATCGTCGAATCTGATAATTACGTGAGAATAATTCAAACTTTTTATGTCAATGTCATTGGTCTTAACGTCATAGCAAAGAAGTAACAACGTGACTTTTTGGCGGGAAATCGAAGAGTGATGTTGTCAATTTGTTTTAATTTCCAAAACTTGTGTTATTTCGAATTATAATGTGTAATGTTGGTGGAATATTAACCATTATGTGTTGCTATATGTGCATGAGTGAAGGTAATTGTAACAAAGTGATAAAACGTGCCTTTTCGATTTCCCTCAAAACGGCCTATCCAGGGTGGGGCACTTCATCAATTTCTTTATCATCTTCGTCATCAAGTTCATTGGGTAGTTGAATTAATTTAGAAATGAATATTCGTAAACTTTGTACAATGGCATAATGTAAACGCAATTGCCACGAGAAAAAAAAAAAGAAAAAAAAAATAACAACGTCATAGTTATAGTATACACAAAATAAATCGGAATTATTAGCTCACCATGGTCAAGATCACATTAAAGACTGTTCATTAAAATATTCATTTATCGTGTAAAAGGCCTTCTTTACGAGAATATCAAATAAAGTTTTCTTAAAAGTATCCATGTTCTTTGTTTCAAGTTATTTGTTTGGTATTATATTATATATTTTGTGTGTCATGCCCATTAGATTATTATTAAAGATCCGTCCCTTATTGTGCATTTGTAAAGTAATTGCATCAATATCATTCTCCCGATCGATAAGTCATCGATCGCAGTAGCCCCTTAACTTGTGACGTAATTTATGAATGGCGTTAGTTGTACAGTAATTGCTAATTCTGTTTTTATACAATGTATTAAATATACATATATATTTGTAATGTTTTTTTATTGTTATGATATACAATGTTTTTTATTTTATAAAAAATGTATTTTTATTAAGTACCTAAGGTTATACGCTGTTATATGGCAGTGAGAGTTAGGTATGTAAGAAGGAGAACGAAAGCAGGATAAATGCGGTCGAAATGCGAGTTCTGAGAAAGCTGTGCGGAGTCAAGCTGACCGATCGTATTCGCAACAGCGTAGTAAGAAAACGTGTAGGTATGAAAGATAGTATCGGTGTAAAGATGAGAACGGGTATGCTGCGTTGGGTCGGGCTTATAGAAAGATTGACAAAACAGATATACATTGCTAAATGTAGTTACCGGGGAAGACCTAGACTATCTTCCTATGATCAAATAGACGGTCTATTATCTGAAGAGCAAGTCAAGAGATTTCGTAACCGGCGAGCGTGTATGAGACGAACTATGAGAGAGGAAGCCAGAGAGGTATGTTAAGAAAGAATCTGTTTGAGCTCCTCTTTACCTACCTCGCAAGGATCTGGCCTGATGATATTGATAGGTAGAACTATAGATTTCGTACGTGGCACCTACCAAGTAAATACCCTGGGCCCCGTTGAAGGTTTGTTCATATAGCCGACGGAGCGCGACGCAAGCGCTCGGCCAAGTTAGGTCGTGACATTTGCTGTCGCGCCGAGCGGGGCTGCGCTGCGTGGCGTCTCCCGTACATTACACTCCCTAGGCCGCGCCACCAACGCGCCCCGGCCGCGCTGCATTGGCTATGTGGCAAAACCTTAAAAGTGACAATAAGAGGCGACGGGTGACAACGTGGTGTTTCCGCTTAAGGTACACCACTTGACCTTTAGTTCTACCACAGTTAACAGTTACCATCTTTAGGCACTTGGATGACATTCACATAATGAGCTTGATTAAGTTCATTGAGCTGGTGAGTTAAATCTCTCGAGTTAGTAACATCGTGCGGAAATAACCGGACTACTTAATACCTAACACAAGACCCATTAACTTAAGAAACATAGAGTGCACTCGTAAGTGTCACCTGCCTAAGTTTGAAAATGCCTACGGCAGAAAAAAACTAGCTTACATTATGTCATCTCTTATAAATAATTTAACAAATCATCTACAGAAGTCATACTCAAATTCCTCCATACGTAAAAGTCAGTTAACACACTACATTAATAAAACATACACAATATAACCTCATATGTAATAATGGCTCCTGAATAATAACCTCAAAATCTAATCATTATTGTGCAATATTGCGATTCCCCCGCTTGTCCGTTTAATAATAAATGCCTTAAGAGAATTTATGGGTGATTTGGAATCATACAAGTATTTTTTCATTGCCGTTGGTTCTGGGGCAAATAATGTATGGGCGCAGAACTATGTCCTCTACTAAACGGACGATTTAGCGCAGTGGTTAAGAGCTTGAGCCGCTCCGCCCACTGTGTCTAAGAGTCGCGGGTTCGATTCCCGCACGGGACAAATCTTTGTGTGATCCACAATTATTTGTTCCGGTCTGGGTATTTGTGTATGTGAAATTTCATGTTTGTAAACGCACCCACGATACAGGAATAAATCCTAGTGAGGGGCTACGTTTTATATTAAAAAAAAAAAAAAAAAAAACGCGCCCGTGTCATTGTCATCTAAGTGCCATCAATGAAACACGACAGTTCAACGCAAAGTGGTTTTATTCACATATATCCAATAAATATTAAACACCTGAGGTGTCACACCTCTTACAATTTACCTAAATGATAATCAAATCACAATTTAGCCTTAATAACTTCAAGTAAAAACTTCGAAATATCATCCGCCATGCAATCAGGGTTATCCAAATGCACATCATGGCCGCCTTCCACAATTTTTACCCTATAATTTCCGTTAGGCCATGCCTTCTCCTCCATCAGGAATGATTCGACACCCTTATATACACATACATCGATCATATCTCGAGCTAAGATGCAAAATGTCGGAGTGGTAGTTGTAGTGTATATTTGTCGAAGATTTTCGCCGGAAAATGGTAATACTGTTACGTCTTTCATTCGCTGATCGAAGGTGAATCTGCAAGAGATGGTATCGATGTGTGAAGTTTAATACCGAGTACACTATGCCACTGCCGCCACTTCCCGTAATACCCAATTTACACACTGCCCACTTACGCGTGAAGCTTCCGCTCTACTGCTCTTTCTACACTGTCCGGCGCTCTCTTCATTAGCGGTTCAATCAACCCTTATCGGTATCAACCCTTTTTTAAGTAAGTGGCACGTTTATACGAGTAAGCTCCCACTCACATTACACAGAAGTGGGCAGTGTGTAAACCGAGTATAATAGCAAACAGTAGGGAAGTGGTCATTAAAGTGGGTGGTCCAATTAAGTATTGGACAGTAATTTGACCGACGACTCGTTCCAGTGGTTAAGGGGTTAAGCGGTTCCACCAATAGGATCGGACAGTGGCGGATTCGAACTCCGCTCTGGGGAAATCCTTCCCTCCCGATGCCTTTATTTTCCTTCTTTCGGATACAGATACCGCACATAGGAACAGACACCGACCTCGTCGGCGAGGTTAAAGAATCCCGCCGGCCGGTTCAGAGCATCACGGCGAGACACCTAGTATACGCCGTCCCCTATAGCGACAGTCCAAGACAAGGCCGTTCCTCTTTGAGACGCCCTTGAGCTAGTTGCTCCCGCGCCCTTCCGGCTCGAGCGTAGTTGTTGCACGCTCGCCCTAGTACCAGGGGAAGCTATAAAGGCCCCTCGGCCAAAAGTTTAGATCATTCACACACACAAAGGACATTGTTCTGCGTCCATACATGATTTGCCCCAGAACCAACAACAATAAAAAAATGCGTGTATGATTTCAAGTTACCTGTAAATTATCTTAATGCATTAATTATTAAACGAACAAGCTGGGGAATCGCATTATTGCAAAAAAATATTAGATTTTGGGGTTATAATTTAGTAGCCAACAATACATTTGTAAAATCGTAAATGTAAAAATACACTAGCAATAATCAAATCGATCATTATTGAATGAAATCGATTCAATATAATTGATGGATAGGATTGACATCTCCGACCGTAATTCGAGAACAGCCTTGAGATTTAGAAAAGACATTGGCGATTTAATTACTTACAGTACTTTGAAATATTCGTTTTGGATTGCGAATTTTCCATTAGATATGTATGTTTGCAACTACTATAATAAAACAGATAAATAATTATGGTATATGTCACATGTTTGTTGGTTCTGGGGCCATTTAGCGCAGTGGTTAAGAGTTTGAGCTGCTCCGCCCACTGTGTCGAATAGTCGCGGGTTCGATTCCCGCACGGGACAAATCTTTGTGTGATCCACAATTATTTGTTCCGGTCTGGGTATTTGTTTGTGAATTTTCATGTTTGTAAACGCACCCACGACACAGGAATAAATGCTAGTGTGGGGCTACGTTTTTAAAAAAAGAAAAAAAATAAAAAAATTCGATGATGTCCTTTGTTACATAGCTCTGTTTATCGAACATTAAGACACCTGTAAAGTCCATCGCCCGCTGGTACCAAGCATCTCTCAAGGACGTGTTCTGAAGCCTCTTTAGAGATTCTCCTCGCGTCCATAGTCATCTCTTGAGCCTGAAAAAAAAGCACGCCTGTCACACATTCCCACCGGTTCTGCGAGGTGCAGTTCAGTGTAAGTGTGGTCACACAGAGATTTGATCCGGTCTGGGTATTTTTAGGGTATGTGAATTTTATGTGTGTATAAATGCATATTTGACACAGAAATTATTACTTATGTGGGTCTACGTTTAAAAAAAAATCGATCCCGAAAATCCAAAATTCCCAGTACGCGTCCGGAGTCTAAAATTGTTCCTGGTATATGACAACAGGCTCGCCCTCTATTACATGGGACCTAACATCGTCGGCGAAAAGTGGATGTACTCGATACAGCTCTGCCACCCCTGCTTGGGGAATATCGGCGTGATGGTGTTTATTTTGTTTTTTATACATACATATGTATATTAATAAAAACAATAATTATCGAAATGAATGCCAGAGGAAAGAATGACAAAACAGATATACAATGTGAAAGTGGAAGGATGCAGGTACCGGGGAAGACCTAGACTATCTTACCACGACCAAATAAACCGAGTCTTATCTGATGGAAAAGTCAAAAGTCTCCGTAACCGGCGAGCGTGTATGAGACGAACTATGAGAGTCGAGGAACCTAGAGAGGTATGTAAGGAAAGAACCTGTTGGAACTCTGTACTCTCTGCCTACCCCGCAAGGGATCTGGCGTGAGGTTATAGATAGACAATAATTATTTTTACATATTATTATATCGATATGTCGATTGGTTTATTATAGTTGTCAGCTCTACACTAGTCGTCTTAAGCTGTCAATATTTATTTTGTTTTGACATTTGCACCTGTCAGTTTGTTCGTGGATTTGTGAACACGAGTTTACTTACTTTTTCATAAGTATATTTTGGAGCGGTCTCAGGTCCTCCGCTGAGTTTTGGGTACTTGTCATCGTCGTAAAAAGCGTAGTACCGCTTATACCAGAGTCTCATGGCTTCCCTCGTACTGGGCCAGTTGTGATGAGCAGGTACCGGATCAATTTCTACCATCCGCGTTATGTGACCCGGATACGCTATATTGAAGTATTTTCCTGGAAAAGAATTTATCTATCTATCTATATCATCACGCCACATCCCTTGCATTTTTTTGCACAGAACCCTATTTCTTTTTTTAAATTAAAAGTAGCCTACGTATCTTCTTATCTGCCAGTGAAAGTCCCGTCAAAATAGGTCTAGCCGTTTCGGAGATTAGCCAGAACAAACAGACAGACAAAGAGACACACAAACATTTTAAAAATTGTTTCTTTGCTATAAGTGCCATATAGACCTTCATATGTATTTATTAAAAAGCTGTATAGTTGTATAGATTGGTTAAAGCCACTAGGGCTTGCGAGTCATAAACGCACTTGATTTTTACTACATGTACGGAATCTAAAAAACGATCCACTTACCTATAGGGACACCCAAAGAATGTCCAATATAAATAAACTTGTCCCATTTATAATGATCTTTAACTTTTACAATAGTTGGGACCAGATCCAATATGCTATATCTCAGACCGCGCGGCAGGTGGTCTGACAGACCATTGCCAGGGAGGTCTATGCTTAGGTAGAAGAAACAATCCGGGAGACGCGAGACCAGCGGTCTGAAACCCGAACATGCGTCTAGCTTCCCGTGACAGAGCAGCACTGGAGGGTTAGACGGATCGCCCCATGATAATGCTGAAAAAAAAAATTGTACTACAAACAAATCTTAGTCTAAAGCTACAAGGATCTTTTGACCCGTGGATGGCAATGACAGGGGAGGCGTTGGTGTGAAATTAGGGTTATCATTTAGTAAAATTTTTCTACTGCCAGAAAAATATTTCAACAGGTGGGCCTGCATAGTTTCTAAATAAAAAAAGAACTTTGGTAAATTTCATAGCAGCGGCAACTCTGCAAATGTCTTGATGTGACATTTCTCTTGACGACAGCGTTAGTTATGATTTTGGCCAAAGGTCAAAAGATCATTGTATGACTGTATTATGAATCTACCGCTGACGACCTATCACATATATTCGTCATTGAATACTATTGAGTTACCATGCCAGCTCGAAGAGATCTATGCTCCGAATTTTCCTGCAATATCGAATTAGAAACTTGTAGATCCGCAGGAGGACCAAAGTCACTAATAAGGGCTATGTTTTATATATTCTTTTTTTTTTCTTAGCCTGTTTGAACGTCCGACTCCTGAGCAAAGGCCTCCCTTTTATAATTCCACAGCTGTCGATCTTTTGCTATTTTCGCCCACGAAGTACCTGCAAAAGTGTCAAAATTGTCGCGCCACCTTTTACTAGGTCAACCTCGTCGTCAGCGACCTCCACTTGGTACCCAATTGGTGATGGCGTTTGCCCACCTCTGCGAGTCCATGAGTGCTACGTGGCCGGCCCACTCCTACTTCAGCTTTGCAGATTTCATACCTACGTCTGTGATACGGGTAATGGAACGCAGAGTGATGTTTCTGATGTGGTCAACCCGTTTGACACCTAACATACTGCGTTCCATAGCTCTTTGACAAATCTTGAGTTTGGACTTCTGTTGCTCGGTTAATGACCACGTTTGAGCACCCTAATAATATAGCCCTCAGAATTGCTTAAACTTAAGTGGCAGTGGGCGGGTCACATCGCTCGTAAACTGACGGCCGTTGGGGCAGAAAGGTTCGCGAGTGACGACCACGTACCGGAAGACGAGGAGTGGGCAGGCCGATAGATTGATGACCTGGTGAAGGTCGGGGGTGGAAGTTGGATGCGTACAGCACAGAACCGGTCGTTGTGGCGGTCTTTAGGGGAGGCCTTTGTCTTGCAGTGGACGTCTTTTGGCTGAAGATAGATAGATATATAATGTTGTTTTATAATATCTCTAGATATTATAAAACAAAATTCCTCTGCCGCGACTGTCTGTTTGAACGCGATGCACGGATTTTCAAACGGTTTTCAACAATGGACGGAGTGATTCCAGAGAAAGGTTTATGTGTATAATTTACCCGTGCGAAGGCGGGGCGTGCATCGCTACATAGTTGCGACTACCTACCAATAGATGGTGCTGACGATTCCCCATACATGTCTAGAACGCGATATTAGAGTGCGCACGACGTGTAACATATACAAGCCCCCTACAACTCTTGGGGAGAGCGGCAGGACATAACACCCGACTGGCTGGAAGATTTTGTTTTCAAAAAGACAGAGATGGGTGCCTGGGTGACACTGACAATAGGTGACATTAATCTCGGTATTGTCAGCTTACGAAAACGCTAAAAATCACTCTAAGCTTTCATTAGACAGACTAACTATTAGTATAATAAAAAACTTTACCTGCAATATTACCCCATGGCGCTTTTATGGTGACTTCTTTTTCCGTTTGACGCAGTTTTGAACCCATTGAACTAAAAATACAAATATCATTTTAATCGGACTACTTCATGGTTAAATGGTCTCTCTAAATTGGTTCCAAGTCACCGACTAAATATCGATTAAATTGTAAATGTCAATCCAATTTTGGACATCACTATTACAATATGACACTTCCAAAAAAAAAAATTATAGACATACTCTCAAGGATAAACTGAAGCGGCTATTTATTAGTACGAGTATTAAACTAAATTTGACATCTATTAACAGAAATGAATATATTTCTACCCAATTGTTTTTGTCATTAATTAAAATGAATTAAATATAGGCAGCACGAACCAAATTCATTGCGTAATTGTATAACTTACGTCACGATCTGAAACAGCTGCCGCGTCCACTTCATTCCGTCGTATTATCTTATCTGGGTAACCTTAAATTTCGTCAGATTACGTACATGGCGGCAGTCGGACGCTTTTATTTAAATAAATTAATCTAATACCATGCAAATAAGTGTGTACTTACTACATTATCATAATAATAAATAATATCATCATAATTGTTATCAGATATGTCTGAAACCCTGCGGATCTCATGCATTGTTTTCTTTTTTCTTCAGAGTTACGTAACTCAAGGGGCCATTCATTACTTACGTCATACCAATTCCATGATTTATCAACCTTGCTCGTAGTCGTCCAGGCTTCCCCTAGCGTGACGACAAATATTTTACTTCTTTAAAATTATTTACATATACTACGTATATTTCTAAAGATTTTCGTTTAAATGGATTACTGCAAGGTTGCGCAAACTCATAGTTATCTTTAAATCATTGCGACAAGTAGCCACTACAGAGATGATGAAGTCCATTTACTTCGCGCTGTGTCAAACGCTTCCTACGTATTGCATTACTGCCTGGGGAGGGAGCACAAAAACACACTTTCTAAAAATTGAAAGAGCTCAGAGAGCCATTTTAAAGGTAGGCCATAAGCTACCGTTTCACCATTGCACTACGGACCTCTATAAGCGATGGGAGGTCCAGACTTTTCGTCAACTGTTTGTTCTACATACGGTCTTCCTACAACACTCCACGCTAAAGTATGGCCCGACTATCTTTATCAACACACGACGTAAAGATAAGGTGTGTACAATCGCAAACTTAAAAACTCGTTTCTCTCACCGCTTCTTTTGTTACCAGGGCTGCAATCTTTTCAAATTATTATTGCAAGGTAATGGTAACAAGATAGTTGTTGAGTCTAGACTACGCATTAACCGAAAGTAATAATAAATAATAATACGCACGCACGCACGCCCGCACGCCCGCCCGCCCGCCCGCACGCACGCACGCATGCACGCACACACACACACACGCACATGATGGTTAACAGGCTATATAACTGTAATATGTTGTTATTGTGTAAGATAATGTACCTAATCTGTGTCCATGGGGTGGGGTCCTAGTGACCTGTAATACAGGCCGTGGCCTAACTCAGACACCAGCTCCTCACATTCATTTATTATGATATTATAAAAAATCTTACCTTACTTATTTTATTACCCTGTACATACACAATGTGAGGAGTAATAAACGCTTTATTATTATTATTTATTATTACTTCTCTAGTATGGTAAAATTGTTGAAAGGCGAATGCGCGAGAAGTCCGATAGAATGTTGTGCGAGGCACAAGGGGTTTCAGGTCCGGAAGAGAATGTTCGGATCAAGTTTTCTCCCTTCGCAACATCGTAGAGAAGCATCTGGCAGTGGGCCGGAAGGTTTTCTGCGGTTTTGTGGATCTAGAGAAGGCGTTTGATAGAGTTGTGCGAAAGAGACTTTGGGACATTTTGCCTGAGTATGGTATAAATGGCACTCTGCTGCGGGCCGTCCAGTCCACCTATGTGGACTGCAAGGCATGCGTTCGGGTGGGTGGTAACATGTCACCCTGGTTTGACGTTGAAATCGGCGTCAAGCAGGGTTGCGTGTTGTCCGCTAGACTGTTTATAATATATTTGGATAAAAGTCTTCAAATACTGAAAGCGATGAATGAAGGTGTACAAATGAGTGATCTAGTGGTAAATCATCTACTATATGCAGATGACGCGATTTTGATAGCGCCAACAGCCACTGATCTGCAATCACTAGTCACAGTTATGAAAGACGACTGCATGAAAAATGGCTTACATTTGAATGTGAAGAAAACCAAAATTATGGTTTTTGAACGGGGAGAAACCAGAACGAATGCAACGAATGCAAGGATTATGGTTGGGAACGATGTGCTGGAGCAAGTGAATGAGTTTGTATATCTTGGATGCGCATTCAGTAAGGATGGAAAATACACCGCTGACATAGAGAGAAGAGTAAGTGCAGGGAACAGAGTGAATGGCGCGATGGGAAAGCTACTTGGGAGCCGGCACTTAAGCCGAAAGGCGCAGCTGGCCATACATAATGGAGTGCTTGTCCCAACGCTGCTATATGGCAGCGAGAGCTGGGTATGTAAGAAGGAGAATGAAAGTAGGATAAATGCGGTGGAAATGCGAGCTCTGCGGAAGATGTGCGGTGTGAAGCTGACCGACCGTATTCGCAACAGCGTAGTAAGAAAGCAAATAGGTATGAAAGAGAATATCGGTGTGAAGATGAGAAAGGGTATGCTCCGTTGGTTCGGGCATATAGAAAGAATGTCCGAAGAAAGAATGACAAAACGAGAAAGATGTAGGTACCGGGGAAGACCTAGACTATCTTACCATGACCAAATAGACCGGGTCTCATCTGAAGGACAAGTCAGGAGTCTTCGTATCCGGCGAGCGTGTATGAGACGAACTATGAGAGTAGAGGAAGCCAGAGAGGTATGTAAGGAAAGAGCCTGTTGGAACTCTGTATTTTCTGCCTACCCCGTAAGGGATCTGGCGTGATGATATAGATAGATAGAATTCTCTAGGCGGAGCTTTGCGCGCGCGGATAGGTACATGCGGAAAATACCCATAAGGTAGAAAAATGTTATATCTATTCTACATTTTTTCTAAAATTCGTTGAAAAAATAAAATAACGACTTCTACTTATATGATCGCTCACATGCGCGGATCCTGTGCGAACTTGCCATGTTTTTATACTAACGTTTTTTAAAAAAAAATTATCGATCTTAACAAAAGGAGGAGGCTCTAAATTCAACTGAAATTTTTTTTTATGTTTGGTATGGCATAACTTTTGTAGTTACGAACTGATTTTGATTATTATCTTTGCATTTTTGTTCAGTATACTTATAAATTCCACGATGAAAAATAATGAAATGGATGTTATTAAGGATACGCCATTAATTTGGGTACTTACACACCAGTCATGATGGGCGTCATTAGCGACATTTAAGTCACCATTTACCACTTAGCAACTGCTACAGCCACTTACTTACGCACATAGACGTATACTAGTTAATAAATCACAAACATTAGACATTGTATAAGGTTCATATTTGGTTTACGCAAATATGACCATGTTTCTGAATTTCGTGGAAGACTCAAGTGGCTGCCAATCCGCCATCGCCGGAATGCTAACATACTATCGCTTTTATACAACATTTTATATAATCCGACAACTCCCTCTTACCTTCAAAAACGGTTTGAATTCCTTCATGAAACGCATTCGAGGTTCCTAAGGTCATCAGAGAATCTGAGGCTGAAAACACCAATGCATTCCACAAACTTCTTTCATAAATCCTTCACTAATCAAGCTGTACGCTTGTGGAATGCATTGCCTGTTACGGTCCGACGTGCAAAGACGTTGCATTCTTTTAAAACAATGGTTAAAGATCACTTTTTCCTGGTTGGATAATGTAATAATTGCTGTCATAATTGGATTGAATTAGATTTATATGTTTAGTATATCAAGTCCTGTGTATCAATTTGTATGTAGTAGTATTTTATAGAATATATATCTTTATAGTGTACGCCACCAACTGCCCTCTATTTTTATCTGTTGCTTCTTCCAACGTACTGGTTGTCTGGAAGAAATTGCTCTTAGCAATAAGACCGCCAATTGTGCCTCTATCTTAAGTTAATATCACATTGTATTTTTCTGTTCGCTGGTGTACAATAAAGAATACTCTATCTATCTATCTATCTAATATGCAAAACATTTTTAAAAATCGAAACAAAAGCAGTCGTATTTAGGGCCTTGGCCTTTGCGCCGAACAAAGTTAGCACATATAACTTCTACCCATTGATATACATAACACTAGATTAGCAGTAACGGCGTAAATGTATGTCGGCTAAGAATAAGCCCGCAGCCAAGTTTCAAGCTTCTCTCATTCATTGGCCTGCCTGACGCCTCTCGAGTAACATGTATTAATAAAAAATCACAAAATAGGTAAATGCGTGGTGTAAGAACGCGATTTGAGGTCACAAAATCACTACACCGCAAGCGGAATGACTTTCCATACATAAGTTTATTGTTTTTTCATATATTTACTAGTAAATAAAATAAAAAACCGATTTAAAGTTACAAAAATAAATTTGAGACGCAGTGTTGCCAATTAAAACACCATTTAGTGTTCCCGTCTTTGTGGGAAAATGTTGGATAATTGTGTCACCTATAATAATGTACTATACGAATATTTATTTTAATCATTTTTTGGATCCCAAAGGGTGCAATTTCCGCCTGATCCCTTGCGGGGTAGACAGAAAGTATAGAGTTCCAAAAATTTCATTAGAATATTATGAAAATAAATAAGCTATTTACTCAAGGCGAATATTGTCCACAATTCTTTGTGACATAATTGTCTAATGGATCCGGTAAAGAATAGCACCACCCCATTTGTTCTTACGTGTGTCGTAGAAAGCAATTGGGGAATTAACCAAGACTTTTACTATCCTTTTTTTTAAAAAAAGCTCCACCTGATAATTATTCAATGTCGTGGGTTCTGTACGCGTTAGACTGTACTCGTACAGCGTTTTTGGAAGATAATACACTTGATATTGTAATAATTAAAAGGTTTATTGATAGTCCCAATTATCACTATTCTATGATTTAATGATAAATTAGAATTAATGTATGATATGATATATGTATGTATGTGAGCACGTGCGCGATTCTCTTGCTAACCGATTGTGAACTGATGATCGTAATTAATATAATGTGCATGTGACGTAAAAATGCTGATGATGCAAACGGACGGGCTGGCCCGTACAGGTACGTTTACAAACATGAAAATTACACAAACAAATAGCCAGACCTAAACAAAATGTGTGAGTCACACAAAGATTTGTACTATGTGGGAATCGAACCCGCGACTATTCAGTCTAGTAACTGAAGCGGCCTACCACTCTTTAACGTCTGGATAAAGAAGTAAAAACAGGAAATAGGCAACAACGTTTTACTGAGTTTGTTGAAGAGATACGTATTTTGTGAATTAATATTTATTTTACCCACTCTAAATAGACTGCAACTATCAACCTGCATATTTTGATAATAATGCAATAGATAACATTAGGTGTGTTTTGTTTATTACTCATTCAATAATATTTTTATAGTTTGACCACATACCCTAATGGACACTATTAACTAATATCCAAATTAACTGTGTAACAATTCTAATTTCATATAGAATAAAATGAATTAGGTACTATAATAATTAATTTTATTAATTCATGTACTGGATTCTATCTGAAATGTAACAAAGTCAATTAAAAAATATATAATAAAAAATTATATTCATTGTGCATTTAAATTGTGGGAAATAATCATATAGTAAGCAACACTGAGCCTCCTACTACTAATAATATGGCTACCTCTATCGGATCGACGTAATGTCGGTATGGTGGGGAACAAGAGTAAAAGAGATGGATATATGTTTACTCCAAATTATTTATTGGATTCAAAGCTACGTCGGCATACTTTTAAGTTGTTACACTTTTTTCGACGCGCCGAAGTGACGTTTGCTTCTCTTTGTATTTACCTAAATGCTTCTACCTATATTCTCACGCCAGATCCTTTGCTAGATATACGAGTATAACACTAGCGACCGGCATCGGCTTTGCACAGGTGAATTATACACATAAACCGTTCTCTTGAATCACTCTGTCCATTGGTGAAAGCCGTATGAAAATCCGTTCCGTAGTTATTAAGTTTATCGCGTTCAGACAGACAGACACGCGGCGAGGGGTGGGGTGTAATGTTTAAATTAGTAGCTATTATTCAATTTGCAGACAATAATTAATTCGGTTTTAGGTTAAAGTCCAAGTTATATTATAATCATTAAGGATAACACATATACAAGCTGTAACAAAATTAATGCAAGGCGTGAAAGTAGTTTGTTTTTAATCGGCATATACTGGGTGTCTCGCCGTGGTGCTCTGCACGGGCCGGCGGGCAAGAGATTATTCGACCTCGCCGACGAGGTCGGTAGCTGATCTTGAGCGCGGTATCTTTATTTGAAAGAAGGGAAGTAAGGGCATCGTGAGAGTCGGTGAGAATATGCCGCGGGCGGCGGTAGCGGCTAATAGGAGACGAGTCAGATGCGTAGTCGGCGGCGGCTACGATTAGGGGTTCTGATGGTCGGACACGTTCGCGAAGTAGCCTTTTTAATATAGGTGCGAATTGGTTCGAGACCGAGATCGGAATGGAACTGCGTCTAAGTGTATTTAGTCCCTTAATACGACTAAAGACGTCAATAAAATCGGATTTGCTTACGTGGTATTATTTTATCATAATCATGGCGTTATCTTTATTGGTGCAATTGTTTAAGTCGCTTATCGTTGTAGGTTTGTAATGATAAACAACAATATTCTGTAATGACGTAGACCAGGCCCTCACAAATGTAGTTCAAATCCTCAGGGAGGAAGGTACGAGATTTTGTGAAACGCGACGTATAAGTAAGAAAACGAAGCTTACCGAGGAGACACTGTAGCTTATGAAGGAACGACGTGTAAACCCACCCAACACTTCGTTAGAGCAACGGGCACTCAACAAACGAATTAACAAACTGGTACGCCATGACTTCCGATGCGCTAATACACGCGCTATTGAAAAAGCAATCGAGCAAAATCGGGGGTCGAAAGTTTTCGTTCAGTCTTTGGGGAGAAGCCATCTGACGAAGTTGTCCAAAGCCAGTGGGGACGTCATCACTTCTAAGCGGGAGATTCTTTTGGAAGTAGAAGACTTCTACAACCGACTATACGCCTCGCATACATCTCGTCCTGATCCCGAAAATGAGGATCCTAGAGCTACATTAAGCCGCCACTTTACGGAAGACCTGCCCGAAATCAGCCTAGACGAAATCGTGATGGCTCTTGAGCAGCTAAGGAATGGACAAGCCCCTGGAGAGGACGGAGTTACAACTGAACTATTAAAAGCAGGAGGTAAACCCGTGCTAAAGTAGCTCCAAAATATCTTTAACTCTGTCCTCTTTAATGGGAGAACTCCAGAGGCATGGGGTAGGAGCGTGGTCGTATTGTTTTTCAAAAAGGGTGATAAGACCCAACTGAAGAACTACCGCCCTATTTCGCTCCTGAGCCACATTTATAAGCTGTTTTCAAGAGTTATCACGAATCGTCTTGCGCGAAGGCTCGACGAATTTCAACCCCCGGAACAGGCCGGGTTTCGAAGAGGGTATGGAACCATAGACCACATCCACACTATACGGCAGATTATACAGAAGACCGAAGAGTATAATCGGCCCCTGTGCTTAGCATTCGTGGACTATGAGAAGGCCTTTGACTCGATCGAGACCTGGTCAGTTATGATATCCTTGCAACGATGCCAAGTCGACTGGCGATACATCCAAGTGTTAAGAAGTCTCTATAACGCCGCGACCATGACCATCCAGTTAAAAAAGCAGCAGACCAACCCTATCTCAATGCATCGAGGAGTGAGACAAGGGGACGTTATCTCCCCCAAATATATATGGCCGAAACGTTGCAGGATTTACAACGGATGCTGACCAGCCGATTCTTCCAAACAAATAGGTCTCCGCATGAACTTGGACAAGACCAAGGTACTGTTTAACCGACATGTAGTACCGGAACCTGTTGCAATACATGGCGCTATTCTCGAAGTTGTTCAAGAATATGTTTACCTAGGGCAAACTCTGCAGTTGGGGAAAAACAACTTCGAGAAAGAGGTCAACAGAAGAATACGGCTGGGCTGGGCGGCATTTGGGAAATTACGTCGAGTATTTACATCGCCCATTCCACAAAGCCTAAAGACAAAAGTCTGACATATGGAGCCGAGACGTGGACACTCGCGGTTGGAATGGTTCATAAATTTAAAGTCACTCAGCGAGCTATGGAAAGGGCTATGCTCGGAGTTTCTCTGAAGGATAGAATCCGGAACGAAGTCATTCGACAGAGAACCAAAGTTATCGACATAGCCCACCGGATTAGTAAGCTGAAGTGGCAATGGGCCGGTCACATTAGCCGAACAACCGATAACCGCTGGGACAAACGAGTTCTTGAGTGGAGACCGCGGACTGGCAAACGTAATGCAGTACGCCCTCAGGCTAGGTGGAGCGATGACCTTCGTAGGGCGGCTGGTAGAAACTGGATGCGAGTAGCCGAGGATCGTACCCAGTGGCGTGCACTTGGAGAGGCCTATGTCCAGCAGTGGACTGCTATAGGCTGATGATGATGATGATGAATATTCTGTACAATATAGTAACAATAAACACTTTTACGCCAATATTTTTTTCAGGAAGGCAAAGTTGGACTATGTACAGTCACGAGCAATCCTATCTTACTAACCCACTATCCTATGAAAGTTTGAATATTTAGATGTTTGTTACTCAATCACGTAAAAACGGTTGAACGGATTAGGATGAAAGTTGGCACACAGATAGTTTATTACCTGGATTCACATAGGATACTTTTTATCCCGGAAAATATTATCCCGTCTGTCTGTCCTTTTAAAAAATCTTTGGTATATAAACGTGGCAAGTGCGAATAGTATTCGCGCTATAAGGCTTCCATACAAGTAGATGTCGCTATTTTATTTTTTCAACGAATTGCAGAAAAAAGTGTAGAATAGGCATAAAATTTATCTACCCTATTGGTATTCTGCGCGTTTCTATCTCGGTAAGTAAGTCATATAAGCGAAAATTTTTAAACACTTTAAAGTTGTCAAATATTTGTCGTCACGCTAGGGGAAGCCTGTCATACAAATTTGAACATGTGACGAGGACGAGCAAGGTCCATAAATTATGGAATTGGCATGACGTAAATAATGAATGACCCCTTGAGTTACGTAACTCTGAAGAAAAAAAGGAAACAATGCATCAGATACGCAGTGTTTCAGACATATCTGATAACAGTTATGATAATATTTTATTTATTATTACGATAATGTAGTAAGTACTCACTTATTCGCATAGTATTAGATTAATTTAGTTGAAAGCGTCCGACAGCCGTCATGTACGAAATCTGACGAAATTTAAGGTTACCCAGATAAGACAATACGACGGAATGAAGTGGACGCGGCAGATGTTTCAGATCGTGACGTGAGTGACAATTACGCAATGAATTTAGATCGTGCTACCTATATTTAATTTATTCTAACTAATGACAATAATGACAAAAAAGAAACAATTGGGTAGGAATATATTCATTTATGTTCATAGATATCAAATTTAGTTTAATCCTCGTACCACTAAATAGCCGCTTCTGTTTATCTTTGAAAGTCTTAAGGGTTATAATTCATGGAAAATTTATCTCAAAATGTTTTTTTTTTTGCAAGTGTCAAATTGTAATAGTGATGTCCGAAATCGGATCGACCTATACAATTTAATCGATAATCGATATTTAGTTGGTGATTAAACATTGCTAGTTAATTTTTTTTTGTAATTTAATTTGATTTACTAACATACTTCTATAATTAGTGCCAATAAAAGAAGTATCAATAAGATAACAAACAGTAAACAATCTTTTTGTACGTGTTCCGACCAGGGCCATACCCATAAAATTTAAACCAGCCCAAATGACTGAAAGACGATCCATAATTTCACAGTATGGGAATGGAACCAATTTAGAGAGACCGTTTAACCATGAAGTAGTCCGATTAAAATGATATTTGTATTTTTAGTACAATGGGTTCAAAACTGCGTCAAACGGAAAAAGAAGTCACCATAAAAGCGCCATGGGGTAATATTGCAGGTAAAGTTTTTCATTATTCTAATAGATTGAGTAAAAAACATACAAATTTTCGCATCTATAATATTAGTAGCATTATTCATTCATTAGTAAAATGTTTAATTAAAATTCAAGTTATTCAGTCATTTAAAATTGTTTAACCCGATTCCTAAAAACATGAATGGACGGAGCACGTCTTATAGAGGCAGGCATGAGTTCCACGAAGGTCATCTGCATATAAGTGGTATACAGAAGAAATATGGGAAATAGAGTTAATAAAAATTGCGAAGAGGAGTGTAGAAAGGACCCCGCCTTGTGGTACACCGACCGACGTATCACACCATGACGAGAAATTCTCTTCAAATGCTGTCTAACTAAAACGTCATTATTTTTTATCACTTTTCTTAATCGATTTTTTTATGGGATTAAATTCATGAAGCTAAAATTACCTGGAGGGAGTCATACGACGTTGCCGCTCCGCCGGTCATCGTTCAACACATTGTCTTTTTTCTCTCTCAATTACACGGATCACCATTTTGAGTAAATGAGAAAGCTATTGTAAGGTTGGTAACGTCGCCCTGTACGTGTGCTTGGTTGCCTGTTGTGACCTGTGCTTAGGCCATAACAAATGCGCCCCGTCCGTTTCAACGGTTAAAATACAAATGAAAATCATTGTGATAACTGAATATACTTTAATACAGTGAAATTATATCGTGTTGTGCTGTATTTTGTCAATCAAGAACAACTAAAGGAGGAGTGAAAAATCCTGAATTTACATTTCACACGTATGTATTTATTGCCTCTTATTATATTATAGGGAAGTTTCACAGCAAAATTATGGATTTAACATTAAAAATACACATCACTGACGTCATGTAATTAATAGTCGGTGATAATTAACTGTGAGTATAAAACTTTAATTTATATTTCAAATATGCATTATTTTACGCTTCTCCACTAGTGATGTCCTACAGCGCCTATCGCTTACTGTCAATATTACTAAATTTATACTGAAACATTAACCATTCCTATTTCACGTCACAATGACTAAACGTATTTGGATGAAATTGAGTAAGGATAGGATATCTAGATAAACACCGTCACGTCTATATTCTCCAATCGGAGGTGGGATATCTAGACCTATTTATGATTATTTCATCTTTAACTATAACGGCGTTTTACCTGAAATAAAACGTTTAACTACTTACCTCACTGGAAGCTTTATATTGAGATGGCGTATAGAGCCTCGGTTACGAAATGAAGTTTTGCCCTTTGGGCAGTACTGCTTTTACTGAAGATTAGAGGTTTGACCTCTATAGGAGTTGTCCTCCACTCCGCGAAGGTGCGTTGCATGCCATGCCCGTATGTAGATAAATCTGAACCCTGAAAAGCATGTTGATGTCCATGTGATGGGACTGCTGATTTTCGTGATTTAGAATCCGGGTTTGAGTGCTAAAACGTTAAGAAAGGTACCTCCCTTTTTATTATCACCGGCACGCGGGCGCGGTAAGCAAGTAGGTACGTAATAATAATACCGCTTTGAGGAATGCGCCGGTTATTGTTTGATGAACCTGAACTTTTCTATCGATGTATTTGGAAGGTTCGCGTCCGTTCTAGAACTTTCATACGAGTATAAAAGGAACAGCGCGGTGACGGACACAGTCTATCTTCTGAAGCGATAGCTATCAATTCGAGAACAAGTGACCTTAGCAGCGATCAACGGATTCAACGATTGACTGAGCGACTTAAAAGCAATAATTGGGTACTAGCGAGAGTAGTAATAGTGTGTATTTAGTACTTGTGTATACTTGCATTCGACTGATTGTTTAGTGCGTAAAGTGCCTATTCAATAAATGAACATATTTACTATATATTCTCAGGTAACTTAAGATTTTCTGTTCGGTGAAATAAATATTTTTTTAATCATGAATTGTCTTTTACGTCGATAAGACCTGTCCTAGTAATAACTTCCCTATTACAGTACACTAACGCAGATCCACAACCTCACACATAAAATTGACACACTACCTCAGCGATATGCGCTGACCATACATCCTAAATTCATAACTAACGTGCATTGAAAAAGCGCTCGTGCGAACGTAGGGTAAATGTGATGTAAAAATTATAACCACCGCTACGCCTATATTCCCCAAGCGGGAGTGGGAGTGGTGTACTGTGTCAACTCACTTGTAGTTCAACAATGTAAGGTCTCATGTAGTAGAGGATGAGTCTATTGATATTATACCGAGCACAACGCCAGTCTACGGACTAGATTTTTTTTATCAAGTAATTACTATTTTCCGACATAGGATTCAAACCGACGACCTTGGGGTCGCTATGCGCATTACCAATGAGGCTTTACTATTGTATGAAATTGTACATACTAATATCGATGTTTACAGATTCGTTTTTAAGATTTATATTATAATACGTATGTGTGAACTTATATAAATTACTCGTAGTAATTCGAAATCATAATTTAGATGAGTCAATTAAGATTTATTTATTTAGGACAACCAGTAATTGGTACATTTGAAACTTATAACTATAACTTGCATAAAAATAAAACTAAATGTACAATTTTTTAAGGTGCCACAGCATGCATAAAACAGTAATGTATTGTTTAGGAAAGAATGAAATTAAATGGTAATGTTCTTTTTATACAAAACTAAGTCAAACCGGGTGTAAATATTAAGAAAATACAAGGTAAAAATTAACAAAATAACAACAAAAAAATAAAAATAAAATCAATAAACAAAAATATTAACCAACACTATTTTTTTTTTAATTACGTTAAGACAGATGTTGTGGTAAAAAAAAACAATAAAGAACAAAATCACCCTACGAGAATCACCTGAGTGACTCCAAGACAAGTCTTCAAAATGTATGAATCATAAAATATGTCCACTTCACCACCAATCGAGTAAAACGTTTCTTACTTTACTTGGAGTAAATTGCAGTCAAATAAGTCCCTAATTTTCCTGCATATTTGTAGGTCATTGGTAAAAAGATAAGTACTACTATGCCTGATGCACGAAACGATGTCGTTTATAAATAAATTAAATAGTCATGGTCCCAAATAAGAGCCCTGGGGTACTCCAGATGTACTGCTGTAGGTATCAGAATTGAAACCCTTTACAACCACATACTGAGATCTGCCATGTAAGTATGATTTGAACCAATTTAGAATAGAACCAAAGACTCCAGATAATGCTAGTTTTTTGAACAAGATAGAATGAAGTCCATGTAGATTTTGCATGAAGTAAGTATTTTTTTAACATAAATTGTATTTTCTTATCGATAAATCCTGTACTATTAATCACTTGCCTAATCACGCACACTAACGCAGATCACAGACTCATGCCGTCCATAAAATTGACACGCTACCGCGGCGATATGCGGTGTCTAGATATTCTTCATCTATGATTTAATTAAATAGATTATGAATTGTTTGAGAACTGTCGACAGTACAAAGTCCATACGGATATCACTAGCTATTATCACATCTGTGTAGTGTTTCCATTTCTACGAATTCCTCCTTTTTTCAAAGGCAAAAACGCATAGTAAGGGCTATCTTATTTCAACAGGTATTTAGGGAAATTTTTGTTAAAAAAATTAAGTTAATCATTTAGGCACATCTAGATTGGAACTGCCTATGCATTCCCTCAAATTGAAACCTTAATTCCCGCAAGGCTTCAGACCAGACTGGGAATGATATTGTTATTTTTTATAAGTTTTAGTATTATCCGTTTTTTTTAAATGTTAGGAACCAGTGGTTCAGTTTTAGAATATTAAGATGGAGTGTGTATGAGACGGACTATGAGAGTGGAGGAAGCCAGAGAGGTATGTAAGGAAAGAACCTGTCGGAACTTTGTACTCTCTGCCTACCCCGCGAGGGAGCGGGCGTGATGATATAGATAGATAGATAGAAGATGGAGTTTTATAATTAATAACAATAGATCATTGCACTTCTTTTTTATTATAATATTATTTTCATTCCGATATTTAAATATTTTCATACACAGTTAAGATTCTTCCAATACTCTTCACTTCATAGGTTTACAGGATCAAAAGCCGAAACACCATTTTTACATCACACACCGTCACGCCTATATTCCCCAGAGGGGGTGGCAGAGGTGTACTGAGTACACCCACGTTTCGCCGACGATGTTAGGTCCCATGTAATAGGGGGCGAGCCTATTGCCATATACCGGGCACAATTCCAGACTCCGGACTCGTACTGGGAATTTTTCCTTAGAAAAACTACATTTGTCCGACCTAGGATTTGAACCCAGGACCTCGTGATCACAAAGCGATGCGCTTTGCCACCAGACCAACGAGGCATTTTTACATGGTTTCACTTAACTTTAGAACTCTTAATTTTACTACTAACAAAGTAGGGTAAAACCAAAACAGTATGTGGAAACACTGATCACTGCTGAGTGACAGCTGTTTTTTTTTAGTTCGCATGTGTGCTATACGTAGTCGTATTCACAGAATTCTTTCGAATATTTTTATTAATTTCTCTCATAAAACCGTGGTTAAAATTAAATGTATAGGGCATTACAGATTTCTAGTACTAAATTAAATCAACGGTCGAAAGATTTATTTGCATAAAGTGGTTCAGTGAGGAATATTTAAAGTGCAGTACCTTTATGAATACACCTGTTTTAATTATAAAATATATGAAATTGTTTATTTATTTATAAACTAAAATAATGGCACTTGAAAAAGAAAGAGAGTGGTTCATACAAGCGCCTTGGGGCAAACTGTGCAGTAAGTTAAAAAAAATGTTAAAAGTTATTTGAACTTTGAACTTAATATTTTATGAAAAGACTGTAACTTAACCTGTTGGACGCCACGAACTCTCATAGAAGTTAACAATTTTTTAGCCTTCAAGGTCCAGGACTTCTTTAAAAACTACTTAAAAAGATATTATCATAGTTATTTATTTAAAGCCACACCAACAGTGTACACATTATATTAATAATATTTAAAAAAGTTAAAGTTTAAATGAATTACAACTGATGTGCACACCCATGATAAGTGTGTATGACATTTACCATAAAGTAACTTAAAAATTAAGAAATGCAAAAATGAAAAAGATATATAATTAAACAAAATTTAAAAAATCAGCAAATTAAAAAGTTAAGAATATGCAACTGCATAGGAGATATCCTGAGTGATTCCATTACCTTTTTAAATATTATGCTTACTGTTGGCGAGGTTTAAATATCATGGTGAGTTCGGTGTCTGATTCTGTGTGTGGTATCTGAATCCAAAATGACTGACGTAAGGGCATCGGGAGGGTCATGTGAAATACTTATAACTACACAAGTATATATAACTATCATGAACAACAACTCTTCCATAAATTTCGTTGAATATCAATACACATATTGTTAAAAAATCTAATTTATTTTATTAGACGTGGATCCAATAATTTTTATAACTTTTTTAAGCAGGTTCCTGCCTGTATGGATAAATATTATGACTGGATAAATATTAGGACACCCTTGCTCTACGTAAAATGTAGCCATTTTCATGACCACCTGATGACCAACAGGTTCAAGAACAATGAACCTGTTGGTCATGTGCCATACAACAAATGAAGATGGATTTTTTTTTTATTTCAAGAGAGTAATCTCAAAGTTTGAAGACAAAAGTCTTTGATCAGTGCATCCTACCTGTCATGGCATACAGAGCCAAGACATACAGTGAGACTAGTCCACTAAATGAGAGTTGCTCAGCGGGCTATGGAGAGAGCTATGCTCGGAATATCTCTGAAATATCGAATCCGGAATGAAGTGATCCGACAGAGAACCAATGTTATCAACATAGCCCACAGGATCAGCACACTGAAGTGGCAGTAGGCTGGCCACATTTGCCAAAGGACTGATAACCGTTGGGGTAGACGTGTTCTCGAGTGGAGACCGCTGCTCGGCAAACGTAGTATGTGATGCCCTGCAGCTAGATGGAGCAAATGATATATGGAGTGTTGCTGGCAGTAGTTAGCGGAGAAGAGCCGAAGATCGGGTTCAATGGCATGCCTTGCGAGAGGCCTATCTCCTGCAGTGGACTGATACGGGATGATGAACCATAGAGTTTATAGCCCTTCTCCACAGGAATGTAATTCCGAAGTGGAGGTTTACGTGGATGATAAATATTCTGAATAGCACAAGTGCTTGTATATAACAAACAGAACGTTTTTTAGAAAGTACTTACAACAATTTGATAAAGTGCCTGTGCTAACGCTGGCTTACTCAAGGTCATTTGTTCAGTTGTAGCATGGGGTGACTGCTTCGACCCACCGGTGCTCCTGTGCCACGGCCTCATAGATTCAGCAGTTAGCTTCAGACCTCTAGTCAAATTGTTGCCGCAGAAGTTTTACTATATAGGTGCGTAAATTACTGTAATACATGTATATATAATATCAAATTATTGATATACCACTTAGTATAAAATATGTTTACATAATATGCTTTATGTTCCTGCCTACATAAAATCTCTAAAAATATCATGTTAGTGCATACTTAAGGTCATTGATAGCGTGTTAATTTACGCATTAAGACGCAGGAGCTGTAGCATTATAAGATCTGAATAGCCTTCAAAATTATTTACTCTATGATTTAATTTTTTATTATTATTTTTGTTTTTACTTAAAGAAACATTGCCTCACACTTGGAATTATCCTGTATCATCTGTGCCTCTACAAAAAATCACATTGACAAATCTATATATAGGCTAAACTATAATAGATTTTATTGGTCCTCCCAGGTGTGGAGTTGCCAGGAAATGGGAAATCAGACCGACTGCCTCCAGGCCTTATGCTCAGCTTGCAGGACATGCTGTACACTCTCGAAGCTGTCGCGAATCACTTCAGATGGGAAAAATTTTCGTACATCGGACATTCCTTTGGAGCTGTATTGGGTGAGTTGTAACTAGTGTTGAAAAACGTAGAAGACGCGAGCGTTTTAAGCGCCGGCTCGAGCGTTTTTACTACACTAGTTGTAACTGTGTGCACTATCTGCTATCCGTGCTTCGGAAGGCACGTTAAGCCCGGTTACCAAGTAATGTGGTTGTCGTTAATAATAATGAGTCATTTATTTCAGGCAACTGAAGTTTCACAAAAATAATTATGTGCAACTTGCAGGCCCATAGAATATATACCTTACAGACTAACATGCATATAATACAAAAACTTATAAACTAAGGCACATGTCGTCAGCGTCTCGTAATCTTCCACGAAATCTCCTGAAGACGACACCCTTCGGCCAGAACCCCTCGCTCATGAAGGTCTCTAGCTTGGCGGTGGGAACTCGCACAACAAAAAATTGAATGCCGTATTGTTTTGCGAGTTCAGCTTCTCGACCCTCAGAATTTAGAAGGTATTCTTACGAGCTTTAAGGCAAGTTGGGAGCCTTTATAGGTTCCAACAACCACCTGGCCACAAACCGGCCTCCGCCAAACCGAACTAGGTCCGCGTAGTGGAGTATGACCTAATCTCTCACCTCGATTTGAGAGAGAATGCCTTTGCCTAACAGTAAGACAGTACAGGCTGATATTATTATCTTCTATCTCATCTCATCATCTATCTATATCATCACGCCAGATCCCTTGCGGGGTAGACATAGAGTACAGAGTTCCAACAGGTTCTTTCCTTACATACCTCTCTGGCTTCCCCCACTCTCATAGTTCGTCTCATACACGCTCACCGGGTACGGAGACTCTTGACTTGTCCTTCAAATAAGACTCGGTCTATTTGGTCATGGCAAGACAGTCTAGGTCTTCCCCGGTACCTACATCCTTCCACTTTCGCATTGTATATCTGTTTTGTCATTCTTATTTCTGACATTCTTTCTATATGCTCGAACCAACGGAGCATATCTTTTCTCATCTTTACACCGATACTATCTCTCATACCTTCACGCTTTACGTAATCTGCTCATTAATACATATCAGTCGTACATATGTTCTCAAAGTACGAGAAACCATTATAATATAGTTCGCTTAGATGAAGAAATTGTATTTTTTTTAAATCTAACCTCAAAGTATTGGATCGACAATAACTATAAATTGCGGAAGTAGATCGCAAAAATACTTAGTAATATAAACCAATACATAATATTCTCTTCAAAGCAGAGGACATTTTGTTTTGACGCAATGACCTAAGGTTTGGTACCGAGCGCATACATTATACGGCTTTGTCTGTTCAATTGCCATTAAATTAATCCCCCTGACGTCCATTCCGATCTCGGTCTCGAACCTGTTCGAGTCTTTATTAAAAAGGCGACAACCCGATATTTCGCGAAAGGGTCCAATCTTGGTCCAATCATAGGACTCCGTTGCAAGACGTGCGACCGTTCATACCTGTTATTTTTTTGTTCTGATAAATAAAAAACAAAAAGTGGATAAAATTTCTCATTTTGCTAATTAAAATATATCTGTGAATAGACGACAAAACTTACTATACATCTGTGTTTTTAGGATTGCAAAGTGATAAGTGGATCAAAAGTTATCAACAAAAACAGTTCGGAAAAAACTCGTTAAAACCAGTGTCGAACAGCAGTGTAAACAAATCGAACAATAGACTCATTAGCAGTGGAATGTCGTCATCTTATATTACGAATGATTACTAGAATGGACTACTAACATTCGCCACATAGGAAAGTAACCTACTGGCCTGGTGGTGTGCTAAAGGCGCACGGACCCGCAGAGTCTGCAGGATCAAGCCTGATCAAAAAGATTTGCTTTTTATGAATTAATAAAATTGTTCATTTAATTTAATTACAATAAAATTGAAGCAATATGCCCAGAGTTAATCGCTCGCCGCCAATCAGTGCATTTGCTTCGCCAGCCCCAACACGCGCTTTCGACACCCGATATGTCAGAGTCACAATACGAAGAATTCGATACCTATAATGTTTCTACTAGGTCTAAACGACCACTTACCGATTCCTCACCTAATAATAATGACTTCAAATCATTCAAAAAAGAATTCATGGGCTTACTATCAACGTGGCAGACAGACCAAGATGCCATACTAAACCGATTTGTGAACGATATCGCCGAAGTAAAACAACAAAATATACTCATAAAGAAATCGTATTCTGAGATTGAAAGATCTATGGAGTTTATAAATAAAAATTATGATGACATAAAATCGGAGGTCAGTAAATTGCAATTTGAACGACAAAAACAACAAAATTATATTCTTCTACACTTGGAGTCTCAGTTAAATGACTTGAAACAAAGTTATAGATCTTCCAGTATAGAAATTAGAAATGTCCCGCACTCGGAGAATGAAAGCTCTGAAGACATTATGATGGTGGTCATGAATACATGCAAAGCTCTCCAGGTAAAACTAGATCCCAGTGAAATCAGGGATACCTATCGTTTACCGGGTAAACCCGAGTCACATAGGCGTATAATTACAGAATTTATGACTGTTCCAAAGAAAAATATGGTCCTGAAGAATGTTAAAAATTACAATAAAAACCGCTCTGTGTCCGACAAACTAAACACGGCGACAATTGGTCTACAAGGAAACCGTTGACACACACAACCGTTAAAACACCTATATATGTTGCGGAATACTTGCCTCAAACATTGCGTAAACTTTTCACCAAGCAAGGGCTTTTGCGAAGTCACATAATTACAAACATTGCTGGTCTACGAATGGGCGAATTTTTCTACGCAGGACCGTTGGAGATAAACACATCTAGATCAAATCAAGTGAATGTTTTTCCGCGCTGCTACAAAAGACTTGAACGGTCCTTGTTTTTGTTTTCATTTATTATTTGTCAAACTTTTTCGTCATTAAAATTATTACATTACAATTTACTTTGCATGTTTATAAGTTCTGTTTTCTCTCTCTATATTAAATTACATGGAATGTCACTATATATTAACCATATTTTTAGTTACGTTTTTCTTACACAAATGTCTAAAATCAACATTCATGTTGTAATGTATAATCTAACCTATCAATTGTCATATCCTGGGTGCCTTATACAATACACTCAGCTACTTTCCCACATAACAGACACACACAATAACTCTCTACATCTTACAGATTTACACATTCATTACACAATTTTAGTGAAAACTGCGTGTAATATACTAATTCTAATCTATAAAGCTCTCATTCACATATTACTGAAATTACTCCCTATTCCTTGTCACCATTGCTGCATTCAATTTTCTCCTGGTACCTTGCACTTACCAGCAATTAACTTTTTCCATAGTTGCGTATTTGTGTTCTCTTGTTTCGTTTTCATTTACAATTGGCTAACTTAGTGGATATACAAAACGATATTGACTCGCTCAGTGTCTCCAAATCATTCAAATGCAAACCACAAAATTGTTTGCAATACATTCCTAATCCCTCTGGAGGATTAAAAATTAACAGACGCAGTATCTGTAAGAATTTTGGCGTAGTGTATGCATCAAATTGGCTTCCAATGTGACATATTAGTATTAACCGAATGCTGGTTTAGCAAAATTTCTCTTATGCCCGTGCTTGAGGGCTTTATATCCTTCTACACAAAAAATTGTAAAAACCAAAACGACGGTGGTGCAATTTATATTAAAACAACCGTTAATTGCAACGTTTCTGAGCCTCACTTCGAAGGTGGCAATTCATTAATCTGCCATATCGGTAATAAGATCACACTCATTATCCTTCACCGTTCGCCTTCTTATAAAGACATCCACACTTTCATTGATAGCTTAAACAATGTTCTTTCAGCATCGACTAACACGGTCACCTAAATGGGAGATATTAACATTGACATCAAGAATGGCAACCTACACAGTCGTTCTGATGAATACTTAAACTGTGCGGCTTCACACGGGCTCCTCCTAGTTCATCTATTTCCCACTCGTATTAACAACTGTCTAGATCATATTCTATTAAAAACTAACTTGCCAGCTACAACCCTTGTCATTGAGACCGCGATCACCGATCACTTACCCTTGTTACTTTTTCTTGAATCCTATGACCCAAAATCAGGCGTGGTGAGTATTTAGTACAAAATCGACCATAGTTCTGTCATAAATTCTATAGAATGTACTGACTGGTCCCCCATAGAAACAATTACTGACCCCAATGAGGACGTTAATACATTAGTGAATAACCTTTCCTCTATCATTAATCAGAATACGCTAATTTGCACTGTACCTAGAAAACTAAGAATCTTGAAACCCTGGATTACCCCTGGCCTTCTGCGCTGCATACGCCACCGCGATCGTATGCACGCAAAATTAAAAAAACACCAGAAACAATGATATACTTAAAATTAGTTATACCCGCTATCGTAACTACTGCAATTCTCTGCTTCGTAAGCTCAAGTGTGCGTATGAGAAACAGGAATTTGCTAAAGCAAAGAATAACATTAAAGCCACTTGGGACGTTATTAAAAAATATGCATACCGAACCTCAGTTATCTTCTGATCTTCTAAGCCTACACAGCTCCCCAGTCTCTTCCCTCAATTTTATAAATAGGTACTTTGCGACTATTGGTGAAAACCTTGCCGCTAATATTTCACCATTTCCTCACCCTACTAGAACCTTCCACACTAGTCACTCTCGCTCTATGGTGATCATGGAAGCTACTAAGTATGAAGCCGACTCAATAATCATGGGTTTAGAGTCGAATTGTTCTGTTGGTTGGGACGGTATACCGGCTTCTATAATTAAGGCCTCGCGTCTTGTTTTAACTCCAATCATTACACGTATCTGTAATCTATGTATCTCTAGTAGGGTTTTTCCCAAAGCGTTTAAAAAGGCTATGGTTCATCCAATTTTTAAGGCCGGTTCCAAAGCAGATGTCAGTAACTATAGGCCTATCTCTGTCCTTTCTACATTGTCAAAGATCTTAGAGCGCCTATTAAGTAAAAGTCTTATAAGCTACCTTGATAGACACAAGAATATCGCCGAAAACCAATTTGGCTTCCGACCTGGGGTTAGCACCGAAAATGCTACACTGGCCTTGACTGATCATGTGCGATGCGAAGCAAAAATGCCTTGGAATCTTCCTTGATCTAAGTAAGGCTTTCGAGACCGTCTCTGCCCCAATTTTACTTACTAAGATGGAGCACATAGGCATTCGAGGCATACCCTTAAAAATGTTTGCCGACTATCTTCAAGTCCGTTCCCAGATGGTAAGGATTGACAATCATATCAGTGATGAAATACCTATCTCCTACGGTGTTCCTCAAGGTAGCATACTAGGTCCAACGCTATTCTTACTCTATATCAACGACCTCTTTAGTCTCTCTATATATAATTGTAAAATCTTTACCTACGCAGATAACACCGCACTATTAATTGATGGACCCGATTGGCGTCAAACCTATAATAACGCAGAAGTTGCATTATCTGGCATCATGAAGTGGTTAGGTAATAATCTTCTCACCCTGAATCCTAATAAAACTGTCTATGTTCCTTTTAGCATTAGATCCAATCTTTGCCCACCTCTTTCCTACGTCTTAAAGGGCCATTCATGTACGTCATCTGCTTAATGTACCTGTCCAATAATTGAGAGAACAACTAGTGTCAAATACCTAGGGGTTAACATTGATCAGCACCTAAATTGGCATAAACATATTTACTCGTTAGTGGTTCGATTACGTAAAATTACCTACATTTTCAAAAAATTACGTAAAGTAGCTGATCGCAAAACCTTAGATCTAGTTTACTGCTCTCTTTGCCAATCTTTGTTGTCCTATTGCATTACTGTCTGGGGCGATGCGTCCAAAAGCGAATTCCTTAGACTAGAACGTGCTCAACGGGCGGTCCCGAAGGTAATGTCTTCGAAACCAATTAGGTACCCCACAGTTCAACTCTACTCTGAGTCCTTTTCTTGACAGTAAGACAGCTCTACATTCTATTAACCACTCTTCGCAAACATTCCACACGCCCTGCAGTCCAGTCTTCAGGCAGAATCAAATACAGGGTATTTCCCCTGGAGTCGCATACCAACTTTCGCTAGGCGCCAGTATCCTATTTCCAGTCCACATCTATATAATACCCTAAATAAACATTTAAACATATTTAATGTCACAAAAAAATTCAAACTTAAACTAAAATTAAAAACTTATCTTCTCACTTATGACGAGACTCAGGATCTAGTTTCGCGTACTTTAGGCGCCTAGTGATCGCATAAATTGTGTATAAGGCTATCAAACACTTTCACTTACCCCTTCATACAACATACACCATAATAAACACACTCTACACACATAACACATTCCCTACATAAAATTACACGACTCACAGCCACTCACATCTCACTCTACAAATTACACATAATACTCTCATTCCTCTTTTTCTGCTCACACAAACTTGCATATTTTCCCCACGAGTAGGCCTCCAAAGTATATATTTTTGATACTTATATATATACAAGGTGTAACATAATAAACGCAAGACCTCAGACACCCCAATTAGAGAATTGCTTCATAAATTCAAAACAAAAACCAAATTTCCAAATTTAAAGGTTTTTACCCCTTTTTTAAGCACTTTTATACCCCAATTAACAATGAAACTTGTACGTGTATGTGTGCGTTTAGAGAAATACGGGTTAGGAATGCATTTGGAATCTCCTTATTGCTATGAATCAAGAATAAATTTAGAGTTTTTTATAGCGCACTGAAGGAGTAAAAACACTTTTTGCAAATTAAAAAAAAATGTAAGATGCATTAAAAATTGGTGGAATCTATTCATTTAGAACACACTACTTTCAGGTCTTGCGTTTATTATGTTACACCTTGTATATAAACCTAACACACCTAATATATTTTTAACGATTTTTTTTCTCTTTAATTGTCTATTTTAGCACCAGGCTCTAAAGTGACATTGTAACGGTTGTTTCACTGACTTCTAAGATACAGGTGTATACACCTAGTTTAGGAGACAGGGTTCCAATTCCTATGCTTATAGCCTACTGTTTATTTTTATTTATTGTGTACATTTTACTGTAAACATTAGGTTTCACTTTTTTTGGGTCATATAATTATTATTATTATTAAAGAAATCCGCTAATCGTAGCCGCCGCCGATTACGAACCTCCGCGTCATGTTCTCACCGACCCTCCCAATGCTCCTACATCCCTTCTTTCGGATACAGATACCGCACGCAGGATCAGACACCGACGTCGCCGGCGAGGTCGGTCAGTAGTATTTTGACAGATATTCCATACAAAATATGTCAAAATTCTATCCATCGTTGGCAAATCTATCCTTGAGTTGTATATTGTAACTGGCCATTATTAATATAGCTTTTTTTACCCATACAGTATTACTGAATGGTCCCTGTATAAGCCTCCTCCATCCCGTTCCACTTTCTCCTGTCCTGGGCGACGCTCATCCAGTCCCTTCCGGCTATTTTGATAAGGTCTTCAGCCAATCTTTTCTTTGGCCGCCCTTTGCGTCTCTTTCCAAGTGGACCAGGCTACTTTGTGGTTTGAATTGTCCACCTCTTGTCCCGGTACCTGGCTATGTGGCCTACCCACTTCCACTTCAGTCCAAGGGCATGTTGTAGTGCATCTGTAAGTTTTGTTTTTCTCCGTATGTTGACATTCTTTATTTTTTGTATTTTTCTGAGTTTCAAGATGCTTCTTTCCATTGCATTAAAACCGGCCATACGTGTGAATAAAACAAAACAACCTAATATTTTTCCGGGATAAAAATTGTCCTATGTGTTATTCCAGGTAATAAACTATCGGTGTGCCAAATTTAATTCTAATCTGTACAGTCGTTTTTGCGTAATTGAGAGACAAACATCTAAATATATTTGTATGTTTAGAGTTTTTCACATTTAACACAATAACTGCATTCGATTCGTCTTTAACTCGCCTAAATACGACCGCGTGTCCGAGCATCGATCACTATTAAAGTGGTTGCCCATTCGGCAGCGTAGAACTCTGAGGGCACTGACAACGCTATTTTTCATCCTTCATTCTCCAGTCTCGCCCGCTTATCTTACTTCCCAATTTCAATGTTTGTGTTCTAATCACGATAAACATCTTCGCTCTGTAAATAACCGTCTTCTTCAGTGCCCCTCTCGTAGTACTGATTTCATTCATTCTTCCTTCTTTGTTCAGTCTATCCTTCTTTGGAATGCTTTGCCTCTGGAACTCAGGATGACCACTAATCGTCCCACTTTTAAAAAAAGTCTGCAGGACTATCCTCACAAAAGGTTGAATCCTCCTCTCAATGTTAGTTGCTTAACATTGTTATGTCGCACAGTTCTAGTTTATGTATACATTGTATAATTAATTATATATGTATATATTTGTGGTATATATATTAAGTATTATATACAGTGACCTAGACTATCTTACCATGACCAAATAGACCGTGTCTTATCTGAAGGGCAAGTCAAGAGTCTCCGTAACCGGCGAGTGTGTATGAGACGAACTATGAGAGTGGAGGAAGCCAGGGAGGTATGTAAGGAAAGAACCTGTTGGAACTCTGTACTCTTTGCCTACCCCGCGAGGGAGCTGGCGTGATGATATAGATAGATAGATAGATTATATATAGTTAATTAGTTGTTATTTTTATTTTTTTTCCTTTACCCTCTCCAACTCGTGTTATTTCGCTCCTGCCACACTTGTCTCTACACCATCCCAAGGTAGAATGGCAGAAAATGCCTCAGGCATTAAGTCTAGTGTTGTCAGAAGGCTCGAGCTTCCGAGCCTTAAAGTCGTTGAGAGCTCGCGCATCCATAGAAAGCTTGAGCTTCGACTCGAGCTCTCTATAGAGAGCTCGATTCGAAGCTCGAGCGCCGGCTACAAGGCTCGAGCCGCGGCTCGAACCTCGAAGCTACAAGGCTCGGAGGTTCGAGCTTTAAACGAGCTCTGTTAACAAGGTTCACGGTAGTTACTTTGAAAAAGACTCTGCTCAGAGTTTAAAGTCGAGGGCCGTAAAGCAATAGTAATAGGTATGTAGAAAGGGTCAATCAATGTTCTCGTAATTTCTACCGATTTTAATGAGTTCGGGAATTAATAATTTCGAAACATTTTCGAAACAAGTCAAACGAAAACTTTAGGTATTCATAAAATACCACTAACACGGTGTTGTGGAGCTGGTCTAATGGACACGTCTTTTGTACAACATAGCCATGTTTGGGTTCGTTGGATTTGTCTTTACGAGTACTATAGACCGAGATGGTGTTTAAGATCACATGATGGAGCCGGAAGATGGCCTTCAGAACTACCCAACGAGTCAACACAGCCCCATGGCGTGTGGGCTCGTTTGTGTTTTGGCAAGTGCTTAAGACCCAGACGATGTTCAGGGTCTGATGATGGAGCCGAAAAGTGATTAACGGAACTCCGCAACTACTCAACATAGCACCCTCGTGTTTGGAGTCGATTAACTTGTCTTGATAAGAAGTTTCGACTGAGATGATGTCCAGGGTCTGATGATGGAGCCAAAACATAGCCAACGGAACTGCGGAACTACTCAACATAGCACCCTCGTGTTTGGAGTCGATTAACATGTCTTGATAAGAACTTTCGACTGAGATGATGTCCAGGGTCTGATGATGGACCCGAAAAGTGGCCAACGGAACTCCGCAACTACTCAACATAGCCCTGTCGTGTTTCGGGTCGTTTAACTTGTCTTGATAAGAACTTTCGACTGAGAGGATTTCCAGGGTCTGATGATGGAGCCGAAAAGTGGCCAACGGAACTCCGCAACTACTCAATATAGCCCCGTCGTGTTTGGGGTCGTTTAACTTGTCTTGATAAGAACTTTCGACTGAGATGATTTTCAGGGTCTGATGATGGAGCCGAAAAGTGGCTAACGGAACTCCGCAACTACTCAACATAGCCCTGTCGTGTTTGGGGTCGTTTAACTTGTCTTGATAAGAACTTTCCACTAAGATGATTTCAAGGGTCTCATGATGGAGCCGAACAGTGGAACGGAACTTCGCAACTAATTGACAAAGCCCCGTCGTGTTTGGGGTCGTTTAACTTGTCTTGATAAGAACTTTCGACCGAGGTTATATCCAGGGTCTGATGCTGGAGCTGAAAAGTGGCCGGAAGAACACCGCAACTACTCGACATAGCCTCGTCGTGTTTGGGGTTGTTTAACTTGTCTTGATAAGAACTTTCGACTGAGATGATTTCCAGGGTCTGATGATGGAGCCGAAAAGTGGCCAACAGAACTCCGCAACTACTCAACAAAGCCTCGTCGTGTTTGGCGTCGTTTAACTTGTCTTGATAAGAACTTTCGACTGAGATGATTTCCAGGGTCTGATGATGGAGCCGAAAAGTGGCCAACGGAACTTCGCAACTACTCGACATAGCCCCGTCGTGTTTGGGGTCATTATATTGACAAGTATTTTGGACCCAAATTATGTCCAAGGTCTGATGACAAACGTCACACGAAACACCATCGCATTAGGGTATACCTTATTTGTTTAAAATAAAAATATGAATAAATAAAATAATTATAAAATTTAATACTGAACAAATAAATACGCACAAATAAAGATATTATTAGAGAATAATAATCAAAGTCTAAAACTAAATAGTACGACATTAAATAAAGGTTAATAATCTTTTAAAAACCTTTTTTTATATACTATTGAACTGAAAATATTATTTCGTCTGTCTATTTACCTGTATTATCCCGCATCTCTTGCGGGGTAGGCAGAGAGTGCAGAATTTCAACAGGTTTTTTTCCAAATAGTCTCCTCCCATTTAGTGTTTACAATATTTAGTTAAATATTATAGTTATAAAAGAACCCCAGCCTTGGTTGCTTATTAAAGTTCTTATAGCCAACTGGGCTTTCTACAGTCATTAACACTAAAAGAAAACGATCATTCATCAAAATCCCTTAGTTATTACATAAATACAAAAATCCTAGTTTTTACGTAAATACAAAAATTAATACATCCATCCTCACTGTTGTATTTTTGTATGTTTCAAAAACCTAGATGTTTTTCGTATCCTTGCATTTGCAGTACCTAATAAGATTTTAATTATCTAATACCTCCTTATTATACTGCAATTACATAAGTAACGCATGTGAGTGTAGGTAAGTAAGTCGCTACAAAACGGAGCCGCGCGGCGGCGGCGATGGCGTGCCCTTCCCTGCGCCCGCACACCCCGCGGAATACGTCACTGAGACCACCAATATATATTACAGAGAAACAGATTCGAAAAGCGGACGCGCGATGTATGTGCTTTACAACATGCGCAGCAATGTCTGTGACAAAGCAATACGGAGATTTCAAATGCATTTCTAAAATGTATTTCTCATTACGCACACATTTATATGCAAGTTTCATTGTTAATTAAGGTATAAAAGTATTTAAAAAAGGATAAAAAAAATTAAATTTTGAAATTTGGTTTTTGTATGGAATTTGTGAAGCAATTATCAAATATTGCGTTATTTACTTACAATATATACTAATAACTTGTAACTACAAACATTTACCTATGTTTTCAGTAATATTTATTTCCTCGTCAAATAGCCCTTTAGGAACAGGTAAATATAATAGACGGCCTTAGGGAGCTGTTTCTCTGTACACTATGCTGAGGCGCCGACCGGGTTGCCGGATGCTCGCGCAAGGGTACCTACATTCGGCAACCAGTCGTATTTTAGTTGCGCGCCAATAACAACGCACACGCTCCTCATAGCACAGAGAGTAATATTTACTAATAATTACTAGGGAACAAAAACAACCAAGATATTGACATGTCTATTTAGACAATTGTAAGTCCCGGGTTTACTTCCAGTGAAGAATCTTTAGTAATATCAAAAAGACAGCGTTTAAGTTGGAAATGGGATAATTTTAAAACATCTTTTGACCGACAAGTACTTGTCAACAGAAATGTAAAGAGTCGCAACACGTTGGAGTTATGTTGAGTACTTGGGTTGTGCTGTTGGCCACCTGCAGGCTGCATCATCAGACCTTGGACATCCGTGTATACAAAACTCGTCAAGACAAATCTAATGAGCCCAATCACGGCGGGGCTATGTTGAGTACTTGGGTAGTTCTGTTGGCCACCTTCGGGCTCCATCATCAGACCCTGGACACCATCCGGGTGCAAAGTGCTCGTTAAAACAAATCCAACGAGCCCAAACACAGCGGGGTTATATTGAGTAGTTTGGTGGTTCCATTGGCCGCGTTTCGGTTTCATCATCAGACACTGTACACTATCTGGTTGTATAGTAGTTCTCAATACCAATCTAACGAGCCTTAACGCGAGGGGGTTATGTCGTATAGTTCACATGCCCCTATGGCCACCTTCCGACTCCATCATCAGATCAGCTCCATGGTACCATATTATTGCATTGTTGTTGGATTTACATATGTATGCCAAATTTCAGCTTAATCGGATACCTGCATGTCCTTGAGAAATGGATCTCAAGGTTTGAACCCGAAAGACAGTCAGATAGACATACGAACATTGCAAGTTAAATAAAAGCTTGTAAAAAATTAACATCCCCCAATAAAGGGTTTACGAGATATCGGGGTGTATTTTAGTCGTAACATTAACATTCTCTGCCTACCCCGCAACGTATTTGGCGTGGTGATAGATATAGATAAAAATATTCATTTAGTACAATATTTGGCTAATCGTATCAAAAATCAAAATATCAGGTTGTATAATTAGTTCTTATTAGTATAGGCAAAATTGAAGGCTCAAGCTTCGACTCGAACCTTTAAGAGCCGAGTCCTAACGGCTCGCGAGCCTTTAAAGCTCGAGGTTTGAAAGCTCGAGCCTTAAGGGCTCCGGAGCCTTAAAGGCTCGAGCGTTGAACGCTCGCGAGCTTCGACTCGGGGTTCGAGCGCTCGACTCAGAGCTCATTTCTTACAACACTAATTAAGTCTCCCTATGCACATAAAAGTGCATAAAGAATAAATAAAAATAATATTAGTATGATAAGTACGGCTAGCTACTCTGCGTTTTCCTCCCCCGAAGACCACCGTACGCGTTTTCAGTTTAATGCCTATAAATTTTATTCACCTTTTTAATTTTTCTGCCCAGGCAAGTACTACAACATAGCATACCCAGGGAAGATATCCAAACTTGTGGAGTTGGACCCCGTCAACTTATCTGCCGTGCCTCCCGAGTATTTCTCTGACTGGTACGTAACTGATTGGACCGAAAATACCTTTATCTCACTGTTCGAAACTATAACGGTGCAGTTCACATTTATGTAAATAGTTTAGCATTTTAGCCAGGCAGATCTCAGAGGGTTAGTGCCCGGCCAAAATGAAGTGTTCAGTGGTAAGTGTAAATCGAAATTGTTCAGTGGTAGTCCACTGAACACTTTCGAGAAGCCGCGTAGAGCGCGCGTCTGTGTGCTATTAGCTGCAATAAGATGAAAACATTTTGCTAAATTCGAATGTGATATTTTGTTGGTGCCCTAAAAATTACATTAGGACTGTTTATTTCCATTGTTTTCCCTCCTATCAGCCGCTACCGCCACCTGCGGGATATTCTCACGGACTCTCCCGAAGCCTTTACTTCCCTTCTTTCGAATACAAATACCGCACCCAGAATCAGACACCGACCTCGCCGGCGAGCTCGAAGAATCCCTTGCCCGCCGGCCGGTGCAGAGCATCACGGCGAGACACCTAGTATACGCCCTCCCCCATAGTGACTGCCCAAGCCGAGGCCGTTCCTCCTTGAGTTATTTGCCCCTTTGCCCTCCTAGCGCGAGCATAGTAGTTGCACGCTCGCCCTCTTGTCCGGTGACGCTGTAAAGGCTCCGCGGCCAACAGCGTAGATCACTCACACATACAAAATCCATTGCGTGTTTCTATTTTATTTCAGCTGACTGTCGATATGAAAGACACCATAAAATACTATGTTAAAAATATTTTGTAACCCTGTACTCGCTGCCTACTAGTGACGCGAGTCGAGTAGTATTTTGTGACTCGAGTCACTCGGTTTATTTTGTTATGTCACTCGAGTTTTCAAATAACTCGAGTTCACTATTTACAGTCCCGGCAACTCGGGTGAAACTATCACCCGAGTTGAGAGTTTAGATTACTGTAGTTGAAGCATTTTTAAATAGGTACATTTATTAAATAAATAATATGTTACCTTTATATTTACATACACCACTAATGATAAGTAACAAAAAATAAATTCACAGTGAACAATTATAGCACAACCACTTCACAAATCAAACTAAGTTCATGGTTTTTTGTCCATGTGTGTTTTTACGACATGGACAAAAAACCATGAACTTAATTATAACGTGGTGACGTCGCGCGCTGCGTCACGTAGACTATACTATTAAAAATACCTAGTAAAATGACATCTATCTAGCGCTCACCGACTCTACCGTCTACTAGTCTACGAGACTATCACAGTTAGCGGAGCGGCTTAAGCTGTTAACCACTGCGCTAAATCGTCCGTCAACGTCGAATTGCCCGTTATAAATTCACTCGAGTGACTCGAGTGAAAACATGGCTCGAGTCCCATCACTACTGCCTAACCTGCAAAGGATCTGGCGTGATGATATAAATATATTAAAAGTAAAACAGCTTCATACCCCACAATTTTAGTATGATCACAGTATTATTGTTATCTTATTGCGCCTTGAGAAAGAGATGTGAACATACGCAGTTTATAGCCCTGTCTCTTCCTTACGGCCAAGTAAGGTTACAAAAAAATTGCTACATAATTATGATAGCCCCCTAAATTAGAAGTTTTTCTGTTCAAGGTACAAAAATTTCTTTACAAATTACTTCGACAATTATGACAAATACAACACTCCTATAGAAAAAGGCCCAGTTTCCAAGTGGAGTTATGTAAGTACTATAATATATAATATAAGCCCTGTTAAGAAACTGTCCCACCGTTGGGCACGGGCCTCCTCTCAAACTGAGAGGGCTTAGGCCATAGTCCGCCCCGCTGGTCCAGTGCGGGTTGGCGAACTTCACACACCTTCGAGAAACTCTCAGGCATGCAGGTCAGGTATGTTAGTATTAAATAATTAAAATTATATTAACCTATTGCTGTCAATTATATATTAACCAAGGTAATCGACATAGGTCATACGATTAGTAAGCTGAAGCGGAACACATAGCGCAAAGATCGGACAGGCGTTGGAGCAGAAATATTCTAAAGTGGAGAGCACGATTTGGCAAGCGCAGCGTAGGACGGCCTGCCAGATGGAGCGACGATCTTGTGAGGATCGCAGGAAGTAGTTGGATACAGGTGGCATCGGACCGGCTGCGCTGGAGAGCGTTTGGAGAGGCCTATGTTCCGCAGTGGACAAGTATAGGTTGAGATAATGATGATCATTGCGGTCATGGGGCGGTTCCCAATAGGATATATCTGACAAAAATATTTAGTGCCCTTAACGCCCCTGTCGTATAGTATATTTGACAGTTTAATTTTTTTATGTTGTATTAGACGAGCCGGCCACCTTCGTACCACCTAAAATTGATTGTTTTTGTAACTCTACTGCTCTCTCTCTCTCTCTCTCTCTTTCTCTTTCTTTTTCGCTCGTAAATTACCGTTTTAGTTTTTTCGACTATTGCTTTGGGATTATCTTCATTGTTGTTTTCCTAAATATTCCTTACATCTTAATTCGGAATAACACAAGTTTTAGAAATTAAAACAAATTGACGACATCTCACCGAGCATCATCTGTGCTCGGTCGTCTCCATTCGTTAATCTGCAAGCGGAGTAAAATGTCCCTTAGAAATAAGGTGACACTTTACAAAACTTGCGTTCGACCCATCATGACTTATGCGTGTGTTGTGTTCGGGCATTCGGCCCCCTCTCACATCGATAAACTCCAAGTGGTTCAAAACCGCTTCCTTCGTAAAGCCGTAGGAGCCCCCTGGTTCGTACGGGACGTCGACCTCCACTCCGATCTAGGTCTCGAACCTATTCGCGCCTTTATTAAAAAGGCGTCAACACGTCACTTCGCGAACGCATCTACCCATGCGAATCCGTTAATCGTAGCCACCGCCGACTACGATCTCCCCCCCGACCCCTGCCGCCACCGCCGGCCGCGACATGTTCTCACCGACCCCCCCGATGCTTTGTCATCCCTTCTTTCCGCTCAGAATACGGGCGACGACGACGACGTAGTAGTAGATCCCCTCCGATAGCCGGCGGTTGACCGGTGCACTTAATAGTGCACCCGTCCCCCTACAGCGACTGTCCCAACCGAGGGCGCCTCTTCGAGGCGCCCTCGAGTATGTCGCCTTTGCGCTTCTGGCTGGCTAGAGCGTAGTGGTTGCACGCTCGCCTTTAAGTCCGGTGAAGCTGTAAAGGCCTCGCGGCCAACAGCGTACATCATTCACACACACACACACACACACACACACACACACACACACACACACTCTTTCCCGCCAAACACCCCTGACAGCGCTTGCTCAGTCAGTGTTGCCGGTTTAGAATCCTTTTTTCAATTATGGGTAAAACAAAATTTTTATACAAAATATATAAAGTACTAAAAATAGGTCCTGGGTTCGATTCCTAGGTCGAACAAAAATGTAATTTTCTAACGGAAAAAAAACCATAATTAATTCGGAGATCGACTCCGAATTAATTATGGTTTTTTTAGGCCATAGGCCGGGGCAATAGACCCGCCCCTTATTACATGGGACCTAATATCGTCGGCGAAAAGTGGGTGAACACATAACCACACCTTCGCCATAATATTTTATGTGACACATAAGAGATTTTTTGACACGTAACTCTTACTAATATTATAAACGCGAAAGTTTGTGAGCATGGATGTATGGAAGTTCGTTACTCTTTCTTGCAAAAACTACAGAGTGGATTGTAATGAAACTGTATATTTATATAGCTTATGTATCAGAAAAACACTTAGGCTATATATTGCTTTTGCTATATATTGCTTGCCCGACGCCAGTATTACGTCATCAGTAATCGTCTTTATAATGCGGCAAATAGAGTGAATAATATGTATTCTCTGCCCTTAATTAAATGCAAAGATATTGTACGTAATTGGCTTCAAAAATTAAATTATGACCGAACTGAGGAAATCATACAGGCATATAACATTTAACTTTAACATTAACAATTTTCACTTGTGGTAATTTCTTGATTTATTTTCATTTTAATTATATTCTTAAATACTAATTCTCATTTATTAAATTATATAATTTAAATATTGTCAAATATATTGATTTAATTTTTATTTGATATATTTATTTTCGTAAATATGACCATGTGTCGGTGCATCGTTCTCAATTAAAGTGGTTGCCTATTCGTCAGCGTAGAACTCAGAGGGCACTGACAACACTATTTTCTATTCTCCATTCTTCAGCCTCGCCTACTTATCTTACTTCCCAATTTCAATATTTGTGCTCCAATCACGAGAAAAATCTTCGCTCCTCAAGTAATCGTCTTCTTCAGTGCCCTTCTCATCGTTCTGATTTTATTCACTCCTCCTTCTTCGTCCAATCTATACTTCGTTGGAATGCATTGCCTCAGGAACTCAGGATGGTAACGAACCGTCTCTCTTTTAAAAAAAAACTACACGAGTACCTACTCGAAATGTTGGCAGAATCCTCTCAATGATAGTTTCACGTCATTATGTATATGTATATATATATATATATATATATATATATATATATATATATGTTCTATCTATCTATCTATCTATCTATCTATAACCTCACGCCAGATCCCTTGCGGGGTAGGCAGAGAGTACAGAGTTCCCACAGGTTCTTTCCTTACATACCTCTCTGGCTTCCTCGACTCTCATGTTTATATGTTATTATGTATAACATTATTATTAGTTTTATATATAGTATTATTATTAATTTTATTTTTTTTCTTACAATTTTTAGCCACGTATTTTCGCACCTACCACATATGTTTCCACACCACCCTAAGGTAGACTGGGAGAAAATGCCTCAGGCATTAAGTCCGCCTTTGTACATACATATGTGCATAAAAAAAAAAAAATTTATTTGATCAATTATACTTTATAAATATATACGTTAGTACCTATACAAATTTAACTGTTACCGCTACAAAACCATAAAGGGTCAAAGATGCTGACGTTTATACTTGTATAGCCGTCAACGTTAACCTCTTTATTATATGTAATTATTGTTCTGGTTATAAGTAAATTAAGAGCTATTTGTATAACTTATTGTGAAATAAATAAATGAAATGAATATTATAAAGATATATACGCAAACAAAATGGCGGGCGGCCCTACAATATGATATAATATTAGCCCTGTTAAGAAACTGTCCCACTGTTGTACATGGGCCTCCTCTCAAACAGAGGGCTTAGGCCCTAGTATAATAATATACAATTTTATTTTGTACAGGTGATAAAAACAATTATGAAAAACCGCGGTATTAGCGAGGAAGACGCCATAGCTACTATGGAGCGACTTACACAACCAGCTGGCGATGGACTAGTCAGGTAAAAAACTTGCATTATACTTATAATGTTTGTCAAGATAAAAGCCTCATCCGTTTCGAAAAAAGCAATATGATCGCGGCGACTGGAGTTTATGTGTGAAAGAAAGAAAGAAAAAACATTTATTTGACCATCATACTACAGCACAGAGTAAATATATACGACGATTGACGGACGATTTAGCGCAGTGGTTAAGAGCTTGAGCGGCTCCGCCCACTGTGTCGAATAGTCACGGGTTCGATTCCCGCACGGGACAAATCTTTGTGTGATCCACAATTATTTGTTCCGGTCTGGGTATTTGTTTGTGAATTTTCATGTTTGTAAACGCACCCACGACACAGGAATAAATCCTAGTGTGGGTAGCCCCGTTTTTTTTTTTTTTTTTTAAAAAACAAAAAACAAACAAAAACAAAAATAGTTATGCAAAGTGCGGCACAATTTGTGTGGAACCAAACAGGACTCTGCCTCAGCATTGCTGCACTATGGTTATAGTGCAGCGCTGGTATTCTGGCAGAACCTTTGTAAGTGGCGTCACGGGTAATAAAATAACCTGTACATATACATGTATACAAGGTGTAACTTAATAAACGCAAGACCTGAAAGTAGTTTGTTCTAAATCGGTAAATGAATTGATTCCAACAATTTTTAATGTACCTTAGATTTTTTTTAAATTTGCATAAAATGCTTGAACAGGACGATTAGTACGTCGTGCGCCCTGTTGCTGCTGTGGCTAGTATGCGTCGTGAAGGAGAATTCAATAAAAGTCGAATAATCTTGAAACAGTGCTCCACCAGTTGTGACCCTCTTCGCGCAGAGTTTCTTCCTATAATCTTCCAATGTCCAGTCGCTCGAACGCGTCTAACGACACGAGGTCTTCGCACACACCCGCAAGGGTGTGGGGAATCGGCTTCGGGGCAACGGCCCCCTGGCCGAGGTGGCTGTCGCCGGCCATAAACATGGCCGGGTCATTGTGGGGGGACTTTATGTCCCTTGAAGGGGCGGCGACACGTGGATCCCGCGTGGGGGGCCATCATGAGAGTGTTCACGCCGCACTCCGCGACCAACCCTGTCAGGTGGAACCTATGGCGAACCATAGGAAGCCCGACAAAGCGATCAGCAGGAGGCGGCGACTTCCCGAGGCCCCTCTTCTTTCTTCGCCCGGCAGCGCGATGCAGCACCACTAGGGCGACCTAGCGGGCGATCAAACGCCACCGGGCTGTTTCAGGTGTATTAGGGGGGGTAGGGATGTTTCAAAAGGGGAGGTGGGTGGCATTTGGGGGTTGGGAAATGTAAATCCGGTGGTGTGGAAGATAGTGGGGGTGTTGCGATGTGGCGCTCTTCACACCGCCGTGCGGTCAAGCTCTACCGGGTGAGACTCGTTGGAGAAGCCCAGCAGGCGACCAGCTACGACGGTGACTTCGTCCAGTCCCTCTTCTGTCTTCCACGGTGTCATGTCCAGTGTCGTCGCCGCGCACGCGCTCGGGCCCCAACGGCTAGCCGTTAGGTCGAGCTGCAGTGGGCGGCGGAGGTCTAGTCCGGTGCAGGCCCCACTGTATCGTCGCTGGGCACGGCCCAGTCGCGTGGGTAGGGCCTCCTGTCCGGCGGGCGCGCATGCCATGGCGCTAGGTCCCGGATGTGAGGCCAGGACGATGCCTCGGCACGCGCGAACATGTTGGTGGACAGGCGGCGGGAGAACTCCTCTAGGCTCTCGACTCGTAGATCCCTCTGGATCGTGGAATTTCTCACGTACCTTGGCGCCCGGACGATTGTGCGCAGAGTGGAGGATTGTTGCGTCTCCAGCAATTTGCGCAGCGACGGGCGCAGCAGGGGCGCCCAGGCCGGCGCCGCGTACGTGAGGCGGCTACGGATGTAGGTCTTGTAGACCGCTATCTTCACTCGTAGAGGGAGTCTGGAGGAGAGTACCGGATGAAGGAGTGCGCGGGCGTGTCTCGCCTGTGCGATGATACTCTTGACGTGGGGCCTGAGAGTCAGATTCCGGTCTATGGTCACCCCAAGGTATTTGACCGTGGGTGACCATTTGATATCTTGTCCTAGAAGTTGGAGTGGTGGGGGGTAGTTGTAACGTCCCATGGTGATGGCCTGTGTCTTACGTACATTCACCGATAACCTCCATTTGGACAGCCAGTCCGGCAGGAGGTCAAGGGTGCGCTGGACTTTGATGGCCGCGTGAGTAGTGTTCAGGGACGACGCATAGTAGGCCGCGTCGTCCGCGTAGAGGGCCAAGTGGACTCCTGGGGCTGTGGGGATGTCGTCGGTGTAATGTACGTAAAGCACAGGCGAGAGGCAGCTGCCTTGGGGGACTCCGGCGGCGATGGGGCGCAAGGTAGAGCGCGCCTCGTCCACCACCACTCTGAAGTGTCTGTCCTGTAGAAATGAGGAGACCACCTGCACGATGCGACGGGGGAGGCTGGAGTTTGACAATTTATACAGCAGACCGTGGTGCCATACTCTGTCGAACGCCTTCTCCATGTCGAGGGACACCAGGACGGCCTTCTCACGCTTGTTTGCGGAGGCCGTCAGATCGTGTATCACCCTCGACAGCTGTTGTGTGGTGCTGTGCTTCGACCGGAAACCGAACTGCTCCGGGCGGGGAACGATGTTGGTGTTGAAATGGGCCAACAGGAGCTTCTCGAACAACTTAGAGAGTGACGGCAAAAGAGTGATGGGCCGATAGCTCTCGGGCTTACACGGGTTCTTCCCCGGTTTGGGCAGCATGATGACGTGCCCGATTTTCCAAGTGTCCGGAATCTTCCCGGTACGGACGATCCCTGTGAAGAGGCGAGCTACCGCTGCCATTGTGCGGTGTGGCAGGTGCTTCAGCGCTCTGTTCGTAATGCCGTCCGCTCCGGGGGCCTTCTTCGGTTTGGTCTTCCTGGTCATCTTGCTGACCATCCCCGGGGAGAAAAAGATGGCGTCTTCTTCAGGAGCCATCGGCGTGTCCAGGAACTCTCTAAGGTGTTGCTCAACTGTTGACACGTGGGCCTGGTCTGCGGTTGGGTTCGGTCGAAATTGGCGTTCCAGGTAGTCGGCGAAGATCTCAGCACGGTCTGCTGCTACATAGCGAAGGGTCCCGTCGTCGTGGATTAATGGCCGCACGGGGGCTGGGGTGTTGGAGCACTGGCGGCAAAGGCGGTGGATTGAGGGCCAGTCATCGGCGATGTTGTCTATGTGGTTCTCCCAGCTCGCGGCGGCGTGATCTAAGATCTCGGCCTTTACCCTCTCCGTCAGACGGTTGAGCTGGGTCTTGAGATTGGGACAGCGACTAGTCTGCCATCTGCGGCGCAGCTGCCTTTTCCTGACTAGGAGACCACGTATGTGCGCCGGAAGGTCCGGTTTCCGGGCGCTTTGCTCGCGGTCTCGCCTGGCAGTTGCGAGGGCGTCTTGGATAGCCGCTGTCAGCTCGTTCGCGGCTGCGTCGACGTCTGCGGGGGTCTTTATCGGCCGGGATGGGGTGGTGGTCTCCAGAGCTTCCTCAAAGCTTGTCCAGTCCGTGAGGTGACGTGGCGCTGCCCTGGCTCTGGTGACAGGACGAGAGGAGATGGAGATGAGGACGGGAACGTGGTCGGACAGCAAGTGTTCGTCCAACGTCTCTTGTGTAATTTGGCAGTCCAGCCCGCGGTGAATAATTATGTCCAGCACGTTGGGCAGTGTGTGCTGGTCATCCGGGTATCGTGTTGGTGTTTCCGGGCCGCTAACCGTGTAACCGCGGACTTCCGAGTCTTCAAAGAGTCGTCTTCCCTCGCGGCTGGTGTTCACTGAGTTCCATGAAGGGTGTTTACAATTCATGTCGCCGGCAATGAGTGTAGGGATCGGTAATTCCAGTAGCTGGTGGACGTCAGCCAGCTCCAGGTGAGGTCCAGGAGGGCGGTAGGCGGCGAAGACCCTAAGCTCGCTGTCGGCGATGCACAGCTGGACTCCTAGTCCGTAGATGGAGCTCAGGGGTGTGGGAGGGATGGGTTGATGGACGACTCTTTTCTTCACGAGGACTGCCAAGCCTCTGTAAGCTTGCTGTCCGGTGTGCTCGTCCTGTCTGTAGAGATGGAAACCAGGGAACTTGGGCTTGTCTGTCGATGAGAGCATGGTCTCGTTAATGAGCGCCACGTCAATGTCTTGCTCTCGCAGCAGAGGTCTGAGGAGGGCGACCTTGGTACTTAGGCCGCGGGCATTCCAGTTAAGTATGCGGAGAGAACTATCCATTGCGGGTGAACAGGCGTGTCAAAGCTCCCACGACCAGTGGGAGGATGTCCTCTCCTGCCCGGTAGGCGTGTAGGACCTCGTGAAGGACGCCGATGATCTCACTGAATAGGGTGAGCATGGCGCTACCCGTTTGTGGGTGCGGGGTTTGGTCCCTCATTTGTGGCGCCGCTTTTGTGCGCGGCTTCTTGGTGGCGGTATTGGCCCCTTTTTTTTGTAGGGGCACTTTCGGGAGCGCCGGTGCTTGAAAGTGTACCGCCGGCTGTTTCGAGGGCGGTACGGAGGGCGTCTCGGTCCTGGAGGGTGGTTGGGAGCGGCTTGTCCTTCGTCTCCTCCTCCTCCTCCTCTTTGGCAGCGAACCCCTTTCCCTAGGGTCGTTCGCTGGCGCCATTAAGGTGGCTCCTCGGGCTTCGTGTGCGAGTTCAGTGGGGCAGGGCCTCTTCCGGCCTCACTCCGAGCTCTCCCACTGATGGCCACCGTGCCTGCCGACTTGTTCCGGGCCTCCCTCCGGAATACGGGACACTTCGCGTGGTTTGCGGGGTGAGGGCCGCCGCAGTTTGCGCAGGTGGCCGGTTCCTCCTTGGGGCGCTCGCACTCCTTAGCGGGGTGTTCGCCTCCGCAGCGCACACATGCCAGCCTTCTGTGGCATTTATGGCTTGAGTGCCTAAACTGTTGGCACCTGTGACATTGGGCGGGGCCTTTTTTGCCTCGCCAGGCCTCAATCTTGACGCCGGGCATGCAGAGTAATTCCTCCACTTCATAGATGCCCGGCGTGAGGTTCGGTGTGCGCTTGAGTATGGCAAGGAAAATGCACCCTGGTCTTCCTTGTCTAGCCCGGATCTGGCGCACGTATTCGGGCTCGAACCCTAGGTCGGTGAGCTCCGCCAGAATATCTTCGGGGTCAGTGTTGGCCGGTAGACCCCGGATTGCCACCTTAAGACTCTTCTCCGCCGGAAGAGAATAGGAGAACCAGGCGATTTTCTCCTTCTTTTCCAGGGCGTACAGGTATCTTTGGATTGCCCTGTACTCGTGCTCGGTTTTTGGTGTGAAACGCACGCCTTGTGCAAAGGGGCGTGCGTTGGGTGCATGGCCTAGAGCGTTGCGCAGTGCCTTGAAGTGCACTGGCCAGTTTGGTAAGCGTTCTACAATAAGTGGTGGGTATCTGACCTGGCTCTCCTTGGGCGCCGTTCCTGCCTCTGCTGCGACTTCTGTCTCCTCCTCTCGGGGGTCGGGGCGAGGTGGGTGGTGGCTTCGGGCGACGTCTGCGTATCGGCGTGACGTGGGGCTGTGCGGGGCTGTGCAGAGGCGTTTGCTCTCCTCTGTTACCCCGTCGTCCAGCTCGTCGTCGGAGAAGTCTCGAGGTCTCCGGAAGGGGCCCGCCGAAGGACGCACGAACTCACTCGCGGCGGTGTCGCTCAACGCGAGAGATGCGGAGGACAGGTCTGAGCGGTCACGCGCGACGGGCGTGAAGAGAACGAACGGCGCGGGCGACGCGGGTGCGGAGGTGCGCGGTTCGGGAGACGGCGTTCGCAGCAGCGGCATCGATTTGCCAGCTGTCGTTTGCTGCGGGCCGGTGTGTCTGCCGGACACGCTCAACCCTACCGGCGGCACTAGGGGAGCCCGGCGAGCGGCGGCGCGCGGCGCGGCCTCGGCTGCGGGCGTGGCGGCGGCGCGTGAAGTAGTGGGGCGCGCGGAAGCGCCAGCGGAGCGCTGCGGGAGCGGCGCGGGAGGCGCGGCTGCGCGAGCCGACTTCGGCGACGTTGTCGTGACACTCGCGGCACTTTTCCCGGCACTCGCGGCGGTCGGTCTCATCGCACCAGCCTTCGACGTTGAAGGCTGTGCGGGGCGGGACGCGGTCACATTCGCGGACGCGGTCTGCGCACGGGCGGCAGTCGCGAACGGGGGACGCGCGGTTGGTGTGGTGCGGTTGTAGGTCACGCTGGGGCGCGACGGTGACGCAGTTGGAGAGGCGGGTGAGTCAGTCACCGGCCTGCTTCGCCTGTCAGACAGGTCCGATAAGGAGCGGGAGCCCTGGGTTGACCTCATGGCCAAACCGGGCCCTGAAAAGGGCCTTTTATGTGGCTGTGAACTGGAACGCGTCTAACGCGATGTTTCGCGCTCCTAAATATCATTTTGTTGTGTCACAACTAGTGGGCTTTGTACCGAGTTTATTATTCAAATGGACCAATTACGATACAATTATTCCTGTCCCTTTCAGGGTTATACTCTTCTAATTGTTCCTATCCCTTTCAGGGTTACACTCTTCTAATTTTATGCTAGTGTTTATGCGCTAGGATTCTATGACATTATCTTATTTCTAACTTAAATTACATAATGTACTACAGTAACTTAATCTATGTATACAAATCATGCAGACGTCGTCCTGTACAATGCTTTTACTCCTTCAGTGCGCTATAAAAAATTAAATTTATTCTTGATTCATAGCAAGAAGGAGATTCCAAACGCATTCCTAAAACGTAGTTCTCAAAACGCACACATACACGTACAAGTTTCATTATAATTAGGGGTATAAAAGTGCTTTAAAAAAGGGTAAAAACCTTATATTTAGAAATTTAATTTTCGATTTGAATTTATAAAGCAATTCTCTAATTGGGGTGTCTGGGGTCTTGCGTTTATTATTTTACACCTTGTATAAAATAATAAAATAAATATGTATGTAGAAGAAAGTAATAACATATTTATGAGCTTAAAAGAAGGCAGAGACGATATTAAATTATGTGTGTGGATGGCGGCGCTTAGACACGACATGGAGCTTTAGAAAAGCAACAAAATTGCTGGTTGTCAATGCTAAAAGTAGCTAGTCTGCGTTGAGCCTAATTTTTTAACCTTACTTTACAGTAATTATTCATGTGTCATGGGTGCCTTTAAAAACATGCCTTGTCGGTCTAGAGGCGAATAATGTGCTTTGCAATCACGAGACCTTAGGTTCAAATCCTAGGTCAGACAAATGTAGTTTTTCGATACCCGGTACCCGGGTTTTTTTTTTCTTTTTTTTTTCCCCAAGCGTGGGTGTACGCTGCCACCCCCGCTTGGGGAATATAGGCGTGATTTATTTTATATTATAATGTGAGTGTATGCGAGTCAAAATTCTGCATATATGGCGAAGTGGCGAACGTGGGTTCGAACAAAATCGCGTGCTATTTCACTTCTTCCCACACAATGAAATAGGTCACAACGAATAAGTATCGTGTCTGTTGCAATTATACCGGGCTGAATTCCAGATTCTGGCCTGAGGCTGAAAATATATCGATAGCAAAAACATTTCATCACCTATGGTTTAATATCTATGTAGGTACTACATGTAATATACTTTAAATCTATACCTATGATTTAATATATTTGTAATATATATATATATATATATATATATATATATATATATATATAGGCGCTCGTAGCACTGTACAAACACGGTGTTCTTATCGATCACCAAAGTTACGCAGTGTTCGACTCGGTCGGCTTGAGACCGTTTGTGACGTTTTCATGTTCAAGCGTCTCCGTATTTCCGAGGGCACGTTAAGACGTTAGTCCCGGTTACCATTTAATGTGGTAGTCGTTAAGCCGAGTTGGCAGCCTTATAGGCGGCTTCATAAGGTGGTAGGTGGCCACAAGCCTGCCTCCACCGCACCGCACTGGGTCCGCGTGGTGGAGTATGACATATTCTCCCTCACCTCGATTTGTGAGAGAAGGCCTTTGCCCAACAGTGGGACAGTATGGGCTGATATTATTGTTATAATAATATTTAATACAATAATAATACGAGTATTAGCCCTATTAAGAGACTATCCGACCCTTGGGCACGGGCCTCCTCTCATCCGAGAGGGTTTAAGCCATAGTCCACAACGCTGACCCAGTACGGGTTTGCGAACTTCACACACCTTCGAAAAACTCTCAGGCATGCAGGTTTCGTCACGATGTTTTTCTTCGCCGTTAAACCAAGTGATCATTATTTTTTTGAATACGCACATGCTTCCGAAAAGACAGAGGTGCGTACCTGGGTTTGAACCCGAGACATTTGACTTTGCAGTCCAACGGTGTAACCACTAGGCTATCACTGACATTATATATCTCTACCTAATTTCTCATTCACAGGTACACATACGACTTAAGAGTGAAAATACTAAACGGCCTGCCTTTCTCTCCGGAACACATAAAAAAGATATTTTCGTCGATAAAAACGCCAACCCTTATTATAGCCACTGAGGATTCCATCAAAAAAAAGTTATTTAGAAACACGGATTTTTTGCTCGACGAAGCGATATATCCGGCTGGGAACGTCCGGACGCGACTAGTCCGGGGCGGACATGATATCCACGTGACAAACCCGGAGCTGATCTCGACGTACATTAGTCAGTTTTTACTTAAAGGTCTGGATGGGGTTGATGCTAAGGCTAAATTATGATTTAAACATTTAAATTTTTTTATGTTACTGGAAACGCTGTAGTTAGGGCAGCTTGGTCCAGTGGGTCGCTCACTTCGTTAAGTAGTCGCGGATTTGGTCCCCGTACGGGTACTGAATCCGCGTGGAGTGTAGAAATCAATTATAAATAAATAGTTTTATTTGAACTAACAATAGGGTCGCGCTGACGCATCTGACTCCCCTCCTATCAGCCGCTACCGCCGTTCGCGGCATATTCTTTCCGACCCTCCCTATGCCCTTACTTACCTTGTTTGTAATATAGATACCGCACACAGGATCAGACACCGACCTCGCCGGCGAGGTCGAAGAATCCCTTGCCCGCCGGCCGGTGCAGAACACCACGGCGCGACATCTGGTATACCCCCCCCCCCCCCATAGCGACTGCCCAAGCCGAGGGCTTTTCTCCTTGAGGCGCCCTTGAACTAGATCCCCCTTGCACTTCTGGCTCGAGCGTAGTGGTTGCAAGCTCGCCTTCTTGTCCGCGAACCTGTAAAGGCCCCGCTGCTAACAGCGTTGATCACTTACACACAAGTTAAAACCACTTCCACGCGGATAAATAGGTATTCTAAACAGAAACAAAGCTTTTTACAGCCACGCTCATTAGATTTATTGAATTTTAGTAGGTAAGATGTTTTTATAATAACTGTTTTCTTACCGCGAACTCTCGAGAATGTAACTTTAATCCGGCCAAGTTAAAACGTACGTTATATACCATCGTAGCCATTGACATATCATAAAAAGATACACAGTCCCGTTCAAGACGCACACTCGAAACGCTATGATATGAATATAAATTAGGGCATATTGCACATTACTCAAATCAATTAAAGTATTTGCAAAAAAGCGGAAGCCTAATTTTTTAGTACTGTCGGCTTTTGCCTGCCTTTTGGTGGTGCCATTTTGCGTGCGGCGGGCGTGAAATTACCTATATATGATGGATGATTGTAGCGCAGTTGTATCTGTTGGGATATTTATGCATGTGCCAATTCTTAGTTTAAAGCTTATTATCATATTTTGTCCTTGTTTAATCTAAGCATATGACCAGAAATGCATAAGATAAGTGATAATTACAATATTGGACTTTTATATCTTATATAATATACCTATTTTTGTTGACTGCCTCGTTGGTCTAGTGCCTTAGTTCCCAAAGTGGGCCAGGTGGACCCCCAGGGGTCCACGGGAGACTCGACGGGAGTCTACGTTGGCGTGACAAAAAAATGGGGGTTCACGATTCGTAAGCGGGGTCCATGTAAATTTATTTGTTTTCGATAGTGAAGAACTAAAATGTTGGCTTGACTTAAGGTGAAGTATCAATGTAGGCAGATAATATTTTAAGAAGCTCAGCGACTGTTACTTGTAAAAACTTGCATATTCCATATTCAGTACAACGTTTCAAGACTTGGAAAGCGCCGCCGCCGTCCGCAACGCTTGTTCAGACGTGCAAAGGGACGAAATACGACTTGTGACACCAATATAAATAAAAATGCCAAGGATAAACGTTATTCATTTCTTTCCGAAATTTCGATAAGAAAAGTACCTAAAACTATTAATTCGTGGTTGGAACTCAGCCGCAACGCAAATTTCCATAGTTAGATCTAATCTTCACATTTTTTGTCGAGTTTTGGGAGTATGGTAAAAATGTAGCTGCAGGGGTCCACCGGAACCAGCTATATATTGAAAGTGGTCTATGAGAAATATAGTCTGGGAACCTCTGGTCTAGTGATTCAAATCCTAGGTCGGACAAATGTAGTTTTTCTATTATTGTGCCCGATTACATGCGATCGAACATCGACAGCGAAAAATGGGAGTACACAGTACACCTCTGCTACCCCCGCTTGGGGAATATGGGCGAAACGGTGTATATTTTATTTTTACCTTCTTTTTCACATGAAATGTACTTACTGATTTAAGGATCTACCCTTCGTAACTCCACTAGACAAAAGTTAAACATTCCTTCTTGCATTTATAGTATATCAGAATTACAACTTATTGTTTAATGGTCTAAGTCTAGCCTGCTTTGTCTAGAGGATGGAGTGTAGACCGTTCGGTCTATAGGTCTAACTGGGTTTCACTTGGCTTACTAGCGATAAGTCATGGGTTTGCAGCAGGTAAAAAATCCGATATCTTTGTAATTTTCCCTGATCAGTCATTGAAAACTACTACCCCTGATGTAAGGTCGCGAGTCACGTTTAATTAAAAGTTTTCTTTACATTTCTGGTTATTTTTTATTGCTATATTTATATAAGGTTGCAGGTTTATACATTTGTATAATAGGGAGAGTATGTACCTAGTCATGGCAACACACTCATGCATCGCATGAGTATTTTAATGAATTTGATTATAAATTTGAGCTTAATATTGAAATACGAAGTCATGTTCCCGGTAACTACTCTCGCTTAAAATAGTTATTGTTTGTTTATAATTATTTTATATATTATTATATCATGGTGACGAAATAAATATGTTTTTTTTTATATTTTGTTTTTCTTAGTCTATGGCCTTGACATGAGTTACAAAGCAATTCCCAATGCTGTTACTTCACGATAATTTGTATCTTAAGTCGAAACTAGTATATTATCGAAAGACGTCCACTGCATGACAAAGGCAATAATACAGTGATATATACGATAATATCATTTGTAGGCACAAAATAAAACACCGGCGTTATGTACTGTACGTGTATTGTGCCTGATTGTGACTCGGAATACATATATTTTACACTACACGCGAACCTACGTAGGTTACAGGATAGGCTGCTGGCGCTGCCAGATCCTGCTTCCACCCTAGCTAGCAAAGTGGTATGCTGACGCTAACCGGCTTTGCGTACTGTCCTTGTCTTAATGGCTGGTAACGCTACCGCTTAAGACGAAGGCTAGCTAACGACTAGACATGTGTAACACTGCGCTACGCCACGCAGTTGCGCCAACTCAGTTCACTGCGCCGGATGTGTTAACTCACTTCTTCAAAATGTGTAAGCGCACAGCGCAGGACCGGGAAATTCGAAAGGTGTTAAGGTGTTGTGTTGTTAAGTGTCAAAACGATCGATCTCATTCATTCTCTCATTCACTCGCTGAGTGAACAATGAGCCAACGCAGTTCGCAAACTGCGCTGTTTGTGCTAAAACCTGTGAGCGTGGCGTGCAGATGGCGCATGTTTCGCTGCGCGAGAGTCCAACCGGCTGTCCCAACCGAGGGCGCCTCTTCGAGGCGCCCCCGGTTGGGACAGTCGCTGTAGGGGGACGGGTGCACTACTAAGCGCACCGGTCAACCGCCGGCTATGGGAGGGGATCTACTACTACGTCTACGTCTACGTCGTCGTCGCCCGTATTCTGAGCGGAAAGAAGGGATGACAAAGCATCGTGAGGGACATGACATCGTGATGACAAAGTCGGTGAGAACATGTCGCGGCCGGCGGTGGCGGCAAGGGTCGGGAGGGAGATCGTAGTCGGCGGTGGCTACGATTAACGGATTCGCATGGGTAGATGCGTTCGCGAAGTGACGTGTTGACGCCATTTTAATAAAGGCGCGAATAGGTTCGAGACCTAGATCGGAGTGGAGGTCGACGTTCCGTACGAACCATAGGGCTCCTACGGCTTTTCGGAGGAAGCGGTTTTGAACCGCTTGAAGTCTGTCGATGTGAGAGGGGGCCGAATGCCCGAACACAGCACACGCATAAGTCATGATGGGACGAACGCAAGTTTTGTAAAGCGTCACCTTATTTCTAAGGGACATTTTACTCCGCTTGCAGATTAACGGATGGAGGCGACCGAGCACGAAGGATGCTCGGTGACGGACCCGCTTGATATGCGGGCCGAAGGACATGGTACTGTTCAGGGTGACCCCTAAATATTTGACCTGTTTGACCCAGGGAATGGGTCGGTCGAACATGGTCACTTGACCTCGGTTCCTTCCGGGGTGGCGCAGAGAGCGGTGCGAAGTTGCACCTCTGGAGAAGAGCACCGCCGCGCTCTTGTCCGGGTTCACCTCGATTCGCCACTTCCTGAACCAATCCCCTAGGGTATTGGCGGCGGTCTGGAATTTCTTCGTGATAAAGGCCTTGTTTCTATTGGAATAATAAAGAGCGGTGTCATCCGCGAATAAAGCTAGTTTAACATCACTCGAACGAGGAATGTCGTTCGTGTAGAGGCTAAACAGGAGCGGAGAGAGAACTGAGCCCTGTGGGACTCCAGCACTGATGGAGTGGGAAGCGGAGCGCGTCATTTCGACGCGATAACGAAAGGCGCGATTTGACAAGAAGTCTCGTAAGATGAGCACGAGTCTGTCCGGCACACCCAATTGTTAGAGCTTGTAGATCAAGCCGTTGTGCCAGACTTTGTCGAATGCCTTCGCGACATCCAGGAAGAGGGCGCTCGTGTAGATGGGTCTTCCGGGTCTATTGAGACCGGAGAGAATGTGCTCCGTGATGCGGTGCACCTGGTGGACACAAGAGTGTTTGGCTCGAAAGCCGAACTGCTCGTCGATAAGGATACCCCTGGACGTTACGAAGTCTTTGAGCCTCGCCAGAAGGAGGCGCTCGTATATCTTGGCCGGGGAGTTGAGGAGACTGATAGGGCGGTAGCTCGCGGGGAGATTGCGAGGTTTGCCGGGCTTGGGAATGCCTATGACGTCCGCCTCCTTCCACTTAGCGGGGAAGGTGCAGTTCGTTATGGCGGCGTTCAAAATGGCCACCAAGAGGCAGATGAGTTGGGCGGGCAGGCATTTCAGAACGCGATTCGAAATGCCGTCAGGGACTGCTTTCACTCGACCGCGGCGCGGCTTATATAGGCACTCGACGCAGCGGCGACGCTCCATCGGGAAGGGGTGGCGTGCGACGTCATCAGGGCTTCGTGAAACAGCAGTACATGTGCGAGCAGGAAAGTATTCGAGTCCACGCGCAATGGTATTGTTTTAGTTCATAGGGGTTCAATGGTTTGCTACAATATATTATTACGTCTACTTGTTAATTCCTCAATATGTAGGATTTACATAGTACCTGGCAACACAGCTCTATTGACATTACCGTGTGTGTTTACAACGTTAGGTACTTTTAGTTATATTTAAAAACGACTTTAATTAATTAATACAAATTATTAGTGGAGACAAAATCGTAAGCGTACATAAAATGTACTTTTAATCGAATATAGGTGTAATGTAGCTATTTATTTATTTATTTATTCTTTATGCACTAGTGGTACAAAGGCGGACTTAGTGCCTTAGGCATTTTCTACCAGTCAACCTTCGGGTGATGCAGAAACAAGTGAGGCAGGTGCGAAAATTACACAAGGATGAAGAGAAAAGTGTGGTTGCGAAAAATAAATATAATATATTATATATACTTACAATACATATACACATACATACAATACATTAATATAACATATTATAGTTGAGATGATTCTACCAACATTTTGTGCAAATAATCCTGGACTCTTACTTTGAAAGAAAAGCGATTGGCCGCCATCCTGAAATCCTGGGGTAGTGCATTCCATAGCAAAATGGACTGAACAAAGAAAGAAGAGTGTAGAAAATCTGTTTGGTGAGAAGGACATTTAAGCAGACGATTATTTAAGGATCGAAGACTTCTATTATGATTAGAGCAAAGGTATTGAAAATGGGAAGAAAGATATTCTGGCGAAGTAGGAGAGTCAAGAATAGAAAACAACATTGTCAGTGCCCTCAAAACTCTGCGTTGACGAATAGGTAACCAATTTAATTGCGATCGATGCTCAGATACGTGGTCAAATTTACGCAAGTTATAGATGAATCGAATGCAGTTATTAAGGAGCCGGTCTAGTTTGTTGAGGTGATCTGCATTCAGGTCGAAGTAGCACACATCACCATAGTCGAATATGGGCAGGATCAAGGTCTGCACAAGCATTGCTATTCCATTATTTTACTTTATTCAAAAACGAATTTACATTTGTATATTTCTTTTTTTATCTGATGACATAACAAAACGACGTAACGACCCTCGCAAACGCTTAAGTTGTCAAAAATTGTATTCCGCAAAAAATATGTGAAGAAAACTAAAAATAAATACTGAAATTACAAACGGTATGTAATTTCACGGTAACTACATGTCTCACCAAAAGAGCAAAATGGTATTTTATCAAAAGAATATGTTAATTTCATCTGTTTTACTACACTCTCATAACCTATACCCGGCGGATGAGGTGACAATAAATCAAAATATTATCCCAGAACCACCCCAGGCCTATTTCATTCCATATTTCATTGAATTTATCGCAAACAACCGTGGCGGGTGAATATAATACTGAGGAACTGATTAATCAATACTAAATAGTTTTTCTTTAGCCCTGTTGTTAGAATACAAATTCGAATTAAAACTACGTATTATTTAATTAGCAGTCCAAAAAAGCTCTCAAACCTGCAGGATTTTCTACTGCTCTTGTAAATTTCAAGACCAAACATTTATTATCGTGTATAAAAAATAGTATTTCTATTAGTTGTGAAAGAAAGGAAAGGCTACAAATAAAACGATAATTTTGTATTTTTTTAATATTATTAATTTTTTTTATATAACAATTTAGCACAGTGTTTAAGACCTTAAGCCGCTCCACCCACTGAATTGAGTAGGCGCTCGTGACTATTAGAATAGTCGCGGATTCGATTCCCGCACGGGACAAATCTTTGTGTGAGCAAAAATATTTCTTCCGGTCTGGGTATTTGTGTATGTGAATTTTTACGTTTTTAAACGCACCCATGACACAGGAATAAATCCTAGTATTCCAAATCCTAGTAATTATAATATTCCAAATATCATTCTAAAACCATCCACCATAGAGATGATTATAACACCGTTTAAATACTAATTCTCCACATTTCTTATCCTAAGACAATAGTGGCTGAGTATGCTGTAAAGGGGTTGCTTAATTAATGTTAATTGTGAAATCTATCTTTAACACTGTTGTCAAAACATGCATGCATTCATTTTATTCCATGCAAAATACAGTTTGATAATTGCTAGGTTACATAATATTTGGCAGCCAAAAAAGCAAAAGAATCTGCTGGGTTTTTGATTTGTCATAAATTTCAAGACAAATAGTAGTAGTATTGTTTGTCCTTGTGGACAGGCAAAGGTGCAAAAGTATACTGCCAAATCTAAACAAGATCACAAATAACATTATACTTATTTCTTTTTCTAAATAAATGTAGAATTGAGACCCCCACACCGAGAATTATTCTTGTGTCCTAGGTGTGTTTACAAACATTAACTTCACATACCTACCCAAACACCCAGACTGAAACAAATATTTGTGCGTCACACTAAGTTTTGTCCTGTACAGGAATCAAACCCGTGACTACTTGATCCAGGGGGCAAAGCGGCTTAAGCTTTTAACCACTGGATCTATTTATTATATCATATAATAGTAATAGAGACAATTGAAACTTCATTATTCATCTATCATCATGCCAGATCCCTTGCGGGGTAGGCTGTACCCTCTGTACTCTTTAGTACAGAGTTCCTACAGGTTTGTTCCTTACAGACCTCTCTGGCTTCCTCCACTGGCATAGTTTGTCTCATACACGCTCGCCGGTTACGGAGACTCTTGACTTGTCCTTCAGATAAGACTTTGTCTATTTGGTCATGGTCTATAACATCTATATTATTACACCAGGGCCCCAAGTCCGTTATTGCAATTTTAATAAGACTCTCTCATTGTAGTTTTCATTGTGTAGTGGCGAATAACGTGCTTTGCAATCACGAGGTCCTGGTTTCAAATCCTAGGTCGGACAAACATAGTTTTTCTATCAAAAAAACTCCCAGTATCAGTCCGGAGTCTGGAATTGTGCCTGGTGTATAGCAATAGGCTTGCCCCTTACAATATGGGACCTAACATCGTCGGCGAAATATGAGTGTACACGGAACATCTCTACCTGCTTGGAAAATATAGGAGAGACATTGTTTTTAATGAAGTAGCATTGGTTTTCTATCCAGTATTATAAGTACAGGGATCTCAGCTTAACAGGGCAGCTTATGAAAATTAAAGGTACAAAATCCACACAGGAACAGACACCGACCTCGCTGGCGAGTTGAAGAATCCCTTGCCCGCCGGCCGGTGCAGAGCTCCACGACGAGACACCTTAATATACGCCCTCCCCCATAGCGACTGCCCAAGCCGATGCCGTTCCTCCTTGAGGCGCCATTGAGCTACATGCCCCCTTGCCCTTTTGGCTCGAGTGTAGCGGTTGCACGCTCGCCCTCTTGTTCGGTGTAGCTGTAAAGGCCCCGCGGCCAACAGCGTAGATCATACACACAGAAAACGGTACAAAATCTTATATTTTCAGATGGCGTTGTTTGTGAAGCAGGATTTCTGCCCTCCAATACTGTCTCGGAGATGGATAGCCATGAAATGCAGGCCAAATAAGGTAAATGTTCATTCAAATTTGCTACTTTAACCAGAGATGGGCAAAATGTAATCGGATTAATGATTACATTTTGTAATCCTAAGACATATTTTTTTTTGACTGCCTCGTTGGTCTGGTGGCAAAGCACGTCGCTTTGTGATCACGAGGTCCTTGGTTCAAATCCTAGGTCGGACAAATGTAGTTTTTATAACGAAGAATTCCCAGTATGAGTCCGGAGTCTGGAGTTGTGCCCGGTATATGGCAATAGGCTCGCCCCCTATTACATGGGACCTAACATCGTCGGCGAAACGTGGGTGTACTCAGTACACCTCTGCCATCCCCGCTTGGGGAATATAGGCGTGATTGTGTATATTTTTTTTTTGTTTTAAAAAAAGAAACTTAACCCCACTCTAGTATTTATTCCTGTGTCGTGGGTGCGTTAACAAACATGAAAATTCACACAAAGATTTGTCCCGTGCGGGAATCGAACCTGCGACTATTTTACACAGTGGGCGGAGCGGCTTAAGCTCTAACCACTGCGCTAAATCGTCCGTCAATTTAGTCAAAAGATTGAAGGTTAAGAATGTAATCGTAATCGTTGAAGATTACAAAATGTAATTATATTCATTAATTTGATTACATTATGCCTGAGACTGCCTCGTTGGTCTGGTGGCAAAGCGCATCGCTTTGTTATAACGAGGTCCTTGGTTCAAATCCTAGGTCGGACAAATGTAGTTTTTGTAACGAAAAATTCCCAGTATGAGTCTGGAGTCTGGAATTGTGCCCGGTATATGGCAATAGGCTCGCCCCCTATTACATGGGACCTAACATCGTTGGCGAAACGTGGGTGTACTCAGTACACCTCTGCCACCCCCTCTGGGGAATATAGGCGTGACGGTGTATTTTGCCCATATCTGAGTTTATTTTTTTCAAATTTAAAACCTAGAAAACAAATAAATTCTTTAGCCTATATTCTTTTTATGCAATACTTTATAGTATCTATGAATCATTACAAACGTAAAGGACTGCCATCACACGACAAATCTTTGTGTAGCCCACAAATATGTCATCCATTCTTTCCGCTCAGAATACGGGCGACGACGACGTAATCGTAGATCCCCTCCCATAGCCGGTGGTTGACCGGTGCACTTAGTAGTGCACCCCGTCCCCCCAAAGCGACTGTCCCAACCGAGAGCGCCTCTTCAAGGCGCCCTCGAGTATGTCGCCCTTTGCCCTTCTGGCTCGAGCGTAGTGGTTGCACGCTCGCCCTTAAGTCCGGTGAAGCTGTAAAGGCCTCGCGGCCAACAGCGTACATCACTCACACACACACACACACACCCACAAATATTTGTTTTGGGCTGAGTGTTTGTGTATGTGAATTACATGGTTATAAATACACCCATGACAAAGGAATGATTCTTAGTTTGGGGCTAAGGTTTTATGAAACTAAACAAACCATCGACATTTTGTTGTGGGGTATGAACAATGTAGGTTGTTCGATCAGATGTGTCTTAAGTTAAATAAAGCAAATTACGAGTATACATTTGAATGTGAAGAAAACCAAAATTATGGATTTTGAACGGGAAGAAACCAGAACGAATGCAAGGATTGTGGTTGGTAACGATGTGCTGGAGCAAGTGAATGAGTTTGTATATCTTGGACGCGCCTTCAGTAAGGATGGGGAATACACCGCTGACATAGAGAGAAGAGTGAGTGCAGGGAACAGAGTGAATGGTGCGATGGGAAGGCTACTTGGGAGCCGGCACTTAAGCCAAAAGGCGCAGCTGGCCATGCATAACGGAGTGCTTGTCCCAACGCTGTTATATGGCAGTGAGAGTTGGGTATGTAAGAAGGAGAACGAAAGCAGGATAAATGCGGTCGAAATGCGATCTCTGCGGAAGATGTGCGGAGTCACGCTGACCGACCGTATTTGCAACAGCGTAGTAAGAAAGCGAGTAGGTTTGAAAGATAGTATCGGTGTAAAGATGAGAAAGGGTATGCTCCGTTGGTTCGGGCATATAGAAAGGATGCCAGAAGAAAGAATGACAAAACAGATATACAATGCGAAAGTGGAAGGATGTAGGTGCCGGGGAAGACCTAGACTATCTTACCATGACCAAATAGACCGTGTCTTAGCTGAAGGGCAAGTCAAGAGTCTCCGTAACCGGCGAGTGTGTATGAGACGAACTATGAGAGTGGAGGAAGCCAGAGAGGTATGTAAGGAAAGAACCTGTTGGAACTCTGTACTCTCTGCCTACCCCGCGAGGGAGCTGGCGTGATGATATAGATAGATAGACGAGTATACTGTTCATGAGAATTAGAATACTGTTCCAGTCCTAGGCAAAGGCCTCTCGCAATTCGAGGTGAGAGTGATAACGTCATCCTCACAGATATACTATAAATCTCACTGAACACAGGGTACTGGATTTTTTTTTGGGACTAAGCCCGCCACTCATTCCCACCATTGTAACTCCTGTAAGCCAGGATCCACAATAGTCTCCTTAGATGACGCCAAGGTTTGAACCTTGGGGTGTCCCGGGAAGCGCTTTAATTGTCTTGGAACCCGCAACAAATTTAATTAGAAAGAAAAACAGAAGGAGTAGGAAAATAAATATTCCACTCCGGGAATATGATCATATTTCATCTTGAGAACCCAATGCTATGTAACGGAAAAACACATACACGCACGGACGCACACCCATCCGCGCCCGCACCCGCTCTCGCATTCATGCACACACACACACACACACACATAAGCATATCACATAAACACATGTTACTTAGTTTATAAGTTTTTATATATTATATGTATGTTTGTCTGTAAGGTATATATATTTTTTAGGCCTGTAAGTTGCACAAAATTATTTTTTGTAATATTTCAGCTGCCTGAATTAAATCACTTATTATTATTATATCTCGCTGAGATTCACGGGCTTTATCCGGACCTTTGAAAGGCTTGCATGGGGACATGGGTCCAACACGTAGAGGCCCTTTGCGAGAAGTTAATGTTATGTAAGCCACCTGCTGAGATCACTTGCTGAAAATGAAGAAACATAACCAGCGAACTGACCCCGGCAGGTGCAAGGACTATTGTAAATTATGGAAAGAAAACAAGGGCTATATAAATGAGGTTTGATGGACATAAACTGGACTATTTGTAAATGTACATAAACTGGACACACACACACATAAGAGGATCCAGTGCTGTATGATGAAGTAAATATAATATCTCTTTTCAGCTGCTCTACAACCGTCATCACATCGTATCGATCCTCGAAAGCGGGCTATTGTTCCGTGAGGACAGTGTGGAGGTGGAACAGGAGGCGCCCGCACCTGAGGAGGTATGGCGCAGTGCGGGGGGCGCACGGGGGGGCTGGCTCACGCGGGGGGAGGGGATCGCCGCCGCTGTGGGGGTCGCGGCTTGCGTACTGGCCTTCCCACCTAGAAGGTAAGAAACATATATATTATACACAATTCATCATCATCATCTCAGCCTATACTTGTCCACTGCTGAACATAGGCCTCCCCATTCGCTCTCCAGCGCAGCCGGTCCGATGCCACATGCATCCAACGACTTTCTGCGATCTTCACAATATCATCGGTCAATCTGGTACGTTGCTGCCTTACGTTGCGCTTGCCAATACATGGTCTCCACTCTAGAAGCTTTCATCTTATACAAAATTAATTAAATTAAAATAGAGAATTAAATTCCTGTCATAATTAATTCTGGGGAAAGTACTTACCCTTATGTTCACAATCCATGGCAAACACACTCGCAAAAGTCTCTTTTAGTGACTTAAACAGCGTTATAATGTGTGGAGTAGAAATGAAAAAAAATACCACATCGTAGACTCCAAACGGTTCAATCCCGTTTCCTCCGCAAAGCCATGGTGTTCATACGGAACGTCGATCTCCATTCTGATCTCGGTCCCGAACCTATTCGCGCCTTTATTAAAAAGGCAACAACCCGATATTTCGAGAACACGTCCAATCATAGGAATCCGCTAATCGCCGCCGCCACCGACTACGAACCCAACTCCCCTCCTATCAGCCGCTACCGCTACCGCCGTCCGCGGCATGTTCTCACCGACCTTCCCGATGCCCTTACATCCCTTCTTTCGGATACCGCACACAGGATCAGGCACCGACCTCGACGGCGAGGTCGAAGAATCCCTTGCCCTATCACTGTTTTAACAATATCCTAATATCACAAATGTACTTTCTGTTTTACTGAGGATTCGCGACTCCATGCGAACCCTTTATAGAGAATTCGTGACCCCCCAGGGAAGCGACCCACACGTTGAAAAACACTGTCAAATTAATTTCATCTTCCCGCAGTTTCCAGCGGTCATCTCTACTCAACGTGGCAGCATACCTGTCCATTCCCGTAGCAATCCGCACAGCCCACCGGTTACATTGCGGCGGTTCCCTGCAGCCGCTGCTGGCAGTCATGCGGGATTACCTCGCCCTCGCCCGCCGCGCGGCAGCATGCCTTAAGGAGTATGCGGCTTTACATGCACAGCTGTGAGTATGTAAATGTTTCATTTGACGATCAACAGCTACATACGACTTAACAGAATAAAAAAAATAAGATCGTCAAGTTTATATTCTCTAAGCGGGAGTGGCATAGGTCTCCAAGATCTTGGGTTGTCTTTTAATCACGTGATGTTATAGCAACTTTTCGAACCTCAATTGACGATCCCTAGATAGCCTAGTTTTATTAATTAACTGCAGTTTCCCTCGGACTCGCAATCGTTCGACTACAGCGCCACCTACCGGGTCTAACTATAACTAAACACCATCCAAGTGACATAAGTACAAAAAGTCATCATAATCTGTCAAACCGTTTAGAAAGAGAAGTAACTCACAAACACATCGACTAACTACAATTCTAGTACACATATATGGGTGGGACCAAGTCGTCGTAATTATAATAATAATATTAGCCCTGTTAAGAAACTGTCCCACCGTTGGGCACGGGCCTCTTAAACTGAGAGGGTTTAGGCCATAGTCCACCACGCTGGCCCAGTGCGGGCTGAACTTCACACACCTTCGAGAAACTCTTAGGCATGCAGGTTTCCTCACGATGTTTTCCTTCATCGTTAAAGCAAGTGATGGTTAATTTTTAATACGTAATTATATCGTATTAAATATTAACTATCGTCATAATTATATTTAATTTATTTTATTACTACATTTTACAGTGTTAAAGCCAAGGTGAAAAATCATTTATTTGTGTATATACACCAATACAATAGCACTAAACGTCAAAATTATTACATTTTGTACAGTGACGTTTGGAATATGACGTTTGTAGAAATGTAGGGACTATAAAATTCAATGAATTAGAATCGATTGAATATCAAATGGATATAATTTATAATGAAGAATGAATAAACCGAGTCTTATCTGATGGAAAAGTCAAGAGTCTCCGTAACCGGCGAGCGTGTATGAGACGAACTATGAGAGTCGAGGAAGCCAGAGAGGAATGTAAGAAAAGAACCTGTTGGAACTCTGTACTCTCTGGCTACCCCGCAAGGGATCTGGCGTGAGGTTATAGATAGATAGATAGAAGAATGAATTGATTTTAATAACAATAATTTAGGAACAAAAAGAAACAAAATACACTAATTGGACACTACGTTGGAAAATTCGTGTGACAAATCGCTTAATTCGTCTAATTTGACACTTTATCTGGAATCTCGAATTAAACATTTTACATATATCATCACGCCAGATCCCTTGCGGCGTAGGCAGGAAGTACAGAGTTTAAAGTTCTTACATACCTCTCTGGATATCACCACGCCCATAGTTCATCTCACTCACGCTCGTTGGTTATGGATACTCCTGACTCTTAAACTATTCGATTAATTTATAAAGGTTTCTTGCAAGAAACATTGTTGATCATTCACACACACAAAACTCGAATTAAACACTATCGCTATCTATCTATATTGCTAGCACCGAGATTACAAAGTTCCAACATGTAAATACATACCTCTCTGGGTTCCTCCACTCTCATAGTTCGTCTCATACACGCTCGCCGGTTACGGAGACTCTTGACTTGCCCTTGCAGCCTACTCCGCTTGGGGAAAATAGGCGTGACGGTGTTAATTTTTTTTGTTTTATTCCTAAGAGGTTCCTTATCGTCGGTGATCGAGTCCACCCACACGCTGCTATGTCGGCAACAGAGCGAGTTGTCTTTAATAATGTCGCGCGCGTCGGCCGCGTTGCTCGGGAATGCTCCGTGGCTGCGCGCGGACGTCGCCTGGGACGCAGTGCGACGCGACACGGATGACAACCTTATGGTGAGTGCGGACGAACACACATGTAGACAGTCATACACCCACGCATGTCTAAGCACCACGTAGATAAAAATACCATACATACATGCATGCGTACTCATACACATTTATTTATTTATTTTTCAAAAATACCACCATCATAGTAAACCAGATAGTATCGATGTAAAGATGAGAAAGGGCATGCTCCGTTGGTTCGGGCATATAGAAAGAATGCCAGAGGAAAGAATGACAAAACAGATATACAATGTGAAAGTGGAAGGACGCAGGTACCGGGAAGACCTAGACTATCTTACCACGACCAAATAAACCGAGTCTTATCTGATGGAAAAGTCAAGAGTCTCCGTAACCGGCGAGCGTGTATGAGACGAACTATGAGAGTCGAGGAAGCCAGAGAGGTATGTAAGGAAAGAACCTGTTGGAACTCTGTACTCTCTGCCTACCCCGCAAGGGATCTGGCGTGAGGTTATAGATAGATAGATAGATAGACCACCATCATTACAGAATTACCTAATTCGATAGTGTATAAACTAAATTTAGAACTTATTGTTACTAAAAAGTTGGCTTAATTTAATATAATAACTTATAGTAAATAACGTTATCCTTGTGAAATCACTCAAAGTACTGTTAAACAATTCCGTCTCCGTAGCGATCAGGTTAAGAGTGCGAAAGGCACGCGTCAGCGGCGCCTCCCTCAGCAGGATAGTGCGCGCGCGCGGCTCGCATAGACAAATTAGCCCCAGTATGTCTGTACGGGTATGTATATGCATACCCGTACAGACATACGCACGCATGCATGCAAACACTCACGTGCGCAAATGTATACTCACACACGCATATACGTACACGCGCGCACCCACACACACGCACGGACGTACGCACGTATGTAGTAGGTACGCAGGTAAGCACATACGCATAAACAAAAACACAGATAGACATCCCCAAGTAGGGGCAGCAGACAAGTTGTTCAGTAATGTCGCGCGCATCGGCCGCGTTGCTCGGGAATGCTCCGTGGTTGCGCGCGGACGTCACCTGGGACGCAGTGCGACGCGACGCAGACGACAACCCTATGGTGAGTGAAAACGCACGCATGCAGAGCGCGGGTAAAGGTTAATCACGTAACGTTTTAGCAACTTTTTAACCCTCCGTTCCCTCTGATGACACCTGGTGACGTTTTGGACTAATTTTTATTTCTGAACTAACTGAATCTTTGGTCTAGTGGCAAAGCGCATCGCTTTGTGATCACGAGGACCTGGGTTTAAATCCTTGGTCAGACAAATGTAGTTTTCCTAACGAGAAATTCCTAGTATGAGTCTGGAGTCTGGAATTGTGCCCGGTACATGGCAATAGGCTCGCCATCTATTACATGGAATAAAACATCGTCGGCGAAAAGTGGGTGTACTCGGTACACCTCTGCCACCCTGCTTGGGGAATATGGGCGTGGCGGTGTTTATTATATATATATATTTTTCAATTCATGCTTGTACCGATTATTTGTCACTTTTTTTTAGTAACTTGTCACACTTGACATTGGCAGAATCATCGGTTAACGATGGAGCCATAGATTCTTCTTCTTCTTCTTCTTCAAGTTATGGCTTCACACTAATTATGATTGTATTTTCCCAGTGTCCAGTGAGATATATAGTCGTGTTTGTTTAAATTAATTCGACTCCCCCATGAATTTAATGAGAACTAATGATGATAATGAAATTAATGAAGTACCCCACCCTGGATAGTAAAGCGGTGGATACTTTACATACCAATTGCAACGACCGTTTTGAGGGAAGTCGAAAGGGCACGTTTTATCACTTTATTACAATTACCTTCACTCATGCACATTTAAGAACACATAATGGTTAATATTCTACCAACATTATACATTGTTAGTCGAAATAACACAAGTATTGGAACTTAAAACAAATTGACAACATCACTCTTCGACTTCCCGCCAAAACTTCGAGCCATAGATTATAATTGGAATTGGAATATTTTTTTATTTCAGAAAATCCACCACGCATTCTTAGTAGTCCAATCGACACTGCTCAAACACATTGCTATGATGCACTACATCCCACCCGCCCATGCCCAACGAATCTACAAGAATCACAACGAAAGAATCCATTGGACCCACTCCGTAGTCCTACCACTCCTCACTGAAGAATTCCGACAGAACCACGAAGCTTTACAAAGAATGTACCGGCTATTAAAAAACTCTGTGAATAGTACTGAAAGTGTAAAGAAGTTAGGTCCAGCGTTCAACAATAATTGGTTATATTCAGACATACACAATGGAATAGCAAAAACGTGTTTAGAATTAAAATTAACGTTAAATAAATGTAACAGTCTTGACGTATTTCTCGATTCGTGCGCTACTAACGAGCAGGAAATCGATTTGGACGTTCTCAATCGAGATATCGATAATATTATCACTGATTTAACTAAGTGTCTCGATACGGTGCAAAATTCGCAGCTCAGATTAAAAAAGTTGCAGCATAGACAAGATAGAAATGTGGACGTCAAAGAAAAGGAGGATGTTGTGGAAAACGCGGGAATTTTGAAAATCGTAGACATCGAACCAGAGAGTAAGGATGAAGTGTTCTATTTTTTAAAAACTGACGATGACGAGAATTGTGTACAGCCAGCTGATGATTTGACCACGGCACCTGGTAAGAAAGAGAGGGAAACAACTCGAATAGTTCTAAGCGAGTTGAGAAGGAAATTGGGGAAGCGTGAGGATGTAATGAGGGAAAGAGAACGCCAAGCGCTTGCTAAAACAATGCCAGAACTGAAGCACATACCAGATTTCCCTCGACAAATAAACTTCGACGATTACATCGAGAAAAAAGGATATATAAATAAATTAAAACGGAAAACTCCGAAAAAAAGATCTTGTAGGATTAAATTTAAAAAGCGTAAGATTAATAATAAGTGTTACAAATTTCGTGTAGCGAAATACAGTAACGAATCAGACATCAAAGGCGATATTTATGAAGCAAACGCGAAACTGAACTTTAAAAGTAAATTATTAACAATAAAAAAACATAATAATTATATCATAACTAAATGGTGCAAACAAGTACAGGTAGACAAGAAAGATTTAGACTTAAGCGACTTATCAGACGGCTTGAGTGACGTAGAAGTTAGTATTACCAACAAAACAATAAATCAAACACAAAATAACGAAATACGTTTCACAAAAAAAGACTTAGAATTATCACCCTCGTCGTCCGAAAGCGATTTTGAGTTTTACAAAGAGAAGCAGATGGCATTATTGAATGATGTCCGTCGGCATAGGGTTGTGAGAAAAAAAAATCATCCGGCCCATAGACGAGGCGTAGACAATGTAGATGAGAGTATGAAGCCCATAGAGTACACTTTTGGTACTGGAATGGCAATGGCTTCCGTTTTACAGATAAGTAAAAGATTTCCAAATATGGCGCAGGAAGAAGTTTTTATTGGAGATGGCGAGGTCTCTACTGATAGTGGAAATGATGAAGATGCTTAAAATCATACGCAAGACCTGAAAGTAGTTTGCTCTAAATCGGTCAAAGTCAAAAATTATTTATTTGTTTAGGCCAATACAAAAGCACTTACAAACGTCAAAATTATTATTTTTTACATCTACCACCGGATCGGAACGCGGCCTCCACTGAGAAGATCTGGCGAGAAACTTAGCGCGCTAGTCTTTTAACTCAATTTGTTTGGCCTTTATGATATCAGCGGGCTAGTCTTTTAACTCAATTTGTTTGGCCTTTATGATATCAGCGGGCTAGTCTTTTAACTCAATTTATTTGGCCTTTATGATATCAGCGGGCTAGTCTTTTAACTCAATTTGTTTGGCCTTTATGATATCAGCGGGCTAGTCTTTTAACTCAATTCGTTTGGCCTTTCTGTTAAACATTCTTTTTTTCAAAATTGTATTACGCAGCATTGTTTTATGTTGCCGATTGAGGAGATGCTGAAACCCAATCTGTTTTATCGTCAAGATAATCCGAAATTTTGTAATACCCTTTCTTACAGTCTTGTAACTGAGTTGATTCCAAGAATTATTAATGTACTCATACCTTAATTTTTTTTTCATTTGCAAAATTTGCCGTTGCTCTTTCAGTGCGCTATAACAAACCCAATTTATTTTTTATTCAAAGCATAGGGGATATTTTAAATGCATTTTAAAAACGCATTTCTCAATACACACACATAAAAGTACAAGTTTTATTATTAATTGAGGTATATAAATAAATATAGCAAATAACCTAGCCGTCATGTAGAGAGAGTACTAATGAATAGTTACAGTAGGCAATCATTTCACGAAGGTATCAGAACGTGATGTTAGACATAGCCGATAAGCCATGTTCGGTAAGCGGTTGTTAATTTGAGTGTGTGTTCGTGTGTGAATGATCCACGCTGTTGGCCGCGGGGCCTTTACAGCTTCCGCGGACAAGAGGGCGAGCAACCACTACGCTCGAGCCAGAAGGGCAAGGGGGCAACTAGCGCAAGGCGCCTCAAGGAGGAACGGCCTCGGCTTGGGCAGTAGCTATGGGGGAGGGCGTATACTAGGTGTTTCGCCGTGGTGCCTTGCACCTGCCGGCGGGCAAGGGATTCTTCGAGCTCGCCGGCGAGGTCGGTGTCTGATCCTGTATGCGGTATCTGTATCCGAAAGAAGTGATGTAAGGGCATCGGGAGAGTCGGTGAGAACATGCCACGGACGGCGGCTGATAGGACGTTGGCTAGGGTGGTATCGAACTAATTCGAAGTAAGACCACACCCATAATTGAGCTGTTATTTTTCGGATTGTCACGCTTAATCTAGTTCGTAATAGTAATATTTATTTGCAAATTGTAATACCTCTGTACTTCATATGTTTTTAAATAACTTTTATCTGATTGAAAATTTCGACCATACGCTTTTCTGAAGTCTGCGATTATAAAATATTTTTTTGGATTACGCTATTTTAATTATGTAGATTTTTATAATTAATTATTTCAATAATTAGGTTTAAAATTCAATGATTGTAAAATAATTATTAAAGTATTATTAATATTACTTCGAACGTAGTTTAATTGCTTATTTCTGAATATACATATCGTCACGACTATATTCCCCAAACAAGGCTCTAAGTCCGTTATTGCATTTAATAAAATTGTAGATCATTGGCATCATAATTGTTAGTTTTGACAGTTTTCAATATACTAATTCAATGCTTTTCAATTCTTATGGTACCTATCAATAATTCTTTTGGTTTTTCATAGTCGTAGGTATCAGATTAAAAAAATTATGACTGTAGCGATCCCTATACATAGTTGCGACTACCTACCAATAGATGGCGCTGACGATCCTTTATAAATGTCTAGAACTCTAAACCCGACAACAACCCTTGGGGACAATGGCAGACCCCGCCAGACACAACACCCGTCTGGCTGGAAGATCTTCCCTTTGACAAATCCTGCCAACGGTGACCACCGACACGGACATCGAGCAAGCCTTCTGCAGAGTCATCATTATCGTATATCCCTCCACAACAGGTCGTTCATATTCAACAGCAGCAGTCACACAGCAAGCCACTCGTCATTCTCAACGGACCATTGGCAGCTTACTCACAGGTAACATGGTTCGGCGACTCATGACACTAAACCAACTCAGTGGACTACAGTCATAACATGCATTTCGCCACCAACAGTCCACACTCCAAGCTTAGTCTCGACTCACCGTAGCCTGTGAGCACCTGCGCACTCAGTCTTGACGCACCGCAGACTACGCGCACCATGGCACTTGCAATCTCATCACTACGAGCATGACGCAGGGACTTCAAGAGTTACGACCTCCAGTCTCAGGGGGGAGCCGTGTAGCGACCCGTATACATCGCTACATAGTTGCGACTACCTACCAATAGCTGGCGCTGACGATCCTTCACACATGTCTAGAACTCTATATTAGAGTGCGCACGTCGTGTAACATATATACAATCCCCCGACAACAACCCTTGAGGAGACTGACAGACCCGCCAGACACAACACCCGTCTGGCTGGAAGAGCTTCCCTTTGACAAATCCTGCCATAACGACTTTAGGCACAATTGTAATTAAACTATTTTTGTAGCATGTTATAATTACAAAACACGTATAAAATAGTAGACTTGGGGCGCAGGGTGCCATTAGTCTACTGTGTACACTTACCATTCACCGACGATATCTGGTCCAAATGTAATACAGAGCAAGCCTGTAAGGGTCTATTAAAAGCTGAGTGGGAGAGGCGGCAAATTTAAATGAATTAGGTCGTGCAACCCGGGTGAACTGTAAATACATGGATTTAATACTTGTGTACTTCTTCTTCTTCTTTAAGTTATGGCTTCACACTATTTTAAGTGTATTTTGCCAGGGTCCAATGAGTAGCATAATCGTGTTTGTTTAAATTAATTCATTTCCCCGATGAACTTGATGACAACGATGATAATGAAATTGATGAATACGAGGCATTCCTTTTAAGTTTTGTCGTTTGAAGAAAAAACACAACTAGAACCTTATAGTACTTTTTATTGTTTTTCAAAGTATTCACCACGTAGCTTAATACACTTTTCCATTCGCTCAAACCAGTTATTATAACATTTATCCACTCTAAAGTGGGGGTGTTCAAAATGGCTGACTTGAAAGCGTCGACTGCTTCTTCACCGGACTGGAACCTTTGACCACGAAGACTTTTCTTAATTTTAGGAAATGTAAAGAAATCGTTAGGGCTTAGGCTTAGGTCAGGACTGTATGGAGGATGGTAAGGATTTCTACTTTTTCCTGCTTCAAATACTCAATCGTTTGACGAGCGCTGTGTGAAATTGCGTTGTCGTGGTGCAGGATGATGCGTCGCTTTGGGTTAGATTTTCGAAGTTCGGCGATCACTTGTGGTAAACAAACTGTGGTATACCACTCTGCGTTAACCGGTCTACGATCTTCAAGTGCAATAGTCGCAACATGGCCGGTTTTTCCAACGAACGTGGCCACCATCTTTGAAGTGTTTCGAGAACGAACAACTTTAGTCGGCTTTGGCATGTCTTGAAAGACCCAGATTGTAGATTGTTGTTTGGAATCAGGATTGTAGGCATAGATCCAAGATTCGTCACCATTGATGATGTCGTAGACGTGATTTGACTCTCCTCGGTTGAACCTTTGCAGAGTTTTCTTACACCATCTGACGCGGGCCGCCTTGTGATCGTCGGAAAGCAGATGCGGTATCCAACGGCAAACTAGCTTTCTCACACCAGGCGCTTCATGCAAGATCTTCTGAATGGTTGTCCCTGAGATGCCTAATAGAGCCTCTATCTCTCGATACGTCACATGACGATCTTCGAGAATTAGTTGTCTCACAGCAATGATGTTATCTTCAGTGAAGGCGAATTTTGGGAGTCCTTCGCGAGATTTGTCACTAACACTCGTATGTCCACGCTGGAATTCTAAATACCAGCGTTCGACAGTCCGCAGACATGGGGCTTCATCACTGAACATAGATGTTAGCTCTTCAAAACACTAAAGCCGTGTCAGGCCTCTTCTAAAGTTGTAGAAAATTATTGCACGAACATTTTCCTCAGAAAAATTCATTTTCGTACGCAACCTGACAGATTCCAATCGACGCTGTGACTAAACAATAGCATTAATCCTAATACTTTCAACTGTTTTGAGATACAAAATTTAAACACATTCGAATATAGAACAGTTCCAAATTCAAAATTTCCGGCAAATATGGAAACGAAAGAACTTAAAAGGCATGCCTCGTATACCCCACCCTGGATAGCGATGGATAATTTACATACCAATTGTGACGGTCGTTTTGAGGGAAATCACGGCACATTTTATCACTTTGTTACAAATACCTTCACTCATGCACATACATAATGGTTCCACCAACATTACACATTATAATTCGAAATAACACAAGTTTTGGAAATTAAAACAAATTGACAACATCACTCTTCGATTTCCCGCCAAAAAAACTTATGTGCTTTTATGACAAGAAAAAGAGAGCGAAAGAGTATATGGAGTTTTAAAAAAAATATATAAACTCATGTAAACGATTTTTTGTTTTTGTTCATCCAACCAGCAATATTAATCGATATGGATGGTGCTGATTTTACATTCGTGCATTATATGACTCAATTCTACACACCCATAATTATACACATATAAGTTATTACAGTAGGTTAAATTACAATTTATGAATAAGGAAATTAAATATAATTTAAGATAAATTAAGGTTAATTTCATTTTCTTGTAAATTAAATGAAATCAGGAGAGTTTGAAGGTACACTTTTTATAATTATTTAACTAAAATAATGGCTTAGTACTAACAGATTGTGCTGGGTGTGGAGATTGATTCGAGGTATATAGGTTAGCTGATGCTAAGAATTTCGGTTTTTTATGCAAGAAAAAGTCTAAAGATGCATAGCATGTGTGGATAAAATCCGTATAGCATAAGATATAGATAACAGATTAATTTTTGAATTTTTTGGACTATCTATCTATCTATATCATCATGCCAGCTCCCTCGCGGGGTAGACAGAGAGTACAGAGTGTATATAAGTTTTTTTGGACTAAGAGTGTATATATTTTTTCATGTAGGTTCCAGATGGTGTTGTTGGTTTCTAATAGACAACTTGTATATGAATGGGTGTGGGGGTTCCTTGGTGGTGTATAAATCTACCAGTTATAATTCTTATGCATGTATGATTGGCATGTATACTTCTCATGGTTAAGGCATTAGATATTGCATCTCGAGGTACTCAATGGCGTGCAATTGTAGAGGCCTATTTTTCCTATTGAAGACTGTCCAGCGATTGACCCCTAAAGATGAGGTATATTTCAGCAAAGCCATACTGAAGTTATATTACTTCCCAAGTCCGCTTCAAGATCCCGATCGCATAGCAAGTTGGTGGACTCAAAGCACAATCGCCGAGGCCGAAGAGCCTAACGTCGGTGTCCAGATTGCAGCCTCCGCAACTTGCAGACCAGGCACAAACTGAACTGTTTGTGTTTGAACCAGTAGCAGCTAGTTGACGCCGTTGCGTGTATCTCACAAACTTTACTATGTGGCGTTGTTGTAACTCGCAACAGTGACCACAAGATGGCGCTGCGCCCATTTGTTTTTCACCAATAAATGAGCTTTCTCCTCAGAATTGTTTGATCGCTGATGTTATTGACCAAAAGTGATTATGAATTATTAAATTATTGCAATTCAGTTTGTGTTTGAATTAGATGGATATAGTATAGTATCTAACTCGTTGTACTTACATTCCATATTGTAGCAAATTCAATGGATCTTGCTGGATATAGTGGAGCTGTATAGGGCTGCTTTAGGAGCACTATAAAGACTTCTCAAAAAGGAGACTTTCATGAAGATGATTTTATAAAATGGGCATAACTACTATTTTCTACACGAGGGAACAGTTCTCACCACACGCGCACCAATTTACTAAAATCTAACACTGAGAATCGTTATCATTATCGCAACGACGATCCTCTTTATGCAGTAGTTATATAATCTTTGGCTTTGTGTAACCTTCACCGGGTACTGGTCCACCTTATTCCTTAGTCTACCCCCATTTTAAGTTTATACTTTATGTGCCCTTTCGGTACACGATCGCCACTCACAACAACAAATAATGTTCAGCTCAAGCACTCGGTGGGTGTAGAAGTATAACATTTAGCACAGGAGTTCTCCGCCCATCATTACAAAGAAAACACGCGTTTGATATAAGTATAACGAAAGAGATAGCTTTTCCATCACCTAACCTTAGGCACCCTTATGGATATAGCACTTGATAAGGCAAATTTGAAGAGACCTAACAAGACAGCGCTATTTTTAGTCGAGTTCCATTGGGCACCTACTAGCTTCATCATCAGACAAGCCGAGAGCCGAGACAAGCAGAAGATAACTATGCCAAATTTCAGCTCAATCGGGTGTTGAAAAATGGACTACAAATTATGAACCGGACGGGCGGATGTCCGAACCGGCATAAATCTACCCTCCGGACTGCTATTGAGGATTTTTCGATGGAAAAACTACATATCGTTCGTTCTAGAATCGGAACTCAGGACGTCGCCACCAGTATTTTGCTCCATTTAACCAATAAGTCAGATTTATATAGAGAAACGATAGAGGAACGATCCTTTCCCCAGGATCCACTTCTCCTTACCAAAATTTGACTAAAACTTATTTAGTAGCAACAGACGAACGAAAATCCTTTTACATGTTTACTAATATTAAATATTAATGATAATGGATTATAATTAGTATAATAACATAATATAATATAAATTATTAATCACATTTTTTAACATTTAATCTTCATCATCATCTGTAACGTCGTAGTTATCTTCGTCTGATGACTTGCTGGGCGAGGCTACGGGGAGCATATACTCCGTTGGACAGCAGATACACTTGCCCCGGCACGGACTGTAAATAAAATATCTAATTTAGACCTTGACATAAATGTAATGAGGTATTTTACCCAATTTACACACTGCTCACTTCCGAAGTGAGGGAAGTTTAGTCGCATTAACACGCTACTTACGCTCTTCTTCTACTTCCTTTCCTACACCATCACTACCGGGCGATCCATTCGTTGGCCGTATTTATGAGCGGGAGCATGGATTTCCATTGGATTGAATACTGTCAAAATATTGTTAGAGAAAATTGAACTCTTACTTACGGACACAACATTAAACTTTCTATGCTTTAAATATCTAGATAAACTATGATGAGTAAGAGCAACAACTCGGAGCCCGCTGTCTCGCTCGCACTTTTTACGACTATGGACTATACCTACTTATGATATGATTTAAATGTACATAAAATCATTTAATTTAGCAATGTATAGAGTAATCGATATACAGACTTTAACGATTATTTTCTAGATTTTTTTTAAACATGGCCCCACACTCGAAACTATTCTTGGGTCGTAAGTGCGTTTACAAGAATAAAACTCATATACACATACATTCAGACATAAATAAATATTTATGGGAGATACGGGACACGAAGTCCCGTGTGGGATCCGAAAACTTCTCGTTCTCGTGGGCTGAGTGACTCTAGCTCTTAACGACTGGAACAAGCCGTCCGTCACATACTTGTCCGTGATTATACCATTACCAGCGACCCGCCCGGCTTCACACGGGTGAATTATAAACCTAAACCTTTTTAAGTTAAAAGATTATTAATCGGCCACACTGAGTGGGCACTGTCAGCAGTCTTTTGACTCCCGCTCAAAAAATCACCATCGAAGGGAGCGCCCGGCAGTGATAGACTGATAGTGTAGGTAGGGAAGTACAGCGTAAGTGGCGCGTCTAACACGACTAACCTTGCCTCACTTCACACGGAAGTAAGCAGTGCGTAAATGGGGTATAAGAGAAACACCGAGGGACATTTGAAGTGCGAAGGGAGTATGTCAACAGTCGACGCTGCCATGGTACTGCTCTTTACTTTTGGCGGCAGTAGCAGTGTATAAACCGGGCATTATAAGTAACACAACGTTGAAGGATCATACACATGGTATAGGTAGTTATTTTGTGACAACTTTGTACTTAAAAGGTTAATAGCCAATGGTTTTTTTTTCGTGGCAATTGCGTTTACATTATGCCATTGTACAAAGTTCACGAATATTAATTTCTAAATTAAGTCAACTCCCCAATGAACTTGATGACGAAGATGATAATGAAATTGATGAAGTGCCCCACCCTGGATAGTAAAGTGATGGATACTTTACATACCAATTGCGACGGCCGTTTTGAGGAAAATCGAAAAGGCACGTTTTATCACTTTGTTACAATTACCTTCACTCATGCACATATAGGAACACATAATGGTTAATATTCCACCAACATTACACATTATAATTCGAAATAACACAAGTTTTGGAAATTAAAACAAATTGACATCATCACTCGTCGATTTCCCGCCAAAAAGTCCCCCAATACCCAATGTTATAAAAATATTTCGATAAATAATAACAGTTTTACATCTGTCAGTGTCACAGTTGAATTTGTTATTTGGTTATTTGCTATTTGTGTTGTATTTACCTTCGTTCAGCCACACTATTATTCCGGACTTAACTTTAAATAATTAAACATGGAAGGTAACTCTTCAAAGGACGTGGATATGGAAACGGTAGATCTTGAGGACCGCCAAGACACAGAGGAAACAGAGAGTAAGTGGTGTAATAACAAAGTTTTTCACCCTAACGCGTTTACAATTTCGCAAGTTTACTTGTGGGATAGACAGCGAGAAATTGAGAGCAAAGACCATCATTATTCACTGGTCTTGCTTCCCTTACACCAACTGAAGATATCCAGTGCAGGAGAAACGAGTCACGGTGTAGCAAAGGATGTGCTAGTGTCGAGAACATGCGCCCTAAGGGTTGTATAAATGAGCGCTGAAGTCGAGCGTTTAGAGCTGAGTTGTCGCTAACGAGCGTTGTAGTATACGTAGAAGACGCGAGCGTTTTGAGCGCCGACTCAAGTGTTTTTACAACACCAGCCCTAATTTTTCGAGGAAGTCATTGGTCGTCAGTAGAAAGTGGCCAAAGATTTTAGTTTTACTTTCATCTATTCTGTACGTAAGATAGATAGATATTTTTTTTTCTTTCTAAAGACTCCCAAAACACCCTACCATAGATAGATTAAGAGTCGCCACAATGGCCAATTGGATACTTGGATACTTCATTTGAGTTTCAACATAGGAGATTGATCGGGCAACGAAGTCAAATGAGACTTTGGTGCTTTGGCTTATTTTTTTTAAATCTCTAGGGGGCAGCTGCCCCTTCCTGCCCTCTTGGAGACGCCGTTGGCCAGTTTTGTTCTGTTTATGTCCTGCTTTTACCTTAACTTGCCTCCTTAGTTTCTCCCTTATCTTCACCAGACTAGAAACAAATTATTCATACATAAGTATATAATATCATTATGACACATGATGACATTCTAAACGGACAATTTAGTGCAGTGGTTAAGAGCTTAAGCTGCTCCGCCCACTGTGCTTTAGCTTGCTAATCATGAGGGCTATGTCGGTGTCCTTGGCTCTTCTATGAATCCCCTCATTCCTGATTCGATCACATAGTGAAGCGCCGAAAATAGCTCATTCCATAGGTCGCTGAGCAACTCTGAGCTTTTTTATGGGACCTTTTGTAAGATGATACAGATAGATGATATATCAATAGATTTGGCGCAGTAATTAAGAGCTTAAGCAGCTCCTCCCATTGGGTCCAGTAGTCGCGGGTTCGATTCCCGCATGGGAAATATCTTTTGTGTGATCCACAATTATTTGTTCTGGTCTGACTATTTGTGTTTGTGAATTTTCATGTTTGTAAATGCACCCACGACACAGGAATTAATCCTAGTGTGGGGGTACATATTTAAAAGAAAAAAATAAATAAAAAATAAACATGTACCAAACTCAAAACCAAACATGGTTATATGTTTGTGAAATGATCATGTTATGGTATTAAAAGATACGACATTATTGAGGTTCAAAGCAAAACTGATTTATTTCCATGATACCCACAATACATTTACAAATATAATAATTATCAAACTGCTGTGGGTATATTCATACATATCATACCTTTCCCTCATCACAATAAGTTACAATTACAAAATTATATACTTAATTCAGATCTAAAGCTAACATTCAGGTATGCCTATTATTTCAGGCCATAATTCCGGGTGGGGTATAACTGGTTCCAAGGGATGTTCTGATATCCCTGGTTCATCATCTGGACGGCCCCATGATAGCCTTGGTTGTCTGATCAGTTGTGGTTGAGGTGTAGATCGAGCTAACATTTGGTCTATGTGTCTGCGATGCAACTGTCCATCTTCCGTTCTCACCCTATAAACACCAGGACCTTCGATCATCTCCACCACAGCTTTTTGCCATTTCTCACCAGGACCATAAACCCGTATCAAAACCGGTTGATTGACTGTGAAGTTCCGATTCGGTGGCCGCTGAGCCGCCGCCTCTAGTTGTTCATCAGCGCGACTAGACGTATAATCAGGGTGCAATACCGACACAGCAGTTCTATATTTTCGGCCATTCAACATCTCAGCTGGCGTCTTATTGGTGCAATTATTAGGTACTGTACGTAGATAATATAATGTCTTTGATATTTTCTCAGACCAAGGCAAATTAGCACTTGCTATCTTCTTTAGCTTATTTTTTAAAGTTTGTATCGCCCTTTCGATTTGTCCGTTAGAAGCAGGGTGGTAGGGTGGAGTGTATAAATGTTTAATCCCATTTTGCCTTAGAAATACGTTAAATTCATCTGAACAAAAACTCCTCCCATTATCCGATACCACAACATCCGGTAAACCCTGTGAGGCGAATATTTTCCTGAGAACAGTCACAACTGTTCCACTACTCATCAAAGTTACAATTTCGGCTTCAATCCATTTACTGTAACTGTCGATCGCAACTAGGAAGGTTTTACCCTGAAACGGCCCAGCAAAATCTATATGTATACGACTCCAAGGTTTTTCTGGTGTGATCCATGCCTGTGGGTCCCTAGGTGGGTTATTCCTCACTGACTGGCATTGCTCACACTCTGCTATCATTTTCTCAATCTGCCGATCCAAATCAACCCACCACACATAACCTCTGGCATAAGCTTTCGTTTGGACAATGCCCGCATGTGGGGCATGTAATAATTCCAAGACTTCTCTTTGCAAAGTCTTGGGTACAATGACCCTATTACACCACAATAAACAGTCTTTATTGAGTGAAAGTGCCTCTCTCCGTGTCCAAAATGGTTGCATGTTGGGGTCGACTGAGCATGGCCAACCGTGAAGCACATAGAATACAATCTTTTGTAGCATTGGGTCCTTCTTGGTTTCAGTTGCGATTTTCTTTGCAGTTAATTCCCAACCCTCCGGGCGTTCTTCAAGGAGTAACACTTCTCTCAGACATTTTTCCTTAGAGTCTGATGTATTTGGCAAATTCCAACGACTAAGGGCGTCTGCATTACCGATCAATTTACCGGGCCGATATTTAATTGTATAGTGATAGCAACCCAGTTTCAGTGACCATCTTAACATCCGTGGTGATATTTGGTCCGGTATAGGTTTTGCTGGGTTGAACAAACCGACCAACGGTTTGTGATCAGTCACAATACAAAAACTACGGCCAGCTAGATATTCATGGAACTTTGTCAAGCCAAATACGATGGCTAAGGCTTCTTTATCAATTCGTCCATATCGTCTTTCATGTGGTTGTAAAGTTCGAGATGCCATCATCACTGGGCGTTCGGATCCATCGTCCATTACATGAGCAATAATCGCTCCAAGTCCATATTCTGATGAATCACATATCAATAATAACTCTCGCTTTAAATCATACCCTACTAAAGTAAGGTCAGATGAAATCAAGTCCTTTGCCTTTTTGAAAGCTGTTTCCTCTAAAGTGCCCCAAACCCAGGGTCGCTTCGATTCTAGCAAACGGTACAAGGGCTCTAGTACTGTTGCTTTATCGGGTAGGAATTTTTCATAGAAATTGTACAGTCCAATAAATGCACGAAGGGATTCCTTGTTTCTTGGCGCTGGTTTATTCTTAATTTCGTTCACTTTAGTTGAAGACGGGTGAAGCCCCTCTCTATCTATCATATGACCTAGAAACGTTATATTATCAGCAGCAAACACACATTTCTTTAAATTCAAACGGAGACCCATTTCGTTTAATTTACGCAAGACCTCGCGCAGCCGCTTATCATGTTCAGTCCTATTTCTACCCGTCACAGCCACGTCATCCAGCAGGCAAGCTACCCCCTGCATGTTAGCAAATGCAGAAGACATTAGCCGCTGGAATATTCCGGGTGCTGCGCTTACTCCAAAGGCCAAGCGATTCATTCTCATAAGCCCAATCGGCGTGTTCAGAGTTAACAGGTCTGCAGTGCGGTCATCCACTTTCAGCTGAGTGTACGCCTGTTTTAGGTCTAATTTACTGAATATATCACCTCCACTTAACTTCACAAAAGCTTCTGAAGATGTGGGTAGTGGGTAGCTGTCAATATCTATAGCTGCATTAACCGTAGCACGATAATCGCCACAAATCCGAAGTGACCCATCATCCTTTTTTACTATCCGCAATGGAGTAGCCCATTTAGAGAATTTAACTGGGGTCAGTACCCCATCAGTGACCATACGTTGTAATTCCTCAATGACTTGTGTACGAAGAGGAAATGGGACTGGACGTGCCTTTAAAAACCTGGGTGTAGCGTCAGCGCGTATATGGAGACTCACTTCAGGTCCTTTGTAATGACCGAGCTCCTCCTTAAATACTTCTGGAAATTCTTTTGTAAAATTTTCAATCTGCTCTTCAGACCAACATAGTCCAGAGATATTAACGCCAAGTTTTTTAAACCAATTTCTACCCAGTAAACTTGGTCCATGTCCAGCCACAACCAGTAATTCACATTGTGCCTCTTTATTACCGAGCACAACACATACATTTGCCAGTCCTTTTACTTCTAATGGTTCCCGAGTCCATGTTACCAGCTTTACATTGGTTGAATACAGTGGAGGAGGTAAAGCCCACAAATTCTTAAATGTCTCTTCACACATGATTGTTCTTGAAGCTCCAGAATCGATTTCCATTGGTAATTTGGCACCATCAATTGTAACTTCTACTGTGATGGGACTTCGATAGTCACTTGAGAACATATAAATCCCCATCATCTTTTCTGGAAATTCTTGACTATTCTGTGTGGTAGAGGCTCCATTTCCCCCCATATGATACACCTTCTTTGACTTCTTACTACATGCAGGAGCAATGTGGCCAAATCTTTTGCAATAATAACATCTGGCTTTTATGAATGGACATCGCTCCCCTGTCCTATGTAGGCGTGCACAATGTTGGCAATCATTTGATTTAATTCTACCAATATCCATAGGTTCACAGGTACTGGACGGAGTTTGCTTTGTCTCAACATTGTTTGGGTATAGATCAGAGTATGTCGCTTGATAATTAAGACACATCTGCAATGCTGTCTCATAACTCAGGTTATTAGTTTTCAATAAGTCCCTTCTCAAACGATCATCACGTACACCCAACACCAATCTGTCCCTCAACTGACGTTTCAAGTCTTTAAAATTACATGTCACACCGAGGAGATTAATCGCTGCAACATAGTCCTGCACGCTTTCCGTTTGAAGTTGTTGGCGCTTATGAAATTTCCCTGTTTGTAAAATTTCATTAGTTTCCGGCTCATAAAATTTATCCAAAATTAATAATATTTTTGATAACTTCACTTCTGTGGGCCGATCAGGGACCAGGAGAGATGCTATTAGTGCATAAGTGTCCTTGCCGCATTGAGATAAGAACATTGAACGAGCTTTGTCCTTGTCAATGTCATCATAACCAGCCGCATCCAGAGCACACAATAATTGTTCTTTGTAATTGCACCATTTGTCGACTTTTGCGTTAAAATGTCCAGGAAACACAATAGTGGCCATATTAGACGCCATTATCTGCACAACTTCACTAATTTTCTTCAGTCGCCAATAAAAGATACGACATTATTGAGGTTCAAAGCAAAACTGATTTATTTCCATGATACCCACAATACATTTACAAATATAATAATTATCAAACTGCTGTGGGTATATTCATACATAACAGGTATTATATATGTCACTAAACTAGTGACATATATAAGTACTAAAACTGCCAAACTATGAGATTGGAGGAAGCCATAGAGGTATGTTAGGAAAGAACCTGTTGGATCTATGTACTCTTTGCCTACCCCGCAAGGGATATAGACAGTCAGACAGACAGCCTGAATTAGTCTTAAGTAATCACAGGCCTTTTCTTTTTGGCTATTTATAAGTATATTTTGGTCCACAATTTGAAAATATTTTGATTCCATACTCATTGATACTCAGAAAAAATAATCCAAAACTCCATCATACCTGTGCTATTCCACCTTAACATTTCACATCTGATTATTTACCATCCATTTTCTCCCGCAGCTCGCCCCATAATGCTACTACTAAAAAGCCTTATACGGAACAAGCAAAGCACCATAATGACTAATGCTCAGATCATTGATATATTACAAAAAGAGTTTAACATTGACATAGATGCCCATACCGAACTCGAAATAGACATATTCATAAAAATAATCAAGAAATACTTGAAGGATTGGCCTCAATGGGAAGAATTGGAACGAGTTTCGTTCAGACTCAACAATATTAAAGATTATGAAGCCCTACAGAAAGTTTTAGATCACAAATACAAAAAGTTAAAAGAGTATTTGGGTGTTATGTTAGAAATAGCTAAAAATTCTGTCATGAATATTAAAGAAGTTCGTAGGAACAAATGCAATGATGATAAATCTGTTGTCGTAATGATGGTACAGTGTTCTAGAGAACAATTAAACCATTTAATACACAGGCAGCCAAAATTAGATCCAGACACAAAAGCATGTACAATATTCAACACATCCCACATTGTTTCACCTCTTATTAAGTACAACTCTTTATCATTGGAATCTATTCTCAATTTGTGGTGCTTCAAAATCAACGTAACACTCCCATGGTTTAACTATTCACGGGAACTTAATTTTAATTATGAGCAAATGTTAGTCAATAAAGTCAGGAAGACAACTGAAACTCACACTTCTCTCTCGATTGATTGGCAAATGAAACAGAATAATAGAACTCACAAGCAAACACCAAAATGTATAGTGCTGAATGAAATGCGGACTATATGTAATATGTATAAAGATTCTCCAGTAAGTGACTACATCAAAACAGTTTTTCTAATATTACAGTCTGATCTTTTGGATGGGCCAACAGCAATAAGCTGTCCGACTACATATAGGAGGTACTGTAATAGTAATAAATATGTGAGATATCTATACTTGGATAGTGATGACAAACGGAGGACAAAATATGATTTGCAACTCGAAGAGACTTGCGCACCAATGATCATAAAACAGGTAAACAAACTTTTAAAAATCACAGTGTGGCAGCTGCCACCAGTTGAAGATTGGTTGCTGTTGGAATGTGTGTTGTGTAAACTGAAGTTTTTCACCAGTGCAAATATCGAACAGCTGATTATTAATCATTATAAAGATTATCATGTCCAGAATGAGCCGGAATGGAATTGTTTGCGATGTAAAAGGATATTTAGTATGGCTTATTTGGCTATTAATAAATGGTATCATGAGTGCTAATTATATCCCAATTGCGTGTTACTTAGTATGAAACCTAGACTGTTCCTTCTTCAGGCTCGAGCGTAGTGGTTGCAAGCTCGTCTTCTTGTCCAGTGAAGCTGTAAAGGCCCGCTGCCAACTGCGTAGATCACTCACAAAATACACAGAGTTCAATTTTTAAAAATTGTTTTGAAGTTGCCTGTGCGCTTGCGCGTTGGTGTGCGTACTACAATATTTATGCCGTGTCTGCGCGCGATGCTCTATCTAGACAATTCGTTGCCAATGGCATGCATTGCAAATAGGCAATTAAGCAGAGCCTACCTCATTATAATGATCTGAATGTAGGGTTATTAATTTGACCGACGATTTAGCGCAGTGGTTAAGAGCTTGAGCTGCTCCGCCCACTGTGCCGAATAGTCGCGGGTTCGATTCCCGCACGGGACAAATCTTTGTGTGATCCACAATTATTTGTTCCGGTCTGGGTATTTGTTTGTGAATTTTCATGTTTGTAAACGCACCCACGACACAGGAATAAATCCTAGTGTGGGGCTACGTTTAAAAAAAAAAAAAAAAAAAAAACCAGGGTTCGGAACCGGTTTTTAAAAACCGGTTCAGATCTTTCGGAATCCGGTTAAAATTGACGGTCTTTTATTAAGCGGTAAATGAAGAAACGTTATTTAATTGAACTAAATTAATTTCAATTATAAAGGACGGTACGGTATCAGTCATAATAAGGAACATATTTATTTAGTTTTTAATATCAAAATTAACCGGTTAAACTCCGCGTTTATGACGTTCTCGCCAGCGCGGCGTCCGTTTTCTATTTACAAAGACATATGTTCGTATTTCTTTCACACGTGTACTGTATCGTTGAATTATTACCTATTTGAAGCCTATCTATATGCGATCGTTACCTTGAGAAAGTCAACAAGTGAAAGCAATCTCAAATTAACCGGTTAATTTAGGTTTCAATATCGGTTACTGACGCTTAAAACCGATACTGAAAGTCGACCCGGTTTCTTCAATTTTTCAGGTTTTGATCGGTTACCTTTAACCAGGAAAACGGGAATCATTTCGGTTTGGGGTGAATGACCGTAACCGGTTTGAAATTTAACCGGTTACCGACCCCTGTTATTTATTACTGTACTTAGTAAGTGTAATGATTAATATTATTTTATTAATGCATAATTGAAAGTGTTTTGATTGGATTCTTATGAGGAAGGCACTACTTAATTGCTTATTTGCAATGTACTTTACTGCTCTCTCCTAGAGAGATCTGGCGTGATGTTATAGATAACTATACAGTTGGAACCACGACGGGGGACGTTGTTTTGTAAAAAAAACGAAAATCCACACTGCACTGATACTGGGACTTTTTCGATAGAAAAACTACATTTATCCGACCTCGAATTTGGATATAGGACTTCGTGATCGAAATCCACATTATTCGCTACTAAACCGACGAGGCAGTCCATAAAATTACTCGTGATTAAGAGTTTGGCTTACTCTCTGTATCCTGGTGGTCCGAAGACGGTGAGATCCACGTGCGAAGTGTTGAAGTTGCAATAGAATCGCTCCACGCAGCCTCCGGGCATGCCTCGACTGTTGGTGCACGGGCTAGGGGTGGCACCTTCGACAGAAAGCAATCCAAACTAAGGGTGTTTGCGTAATGACGCCGGCTTACCGGTCTTGACAACATGATGAAAAAAAAATAAGAGAAAAGAGATTGGGATGTAACTTTTTTGGAAAAGGGAAACCGACTTCAAGACGGTGCCGGTCGTGCAGTCGGTTACTTGGCACACATTTATATACCTATATTCTTCCTATATTATTCCTATATTATATTATTCTGTTTAGTTCTACAGTATTGATGTAATATCCATAATAACTAAATCTGCACATTCGGAGGTCCTTGGTGTATCTTCAAAGTCCAAGGTCCAATACCAATGAAATTTAAAATAGCGAAACCTTGGACCTACGAAATATTAGCATACACCGTCACGCCTATATTCGCCAGAGGAGGTGGAAGAGGTGTACTGAGTACACCCACGTTTCGCCGACGATGTTAGGTTCCATGTAATAGGGGGCGAGCCTATTGCCATATACCGGGCACAATTCCAGACTCCGGACTCATACTGGGAATTTTTCGTTAGAAAAACTACATTTGTCCAATCTAGGATTTGGACCCTCCTGGGTTCACGAGGTCCTCCTCGTGATCACAAAGCGATAGGCTTTGCCACCAGACCAACGAGGCAGTCAAACGTCAAAATTAGCGAACGAACGTCAAAAATCGTACAGACAAACATAGAACCTTTTTGAAGTCGGTTAAAAAAGGACAAGCCCGCTGAATGTGTCGCCGGTCAATGGAGACTGCTTTCCGATCAGATGGTACATTAGTAAGAAAAATAAATGTAAATTCGACATTTTGTAATATGCCCCGCAGGTTTTACATAAAATGCGGTTATGCTGTATGCGCTTGTTGAACTTAGTTTCATACTGCTCTATCAAGCTCTTGTCGAGGGCGTTAACAACTACGACACAGTGCTTCACTACTGTAGTTGCTCCCGTTTGTTAATAGTTTACCTCTTTCGCAATAAAACCAAAATCCTTTTTATATAATCGTTTTGTAATCTTTTAATGGCTGCACGATTTTACATTAGAATGATCTTCCACAACACCTTTTTCTAACTTTGACGGCGGCCATAATAATTTTTGTTTTTGTTTTGTTCCTCTTTTTGTTATTATCAAACATAAGTAGCCATCATCAATGAGAACTTCATCATAAAAACCAACAACAATTATAATTATTATTTAATAAACTAAAAAAGTAATAAAAGACATTGTTTTAAATAAATGAAACAATATCCCGGAAGTTAACACGTTCATGTTTTTCGAAATGTAATGAATTCTAGTAAAAACAAAAAAAAATGATTCGATTTTGGTACTGATCGGTGCACGAGAAAGTGCATAAAAACCAATGAATTTGATTCCCTTCAGGTAGTCGGCACCTAAATTTTCGACCTGTTTCTTTATGTGTAAGCATATAAGATAACACGGGACACAGTCACACACACACACATATGCACGCAAGCACGCGCGCACGCACAAACACACACACACACACACACTCACAAACATGCACACGCACACACATAAACACACACACGCACAGTAGGACAGCTTACTTGTAGTATTTTCGTTGTGATTCGATGAACTCGCGACATCATCTGGCACCAACTGGTCGGTTATGCATGTGTATGATAGGAAGCACAGCAAGATTCTGAAACAATAGAAGTCTTATGAGCTTGTTGAATTCCAACAGCAATTACCCACGAACCTGTCTTCACCGCACCGCACCGAGTGTACAAGGTGGAATATGACCTAGCTTCGGGCGTACATAACACCATGACCATGACCGCACTGGACAAGATTTAATTTATGCGCTGCTTATAATTTAAAGTTGCCAAACTTAATTGGCACTTGGCAGAGCACATTAGACATGAGTCGATCTTCACTGATATGTTACAGTTGATATGAAACGTGAACGAGAACTACAAGTTTCGAAATAGTTGTACACAAAAAAATTGCCTAATTTTTATCTGAATCTGGATGTTATATTCATCAGCCAGTATACAAAGGCGCTAATCTCATGGTAGGTACAAACAAAATAATTCATAGTTTATTCCAATCTGAAACTAAATCTCGATCTTACATTCACTAAACCTGCCGTCTCGCAGAACGCACGAATACGCAACGCGATGTCGGTCGGTGGACCGACTATATGACTATTTAGCATATTCAAACGTTCCAAATGGGACATATTGGAATTCGAATCTTTGCACTATTTCAGACTCAAATGATCCAATCTGAACAGTCCGTTACTTTTGCCATGTCTAGAGCACATAACTCGTAGAACTGACGGCCGTTGGGGCTTAAGACCGCATACCGGAAGATGTACCACATGATAGTCAGATGTCCTGGTGAAGGTCGCAGGTAACCCGCCGGCCGGTGCAGAGCACCAGCGTGTGACACCTAGTATATGCCCTGCCCCATAGCGACTGCCCAAGCCGAGGCCGTTCCTCCTTTAGGCGCCCTTGAGCTAGTTGCCCCCTTGCTCTTCTGGCTCGAGCGTAGTGGTTGCACGCTCGCCCTCTTGTCCGGTGAAGCTGTAAAGGCCCCGCGGCCAAAAAAGCATTCGGAAACGACGTACAACCCATTAGAACTAAGATGTAAAAGTAATTTTATTTGTCCATCAAAACTCGTTAAAACTAGTCTCTCACACAAATTGTTCTGTTTTCTTGGCTCCTTATACAATAAAATAATTATCGATTATGATCAAACTAAACAAATTTTGAAATCATAATATCCCAACTACATACAGTGTTTCCCCCTTTTGTGCATATAGTGTGTATGTATAACTCAAACATTTTGTATTCCCGTATTCTCACATGCTATCTCAAGGAAATCATTTATATATCCACACACACACATACACACACGCGCGCGCACACACACACACGCGCACACATATTCAACTGCACACGAATATAAATGTAACTTACACAATATTTCTAGCTTCATTTATCATTTTGTAACAATGTCATAGTTGGGGGCCTGGTAATTTGTCGGATAACTTTCCTAGTGCAGTTACCAGTCTCTGACAAAGGTGCTATTTGTATCATTAAGAAATAGACCCGAATTAGATTGTTAGTACATTTTGTGAAGAGGAATAAAAAAACTATTATTATTATATTATATTAATACATACTACTTCCTGGCTTCCTGCACTCTCATAGACGCTCCCCGGTTACAGAGACTCTTGACTTGCCCTTCAGATAAGACACTGTCTATTAGGTCATGATAGACTAGGTCTACCTTGGTTGGTGTCGTGGGACGCTGAGGCGGGGGCCCTAAGCGTCTTTCACGCGCAATCCCGAGGAGGATGCGGCGTGGTGGCCCATGCCGCCGTGAGCACCGTGACGGTGGAAACAAGCTACAAATTTCCCCTCCCGAGGCGGGGTCTTCGGAGCACGGTACAAGGGGGGCATCGGCGCCTTACACTCGGAGATCCCGGAGCCCCTCTGATGCGTGCCAGTGCTGGCCACCGTGGGGTTTTAATCGGTAAGAGTCCGACATGCCCCACCAGCTTCTCCCGAGGCTAGCGGAAGTCCATGAGGATTTCTCCACGTATAATAAAAGGTATATCTCGGTTCCTACATTCTTCCACATTCGCACTGTATATCTGTTTCCTAGTTTTTAGATATAAAATAATATAATATAATGAACTTACATAGGAGTAGAAGCGTCCATCTTGATATGCAACTAAGAATGCACTGATAACATAAATGACCCGAACAATTATATTTCTATTAATTACTTCCTATTATAGGAGACCAGTTAACTACACCGTTATAATTGTATTAATTATTTTCTTGTTAGATAACTACAATATAGCAGTGATAGCCTACTGGTTAGACCGTTGGACTGCAAAGTCAGAGGTCTCGGGTTCAAACCCAGGCACGCACCTCTGTCTTCTTATAAGCATGTGCGTATTAAAAATTAACTATCACTTGCTTTAACGGTGAAGGAAAACATCGTGAGGAAACCTGCATGCCGTGCAAGTTTCTCGAAGGTCTGAGACGTTTGCCTACCCGCTCTGTGCCAGCGTGGTGGACTATGGCCCAAACCCTCTCAGTCTGAGAGAAGACTCGTGTTCAACGGTGGAACAGTTTCTTAACAGGGCTAATATGATTATTATAACTATAATATTATGATAGCGTCCTGTGTTTAGGGGCGCATAGGAAGGCTTGCGATCACGAGGTCCATGTCAGACAAGTATGATTGTTTGTCGGTCTATAGAAAGCTGAGTGATTTTTTAACGTTTTCATGAGCTGGCAATACTGCGGCTAATGTCACCTAGTGTTCCAGTGAACCATAGATATAATACAATGGATTGAGCAATCTGCGAAAAAAACGGGATGACAAGGATACTCACTGAGAGCCCTACGTCTCTTTCTAAGTAGGGTGACCATGCATTGGTACGATTATGGACTTGTTGACATAAAATTAACGTATAATTCTCGGGCACTGTTTATTGCCGTAATTCTTTCTTTCTACGCATATGCCACATCTTAAATGAGTAGAAGTCAAATTTTTTGATTAAATTGCCCATTTTGTTGGTGACTGTAGATTTTTTACAGAATCTGTAAATTCAGCTCCAAATATCGCAAAAATGTAGGATAGTCCCTTAGAGCCGTTATTCTGTATCTACAACGGTTGAGATAGCTGCCCATGCTGCCCCCATCCTAATCCATATAAAGTCCTGTATATAAAGACGAATTGAGAACCTTGTCGTTTTTTTTTTTTTTTAAACGTAGCTCCCACACTAGGATTTATTCCTGTGTCGTGAGTGCGTTTACAAACATGAAAATTCACAAACACAAATACCCAGACTGGAACAAATAATTGTGGATCACACAAAGATTTGTCCCGTGCGGGAATCGAACTACTACCGCGACTATTAGACACAGTGGGCGGAGCAGCTCAAGCTCTTAACCACTGCACTAAATCGTCGTCATCGTTTTGAACTCGGTAATAAATGGTTTACAGCGTGTTTAAACCACATAATAAATAGGTATAGTCAGTATAAGTTCTACCTTATGGTCACGTACTGCATCGTAATGGGTGCGAGCGTGACACCGGGCTTCTGGTTATTGCACTCACTCATCATGGTTTCTCGAGTTGTTTAAATCATAGAAAATTCAATGTTGTGTCTGTAAGTTAAAGTTGAATTTTCTTTGGCATCTTTTTGACAGTACTCAATCCATTGTTTTATATCCATGTAGTGAACCATAGACCATGGATTCTATTTTATTTATTACAAATGGATTGAGCACTCTGCGAAAAAAACGTGATGACAGGGATACTCACTGAGAGCCCTACGCCTCTTTCTAAGTAGGGTGACCAAACATTGGTACGATTATGGACTTGTTGATATACAACTAACGTATAATTCCCGGGGACTGTTTATTGCCGTAATTCTTTCTTTCTACGCATATGCCACATCTTAAATGAGTAGCAGTCAAAGTTTTTGATTAAATTGTTCATTTTCTGTCTGACTGTACTTTTTCTTCAGAATCTGTAAATCCAGCTCCAAATATCGCAAAAATTAAGGATAGTCTCCTCAGGCCGTTTTACTGTATTTACAACGGTTGAGATAGCTGCCCTTACTGCCCCATCTCAATCCATCCTGTATATAAAGAAGAATTGAGAACCTTGTTCGTTTTGAACTCGGTAATAAATGGTTTACAGCGTATTTAAACTATATCATAAATAGGTATAGTCAGTATTAGTTCTACCTTATGGTCACCTTACTGCATCGTAATGGGTGCGAGCGTGACACCGGGCTTCTGGTTATTGCTCTCACTCATCATGGGTTTTCGGGTTGTTTAAATCATAGAAAATTCAGTGTTGTGTCTGTGTGTAAGAGTTTAATTTTTGTAAGCCACATTTTGACAGTACTCAATCCATTGTAGTATATCCATGCCATAGACAGACTAACTGGTTTTGATACACGCTAGATTTATTTAATGTTATGTTATCATTCCATAAAATTCTACATGATTTAAACTTGACACCTCTGAATGTGAAATCTTATTAAATTCCGTAGCACTGCATTGATGGATTGCACGAATAATGCTTTGAATCTTCATATAATCCGTATGTTAACTAAATAATGAAAGACAAGAAATTGATTTAATATCTGAAAGCCAATAAGTATCAGGTCACTCAGCTATTGCAATTTTAGTAAAATTGTCGTTCATTGGCTTCATAATCGTTGGTTTTGACAGTTTTGATAAACTAATTCAATATTGTGCTTATGGTTTACTATAGGCGTACCGCTTGAAACATTTCACCCATTCATTTCATGTATTTAACCCGGCTTTGCACCCAGTCGATAATAGCGCCACCATTTCCAACTATAGTGAAGAACTACCCAATTGCCCCGTAAGTAAGTTCAACGAATAAGGAGTTTGTGATTATGAAGCAAAAACTACTAATGAGATTTTGATGAAACTTTACAGTAGCGTTTGTACCTCAGAGGCAAAATGTTAAATGCCGAATCACAAATTTTTCAGAAGGAAATCGCCGGAGTGAAATTTTAAATGTGATATTTGGTATGTTCTTTTAAAGTTATTGGGATCAGATAAATTGTATTATTCCTTATTAGAACAAGACTTACAACCAACTGCAATCAACTTAGGTTTCCTTGAGGTCCTGTACCATATATTTTGTAAATAATATCATAACGGACGATTTAGCCCAGTGGTTAAGAGCTTAAGCCGCTCCGCCCACTGTGTCTAATAGTCGCGGGTTCGATTTCTGCACGGGAGAAATCTTTGTGTGATTCACAATTATTTGTTTCGGTCTGGGTATTTGTGTATGTGTATTTTCATGTTTGTAAACACACCCACGGCACAGGAATAAATACTAGTTTGGTTAAAAAATTTATACCATTGGATATTTCCGTCTAGGCGTATCTTAATATATAATACGTTATATCAGTATATAAATAAATAATAATAATATAGTTTATTTAGATCAAAAATGGAATGTATACAAATTTCAATTTAAAAACGATGACATCTGCAGAAGTTAAAAACTGTGTCGCAGATATCAACGCCCTCCTCCGATTACATAAAAGCAAAAGTGAAAAAAAAGAGAAAACATGCATAAGAATGTAATATTAATAAATGTGCAATTCTGTGTACATGTACGTGTGCGTGCGTGAGTGTGTGTGTGCGTGAGTGTGAGTGTGTGTGTGCGTGAGTGTGTGTGTGTGCGTGAGTGTGTGTGCGTGAGTGAGTGTGTGGGTGTGTGTGAGAGTGTGCGTGTGTGTGTCTGTGTGGGTGTGTGTGAGAGTGTATGTGTGTATGTATTTGTATAGATGTTAAGATGTGTGCGCATGTATGAACATGTGTCGTACATTTATATGTATGATCATATTTTGACGTGCTTATAAAACAGACGCCTTAAGAAGGTTTTCGGTTTCTTCATAGGACAAAGAATTTAGCCATTCCGTGCATTTTAACTTACATTTAAAAAGTGACAGAGAGTGGATATTTAAAACTTGATTTATTCTATTATATACGATTTGACTAACATAATAGTAATGCCGCCCCGCTATAGCCGTGCGGTGGGAGTGTGTTGGACATGGATTATTCAGTTTACGCTTCGAATTTATTATTTTTAGGTCGTATGCTGTTTGGGTATGTTTTCGAGTAATCATTTTTAGAATAAAAAGTTTACGAACATTTAAAACTTGGCAGTGTGAATATAATTCGCGTGTGGGAAATCGTATTGGTTTATTACTAAGCACCTTAAGAATAGCTCTTTGAGCTCTTTCGAGTCTTAACATGTGCGTCTTAGCTGCGCCGCCCCAGGAGATGACACAATATGATAAGATAGATTGACCTACTACATAATAAACAGATTTTAAACATTTGAAATCTAGTACTCTACTTAACTTCTTAAATTAGTAGTTAGTATATATTGTATTCCTCTGAGGTACAGATAGCTTTCACATCAGAATAATACATATCCCTCCCCCATCAGAATAACAAAAACCACACATAGGTTTACTCGGTATATTATATTTTTCCCGTGTTTCCTTTTACCGAAGTGTGTGTTAGTAGTATCATTACACGTGTAGCGACAATGTAACAATTTGTGTAACATTCGAACTGATACACTAGCAGAACTAGCATTACACACTTGCAATGAAACCTCCACTCCGATCTAGGTCTCGAACCTATTCGCGCCTATATTAAAAAGGCGACAACACGACACTTCGCGAACGCATCTACCCATGCGAATCCGTTAATCGTAGCCGCCCCCGACTGCGATGATCTAAAAATTCTTCTTCTTCCTCGTTCCCTCATTGCTGAGGATCGCGACCACGCACAAACAGTCTCCATTGGGTGTGGTCATATGCGTAATGTACCGCCCGATGCATGCTGCCACCCACCGCCTCCTTTATTCTTCTTCACATAAATGACAAAAAAGTAATAAGAGAAACCTACCTTGCCCTATGCCAATCATTATTATCCTATTGTGTAACTGTATGGGGTGGTAGTGTAAAAACGTATATGTTACCATTGGAACGTGCTCAAAGAGCCGTCCTTAAGGTAAGCCATTCTCTTCCATTCTTTCATCCCACTGCCGATCTTTACCAATATTGTCAGGTTTTAACAGTTAGACAGCTCTTTATTTTAAACACTGTTTTAAAAAAACATTCCGAACTCATTTATTCTCATTCATCAAAAATTCTGAGACGAAAGACCTCTAATATATGCCCATCAAAATATTTTAAAAACAAGTTGTCACACAGGATGTACTGTTTTCTTGGGTCACACTTATACAATACCATTAATCGCATACTAACAATATATCCACTTTCCAAAGTCAAATGTAAAAAGATAGTTATATCGTGGTTGCAAAATCTTAGCTATGATCAGTCGGAAAATTTGTTAAAAATTGTTTCTTAATACGACATTATAAATAAATAACATAATTATTTAATTTGGCTTCTTATAATTACTTATTATGTACATATTTGGAACACAAACATGTACACGCATACACACACACTCACACACATACACACACACACACACGCATGCGCACACACACACACACACACGCGCACGCGCGCGCACACATTTCAACATGATTTTGATGATACATTCAATGATACTTACATATTTCAAGCTGTCACTAATCTACAGTACCGATAAATGTATTGGGGGCCTGGTAATCTGTCGTACAGGATATCACTATCCTAGTGCAGTTACCAGTCTCTCACAAAGGTGTGCAAGTATACTTTGATATCAAACTGTGTATCCACCAATTAGAATGTAAGCCTTTGTGTTGAGAAAAATAATTAAACATTATTATTATTATTATTTATTGCGTCAGACCATCTTGCAGGTGCCCTTCCCTGAGTACGTCTACCGTCCATCTTGCCTAAAATAATCTGCTTCTCCAGACAATCCTTTGAAGACCGCATAATGTGTCCGAAGAAGCTGAGGGCTCTTTGACGGCAGATCGTAGAGAGCCGTGTTTAAGTTCTTATAGTATGGACTTGTATATAAACTTGCAAACTCACAAAAGCAAATATTTTTGTATAAACCCTGTGAGAGCACTTACAAATTGTCGTTACATTTTTGTTATCTAACACTGCACTTAGAAAATCCGGCGAGAAACAGCGGTCTACCGACCTTACGTCTATCTATCTATCTATAACCTCACGCCAGATCCCTTGCGGGGTAGGCAGAGAGTACAGAGTTCCAACAGGTTCTTTCCTTACATACCTCTCTGGCTTCCTCGACTCTCATAGTTCGTCTCATACACGCTCGCCGGTTACGGAGACTCTTGACTTTTCCATCAGATAAGACTCGGTTTATTTGGTCGTGGTGAGATAGTCTAGGTCTTCCCCGGTACCTGCATCCTTCCACTTTCATATTGTATATCTGTTTTGTCATTCTCTCCACTGGCATTCTTTCTATATCGCGGACGATTTAAAACTATCTAAAATTGTAAATTCAAAGATAGAACAGAATCTTCTGCAAGAGGACTTAAACAGGCTCTGCGAATGGTGTAACCGCAATGCTATGGAATTAAACATTGATAAGTGCTACCACATTAAGTTTTCTCGAAAAAAACAGAGATTTGATACAACCTACACTATGAATGGTAAGACCTTAAAAAACGTAACCGATGTCAGAGATCTAGGAATCGTCCTTGACTCAGAAATGCGTTTTACCAAACACATAGACGTTGTAATAAATAAGTGTAATAGAATGTTAGCATTTATAAACCGCAACACAGCTAAATTTAAGTCAGTCTTGGCATTGAAAACATTATACCACACCCTAGTTAGAAGTAACATTGAATACTGCTCAATTATATGGTATCCCATGTATCAAAATAATATTCAGCGCATTGAAAACATTCAAAGGAAGTTCTTGAGAAGACTCTCTGTATTGTCGGGTATCCGCCGTACGGTCAAAGATTATGAGGATCGGCTTAGATATTTTGGAATGAAGTCACTATGCTGGCGTAGGGATTACCTGGGATTAATGTTCATATATAAAGTACTTAATCATAAAATAGACTGTCCTTCCATACTAACTCAAATTCATATAAGCGTTCCTAGGTCATCAGCAAGAATAGTCAATTATAAACCTTTTCAAATTAAAACCAGTCGTAATAATTACGGGAAAAATTCACCTCTCTCTTATATACTCAGAAAATGTAATGACAACTTCTATGTACTGAATACTGACATTTTCGCTGAAAAAATGGAATTGTTCAAGAAAGCCATATTTGGGGGTCTAATTCATTGACTCTGTTAAAAAAATAGTAATAAGAATAATCGGAAAATAATATATGTATATGTTCATTTCATTATATTCATTTTATAATAAAATAATTTGATATTTTTATTATTACAGATTCTAATTCTCTTTCTTGTTGTTCAAATTGTATTATTATTAATGTAAGTTGCCTGATCTTAAGTATAATTTGTATAATTTTGGTTTATATATAATTTGTATTAATAATTGTTCATTGGAAATAAGTTTCACATAATTGTCGTGCTAGCCTATAATTTAAAACCATATAAATATTAAGTTTCTATGTAATCTGATTGATGTGAATGTTATGTATGTGTTTTAGTTGGTAAGCCTTATAAATAAATAAATAAATAAATAAATAAAATAAATAAATAAAATAAATAAATATGCCCGAACCAACGGAGCATGCCCTTTCTCAGTGGCCTTACGTGGGCCATTTCTAAATGACAACACATTACAAATATAATTTTTATACTGATTTTATTCAATCAATAGGTACATAGGTAGTCGAGAACTTAACAATAAGTCAAATTATAATTATTATCGCTTGTATGGAATCCTTAGACCGCCCCTCCTCTTCGCACTTGTCCGTTATTTGTCTATTATAACCACAGATGGGCACAATGTAATCAGATTATAGATTACAATTGCATTTTGTAATATTCAATTCTGATTCAAGATTTAAAGTATAACTGTAATCGTCGAAGATTACAAAATGTAATTGTAAACGATAATCATTACTACACCATGACGCCTTACCCAAGCGGGGGTGGTTAATCTGATTACATTTTGCCTATCTCTGATTATAACCAATAATTATGTATATCACCATGCCAGATCTCTTGTGGGGTAGGCAGAGAGCAATAATGTACATTGCATATAAGCAATTAAGTAGTGCCTTCCTCATAAGAATCCAATTAAAATACTTTCAATTATGCATAAATAAAATAATATTAATCAACACACTGGTACGTGTACGGTAATTAATAACAGGGGTCGGAAACCGGTTAAATTTCCAACCGGTTTCGGTCATTGACCCCAAACATAATATTCGTTTTTTTGATCAAAGGTTACCGTTCAAAACCTGTAAAATGGAAGACCGGTTCGACTTTCAGTATCGGTTTTAAGTGTCACTTTAACCGATATTGAAACCTAAATTAACCGGTTAATTTGAGATTGCTCAAGGTTACGATCGTATATAGACAGGCTTTAGATAGTATTAAGTCCTGAACTTTAGTAAAACACAAACTCAATGTAAATCATGTATTTTGCTAGGTAGCCATTGTACAACAGTGCGTATGTCATAATCTTATTTATCTACCCACTTAACCCACATTATTAATTAACAAAGTAGAGAAGTACATAATTCTAATTCTCATAAATCCATGTAAACAAATCAACAATATAACAGATAGGTAATCAACAAAAAGAATAAAAAGCAGAAAGATACAGTACACGTGTAAAAGAGATAGGAACATTTGTCTTTTAAAATAGAACACGGACGCCGCGCAGGCGAGAGCGTCGTAGCCACATGAGTTTAACCGGTTAATTCTGATATTAATAACTAAAAATCCTTGTGTGGTTTTATGAAACCACGGTAAAAGTGAAACATATTGGCCTTGGCTGCTCTGGCGAGCGCCTTTCACTTTATCCCTACTCCGCGGCCGACCGTCACGCGACATGCAACACACAGACCAAAAAGTTTGAGACGATCTAATAAATGTTTCACTTTAATAAATATGTTCTTGGTAATATCTAAAATAATAATCAACCGGTAATCGAAATTAATATCGTTCAATTAAATAAGGTTTCTTCATTTACCGGTTAATAAAAGAAATTTATACCCGGATACCGAAAGTTTTGAACCGGTTTTTGAAAATCGGTTCTGAAGCCTGATTAATAACATAAACCTACATTCAGATCATTATAATGAGGTAGGCTCTGCTTAATTGCCTATTTGCAATGTATGCCATTGGCAATGAATTGTCTAGATAGAGCATCGCGCGTAGTATTGGCATAAAAATTGTAGTACGCACATCAACGCGCAAGCACACATACACAGCTTTAGATCAAATGACGGACGATTGAGCGCAGTGGTGAAGAGCTTAGTCCGCTTCGCCCACTGTGTCTAATAGTCGCGGGTTCGATTCCCGCACGGGACAAATCTTTGTGTAATCCACTATTATTTGTTTCGGTCTGGATATTTGTGTATGTGAATTTTCATGTTTGTAATTGTATCCATGACACAGGAATCAATCAAGAAAGTGCAGGGCTACGTTTTTTTTTTTTTTTAAATCAAGAATTTTCAAAAATCGAAGATGCGAATTTGCGAAATTTCAAAAATCGAAATTGCGAATGCGAATTTGCCAGCGGGGCCTTTACAGCTTCACTGGACAAGAAGACGAGCTTGCAACCACTACGCTCGAGCAAGAAGGGCAAGGGAGCAACTAGCTCAAGGGCGCCTGAAGAAGGAACAGTTTAGGTTTCATACTGAGTAACACGCAATTGGGGTGTACTTAGCACTCATGATACCATTTATTAATAGCCAAATAAGCCATACTAAATATCCTTTTACACCGCAAACAATTCCATTCCGGCTCATTCTGGACATGATAATCTTTATAATGATTAATAATCAGCTGTTCGATATCCATACTGGTGAAAAACTTCAGTTTACACAACACACATTCCACCTGCAACCAGTCTTCAACTGGTGGTGGCTGCCACCCTGTTCTTTTTAAAAGTTTGTTTACCTGTTTTATGATCATTGGTGCGCAAGTCTCTTCGAGTTGCAAATCATATTGTCTCCCTCGTTTATCATCACTATCCAGGTATAGATATCTCACATATTTATTACTATTACAGTACCTCCTATATGTAGTGGGACAGCTTATTGCTGTTGGCCCATCCAAAAGATCCGACTGCAATATTACAAAAACTGCTTTGATGAAGTCACTTACTGGAAAATCTTCATACATATTACATATAGACTGCATTTCATTCAGCACTATACATTTTGGTGTTTGCTTGTGATTTCTATTATTCTGTTTCATTTGCCAATCCATCGAGAGAGAAGTGTGAGTTTCAGTTGTCTTCCTGACTTTATTGACTAACGTTTGCTCATAATTAAAATTAAGTTCCCGTGAATAGTTAAACCATGGCAGTGTTATGTTGATTTTGAAGCACCACAAATTGAGAATAGATTCCAATGATAATGTGTTGTATTTAATAAGAGATGGAATGATGGTAGAAGTGTTGAATATTGTACATGTCTTCGTGTGTGGATCTGTTATTGGCTCCCTGTGTATTAAATGGTTTAATTGTTCTCTGGAACACTGTACCATCATTACGACAACAGATTTATCATCGTCGCATTTGTTCGTCTGAACCTCTTCAAGATTCATAACAGATTTTTTAGCTATTTCTAACATAACACCTAAATACTCTTTTAAATTTTTGTATTTGTGATCTAAAACTTTCTGTACAGCTTCATAATCTTTAATGGTGTTGAGTCTGAACGAAACTCGTTCCAATTCTTCCCACTGAGGCCAGTCCTTCAAGTATTTTTTGATAATTTTAATGAATATGTCTATTTCGAGTTCATGACGGGCATCTATATCAATGTCAAACTCTTTCTGTAATATATCTATGATCTGAGCATTAGTCATTACAGTGTTTTGCTTGTTCCGTATGAGGCTTTTGAGTAGTAGCATTATGGGGCGAGCTGCGGGAAAAAATTGTTGGTAAATAATCAGATGTAAAATTTTAAGGTGGGATAATGCAGATATGATGGAGATCTGGATTATTTTTCCTGAGTATCAATGAGTATGAAATGAAAAGATTTTTAAATTGTGTGGACCATAAAGTACTTATAAATAGCCAAAAAAGAAAAGGCTTGTGATTACTTAATACTCTAGTCTAGTGACATATATAATACATGATCATTTCACAAGTATATAGCAGAGTTTGGTCCATGTTCAGAATGTCATTATGTGAATGTATGATCGCAGATGTACGCCAGATTCCTTGCGGGGTAGGCAGAGAGTACAGAGTTCCAACAGGTTCTCTCCTTACATACCTCTCTGGCTTCCTCCACTCTCATAGTTCGTCTCATACACGCTCGCCGGTTACGGAGACTCTTGACTTGAATAATTGTTTCTAGCCTAGTTAAGATAAGGGAGACACTAAGGAAGCAAGTTAAGGTAAAAGCAGGACATAAACAGAACAAAACATGCCCAAGGGTGTCGCCAAGGGAGCAGGGAGGGGCAGCTGCCACCTCAGGCCATTGAAAAAAAATTTGCCTAAGCACTAAAGTCCACTTATTTAACTTTGTTGCTCCATCAATCCCCTACGTCGAAACTCAAATGAAGTATCCAAGTATTCCATTCGAGCTGCTATAGTATGTTGTTAAAAGGGCATTGGCTGGCGCCGCTCTTGAAATTTTTATCTTTTGAAGGGTGTTTCGAGACTTTTTAGAAAAAAAATAACAATTTCCTAATTTTTTTATCTATCCATATTACGTAAGGTGAAAGTAAGACTAAAATCTTTTGGCCATTTTTTATCAACGACCAACGACTTCCTTTAACTAGGCCGCATGTTTTCAACACTAGCACACCCTTTGCTACACCGTGACTCGTTTGTCCTGCACTGGTATCTTCAATTGGTTTAAGGGAAGCAAGTGAAATGTATAAAGTGGACTGTGCTCTGAATTTCTCCATTTTTATCCTACAAGTGAACTTGCGAAATGGTTTACACATTACGATGAAAAACTTTTACACGATAGGTATTTAACCACTTACTCTCTGTTTCCTCTGTGTCTCGGCTGTCCTCAAGATCTACCGTTTCCATTTCCACGTCCTTTGAAGAGTTACCTTCCATGTTTATTTATTAAAAAATAAATCCGGAATAATAGTGTGAAAATACAACACAAATAACAAATTAAAGTGACACTGACAGCTGTCAAACTGTAACTTTTTTCGAAATATTTTTTATAACATTTATAACAACACAACAACCTTTTAAGTATACAGTTCTCACAACTTGTGACTCACAAGACATGGTACGTCTGTATAAGTTGTCAACTACTATAAAAATATTGCGCGCGAAAAGTATTTCTTATATTGTTGGTGTTTTATGAGTTAGATACTTATGAATTGCGTCGTCATTTTGTCTGTTACCACGCCAGATTAATATTATTATTATTAATATCCCTAGTCTTTCCATAAGTATCTACAGGTATCTAAATCTCGAAGATAATTTTGGTGAAATTTAAGGGGATCCCATAGATGTATGCAGGATAACATGTTTATGATCCTTCACCGTTCTGTTACTAATAATGCCCGGTTTATACACTGCTACTGCCGCCACTTCCCGCCAAACGTGAGGGATGAATAAGCACTGCAAACATCTTTCGGTGTTTCTCTTAATCCAATTTACGCACTGCTTACTGTTCCTTGAATGCATGAAGTAAGGGCAAGCTAGTGTGTGTGTGTGTGTGAGTGATGTACGCTGTTGGCCGCGAGGCCTTTACAGCTTCACCGGACTTAAGGGCGAGCGTGCAACCACTACGCTCGAGCCAGAAGGGCAAAGGGCGACATACTCGAGGGCGCCTTGAAGAGGCGCCCTCGAGTATGTCTCAATCTCGAATCTCATCTAATCTTATTTTTTTTCTCGGCAAATATAACGCACGAAACAATAAAATTGCGAGAAAATAGTATTTAATTAATTAAAAGATTCACTAAAATATGGTAAAATCATATTTAATAATACTTAACGAGATTTTTCGAACGCCGCACAATTGCACAAATCGTTAAACGATTTAAGTATTTTGTTTACTTTTCACTGTAATTCTAGTCTACTTTCTCAGAAATCTTAAATAGTAGTGTTGATTAGTCTTAAATAAAAATATTAAGAAAATTATTTTTTTCTTTTTAGAATAAATCCGAGGCATTTACAAGATACATGCATTTAAAAAAATCTCACGTGAGATTGGGGGTTGGGGGAGGAGGGTTAGTGAGATTAGGCTTACCTAATCTCACTAAATCTCACCAGGGGTCAAAAATCTCTAAAATCACCTCACGTAATTAATGGGCGCCCCCTTACGGCCGGTTTCAATATTTAACTCAAGAATAGATTTGCCTACTACGAATAGAAATTTGACATATTTTGTATGAAATATCTGTCAAAATTCAACTGCCAGTAAGCAGTTGAATATTGAAACCGGCCATTAATGTTTCGAAACATGCATAATATCCACACATTGTAGCAAGATCCATTGGATTTGCTACAATATGGCATGTAACTACAGCGAGTTAGGTACTATACTAGATACATCTAATTTAAACAAAAACTGATTTGCAATGATTTATTAATCCAGAATCATTTTTGGTCAATAACATCAACGATCAAACAATTCAGTGGCGAAAGCTCATCTATTGGTTGAAAACAATGGGCGTAGCGCCATCTTGTGGTCACTGTTGCGAGTTACAACAACCTAGTGAAGTGTGTGATATACACGCAACGGCGTCATCTAGCGGCTACTGCTCCAAGTTGCAGAGGCTGCAATCTGGACACCGACGTTGGGCTCTTCGGCCTCGGCGATTGTGCTTCGAGTCCATCAACTTGCTATGCGATCGGGATCTTGAAGCGGACCTGGGAAGTAATATAACTTTAGGATGGCTTTGCTGAAATATACCTCACCTTTATCAGCATCATGATCATTGATCAACTGATATACCAATCCAGTATTAAACTCAAACGCAAATGACTTATTTTGCATAAATCCTGTGGGGGGTATTTACAAATTGAATTTTTTTTTGTAAATTACTCATTTATTGCCGGATCAGAGCGCGGTCTTCACTGAGAAGATCCGGCGAGATTTTTTTTTTATATGTATGTTTTTATGAAAGCAGTACCCCGGTTCACGAGTATGACGACCCTCGACCATATTAGTAGGAAGGAAGTGACTCGCACCAAATAGCCCCTGATATATGATGCTCGATAAGATGCAAGCATAGACTTTTTAGTGAGCATGACCAAACTCAGACCTATTGGTCATTCTCATAGGTTTTGGAGGTCAAAGCTGTTCGCGTCCGTAGTTTAACCTTGATTCCCCATACGTGTATGTTTACCGGTGGTAAGCTACTGCCATGGCTATTTATCAACCTCCCAGCAAAATCATTCCGCCAATTGACCTAGTCGTGTTCCAACATGTTGCCCGGAGTTGCTTCAAGAGGAAATAGGTTCCACGAGCGACCCCGAGGAGAACGGCGGTGTGGTGTGACCCACGTCGCCCGTCGCCGTGAGCACCGCGTCGGTGCAGGGGGGAGCGTGTCAAGTTCCCCCTCGATGGCGGGCTCTTCAGAGCGCGGCACAAGAGGGGCACCGGTGCGTTCGATACGGAAATCCCGGAGCTCCTCCAAAGTGCTGATGTGTCAAATTTAATGGCAGGTCTTCTTTATTCCTAGCATTGGGCTACGTTTTTAGTATAAAAGATAAGTAAATATTAGTGTACGACTGACCGTCGATTTTAGGCCGAAGCCGAAGCCGATTAATAGACCATCACCATCGCCGAAGCCGAAGCCAAGGGTTTAATAACCCCAAGAAATGTGGTTCATGACAGATTTTTAAAAAGTTATCTAATTTAAAATTACCTACAACTGGTTAAAAATAAGAACACTGAAATAATATTATTATAGTGTTATTATTTTCTTATTGAGCCATATTTATAAGTTGTTTTCGAGAGTCATCACGAATCATCTCGAACGCAGGCTTGATGACTTCCAGTCTCCCGAACGAGCCGGTTTCTGGAAAAGCATTAGTACCATAGACAACATACATACGCTGCGGCAGATTATATAGAAGACCGAGGAGTATAATCGGCCACTATGCTTGGTGTTTGTGGACTATGAGAAAGCCTTCGATTCGATCGAGACTTAGGCGGTTCTTAGATCTCTCCAGCGATGCCACATTGACTATCGGTACATCAAAGTGTTGAAGTGCTTGTATAGTACAGCCACTATGTCAGTCCGAGTACAGGGGCAGTGCACGAAGGCAATCCCCATAAAAAGAGGCGTAAGACATAGAGACGTCATTTCTCCGAAACTGTTTACGGCCACCTTAGAGGACGCCTTTAAGCTCTTCGAATGGCAAGGACTTGGTATCAGCATCAATGGCGAATACATCACTCACCTTCGATTTGCCGACGATATTGTGGTCATTGTGGAATCTCTGGAAGATCTGGATGAATGCTCGGTGACCTCAACAGAGTATCCCAACAAGTGGGTCTTAAAATGAACATGGACAAAACGAAAATAATGTTTAATGTCCATGTCATACCCACCGCACTCACCGTTGGGAACTCTATTCTTGAAGCTGTCGACGAATACAATTACCAGGTAGTCCGGTTAGGTAGGTCTAACTTTAAGAGAGAGGTCCAATGACGAATCCAACTCGGCTGGGCAGCGTTCGGGAAACTGCGCAACATCTTCGCATCAAAAATACCTCAGTGCCTCAAGACTAAAGTTTTTAGTCAATGTGTGTTGCAAGTGATGACATACGGATCAGAGACGTGGTCTCTTACAATAGGTCTCATAAAAAAGCTCAGAGTTGCTCAGCGAGCTATGGAAAGAGCTATGCTCGGCGTTTCTCTACGTGATCGAATCAGGAATGAGGAGATTCGTAGAAGAACCAAGGTCACCGACATAGCCCTCAGGATAAGCAAGCTGAAGTGGCAATGGGCGGGCCACATAGCGCGAAGATCGGACGGGCGTTGGGGCAGAAAGATTCTAGAGTGGAGACCACGCATTGGCAAGCGTAGCGTAGGACGACCACCAGCCAGATGGACCGACGATCTTGTGAAAATCGCAGGAAGTCGTTGGATGCAGGTGGTATTGGATCGGTTACGCTGGAAAGCGATTGGGGATAGGCTGAGATGATGATGATAATGAATATTATTTATAATATTTGTTTTAATTAAAATAAGTAAGTCGTAAATCTTAATAGATCGTTCAATGTCGGTGCTTGCTGGAAACCTTCGGCTTCGGTCAAAATAGGCCGAAATTTTGGGATGGGATTGGCCGATGGTAGTATTCTTGGCCGAAGTCGGCCGGAGCCGAAACTTCAAACGGACACTAGTAAATATGGATAATTACAGATCATTTGGAAGGTTATAGGGAGACTTTTGTCCAGCACTGGGATAATATAGGTTAAATTAATAAAAGTATAGATCAATCGGGACATTACCTCAAAAAATCTTTTGATTATGCCAATGAACTACGCTGTTTGCCAAGGGGACTTTTGCAGCTTCACCGGGCAGAGGGCGAGCGTGCACCAACTACTCTCTAAGCGGAAGGACAAGGGGGCAACTAGCTCAAGGGCGCCTCAAGGAGGAACGGCCTCTGTTTAGGCTGTCGCTATTGGGGAGGGCATATACAAGTTGTCTCATTGTGGTGCTCTGAACCGGCTGGCAAAATAAAAATAATATATTATCACCTGGAGCGTGACCTGGAGAGTCTACCGGTGCTATAGCCGTCGTCCTCCGTGCCCTGCCCCTTGAAGAGCACACCCCAGTACTCGTACACTAGGTATATGAGCGTCAGGACACCAGCCAACTGCAAGCAGACGTATAAAATATATACTTTCTGCTAATGTTAGATCAAAATGAAAGCTTTTTAGTCCTATTTGTTGAAAAAACATCCCGGGAAAAGTGTGTGTGTGTGTGTGTGTGTGTGTGTGAATAATCTAGGCGGTAGGTCGCGGGGCCTTTATAGCTTCACCAGACAAGAGCTTGCAACCACTACGTTCGAGCCGGAAGGGCAAAAGGGCAACTAGCTCAAGGGCGCCTCAAGGAGGGACGGCCTCGGCTTGGGGAGTCGCTATGGGTATCCTGCAGTGTCATTATAATCATCCGTGGACTTCACGATTGCGCCTGCGGGAATCGAACTTGCGACTAATCGATCCATTAAACCAAACGGTCTATGCTCAAACTATGGATCAAACAGTCATCAAAATCGTTAAATATAAATATTAAGATCCATTAGATCAATCAATAGCTTACTGTTAGGTAAACATGCTTTAAGGGCTTACCGCGAGCGATTATTGAGAGTGACAGTGATTACTTTAAAAAAGAATTAAATGCGGCGAATATATTGAGCGCGTATTCAAAAATAACGTATGTGCAAAAATCAAATTTTATAATTGTCTAATAAACTACACTACGAAATAAAAAACTGCTTTACAAGAACTTTGCGACGATTATTTGCTTTGTTTTTTAAGTAAATTCTGTTGATTAGTACAAGCATTTCGCGTTGAAATCACGTCGATGGTTCGATGCTCGGAGTTGTTCGGGAGTATGTCTATCTTGGACAAGTTGTCCAATATGGTAGAAACAACTTCGAGTAAGAAATCAATCGCAGGATCCAATTGGGTTGGGTAGCATTTGGCAAACTACGTCACGTTTTCTCTTCGCCTATACCGCAATGCCTGAAGACTAAAGTCTATAAACAATGCGTCCTACCTGTTATGACTTACGGGGCCGAGACGTGCCCACTCACAGTGGGACTAGTCCACAAATTCAAAGTCGCACAGCGGGCTATGAAGCGAGCTATGCTCGGCGTCTCTTTGAAGGATAAAATGCGTAACGAGGTAATCCGGCAAAAAAAACAAAGTTACCGACATAGCTCGCAGACTCAGTAAGCTAAAGTGGCAATGGGCTGGTCACATTTGCAGATGGACCGACGGCCGATGGAGCAAGCGTGCCCTAGTGGAGACCACGACTTGGTAAGCGTAAGGTAGGACGGCCCCCAGCTAGATGGACCGACGACCTCAAAAAGGTCGCTGGGACAGACTGGATGCGGAAGGCGGGGGACCGTGTGCAATGGCGTGTGTTAGGAGAGGCCTATGTCCAGCAGTGGACTGCGATAGGCTGATTGATTGCGTTGAAATCAGAAAATGTTACGCATTAGAGATGACGTGAAAGAACCTGTTGGAACTCTGTACTCTCTGCCTACCTCGCAAGGGATCTGGCGTGAGGTTATAAATAGATAGATAGATTAGAGATGACTGTTTTCTATCCAGAAAATTTCGTTAAATCGTGTATTCCTTTTACCAGATTCTAAAATATACAGTCAAATATATACAGCCAAACAAAAATATTAAGTTTCTGATCGGTATACTCCTTAAACTGCATGGGGTACCAAAAAAATGACGATTTTTCGATGGCCCCTTAAGTAAATTTGTTCCATTTAGATTTCAATTAAGATAAAAATTGACTCGGTAAGTAACGATTATGTATAAATTTTGTTGTCGTGTCTTAATGCGTACAACCGTTTACGGCATTACAGACTATCTATTAATCAAACGCTCGCTAATCCCGAGCTACAGGATTCGAATTTTAGCTTGCAACTTTGAGCTTTCCACTGTGTGATTGTCGACAATATCGTGGTATATTTAATAGTGTGATTAAGGTTTACTCGTACCGTTACATATATCAATAAACTAACCACCTACTTAAATGCTTCTTAATTTATATGGATTTATCAATCTATACAATTCTGTTGCTTTATCCATCCACTTACTATTCTATAATCTACACTTTTAATTACATGAGTAACTTAAATTAGGTAGTTTTATTACATGTTCAATATTTAATTTTTATTCACCTATTTACTGTTTTCAAATCTACAGTATTATTGTAACGTGACTTAAACTATTTAATGATAAGGTTGTTTATATTCAATATTTTTAAAAACTACACTTAGAAGCCTCTTAATTTACACGGGTTACAACTACCTACACAATTTCGTCTTATTACATTAATTTTTTTTAAATAATTTACAGCAATGAAAAAATCAAAGAGAAAGCCAAAATTAAATAGCAGACCCACCGCTATGTTGAGTTGTCTCACCCGCACGAAATCAATGATAGACTCTAAAGTGCTCTCCATTTCGCCGGCCTATAGCATCTACGCAGACTTCTCAAGGGAAACCACGTTACATGGCCTCAAACATACTGTCCAGGGGAAACTTCATTGGTTCGAAAGGTACACTTATTTTTTTGTATATAAAAATCCACACTATAATTTTATTGGGGTAAATTACACATGGGTAATTTTTCACATAGTTCGTTGAAAAGTGACGTTTTCGCGGTCACGTTTTGACAGTTCCATTTTTGAAAACTTCTTTGTTTGTGCGGAACCTTTATGTATATCGCCAAAAAGGTTACCTGCCGACATGAAAATATTAAACCTATTGAAATAAAACTATTTTTCGGATTTTATCGGGTTTATTTTTGACTTTTAAGTTCCCGACGTGTCGAGTGCTTTGCGGCACCCATGGTCACGGGAGCGACTGAGGTGTTACACGTCCAAAAGGCATAGTTGTTCCGGGGTACCCTCAAACTTCTTAATTATTTTTGTTAGTCCGATCTATACAGAATGAGGTCACGGTGTCCTGAAGCCTTGCAGTGTTATGCTTGGTTTTGGATTTCATTATATTAATTACCAGATCCCAAGTCGATGGAAGCACCCAGTCATCTTCTCTATTGAAATTAGGGTGTTTTTTAATCTTAATAGCGTCGCGAACCATACCGGGTAGGTCTCGGTGTTCTTTCACGAGAATTTGTGGTCTATAAAATCTGATGTTAAGGCGGGTGCGGTCAAGGACATGTTCACAGACTGCAGACTTCTTTGAGCGACAGTGTTTTAGGTCAGCTATGTGTTCTTTAACCCGAGTTTTTACCGGTCTTTTTGTTTGTCCTATATAATAACTTAAATCTCAAAAATAAACCGCGACAAAATCCGAAAAACGTTTTATTTCATGTGTAATCGCGTAAATCTAAGAACTCGGTATATTAAACCTATTTATTATTCACAAATATTCACGCCGAAATACCTAAAGGGATTGATTGAGATATTTTCGACACTTAGTTATGTTTTCTGGACGATCACTTAAGTATAAGTACCTATGTATCTAATCCGTTACCAATTTACAGACATATAAAGAAGCATATAATAATGTCTGTGGTCTGATATTTTTTACGTGTTTGGTAATTATCACACGCTACAAAAATCATTCAATTACAATTGTGCTAAAAACGGCAATCGTTTAAACTGTTATCTACGACTATGGAAAACCATAAGAATTATTGACAGGTACCATAAGAATTGGAAAGCAATCAATTAGTAGATTGAAAACTGTCGAAACTAACAAATATACTGTCAATGAACAACAATTCTATTAAAATTGCAATAGCGGACTTAAGGCCCAGATAGTCCGTGTCTTATCTGTAATGCTCCTGCTCCATTCCACCTGCGTAAACTCGCCTGCGTTGAAATACGCTTTAAACTGAGCGTTAAAAATAGCGTGTTGCCATATCTCAAGTAACACATCAAAATATTGGCTACATCTGGATAATAGTTAACGCCTATTTATTAACGCATTACGACGTCAGTGGAGCACTAGACAATTCAATAATCTCCGTAAACGGCGACCTTGTATGAGACGAGCTAAAAGAGTGGGAGACCGAGAGTTCTGTAGGGAAAGAACCTGTCGGAACTCTGTACTCTCTGCTTCCAAAATTGTCTGGTTTCTGATAACTATCAGCTTTTCGAGGTACAGTAAGCCAGCTGAGCCAGTATCACTCGGAGCCTTGCCACTTTAGTTTGTAATGTTACATACATTACATTACATACCTATTAAGGGCTACACGCTCTATTTGGTCACCAAATAGAGCGTGCCTTATCTGTGGGTCAAGTCAAGAGTCGCCGTAACCGGCCAGCGTGTATGGAACGAACTATGAGACTGGAGAAGGCAAGAGGAAAGAACATGGAATCGTGTACTCTCTGCTTCTAGAATTCTCTGGTTCCTGCTAACCTTCAGTGCTTTTGGAGGAGCTGTGTACTGCGCTCTAAGCCAGCTGGGTCGTTATAACTCGGAGCCAGTGGTGGTCTCTCTGCAGAGGGACTACAGGAGCTGGAGTTCCACCTTCCCCGCCGTCACCGCCTGCTACCTTGAACGAGTACAGCAGGATAAGGCTCGTGAGGTTATTGAGAGGTAAACAAAAGCAAAAAAATAATCATCGTTACGCATTAATTTCCCAAGCAGAATCACAAAGATGTACTGTGTACACCTACTTGTGATAGTGCCTTTTACAATTATACCGGACGCCATTCCAGGCTGATACTGATTTTCGTCGCCCGTATTCTGAGCGGAAAGAATGGATGACAAAGCATCATTAACGGATTCTATTTATGAGGTACCCGTTCGCCCCTTGTTCAATAAAAGCATTATTTTTCAAAACAAATGTACATAAGTTGTAATCTGAATTGTAATTCAATGTGATTAGAGTTTTCTTTGAGTTGATGGCTTTTTCAAAACTGTATTTATATATAGACTAACATCAATAGCTTTTAATATTGAACCCAAGAATAGATTTCTCTACTACGGATAGAATTTTAAAATACCTATTTTGCATGAAAAATCTGTCAAAGTTCTACTGCCAGTAAGCAAATGTATCCATGTGGTAAATATTGAAACCGGCCATAAGAAAGAGGCGAACGAAATCAGTTTAACTCTTAAGGGGCGAACGGGCTCATTTAAGATATCAGGCGCGAAACACAGGGCGAACGGGTACGATACCCAGGGGACTAAGACGAGGACTCTTCGACAACGTTAATGTTTAGAGCGTAGGCCTCTCCACAAATTGCATCAATCAGTCGCGCGTTCGATCTCCGCATGCTGCATTTAAAACACCGTCACGCCTATATTCCCCAAGCGGGGGTGGCAGAGGTTCTTAGAGATGAGCTGGATATTTAAAGGGAACGTTGTCGGTTCGAGGGAACATGTTGAAACATAGGTTCACACGCTGTAATGTGCAGGTAAAATTAACACTTTTTAGAGCCTACTGCCAAGGCTTTGGTGTGTGTGCCACACACGTGTGCTCTGTGGACTAGCTTCCCATCAAGGGCATACAGTGCTCTGCGGGCCCAGTATAATAAAACCTTCAGGGCTCTGTTGAGGCTTTCTCGCTTCTGCAGTGCATCCGGCATGTTTGCGGATGCTGGCATACATGACTTTTATGCCATCATGTGCAAAAGGCCGATTGCCTCAATTGTGAGAAGGTTGCGGGGCAGCACCAATGGAGTTCTGAAGATGATAGCGAAAAGAGTGGATGCAGATGTCCTCAAAAGATATGCCGATCTTCATGTCAATACTAACATAGTTCGTTAACCTAAATGATTTACTAACATAACGTTGTTTTAAATTTCTAATATGAACTGTGGTGTCTTTTATTTTTTTTTTAAAAACGTAGCCCCACACTAGGATTTATTCCTGTATCGTGGGTGCGTTTACAAACATGAAAATTCACAGACACAAATACCCAGACCGGAACAAATAATTGTGAATCACACAAAGATTTGCCCCGTGCTAAAATCGAACCCGCGACTATTAGACACAGTGGGCGGAGCGGCTAAAGCTCTTAACAACTGCGCTAAATCGTCCGTCAAAAATAAAAGAATTTATTTTTTTATTTTAATGTGTGTACCCACTTTACTCCGACGATATTAGGTCCCATGTAATAGGGGCAAGACAATTGGCATATACCGGGCCCAATTCCAGACTCCGGACTGATACTGGGAGTTTTCGACATTTGTCCGACCTAGGATTTGAACCTCGTGATCGCAATGCACATTATTCGCTACTAGCCTAACGAGGCAGGCAGTACATTGAAGCATTAATAGCCTAGTGGTTAGACCATTGCACTGCAAAGTTAGACGTCTCAGATTCAAACCCAGGCACCCACCGCTGTATTTTCTAAAGCATGAGCGTATTAAAAATTAACTATCACTTGTTTTAACGGTGAAGGAAAACATCGTGAGGAAACCTGCATGCCTGAGAGTTTCTCGAACGAGTGTGAAGTTCAACCCGCACTGGGCCAGCGTGGTGGACTATGGCCTTAACCCTCTCAGTTTGAGAGGAGGCCCGTATCCAACGGTGGGAGAGTTTCTTAATAGGGCTAATATTATATTATTATTTATACCTATGACACAGGAATTTAATTCTTAAAGTGGGGTTTCTTTTTACATTCCTATTCGCACTCACTTTTGTTCCAATAAAGATGTCGGTATTAATATATCTCTTGCAGGAGATGGAATGTGACAGAGGAATCGGATCCGGAGCAGTATCAGTATTATTATGACTTTATCGAGCTGGTTTCCGACGTGTCCTTCCGGGAGAACCTGCAGAATTTCTGGAAGTTTCAGACTGACAATACTGTCCAGGTAATGACTCTCGAACCATCGATATGTTATTTGTCATTGTTTACGGAATAAAATTACAGCCAAAAAACTGACTGACTGCCTCGCTGGTCTAGTGGCGACATGCGCTTGGCGATAGCGAAGTCCTGGGTTCAAATCCTAGGTCGGAAAAATGTAGTTTTTCTACAGTCAGTCAGTCTGGAGTCTGGAATTGTTCTCGGCATATGGCAATAGACTTACTCCCTATTATACCCTATAATAGGGAGTAAGTCTATGTAGCATCGTAGGTGAAAAGTGAAGGTATACAGTACACCTCCGGCACCCCCATTTGCGTGCGTGAGTCTCTGCGTGTGTGTGTGTGTGTGGGTGTGTGTGTGTGTGTGTGTGCGGAGAGAACATGTCGCTGGCGTTGGCGGCAGGGGTCGGGGGGCTCCGATCCCCCCGATGATTTGTCATCCATTCTTTCCGCTCAGAATACGGGTGACGACGACGTAGTCGTAGATCCCCTCCCATAGCCGGCGGTTGACCGGTGCACTTAGTAGTGCACCCCGTCCCCCCACAGCGACTGTCCCAACCGTCGCCCGAGTATGTCGCCCCTTGCCCTTCTGGCTCGAGCGTAGTGGTTGCACGCTCGCCCTTAAGTCCGATGAAGCTGTAAAGGCCTCGCGGCCAACAGCGTACATCACTTACACACACACACGCACACACACGTGTGTGCGTGTGTGTGCGAGCGCGCGCGCGCGCCTGTGTGTATGCGTGTCGTCTTCATGCTTCGAAAGGCCATTGGTCCCGATGACCACTTAATGTGGTAGTCGTTAAGCCAAGTTGGAAGCCTTATTGTCCAACGCTCCAACGGCAGAGCTCCAACGGCAGATGGCCACACACCCGCCTCCACCGCTCCACACTTGGTCCGTGTGTTGGGGTATGAGCTAATCTCTTTCACCTCGATTAAAGAAATGTCCCTTATTATTATGTATCTCGCTGAGATTAACAGGCCTGACCTTTTAAAGTCTTATATTGTTATTATTATAGGGCATAGATCTACTGCAGCTGGCCCTGGATGTGCATCCAGCTTTTTCCCTGCAAGTCATGTTCTCGCAGCCCGACTATGACGTAAGTAATTAGATTTAGCTGTGTGTTTGTTTGTGGGAATGATCTTCGCTGTTGGCCGAGGGGCTTTACATCTTCAACGGGCCAGTGGGCGAGTGTGCAAGTAATACGCTCCAGCCGGATCTTAGCTATCTTAGAACTCTTCTATATGACAACGGCTTGGTACAGTTGTATGAAACACACCAATATCTCTTTAGCAGTAACTTTATTTTGCCATGTGAATGACGAAGATATACGCAGTTTATAGATCTGTCTATTACTCATGCCGAAGCAAGATCACGCCAGATCTCTTGCGGGGTAGACAGAGAGTACAGGTACAGGTTCTTTCCTTTCCTTCTAGACCTCTCTGGCTTCCCCTGCTGTCATAGTTCGTCTCATACACGCTCGCCGGTCACGGATTTGGTCATGGTAAGATATTATAGGTCTTCCTCGGTGCCCGAGGAGGATGGGGGCGTGGCGTGGCCCACGCAGCCGTTAGCACCACATTGATGCAGAGGGGAACTGTTCCATAGCCATAGCACGATACAGAGAGGCACCAGTGGTTTCTTAACAAAGAGACCGAAGACCCTTCCCGAAGTGTCGATGCCGGTCATCTTGGGGTTTTAGTTTGGAAGCTGGCGGCAGTCTATGAGAATTTCCCCACGTAAAAAAAGGTCTTTCCCAGTATCTACACCCTTCAACTCTTTTCAGCTTTAATTCTTTTTCTTCTAGATCCAATGGCATCCAGTCATGACAGAAGTTGGAACATGCATCACATATAATTCGATTTACGCGGAGTATCAAAGAGTAATGCAGAATCAAACATGGCCGCCTGTCAAATTGTTTAAATGTCATTACCATACCGGACAGTGTTATTTGAGAATTGAATCTATGGATAATGGAATAAGGGTGAGAATTGATTGTGAGAATGTCTTTCATTAATAACAATGAGGACTCACTCGCTCGGAAATCGAGGGTTATCAACGAAATCTAAATTTCTATCTGTCATGGCTATGGCCACAAACCTGCCTCCACCAATCCACTCTGGGGCCGCGTGGTGGAACCAAACCTGTTTACTCTCTCTCTTCGATATGTAAAATAACGTCCTTCATATTTTGTTGATTGTGTTTGTGTGTGTAAATAAGTATGCTATTGGCCAAGGGACCTTTGGGATTTGTACAATAATTGCTCGGACGCAAAGGGGGTCGCAATCTGATTTTAGCATGGCGTACTGTGGAACGAAGCGATGATCGTGTGTTGCGACGAATTATAGCATTCACGAATTTTAACAACTGCATTTAGGTAATTTGCTTAACGTGCGATCACATACTATGAGTGTGATTGCTAATTATTTCAAGACTACCCTTAAAAAGAGGGCGAGCGTGCAACAACTGAGTACGATTAGTTTGTACGTACGTAGGTACCTAATATTGATTCCCTTTTTCAGTATTTCATTCATTCTCCATATGAAATATCAACAGCCATTTCAAATCCTACGGGAGAGGTTTTGCCTGGAGAAGAATTGATAATAGATTACAAGGTAAAGTCAATACCCAATTGTAGAATAATAGAATGGAACGATATAAAATATATCTACCTACCTACCTAAATATACCTACCTAGGTACTTGTACAAGTACTTGTGCAGGTTTGTGGCCACCTGCTGTTGGAGCTTATCAAGCCGCCTTTAAGGCTTCCAACTGGGTTTAACGACGACCACATTAAGTGGTAACCGGGACCAACGGCTTAGCGTGCCTTCCGAAGCACGGAGACGCTCGAATATGAAAATGCCACAAACGGTCACCCATCTCAGGCCGACCGAGTCGAACGCTGCTTAACCTTGGTGATCGGTAAGAACACCGCGGCCGCACAGAACTACGAGCGCCTCGGCCAAAGCCGAAGGTATAATACCCTAAAAAACATGAATCATGAGTCTCTCTAGAATCTCATTGGTCTAGTGACAAAGCACATCGTTTGGTGATCACGAGGTCTGGGTTCAAATGCTACGTTGGACAAATGACTAACAAAAACTTCCCAGTATGAGTCCGGAGTCTGGAATTTTACCCGGTATATGGCATTAGGCTCGCTATTACATGGGACCTAACATCGTCGACGAAAGGTGGGCGTACTCAGTACACCTTTGCCGCTTAGGGAATATAGGTGTTTATTTTTATTAATTACTCTGATTTTTATTTGTCTTGCGCCAATGACCATAAGTTCTCGTATATGACACTAGCAGTTTCCCGCGACTTCGTTATCCGGTCGACAACAGCGCCACCTACCGCGTCTATGTTCTAGCCTATGTTACTTCTGGATAATGTAGCTTTTTAATGGTGAAAGAATCATTATAATCGGTCCATTAGTTTTTAAATTTATTCGTTACAAACATACCACAATACCAATCTTTCCTCTTTATTATATTAATGTAGATTGGGACTTGACAACACCGGCGACATGTGGGTTACACCACTGCCGCCCCCGCTTAGGGAATATAGGCGTGACGGTGTATAATTATATCAAATGACTTTATCTGAAGGTCGTGGAGATACAGGCATCTCCGAGCGTCAAGAATTTGCGTCCAGAACAGCGCCGCTGCAGATACCCTGACGAATGGATCAGCGATTCGATACAAGTATGCTACAGTACCAAAAAAATTGTTAAACCATAATTTTTTCGACGGAGGATTTGGTGCAGTGGTTAAGTGCTTAAGCCGCTCCGCGCACTAGATCTAAGAGTCATGGGTCCGATTCCCGAACGCGACAAATATTTGTGTAACCCACAAATATTAGTTTCGGTGGGGGTATGTGTGTATGTCGCCAAGGACAGGGGAAAATGGCAAAACATCACAAGAGCAAGATTCCTGGAAGGTGAAGGTCACGACCTTCAGATATGAGGAATACGGCTCGAGGTGGAAGAGGATTTGTGTATGTGAATTTTCATGTTTGTAAGCGCAAAAAAAAACGAAGCCCCACACTAGGGTTTATTTCTGTGTCGTAGCACAGGAATAAATCCTAGTGTGGGCTTCGTTTTTTTTTTTAAATAAAGCAGTACTACCTCTCGTTCGAACTAACGCTTTTTTGAAGCGTGCGTTTTTAAAAGTGCTGAAGCGCTGTTCTAGAAATGTACCGTTAGTCGTTTGTTTCATCCCACTATTAATTAACGCGCTCGTGCGAACGTAGGGTAACTGTAGCCGATACTTTATAGCAGGATTTGGCAAAGGGAAGATCTTCCAGTTAGATAGATGTTGTGCCTGGTCGAGCCTGCTAAAATCATGCACATGCATCCCCGAAAATCATGCACAGGCGACACGACATGTTACGGATTTCGGCGCCGTTGGCGTGAGATAACCGTGTTGCTTTACGTGATAGCATGGCGTGCAGTGACAAAAATTTGACACGAGAAAACTTGTTTTAGAGCAGGGCTGTCCCTACCAGATACGATCCCGGGCCAACATAAATTTCTAAATAGGTTAGAGGGCCGCAGAAACAAAAACCTTAACTTTTAAAGACAATAATGTTCTATCAAATAAATTTCGTTACGTTAATATTTTCGTACTTGCGGTAGATAAATTAACGTCGCGGACCGCACGAACACAAGTCGCGGATCATGCTTTGGACAGCCCTGTTTTAGAGAATTGTGTTACATTGACGTAGAGACAAGACAATTTTGACTGGCGTCCAAGACTTGAATCAAGGATCTATAAAACTATGTCCCGCGCGAGAACAGACCACCCGTGCTCGGTCTGCAGGCGGCCACAAATCTGCCTCCATCGCACCGCACTGGGTCCGCGTGGTGTAGCAGGTATGACTTAATCTCTCTCGCCTCGATTGTTGGAGGGTAAAGGCCTTATAGGCTGATATGTAGTTATTTTGAAGGATGTCAGCGGAATTTTGTTGTGTGTACCAATACATACATATACCCTTTCGAGGAAGGGCGGGTATGGTCGAATGTTTGTCTTTTTTCCAGGCATATAGTTTCTCGCTGTGTCAGATGCACTGCCGCAGCCGAATGGCAGTCATGTTTTGCGGATGCAGACCCTACTTCCATGTCAAAGGAGGTACGATTTATTGGATAAACCTACTGCCATTTTACTTTTTAGTTTTTTCAATTCCTAAGTTTGAAATGTAGCGGTTTCTAACTGGATAAGTACATCCACGTCTCTTTCTCACGGCAAAGTAAGCCCTTTGTTTCTTCCAGAGATCGACCCTGAGATTGTTATAAGCGCTCAGATCTTTTTAATTTCGTTCCTTCAGTATTAAAATTACGAGGATTTACATACCTATCTATGCGTCGGTATATTATTTCGATGTACTTATGTATTTAATAGAGATGACGCCTCTCAAAGTGGAAACTTTTCCAATAAGTACAGTTCTTAAACTGGCTGATAAAGTAATTCAACCTAACCTCTTTTCTCCAAATTTCTCCAACACTGGCAGCATCAAAAAATATATAACACCAAGTGTCAAAACTGTCACAATTTTTAACATTTTAATTCCAGTTAATTCTGTTTATAATAATAAAATAAGTTTATCTTCTCAGCATTTTGTGTTTATCGTATGTGAATTTGAATTGTCGTCCATTTTGTGCACGGCAAGATGGCGACGTGTGCGATGCGCATGGGATGGCGTGCATCGGCAGAAACGTCGAAATCCTTATTAATATACCAAAGAACCTCGCCAAATGCTCCTGCTTGCCCCAATGCGCCGAGCTTAACTACTATTCACATACAAAGAAGATCCTTATTCAGTGAGTCCACTTTAATTTCCCAAAGTTTTCTCCAAACTTCCCTTGTTCCATCAGACGAGCGCCATGGTGCCATATAATTGCATTAACATGAGATATGTTTTAAAGTTTCAAGTCTCTAGCTCAGCTATACTCAACCAGCGGCTCGTCGAACTTTTTGTGAGTGGCCCACCTGCCATAGTAGGTAGTCAATATGTCAACCACTTTAAATTTCGCGCGGATCTAGAGAAAGTATAGGCGCGCGGAGTAAAATAAGGTAGCGTTCACAATTTCATGAATCTTATATATAGTGAAAGCAAAATTTTGTCAAGATCGCATGTACTACTACCTGCATAATAACCTTATAAGACTTATAAGATCATTCAGCTAAATTAACGGTGGACACTTTTTCTTTTTATTATTAATATTTATTACCATTAAATTTGAATTCCTTTTTTTATAAACACCTAAATAAATTTATATTGTGGCCCGTGGCACAATAACAGAAACGTGATTGAAGCCACTATAAGAAAAAAATTAAAGGAATGCTACTCTAGCAAAGAGTATATAATCACTACATTTTCTACTCTAGCTCATTGAGAGATAAGAGAAAAGGTTTAAAATCGATTGCAAATAAGTACAAAAACAATCTGACACACAAAAAAGTGAGTAAGGTAATAAAGAGGAGATAATCAAATGTTTAATATCTCTATTTAAACAACATGAATGGGAGCGCGACCGATAAGGAGGCGGGTCAGCTGTCCGCCATCAGGATCAACATGATGCCACCCAAGATACGCTTGCATAGAGACGTGATATTCACGCTGGAAGATCTCTTTGGTGTGTTATAGGCTGTATAATATTGTGCTTATGCCTGGGTATGGATTATGCATGCTCCTCGTTGATTTAATGCCGAATAGCATGGCTGGCTTCGTTCGCTGTGCTTACAGATGAGTATACTGCAGCTCACGCCAATCTTTATGACAGCTCTGAACATAGCCGAGAACCGCAAAGATAATGACTTAATTTGCATTCTACAAATCAGCACGCGGCTGCATTGACATAAAACTTATACTCGAATGTGGCACGTTGTAGCTAAGCTTAGAATTTAACGTCTTCACTCTACGGCGTGCCACAAGAAAAATAGTTGAGGTGCATTCTTTAGCATATACGTAGTATATAACAACTCCATGGTACTCCCTGATGGCAAGTATCAACAGCTACTCACGCCAGTCTGTAAAGCCGCTCTGAATTTAGCTGCGTTACGATGCACAGAGCACAAATAGGTATAACCAACTTTGCATTCTGTGCATCGGTACGGGGCTGCATCGGCTATAGACATGGCAAAAGTGTCGCACTGTTGAAATTCGATCATTCGTATCTAAGGCAGTGCAAAGGTTTGAATCCCAATCTCATTTGGAACATTTGAATTAGCTTAATACAAGCACAGTCGGCTCACCAACTGACATCGCGTTGCGTATTCGTTCGTTCTGTGAGACGGCAAGTTTAGTGAATGAAAGATTGAGATTCAGTTTCGGGTTGAAATGAACTATGAAGCATTTTGTTTGTTCTGTAAGATTAACGCCTTTGTATACGGATTGCTGAATGTAAAATCGAGATATTTTATTCTGTACAACTTTTTCTAATCTCGCGTAAGTAGGTAGTAAGTAGTTCTCGCTCATGTTTCATATCAGTGTATCATATCAGTGAAGATCGACACATGTCTAATCGGATACATTCAGAGCGGTCATAAAGTGTGGCGAGTGCTATAGGTACGAAATCATCTGCTCTTTTACTGTGTGAAAGCACTTTAATTGCGCGTTTTGTGTTTGTCCATAACTGGGTGTACAGTTAGTTTAGTACCTCTTTTGCTGACCAAACTGTATCTTTAACCCATTGTGTTACAACTGTTGATAAACCTATTAAATAAATAAATCTGCACCAATGATGATGATGGGAAAAGTGTGAATTGTAAGTACAGTCCAAATTACACGAGGTTTACATGTGTGCACACTCATCATGGCTAGACCATTGAGGCGGTTTTCTCCCATGGTGCTTTTTACCCAGGTGTATAATCTGAGGCTACTTGTAATCGTTGAGTACTAATCTACTCAACGATTTTCCCGTTTCTGGAAGAAGGTTTCGCCTCTTTTAGGACATTAACAATCGAACGAACTTGCGAACGTAATACTTGGAATACCTCATTCAAGTTTCGAGGGATATTGATAGGTCAACAAAGTCAAATAAGTGGACTTTGGTGATTTTGCGCTGCCCCTCCTTGCCCCCCTTTGGCGACACCCTTGATCTGTACCGCCTATTAGTATAACTAAACTCGCTGTCTTAAAGCTTTTTTATTTATTTATGTGTTGTTGTGTATTAAATCATAGCTCCACAAAACTGTGCAACCAGTTTCACTGTAGGGTCAAATTGTTTGCAGTTTTACTTTGTTTTAATGCGCTAGTTTCTCAATGCGGTGGTTAATTTGGTTGAATGCTCTGTGCTTATTAATTGGTTTGCCTTTTAATTTGGTGAGTGTTAATTTGGTGACTCCTATATACTTGTCCACTCACTTTGTATTTGCAATGTGTAACTTAGATTACTTACCTAATATAAATAATTACTTAAAAACTTTTCTAAATAGTAGTTATATTTGTCCTTTACGGAAAACTTTTCTAAGATTGCTTGCCTTAAAATCAAAGAGACGTCATTAAATCAAAGATAATGTTTAATTTTCTCGCGGAAATAAACTTTTTTTTAATTTCCACAGCGTCGTTGGGTGGCACCACGGCGTTGTTCGTTGGCGCTAGTGTGCTGACCGTAGTGGAGACTGCGCTTTTTATATTACGAAATATTATCTCCCTGGTATACGGGAGATGGGAGAGGAGAGATCGTGTGGTTCAATTTAGATCATAGAAATATGTGAAGGGTACAGGCAATGAAATGAAACTGAACTGGATTTGTTACATTTTTTCTTAAAGAACAGGGTTTGTTACACTGTTTTGCTTCTAAATTTGGCTATGGTAGCATATTTCTAAACAATTTTAGTAAGTAAAGGACTATTGCCATAAACAGGTATAATATATGCACTTTGGCAAGCATTACAGCTATTGTCAAACATCAATCATAAGTCACGAATATTCAAAAGATTTGTAACCCACATAAAAAATGTAATAAATTGTAATTAAATTAACACTTTAGCAATACAATTAGATATTAATTAAAGGAGGAATCATCGCATCAAGCGTCAATAGAAAGCGTCAGTTATGGTGCGTCAACCTGTTTGTACTACACACTATGTAAAACTAGGGAAGACCTTTCGATGTTAGCGCCATTCTGGCGCTTTCATAAACGTTTGACGTGATTTGACTTACCCAAACAAGCGTCGAGTGCTTTGCTAGGTAGCGTGCATCTGAATCTTGATGCGATGATTAAATATTAATTAAAAAAAAGAATAAATACAGAAAATTCTAATAAATAAGGGCTTGAATAAATACAATGCGGCTTTATACTAATGAGTGTTGATTATTTTTATCCCATTCATTCTCCCTCCGTCCATTTTCGATCCTTCCCCAACTTTTTCAGGTTCTTCTTTAGTGTAAACAATATCTATTAAATTTAAAAGTAACCGTAACTTTACAAATGTTATCGAACTTATCTAAAGATATTTTCAGGATATATACATCTCAAAATTAAACCTAAAAGTCCACGTAATTTCGAGTGAGTACTTACCTGTTTGGTCTTTGTAACAGTTATTTCGATTATCGAGTTCGAGTTTGAATCGATTATTGCTTTAAACTCTATGATTATAGAGGCACGTCGTAGTAGCATGAATTACACAAAGACTTTGCAGTAATATATTGTAATCTTTGGAAAAGACTGCCACACAGACTACTAGTAACTACGACCGTGATAGGATCGGTACATTAGTAACTATAATCTAAATGAAATTTTGTAAGTTTCCATGAAAAATCCAGCTCAACTAAACGCATTGAACAATTGACAAAACCGCTAACTAAACGCTTCAAAAGTGTGAAATTGCCCCGCCCACTTTCCAATGTATTTATTATTCGAAAATCCTAACCTTAACTAACACAGTAAATAAACGACGAACGAACGACGAAATATGTTTATAACGATACTGTCATTGATAATAAACGGTTTTTATTATCTTTACTCCTTATTGTACTATGTATTGTCTGTGTTTCACGCAGTTTTGCCTCTGGGTTTGGACGTCGGAGTTGTCGGGGTTGCGGCCTATTATTTGACGAGATTGAAAAAGCCAGACCCGGATAATGTCCGCAGTATATTCGGCCCAGAGCCCGGCAGTAAAGAGAGCGAGGCAAATCCGGACAAAATAGTCCGGTGTATCGCCCACAGAGGTGCGGGGTTGGATGCACCCGAAAACACTCTGGAAGCGTTTAAATATGTGAGTAAATCCTTCTTTGAGGTTTTTTACTTATTTTTAGTAGTAGGTAAAGAGGTTGTTATGTACCAAGTAGGTGGTAGTTCTAAGTGCCAAACGGAATTAATATTTCATTCAATGGTATTAAGGCATAAACCATTAGTATAGAGAGTGGTGGTGTTTCCCCACCCTACTCATCCCACCGGGTACCGAAGTTTTGATTAGGTGATGTTTTTTGATAAAAAATTTCTAAGTCTTATTTTATGTTTTTATTTTTATTTTTACAAAATCCACAGCTCTTAAATATATTTCAATGTCAACTTATGTTCTGAGCTTACAGCCAAGAAAGGATTTACATTTTTAACTTTTTTGTTTTTATAATCGAACTTCCGTTAGTAGAGTAATTTAAAAAAAAAAACATTATAAACTAAATAAGAAAATATCCTTGTGAACGAATATTACAAATCTATAAGAAAATATTACATATGTTGTGTGTGTTTGTATATGTGTGTACCACACGTGAAATGCACTCCAATTACTGTGGAATATATCAGTGAAGTGAAATTTCTTATTATAGACTTTTTGTAAACGGTTAATTACAGAATTTTGTGCATAATGTGTTATAGTAAGACAGCGAGTAGGTATGAAAGATAGTATCGGTGTAAAGATGAGAAAGGGCATGCTCCGTTGGTTCGGGCATATAGAAAGAATGCCAGAGGAAAGAATGATAAAACAGATATACAATGTGAAAGTGGAAGGATGCAGGTACCGGGAAGACCTAGACTATCTTACCACGACCAAATAAACCGAGTGTTATCTGATGGAAAAGTCAAGAGTCTCCGTAACCGGCGAGCGTGTATGAGACGAACTATGAGAGTTGAGGAAGCCAGAGAGGTATGTAAGGAAAGAACCTGTTGGAACTCTGTACTCTCTGCCTACCCCGCAAGGGATCTGGCGTGAGGTTATAGATAGATAGATAGATAATGTGTTGATGATCTTTTTTCTTCAGTGCCCCCTTTCGTATCCACTGACCCAGGTCATGCTTCATATCGCCATTGAATAAAGTATAATTTTCTTAAAACTGTCACAGTACCCATCTTATATGAAAAATACTATAATTGATTATTGGGAATATTTTTGTTTGCGACCGTATCTCTGGTAAGTTATACAGCTAGTCAGAAATATTGAGGAACACTAATAAGCGTTCTGATTAAAGTGTTACTTAAGTTGCTACTCAACAACAGTGAACAGACAAGTCTAAACAAAAGGGACAACATGAGAATATTTATACTGTTTACCTGATTACCTGGGATGTCTTATAATAAAGTAAACTAAGATTGAATATAACAAATAAACATGCAAGTTTATCTAGTGCCCCTGTTAATCCTTATTTTCGGAGCTATAATTTAGGTAACAACTATACTTATATACGTATACTTGGATATGGACCACTTGATTGAATATGGACAACTTGTTTAGCTATTATTATTTAATATTCCCTCTCTTCCTTCTATTAATTTAGTAAAATGTTTATTTTTTTCTCAGTTGTTTCTCTGTAAATGAGGGAACCATGTAGCCATTAACATGAATCATCATCATCATTTCAGCCTATATTTGTCCACTGCTGAACATAGGCCTCCCCAATCGCTACATACATGAATAGTATAATTTAACTTAGACCTACCTGATAGACCAGCCTACATCATTCTCCCATATCCCACAACAAAATGTAGATGGAAAAAGAAAATGTAAAAATACTATTTTAAAAGAGTAACCGTGGAGTTTCTTGCCCTTCTTCTCCACAGGAATGACATTCCGAAGTGGTGTTAGAGCCTTTGTTACTTTTCTGACGATACATAAATACTGTAATAGTTTACATGAATAAAAAATATTCTGATTCTGATTCAACTTGTGGCAGACTGCCTCATTGGTGTAGTGGCGAATAAAATATACTGTGTGATCAGGAGGTCACCATCATGAGGTTATCAAGAGGTGGGAAGGAGACGTGACACCCTATGGTTGAACTCACACTAGTTTTTAGGAAAGGGCAGGTGCTATCAACTATTGCTGCCTACATGCGTAACATATCACACTGAGAATGAAAGTAAATCAATCTAAAATTTAAGTAAATCGAGTAAAGTGCTTGAGATTACATTTTTTCCTATACATAGTCCCATTAGTAATTGTTCCTGTGTCGTGGGTGCGTTTACGAACGTGCACGAACACCCAGACCGAAATAAATATCTGTTGGTCACACAAACATATGTCCCGTGCGGGAATTGCACTTGCGACTTCTCGATCTAGTGGGTTGAGCGAATCAAGCTCTTAACCACTAGTCAAAAGTCCAACTAAATCTCCTAGTCAATTAGAAACTTTTAGATCTAGGCTAGAAAAGGTCAAATGTATATAAAATAATTAGTTCTCATTAATTACTGCATATTTCATATCTCTCGCCACTATAACGCTGACAATCTCATGCGGTGGCACTTTTTTAAAAAAAAACACAAATTTTGCATTACGTCTTCTTAATTTGATGATTCACAGAGTGTGAGATACTTACAAACACGTCGCGCCGTGCCAATCTTTACATCATCTCCCATATAATTTACTAGCAGTTTCCCGCGACTTTGTACTCGGTCAACAACAGCGCCACCTACCGGGTCTATGTTATATTGACCATGTTACTGGATATTGTACGAGTAGCTTTGTAATGGTGAAAGAATCATTAAAATAGGTCCAGTTGTTTTTGCGTTTATTCGTTACAAACATACAAGAATACAAATCTTTCCTCTTTATAATATTAGTGTAGATTACAACTACCGACGTCCATTGCCGCCCTGCCCCCATCGAATATGTCCCCAAGCTTTTAGGACTTTGTGTTGACAGTGTGTGGAGCGAGACTGCAACTTCATAGAAATGGACGTGCGGTCCTCCCGAGACGGTCAGCTGGTGCTGCTCCACGACCAGGGCCTGCAGCGGCTCACGGGCACCGCCATCAGCGACGTGCACGCCATGGACTGGGACTCCATCAAGAACATCGATGTTGGTGCTTCACATCCTAATAGGTACTGTAGCGACCCGTACATCGCTACATCGTTGCGACTACCTACCAATAGATGGTGCTGACGTTCGCCATGCATGTCTAGAACGCGATATTAGAGTGCGCACGACGTGTAACATATATACAAGCCCCCGACTCGAAGAGAGGGGCAGGCCTCGCCAGACAATACCCGTCTGTCTGGAATATCTTCCCTTTGGCAAATCCTGCCACTAGAGCTGCGCGACCGCGAATAATCCGTCTATTCGAATCATCTACAACTACTAATTTTTTGATTCGACTTGAACATTAGCAATATACTAATTTTTATATTCGAATGACGACTACTAATGGTGATTCGAATAGATTATCTGCGACTCTCACCTGATTATGAATGAATTATTCGAATGATTCGCCGCTTCTCGCGACATTTCCGCGCCAAAACCAATTACGTGTGCGAGTGAGTCGTAACAACTAACCTAAATAATAACGCTCCTGCTGGTTTGTGTTTAAAAGTGCGTTTTAATGAAGTTTCTAGTATAGAATTTATATATAATCCGCGCGCGGTAACAAACGGCGAATAGTACATTTTTTTAAAAGTAATCGTACATTGCTTCAGCACAAAAAGCGCCCTTGCGGATGTTGGGGTAAAGTGCAGTCCGAATAATGCTAACTTACTTTCCTTTGAACTCTGTCTGTGGTGCGATCGATAGGTAAATTCATTATTCGTTCGCCAAACTTTATTCATTATTCGTTCATTCGGTCCAGCAAGTCGAATGGGAGGCAGTTAGTAACTAATTTTCGTGAATTCGAATAATTCGAATGATTTATAAAGTCGAATGATTCGAATGCAATCATTCGCAGTCGCGCATTGCTACCTGTCACAACGTTCCTGCCATATTGGTGACCCCGACGTGATCAATCATACGATGCAGAGCTGCGTTGTGTCGGGCGAGTTTACTTGCGTACTCGCTACAGTACTATGGCAGGAACGTTTTGGCAGGATATGTCAAAGGGAAGATCATCGTATGGTGATGTACTTTTAATAATGCAACCTACGATCAAAATTGAATATCAAGAGTAGTGGAGCCATTGTTCAGGCTCAAAACTTAAACTCAAATAATTTGTTTTGTATAAACCCAGTGGGGGCGCTTACAAATAGACAATTTACATTTTTTAAGCCTCCACTGATAAGATCCGGTGAAGAAACTCAGCGGGCTTGTCTTTTAAAGATTCTATTTGGAACAGTCTCCACAAGCAGCATCTGTTCACGAGTATGACTGCTGGAACAGCCATCACTCCCCTCGACCATATTAGAGGGAAGGGTGTGATCCGCGCCACACAAACACCGCAAAGAAAGACATTAAAGTGAGAATTAGCCTCTGGTGTCAACTGGTGTAGCCCCTCGAATTCGCCGTTGAATTTCCGAGTGGAACAGTCCTTCACGATGTGCTGGATAGTCTGCACTGAGTCTCTACAGTCACAACAAGGAGACTCAATGATGCCCCTCCTATGCAGATGATAATTGCACCTTGCGACTCTAGTTCTGATTCGGTTGATGGAGGATCACACCAGCCGTTGCTCTTTGAAGCCCTGTACCACAGTCGAGGGGTCGGCTATGGTGATGTTACTCTGTCAGAGAACAGGAAGATTCTCCAGCCGGGCATTGTGGCTGGCCGAGCCACTCCCCCTGAATGTCGTTGTCTGGGGCCTGTATACAACATTTAAAAATATCGCAAGATATGAAAATAGTTTCTTCAATATCAGGAACTGAATCGACCGTGATGATGTTACTCTTGTTTCTAAAAAACTCCCGACATCTGGTTTTACATTTCACCGAAACGATATATATAATAATATCAGCCTATACTGTCCACTGCTGGACACAGGCCTTCTCTCACAAATCGGGGTGAGAGAGATTAGGTTGTACTCCACCACGCGGACCCAGTGCGGATTGATGGAAGCAGGTTTGTGGCCACCTGCTGTTGGAACTTATCAAGCCGCCTTTAAGGCTTCCAACTCGGCTTAACGACTACCACATTAAGTCGTAGCCGGGAACAACGGCTTAACGTGCCTTCCGAAGCACGGAGAAGCGCGAATATGAAAATGTCACAAACGGTCATCCATCTCGAGCCGACCGAGTCGAACACCTTGGTAATCGGTAAGAACACCGCGGTCGCACAACGCTACGAGCGCCTCGAAACGATATTGTTTTCATAAATATATCCCCAAGGCAATTTTTATACTAGCTTTCCCATGGGTTGTCTGATGCACCACCCTCCCATTTTTTTTGTATTTCATATATATCGGCGCTTATGTTTTTGGGATGGCCGTTTCAATGCTGGTAATGGTGAAAGGTTGGTTTATCTTCGTTTTCATAGTCGTCCGCATGGTGGCCGAAAATGAAAATCTTGAATTAACACTAGGTGCACTGATCTCCCTTGATATCCAGACTTTGATAGCAAAATATCAGAATATGCTCGCATTATTGAGGATTGATTATTGTCACATGGAATGCAGTGAAGTTAGCTGCTCCGCGATACGTCCGAACGCTCGCCCCGTTGCCTATAGTATCACCAAGTAGGCCCGTCCGCCATCTCCCACCGACTATCTGTTATCGGTCGGTCGTCATCTGAAATCTGTCATCGCTTCACAACTAAACCCACTCAGGCAATTACTAAAGGCATAAACTTTGTCTGTAGACCAGATTAAAAGTTACTAAAATAACAATAACTGCCTGACATTCCATTAACTATAATCGTCAAATATTGCTCACATAATAGGCCTCGACATATAGTATATATTTATTTGGATTTTTATCCTTAAGTTTTGTTTTTAAAGTTATTTTTTCCCTATAATCCCAAAAAGATTTCTAAATCGGCCACACTGAGTCGGCGTGGCCGTCAGTCTTGACTCCCGCTCAAAAACCCGCCAATGAAGGGAGCGCCGGACAGTGGTAGTGTGGGAAGGGAAGTAGGGCGTAAGTGGCGCGTTTACACGACTAACTTTTCTCACTTCACGCGGAAGTGAGCAGTGTGTAAATGTATTTCCAGGAAACACTTCAAAGAGGTGCACCTTTGCCTGCTGGATCAGGCCCTGGACTACCTCCTGGAAAATGAGGTCCGGATGATCCTGGATGTGAAAGGTGAAGACAAACAGGTGAGTGACAACGTTATATCCTAAGGCATGTGCGATATGATGACTATGACATCATTATATGGGAATTTTCAGAAGTTTCCAAATTGATTTATGTTAAAAATATCATTTTAAACCTACTAATATTATAAATGTGAAAGTTTGTATGTTTGTACTCAATCACGCGAAAACGGCAGAACGAATTTGGATGAAAGGACATTGTCGAAAATTTCCCCAGAAACAACAAACTTTTAACCCATGCCATCATTATTTATCTATTTTATTAAAGTGATAGTAAATATCCGTATCTAACGGACAATTTGTAATCTAAAACGAATATATCAAAGTATTGTAGGTACTTATATCGAAGTCGCCGACATCTTTACTAAATGTCAACACAATATAACCTCATATGTATTAATGGCTACTGAATTATAACCTCAAAATCGAACACTTTTTGTGCAATATTGCGATTCTCCCGCTTGTCCGTTTAATAATAAATGCGTTTAGAGAATTTATGGGTGATTTGAAATCATACACGTATTTTTTCATTGCTGTTGGTTCTGGGGCAAATCATGTATGGGCGCAGAACGCTTTGGCACGCAGGTAGTTTATAACCTATATTACCATATAGGTACTTGTTATCCCAGAAAAATGTAAAGTTGTCTAAACTTAATGTAGACGAAGTCGTGGGCACAAACTAGTTCAGTAGGGCAGTACCGAAGACCTAGAATATCTTACCATGACAAATTAGACCGAGTCTTATCTGTAGGGCAAGTCCAGAGTCTCCGTAAACTGCGAGCGAGTAGGAGACGAAATGATAGTGGAAGAAACCAGAGAGGTGTATGTAAGGAACGAACTTGTTGGAACTCTGTACTATCTGCATACCCCGCAAGGGATCTGGCGTGGTGTTATAGTTCAGCGGTTCCAAACTATGTTAAAATACCTGGGAAACGTTTAAATAACTGGGTCGGGGCATACCCTCACCCATTTTTTTTAACGGGCAGGGCATACCCTAGACTAATTATTTTAACGTTTCCCCCTCCTTACCCACTACAAGTTTTTTAACCCTTCTAATGCATATAGGGATATAAAACAATAGATTTCAATGTCTACATTTTATAAGTAAGTGTATTTAAGTAAAAAAACGTTAACTTTTACTAACGATATTGAATAATATTATATCAACTATAATAACGTCATATTTTAGTGAGGTGTTTTTCTTTTTAGCTTTTAAGAAAACGTAGCCCCGCCTGGGATTTATTCCTGTGTCAAGGGTGCGTTTACAAACATGAAAGTTCACTAAACAAATACCCAGACCGAAACATAATTCTCGAAACACAAAGATTTGTCACGTGCGGGAATCGAACCCGCGACTATTAGACACAGTGGGCGGAGCGGCTTAATCTCTTAACCACTGCGCTAAATCGTCCGTCTGAGATGTATTAAGCTGTTTGTTTTTAACTAAACTCAAGTTCAAATGATTTATTTTGTATAAGCCCTGCGGGGACGCTTACACATAGTCAGTTTACATTTTTTTAAATCTAATTTAACTCCCAGCGGATCGGAATGCGGCCTCCACTGAGAAGATCCGGCGAAGAAACTCAGCGCGCTTGTCTTTTATTACTTCTTTTACTCTTTTCTTTTCTTTTTGGATACAATGTTTAGGTTACACACAATTAAATAGTTTACGATCTAGCTCCGTGTGTGTGTGAATGATGTACGCTGTTGGCCGCGAGGCCTTTACAGCTTCACCGGACGTAAAGGCGAGCGTGCAACCACTAGCCAGCAGCTAGCGCTCTAGCCAGCCAGAAGGGCAAGAGGTGACATACTCGAGGGCGCCCTCGGTTGGGACAGTCGCTGTAGAGGGACGGGTGCACTACTAAGTGCACCGGTCAACCGCCGGCTATGGGAGGGGATCTACTACTTATGTCGTAGTCGTCGCCCGTATTCTGAGCGGAAAGAAGGGATGACAAAGCATCGGGGGGGTCGGTGAGAACATGTCGCGGCCGGCGGTGGCGGCAGGGGTCTCCAGTGTGATGCCGTACGACCGAGATATAAATCTAATGAAATATGTGTTTGAACGATTATGATTGATTGTGAACAATGAGACAATGCTGCGACCCAGTTTTTTATTTTCGTGGCCCGGTGTCATATGTAAAGCGCTGATATACCGTCACGCCTATATTTCCCAAGCGGGGTTGGCAGAGGTGTACTGAGTACACCCACTTTTCGCCGACGTTGTTAGGTCCGACGTAATAGGACGCTGATATAGATACATATCAGTTTAATTAATAATATCATAGTTTCTCATAGTGTATCACACAAGCACTGATAGTGGTTAGACCGATGGACTGCAAAATCAGAGGTCTCGGGTTCAAACCCAGGCACACACCTCTGCCTTTTCGAAAGTATCTGCGTATTAAAAATTAACTATCACTTGCTTTAACGGTGAAGGAAAACATCGTGAGGAAACCTGCATGCCTGAGAGTAAAGGTGTGTAAAGTTCGCCAACCCGCACTGGGCCAGCGTAGTGGACTATGGCCTTAACCCTCTCAGTTTGAGAGGAGGCCCGTGCCCAACGGTGGGCCGGTTTCTTAACAGGGCTAATATTATTATCCTATTCCAGATCATCAGTGGTATACTGAAAACGTTTTCCTCGAGACCGGCGCTGTACAAATACGCGGCAATCACTTGCTTCAATCCTTTAGTGCTGTACCAGGTATGAAGTAATCTTCCAAAGGACGGACGATTTGGCGCAGTGGTTAATAGTTAGCCGCTCCGCCCACTGAGTCGAATTGTCGCAAGTTCGATTCCCGCACGGGGCAAATCTTTGTTGTGACCAACAATTAATTCATCATTCTTCTTTTTTTTAATTATAAAACCACTTTTTTATTCCTTTTATTTGACATTTTTTTAATACTAAGACTTACCCTAGAATTTATTACTGTGTCGTGGACGCGTTTACAAACATGAAAGTTTACATACACAAATACCCAGACCGAAACGTCTTACGCTATATTAATGTGGGGTAGGGCAGCTGATATTGAGTCTACTTTTATCTTGCAAAAAAGGGCTATAAGAGCCATCTATAACTTAGGTAGTCGCGAATCTCTCAGAGAATTGTTTAAAGAAGCCAATATAATGACGGTCCCATGTCAGTATATTTATGAAAACATAATGTATACAAGAAAAAATATAGATCTGTTTAATCAGCTAGGCGATAGGCATTGCTATAATACGCGACATAGAAATAAATTAGATCAACCGCAATTGCCTCTGTCAAAAATTCACACGTCTTTCATGGGGTACTGTGATAGATTTTATAATAAAATTCCACTTGACGTCACTCAACTTAGTGACAATAAATTCAAAGCTTGTATTAAAAGTACGCTTAGTAAACAAGCTTATTATACGCTAGATGATTATTTAAAAGACAATAATACTTGGATAGGGGCTGTTCCAGCTCCACTTGATTGAATATGGACAACTTGTTTAGCTATTATTATTTAATATTCCCTCTCTTCCTTCTATTAATTTACTAAATGTTTCTTTTTTTTCTCATTTCTTTCTCTGTAAATGAGGGAACCATGTAGCCATTCACATGAATAGTATAATTTTATAATTTAACTTAGACGTACCTGATAGACCAGCCTACATCGTTCTCCCATATCCCACAACAAAATGTAGATGGAAAAAGAAAATGTAAAAATACTATTTTAAAAGAGTAACCATGGAGTTTCTTGTGTTCTTCTTCACAGGAATGACATTCCGAAGTGGCGGTAGAGTCTTGGTTACTTTTCTGACGATTCATAAATACTGTAATGGTTTACATGAATAAAAAATATTCTGATTCTAAAACAAATAATTGTGAGTCACAAAGATTTTATTAGGCACAGTGGGCGGAGCGGCTTAAGCTCTTAACAACTGTGCTTAGTCGTCCTTCAAAATTATTTGTTAACAATTGTTTGTTTAAACGAGGAAGTTTTATGGTATAGACCGAATCTTATCTGAAGTCGAGAGTCTCCGAAACCGGCGAGCGTGTATGAGACGAACTATGAGAGTGGAGGAAGCTAGAGAGGTTTGTAAGGAAACAACCTGTTTGAACTCTGTACTCTCTGTCTACCCCGCAAGGGATCTGGCGTGATGATAAAGATAGATAGGAGCTTTATGGTAGTATGGTATGTCCTCAGATTCGTAGACGGGATCCACAAATAGTTGGCGCCCTGAGCTATCGGCCATACTGTTTCAGCGCACAAGACTACAACGCCCAGACCGGACCAACCAACCCCAGGTAAGCACTTCTAAGCACATAATTTAAATTTAAAAATACCTTTTTAAACTGCCTTTTGGTCAGCGCATCGCTTTGTGATCACGAGGTCCTGGGTTCAAATCCTAGGTCAAATGTAGTGTTTCTAACGAAAATTTCCTAGTATAAGTCCGGAGTTGTGCCCCGTATATGGCAATAGGCTCGCCCCCTATTACATGGGACCTAACATCGTCGGCAAAAAGTGGGTGTACGCAGCGCACCTCTGTCACCCCCGCTTGGGGAATATAGGCGTGACGGTGTTTTTTATCACTATTTTGTAGTGATAGCCTAGTGGTTAGACCGTTTGACTGTAAACGCCTCGTGTTCCAAGCCAGACCTCTGTCTTTTAGAAAGCATGTACGTATTAAAAATAACTATCACTTACTTTAACGGGAAGGAAAACATCGTGAGGAAACCTGCATGCCTGAGAGTTTCTCGAAGGTGTGTGAAGTTCGCCAACCCGCACTGGGCCAGCGTGGTGGACTATGGCCTAAACCCTCTCAGTTTGAGAGGAGGCCCGTGCCCAACTGTGGGACAGTTTCTTAACAGGGCTAATATTATTATTATTTTGTAGATGACATTTTGTGCTTTGCACCTGTCACTATGTGCCCTAATGGTCGTGTTTAGTTCGAGGGTTTTTTTTTGTGAGAGACTCGTGTCCGTGCTAGGACAAACCTGTGTTACGGATCACCAGGCTCCCACCCTCTGACTCAAGATATATTATATCACAGGTACTTCTTTATATCGTGTGAATGTACGGCATAAAGATTTGTGTATCCAAGTGTATATTGGTGACAGGTGTGCTTGTGATTAATTACATGCACAAAAAAAGTTATTATATATATAGTTTGCCTCGTTGGTCTGGTGGCAAAGCGCATCGCTTTGTGATCACGAGGTCCTGGGTTCAAATCCTAGGTCGGATAAATGTAGTTTTTCTAACGAAAAATTCCCAGTATGAGTCCGGACTCTGGAATTGTGCCCGGTATATGGCAATAGGCTCGCCCCCTATTACATGGGACCTAACATCGTCGGCGAATCGTGGGTGTACTCAGTATACCTCTGCTACCCCCGCTGGGGAATATAGGCGTGACGGTGTGTTTTGTTTTTTTTTTTGGGACTAAGCCCGCCACTCTTTCCCACCATTGTAACTCATGTAAGCCAGGATCCACAATAGTCTCCTTAAATGACACCAAGGTTTGAACCTTGGGGTGTCCCGGGAAGCACTTCAATTGTCTTGGAACCCGCAACAAATTTAATTAGAAAGAAAAATGAGCGAGCGTGTATGAGACGAACTATGAGAGTCGAGGAAGCCAGAGAGGTATGTAAGGAAAGAACCTGTTGGAACTCTGTACTCTCTGTCTACCCCGCAAGGGATCTGGCGTGAGGTTATAGATAGATAGATAGAAAAACAGGAGGAGTAGGAAAAATAAAAATTCCACTTCCCTCCTTTGCAAAGCGGGAGACACAAAAAATAAAATAATTTGCAGATCAGCCCTAGAAAAGGAGAGTACAACTATGTAACATAATAAACGCAAGACCTCAGACACCCCGATTAGATCATTGCTTCATCAATTCAAAAATATAACCACATTTCCAAAATTCAAGGTTTTACCCCTTTTTTAAGCACTTTTATACCCAAATTATCAATGAAACTTGCACGTGTATGTGTCCGCTTTGAGAAATACGTTTTAGGAATGCATTTGAAATCTCCTTATTGCTCTGAATCAAGAATAAGTTTATTTTTTTATAACGCACTGAGAGAGTAAAAGCATTTTTTGCAAATTTAAAAAAAATGTAAGATACATTAAAAATTGTTGGAATCAATTCAGTTACCGATTTAGGACAAACTACTTTCAGGTCTTGCGTTTATTAAGTTACAGCTTATATATAGTTATATTGTCTGTTCGGTCAGGTTTGGCGACAATATTCCTCTGCACGCGGTGCTTCGTGTGTGCGATACTCTGCACAGCTCCCTGTGGCGCTGGGCGGCTCGCTGGTGTTCCGTCAGTGCTGTTCTACTGCACAAGGACATCGTCAGCCAGTCAGTACAAACCCTTCAATATTTGTAAAATAAACTTGTTAAGACCCCGACATAACTCGATATATCGAACACCCATTTATTGGTGGATGTCGACTGCCTCGTTGGTCTGGTGGCAAAGCGCATCGCTTTGTGATCACGAGGTCGTGGGTTCAAATCCTAGGTCGGACAACTGTAGTTTTTCTAACGATAAATTCCCAGTACGAGTCCGGAGTCTGGAATTGTGCCCGGTATAGCAATAGGCCCGCCCCCTATTATATGGGACCTAACATCGTCGGCGAAACGTGGGTGTACTCAGTACACCTCTGCCACCCCCTCTGGGGAATATAGGCGTGACGGTCTGTATGTTGATGTTAAAACGCTTACTCACCCTTAGTTCCCCTATCGATCCGTCTAGAAACATTTAGAATTGGCTTTAAATGTCAAACGACGTCTAGAAAGTTCGTCCACTATACATTAACGCCGGCGCCGTCGTGGTGAATAAGTAGGTATAATTGTGTTCACAAACCCACGGACAACTTGACAGGTGCAAATGTCAAAGCAAAAAAAAATAATGTTGCAAACTTAAGACGACTAGTGTAGGACATTAAATCGATCGGCATAAATAACGCCATTTTTTTAAAATATTTATTGTATTTGTTAAGGTTGAATTTTACTCAGTGTCCATTTAAACATTTATTTTGGATATAATACCTATTTTACTTAAGTTTTTTATATATTAAAAATGGTGAAAATATTTTATAGACGTGCTTTTTTTTTTAAATAATGGACAAAAAACAGTTTCGTGTTCTATGTTACATAAAAAAAACGGGTAGATTGATATTGGATAAACATATAACCCACGGCTTTGTCCACGGAATAAACTAAAATACTGTTAAAAAGAATAATCATGTGCGCTGGCCGACCAGCATGTATTAGTATGAAAAAAAATAAAAAATCAACAACTAGAGATTGCCACTTCTAGACGAGCTAAGTTTATTATTGATCATCTTTTTAAATTGATACTCCGAGTGGGCAAAGATGTCAACATCAGGAAAGTGCGTGTTATATGTTTCCAAGAGCCGACGTAGCGGGACCCGCACACAAGCATTAGTTCTGCACCTAGGTGTATAGAACAAACAGGGTGCACGAACCCCACGTACCATCGCAGTTCTAGGTACAACATAACATATGTCATTCGTGAGGTCATTACAGTCTAACCTATTATTACATAAGCCAAAGAGCATCATACTCATAAGCAAAATACGCCTAGACTCCAAGCTAAACAAATCATAACGCATTAATAGTTGAGAATAGGGGATCCTAGTGAGAAAACATTTATAGTGCATGAAACGCAGAAACTTTATTTGCACCATTTCGAGCCTGTGAATATATTTGTGATAAAAGGGACTCCAAATTGGTACTGCAAATTCCATCTGAGAACGGATTAAAGCTTTATATAAAAGTAAAAGTGTGGATGTACGTTTGAAATCTTTATGACCGTATGACAAAACCGTACATTTTAAAAGCTTCACTGACAATATTATCAATATGGAGATGAAAGTGAAGCTTTTAATCGAGAATAATACCTAGATAACGGATGGAATCCACTTTACTCAGTGAAGTATTATTTAAAGAGTAAGAGTAGTTATAAGTGTAAATATTTTTGTTTTTTGTGAACGTTATGCAGTGACATTTAGGTACACTAAGTTTGAGCTTGTTAGCTAAACAGTAATGCGCAAGTCTATTTAGATCATCTTGGAGAAGCAAGCAATCATGAATGTCTCTGTATGATTTGAAAATTTTAATATCATCCGCATACATTAAGAAGTGAGAGTGGTGGAAGCAGTTTCTAATGTCGTTGATAAAGAGGGTGAACAGAAGAGGACCTAAAATAGATCCCTGTGGGACGCCAGAAGTAACAACAACTGAATCAGACTCAACCCCATTAATGACGACTTTTTGAGTTCTCTTAAATATATAAGATGTGAACCAACGCAAAAAGTTGCCTCTGATACCATTATATGCAATTTTATCTATTAGTAGTTTATGGTCTACCCGGTCGAACGCCTTCTGAAAATCCGTGTACACGGCATCAACTTGTACGCCACAATCGAATTGATTAAACAAATAATTTGTAAATACCATTAAATTAGTAGCAGTTAAGCGACGTTTTACAAAACCATGCTGTTCAGGTAAAATAAGATGGTGAATATGGGTATATAATTCGCTATGCACCAGGCGTTCAAACAGCTTAGATAAAGTGGACAGTATAGAGATGGGTCTATAATTTTCAATGTTGCTTACATCGCCATTTTTGAGGACCGGAGTAATAAAAGCTTGCTTCCATATGTTAGGAAAGGTACCTTCACGTGCTTTTACACGGGTCTTAACATTAAACACTAATTAAAAATATTTTTTTGTTGTATACGATTAATTTTCGTTCTATTTCTATCTATCTATTGACAAAAAAAAGTTAATGGCTATTTAAATAGTGTCAAATTCTGACAACATTGTAAACGTCAATTTGTCAGTGGAAATGTGAATACGAATATAGTTTGCAAAATCACTATTTACATTATCCGACTCCGATTCCGACTTAGGACGTTTAGTGATGCAATCATCGTTATGATAAACGTTAATGTATCGACATAGAATGATATTGGTGTCGTGTAAAAAATGATGTAAAAATGAAAATGATTGAAGATGTATCGAAATATCAATCTCTTATTAAGCTTTCTTTATTCGTTTGTCTCTTGTCTTTTCGTTCCGGATAAAATAGAGAAATAGGTAGAATGAGAAATATATCGATACATCGATGTTTGTCATGCCTATGACTGCATCACTAACAGAGTTGGAAAAAAACACGGCATTTTAAAAAAATGTGTTTTATTTTTTTGTTTAAAACAAAGTTTAATTTATTATTATTATTTTTGAAAAATAGTTTTATATCATAATAAAAAATGCCCATCATAATTTATTTATATGCAGAGGAATGCCTATAAGCCCACTATGGAGAAAACTATTTCGTCGAGTGGGATTTACTAGTGGGTTCCATTTGTAAAAATATTTTTTACCATCCTATAATATTTGAGAAAGATTGGTTTTGATATTAAATCAATAAATAGGATAATAAATAAATAAAGGCATAACAATATTTTCAATACGTACGTAAGCACGTTTTATTTTCAATTCTAGTACTTATTTCAAACGTCTTTAAGACATTGTTTAAAATACATATTAAATACCTACAGTCGAAAGTGCCGTTCAAAATATATTTTCAATACGGTGATTTAAACGAAATGTTTTTTTTTGTAACAACACTGATCACTAAACGTCCTAATTCGGAGTCGGGGTCGGGTAATGTAATTGTGCCTTAAGCTTCTCAGAGGTAAATAAATAAAATAAAGTGTTTGTTATCTTCACAAATGTTGAGATTGGAAGAAATATAAGCTGGTGCCTGATGTAGGTATAAAATACCTGTGTTACAGGTCACCAGGATCCCACACCCTATGTTCAATTGTAGTGATAGCCTAAGGTTAGACCGTTGGACTGCAAAGTCAGAGCTCTCGGGCTTAAACCCAGGTACGCACCTCTGTCTTATCGCAAGCATGTGCGTATTAAAAATTAACTATCACTTGGTTTAACGGTGAAGGAAAACATCGTGAGGAAACCTGCATGCCTGAGGGTTTCTCGAAGGTGTGTGAAGTTCAACCCGCACTGGGCCAGCGTGGTGTACTATGGCCTAAATCCTCTCAGTTTGAGAGGAGGCCCGTGCCCCACGGTGTGTAAGGCTAACTAGTGGTAGTCAAATAGTGTGGTTCTGTCAGGAGTGAGGTGCAGTATTGGCGTTCGCTGGGCGTGCGCTGTGCCGGCTGGTGCGTCAACCGGCCGCTCGAGAAGTTGTACTGGCGAGGTGTTTTACACTCGCCGTACCTAGCCAACACTCTCCTGGGAGAACCCGATGTAAGTATCTGAAACACCGGCTTCTGATTTAGGCATTTGATGGTCATAAATCGCCAAAACAAGCCACTAGATCTGGAATAGTGCACGATTTCGTCCGAAGCCATTGCCGCCGCATCGCCACACATGCATACTTTGAAACAATTAGTCTCACACACATTATTGCATTGTTGTACTTTTGGAAGATTACGCACTGTTGGAACTGTGTCTGACAATGATGCAGTACTTCAAAATTGTATTTATTTTTATTTTATTTTCTTCAGGGTAGCAACAGCATAAGTATATTAAAAAGTTACATGAGAATAATTACTTAAAATAAAGCCTTTACAGCTAACCACAATAGATTTCCAGCCTAATTTAATTGTACGAAGAAACATTAAAGAAAGATGAGGTAACATTAATAGTTAGGTGAAGGTCGGATTATTATGTCTATAATATAGAAAAATTGAGAACATTAATCTTAAAAATTGAAAGCATTATGAATACAAATACGAATGTTGGAAAACATTAATTACATAGCCATACACAATAGCGCACTACAATTACACATCCAGTTGTGCGATAAATGTATAAAAAGCAATAAAATTATAATTAAAATTAGGTGGCGGTGGAGCTGATTTGTTGTAGGAGGTTGTTTAATTTTTGTTTAAAACTGTTTTTTGAGCCAATAAAAAGGTCAATATTATTAAATTTATTATTGTACAAGCCAACAATGCGTGTGAGAACAGCATTACTCCCATAATTGGTCGTATGTGAGGGGACGTCGAATAAAGGCGTATGTCTGGTACGATGACCTGGTGTGGAAAATGATATTTCAAAAGATTTTTATTTATGTAGACCAAATAGCACTTAGGTATAGTCAAAAAGAAAAAAAATATTGATTACTTAAGACACTACCACCCGTTCGGAAAGTCATTTCTATGGAGAAGAGCAAGAAACTCTACGGATACTCTAAAAATGAGTTATCTTTTTATGTACATTGCATTCATGGGGTATGGGAGAACAATGCAGAACTAAATAGATGTGCTTAAGTAAAGATTAAACATAATTATACAACAAATACTGAATCACATAATGCGCATTGCTGACACATTTTTCAAATGTAAGGCGACAAGGTCACGAGACTACGAGCTTTAACATAATAAACTCAAGAACTGAAAGTAGTTTGTTCTAAATCGATAACTGAATTTATTTCAACTATTTTTAATGTATATTACATTTTATTTTTAATTTGCCATACGGCAGGTTTTAATATTTAACTGAAGGATCTTGCTTACTACAGATAGAAAGGACATTGTTCTGCAGAACCATCAAGTGAAATGTCACTTCATGACAGTCTCCGAGTCTAGCCGTTCGCTATGAAATTTACCCAAGTTCTTTTTTGTTATACAATGCGAAAGTGGAAGGATGTAGGTACCGGGGAAGACCTAGACTATCTTACCATGACCAAATGGACCGTGTCTTATCTGAAGGGCAAGTCAAGTCCCCGTAACCGGCGAGTGTGTATGAGACGAACTATGAGAGTGGAGGAAGCAAGAGAGGTATGTAAGGAAAGAACCTGTTGGACTCTGTACTCTCTGCCTACCCTGCGAGGGAGCTGGCGTGATGATATAGATTGATAGATTCTTTTTTTGATCAGTAACCAGATGGGTCCATCTGTTGAATTGTGTCCTTGGAAGTAGAAAATTTTACTAAATGCCCTAATTTCACACCAACGCTCCCTGTCAATATCATTCATGTGCCAAACGATCCTTGTCTGACTATACCGAAAATCGATTTATAACCGATTTCAATATTCAACTCAAGGATAGATTTGCTAACTGTCAGTAGAATATTGACAGATTTTTCATACAAAATACGTCGAATATCAATCCGTAGTTAACAAATCTGAAATCGAAGGATGGTCTCCTAAGATCGTTTTCCTGTATCTACAACGGTTTAGGTAGCTGCCCTTACTGCCTGCCTCACAAATCCACGACGTTTTGGAATGCATATGTAAGTCTCTCGTAGCGCTGTGCGATCGCGGTGTTCTTACCGATCACCAAGGTTAAGCAGCTTTCGACTCGGTCGGCCTGAGATGGGTGACCGTTTGTGGCACTTTCATATTCGAGCGTCTCCGTGCTTCGGAAGGCACGTAAAGCCGTTGGTCCCGGTTACCGCTTAATGTGGTAGTCGTTAAGCCGAGTTGGAAACCTTATAAAGGCGGCTTGATAAGTCCCAACAGCAGGTGGCCACAAACCTGCCTCCACCAATCCGCACTGGGTCCGCGTGGGGGAGTATGACCTATTCTCTCTCACCTCGTTTTGTGAGAGAAGGCCTTTGCCCAGCAGTGGGCAGTATAGGCTGATATTAATGTAAGTCTCGATATTGCGTGATTCGTAACACAACTTTTAAAGCTTTCGCCACATAACCGACGCAGCGCGACGACACCGTCGTTAGTTGCTGTGTCCGCTAAACATATTGAAACCGGCCTTTAGTTGTCGATTTGAAACAAACCACTTTAAAGGTCCTGCGTTTAAGTATCTTCCATTTTGTATAATGATGTCTCTTTAGGTTCGCACTCCTTTCAGCACTTACTTAATTAGTTTACACAAAAATTGCAGACTGACAAGAAACATTTGGGTAGCGTCAAGTCTGAGAGCGATAACTCGGATCGCGGCGCGCCGCCTGATAACAAACTGCTAGAGAATGAACGCAGGATGTCCTCCGGACAAAACTGATACACCACACGAACTATATGACTAGAACAATATACAGCTACGTTCTATTGCGATCCCAGATGTTACCAGTGTTAAAATTATATTATTTTAGTTGCTAGGAAAAAGATTTTCTATATGTCGGTTATTGCCATTATTTTTAAATGATACAACCTAACGAAATGTCACCTCCAAGAGGTCAACAAAAAAGGTCAACTCCCCAAAGTCCTGACAATGTAAACACGGGCATACAAGGGTAGTAAGACGCATATTATTAGAAGCATCGTCTAGCCGGCGGCAGTCAGGACTATTTGTGTAAGGGAGCTGGCAAATAAAGATCAACGACCGGCTTAAACCGCCACCTGAGACCTCGTGTGGAACTCCTTTATATCTCCAGTTACTATACTAAAGTATTTTGTGACTCAATATAGTCATATTCGTTATATCTTTTCAAGATATCAATATTATTATGAAATAAACTGGTTTGCTGTTTGAGGTCGCATAAATGTCTTTCTAATGATATGTACAAAGTAATACCAAAATTTATTGTAACAGCTGTATTCTGAATTGATAATAATTGTACTCGTAATGATAAAGGAGCCCCCTTGCCCTTCTGGCTCGAGCGTAGTGGTTGCACGCTCGCCGTTTTGTCCAGTGAAGCTGTAAAGGCCCCGCGGCCAACAGCATAGATCATTCACACACACAAACACACAAGATTAAGAAGAACATTTTGTTTGGACTTTTATCCAAGTGGCGTCAGATGATGAGACCTGCTTTATTTATTTAATATTGTTACACTAAATACCTCTCATAGTATTTATGTATCGTCAGAAATGCCATGCATAGAATGTCATTTATGTGCCATGCATAGAATGTCATTTGTGTGCTATGCAAAGATTGTCATTTGTGGGCCTCACAAAGATTGTCATTTGTGTGCCACGCAAAGATTGTCATTTGTGTGCGACGCAAAGATTGTCATTTGTGTGCCAAGCAAAGATTTTTTACGTGCGGGGATAGAACCTGCGACTACTGGATGCAGGGTATATAGCGGCCTACCCTCTGATCACTAGACCAAGCCCGTAGTCATAGATATGAAATCGAATTAAATTTTAGAGTTCTGCAGATTATCACAGCGTAAATTTAAAAAAATATCAATTCAGAATATGGCTTATATAATCTTAGCTGTATGGAGACGCTGAAAATTAATATATTATGTTATTTTGGATGGAAATCGCTTACTTTGGTGTGTATATTTAATTATTTATTTATATCGGCACTAAATTATTCTCCAAAGAGACAATAGAGACCGTACTGTACACGATACTTTTAACATCGGTGATTTAAGCCTTATCTTAGTATTAATTTAACATTATTATCAAGCCATACTCGTAAAATCTTTCTCTCTCTCAATAAATCGTCATCTCTTTTTAATACTCGGAAAGGGTCCGTAAAATTAGATGGTCCCATGACTGATATGATTCTATTAGGAACTGATATGTTACTTTTAGAATCACCAGAACCCTTACTTTGTACCCTTACCGCACCGGCTTCACCTGCCTCTTGAATCACTCCGTCCCTTGGTGAAAAACGTATGAAAATCCGTTCCGTAGTTATTGAGTTTATTGCGTTCAGACAGACAGACAGACAGACGATGTTCGACAAGCGAAACGGCCTTTTTTTCTGGGGAAAATCCTGCATAGGCCTCGGGGGAAGCTCGCGGGGCGTATCGAACTCCTACCGACTAAAAACCCCAGGGTGGCCGACATCAGGACTTTGGAAGGGCTCTGGGAACTCCGTATGGGACGCACCGGTGCTGCGCTCCGGAGCCCGCCATCGGGGTGACACTCGATGACACGTTCCCCCTCACCAACCCGGTGCATTTGACCGGTGCGGTGCCACACCACGCCGCCGTCCTCCTCGGGGTCGCTCCCGAAGGGCGCTCCCCTTGCGAAAGGCCCCCTGCTGATGTTGGTGCGGGGGGGGGGGGTTGCCCGCCAGACCTTAGCAACGGCGGGGGCAAGCGAAACCTGTTCTAACCGTATATTTTGTGGTTTTGTGTGTGTGTGTGTGTGTGTGTGTGTGTGTGTGTGTGTGTGTGTGTGTGTGTGTGAATGATCTACGCTGTTGGTCGCGGGGCCTTCACAGCTTCACCGGCAAGTCTAACCGTATATATGGGCATACCCTAACTACGAAAATAACGTGCCAGTGTCAAGGCGTTAAAATGGCGGTCGGTCATACTGCAGCTTACAAATTTATATCGTTTTTGACCGAACATATATTGGTCACCATGGTTACAGCGAGCCGTTAAACCGGACCGGCCGCAAATTGATTATTCCCCAGAGACAAACATGTCGTGTCCATAAATATATTCGTGATTGCTTGTAACGCACAAATTTCAAATGTTTCTTTCCCGTGTGATTTCGCAGATCTGCTCGGAAGGTGTACCCTACACCTCCATGCACCTTTTACCTAAAAAAATGGAAATTTCACTATAAACTTGTCGACTGCCACAGATACGTGCGAAACAACAAAATGGCGAACTGGAGGTGTTCCAAACAGATCGGCGAAATCACGCGGGAAAGAGATAGAATCATAATCAAATCTATGTGTTAGAACAGGGCCCCAAGTCCGTTATTGCAATTTTAATAAGATTGTTGATCATTGACATCATAATTGTTAGTTTTGACAGTTTTCAATCGACTAATTCAATGCTTTCCAATTCTTATGGCACCTATCCATAATTCTCATGAGTTCAAAAAAATCCCGGCTCTTGGCACAATTGTAATTGAAAGATTTAACGTACAAAATAGCAGACTGGGGGCACAGGCAGTTTCGCTTGTTTTACAACGCGGCGGAAGTATGCTAAAGCCCTGCAATGATGTGTGTTTAGGGCGATTGGGTGTGCCCAATGGTGGTGAAATAGTATTTAATATTCCGGTTTAAACCTTACGCGCTACTTTATATATATTAGGGCGGTGCGTCATACACTACAGCCTTCGGGGAATTAGCGATAGAATAATGTTTTAGAACGTTCTATTTTCTATCGCTATTATCTTTGAAGGTGGTCATAAAGGATTTAAAAGCGTATTTTCTTCGTAGTTGACAGAGCCGACCGCCACTGAGCCGCCTCTGAGAGTGAAAGAGGTGGAGTAGGTGCCGCGGGCGAAGCCGCGGGCCACCACTAGCGGGTAGTCTGCTTTGAGCGTAGCGGTGTGTTGTGCAACTTTTAAGGGAATAGGATAGATCGTTTCTGCATTTGAAAAATTTGATAGAGAAAAATCTAGTTTTTTTTAAAATCTATCTTCAGTCTTATGTATTGTGACTTGGGTGCGTTTACAAAACACGAAATTCACATACAAAAAGTCCATACCGAAACAAATATGTATTTGAGAAATGACATGCATATGGACTTGACGCTAATTTATTAAAAATACTTTCATGGATGGTACACTACTTTTTGCCCGCGACTTCGTTGGGTTCGACAGGAATCTTAAATTTTTTCGAGGTAAAAAATCCTGTCCTATGTGTAAATCCAAATAATAGTCTATCGGCGTGCCAAATTTCATCCAAATCCGTTTGCGTGATTGAGTTACAAACAACTAAATCAATCAATCAATCAGCCTGTCGCAGTCTACTGCTGGACATAGGCCTCTCCTAACACGCGCCATTGCAGTCCTCTGCCTTCCGCATCCAGTCTGTCCCAGCGACCTTTTTAAGGTCGTCGGTCCATCTAGCTGTGGGCAGCCCTACCTTACGCTTACCAAGTCGCGGTCTCCACTCTAGGACACGCTTGCTCCATCGGCCGTCGGTCCTTCTGCAGATGTGACCAGCCCATTGCCACTTTAGCTTACTGAGTCTGCGAGCTATGTCGGTAACTTTGGTTCTTTGTCGGATTACCTCGTCACGAATTGAATCCTTCAAAGAGACGCCGAGCATAGCTCGCTCCATAGCCCGCTGTGCGACTTTGAATTTTACAAACATCTAAATAGGACAATAGAATGGGATATGTTTATTCCACAAAATTTTTGAAGGTACCCCGGAACAACTCTCACCTTCAGAATGGTATAGACTTAACTCAAAAATCTAAGAAATCGAGTTACGGTTAAAGAGGGTCATTAAAAGATGCTCTAAATCTGGTGAATATTAAAACAGCCGCGTTTTTATGGTAGGATTAAGAAATACGATACTTCGGTCTCTTTCAGTTTCCCTCTCTCTACCGCTCGGTTCTGAAGGGACGCGATTAGTTTCCCAAAAACTTGATTTTTTGAGATAAGACACTATGTTCTGAAGATGCGAACTATGCCTTTTGGACGTCTAATACCTCTGTCCTTTCCGTGACCATGGGTGTTGCAACGCACTCGAAATGTCGGGAACTTGCAAATCTATACTAATATTATAAAGAGGTAAAGTTTGTGAGTTTGGATGTTCGGGGTAATCTCGGGTACTACTGATCCGATTATAATGATTCTCTCACCATTGGAAAGCTATCTTATCCAGAAGTAACACAGGCTATATAACATAGATCCGATAGGTGGCGCTGTTGTCGACCGGGTACGAAGTCGCGGGAAAATGCTAGTCAAAAAATTGATTTATTTCATGTGTAATATTCGCCTAAATCTAAGAACTCAGTATCCACAAAATTTAATTAGATAGCTAGATAAAATATTTATTTCTTTTTAGATAAATATAATCCAGAAGTTTTTTTTGAAAAGTTGAAAGTACTGGACTGAAAATATTAGGGAACTCATCGCAAAAATCTCACATAGGTCTTTCCGTTCGCACTGCCTCACCGCTGCGCTCAAAGCTTCCTAGAAGTATTTTGTTTCGTGGTCAAGAAGAAATCAAATACGAAGGACATTGTTCTGCGCCTATGCATGATTTGCCCCAGAACCAACAGCAATGAAAAAATACTTGGATGATTTCAAATCACCCAGAAATTCTCTTAAGGCATATATTATTAAACGGACAAGCAGAGGAATCGCAATATTGCACAAAAAGTATTGGATTTTAAGGTTATAATTCAGTAGCCATTAATACTTATGAGATTATATTGTGTGTTGATATTCAGTAAAGATGTCGGCGACTTCGATATAAGTACTTAAAATACTTTGAAATATTCGTTTTAGATTGCAAATTGTCCGTTAGATACATATATTTGATATTATTTTAATAAAATATATAAATAATGATGGCATAGGTCAAATGTTTATTGGTTCTGAGGCAATTTTTGACAATGTCCTTTATTACGAAGCGATGTTGATTCTGTTGTAATTATAAACTAAAATTAGTTATGAAAATCGTAGCTAGTTTTGTAAATTCCAATGAAATTAGTATTTTGATTTAGTTATATCATCTTAGTTTGATATTACTGGTATATTCAAGTTACTAATGCTATATTCAGTAGCCAGAGAACACATGTAATTGTAATCGTTAATCATTAATACACCATCACGCCTATATTGCCCAAGCGGGGTGGTTAATCATTAATCTGATTACATTTTGCCCATCTCTGTCTAGGAACATAGATATTTGAAAACTTAGTATAATCTCATTGTATCGCGAAATATAATTTAGATCTGGCGTGTCTGTATTCAAATGGAACAAAATTAAGAAGAATATTATATACAGTATGTACGATTATATAAAAAACAGCAAAGAATCATTAACAAAAACGGGTGTGAAAAAGGAAAATACCTATTTACATAGGGCCAAATGGTTCCACGCCACTGTCAGTTGGCAGTGTACCTAGAACGCTGGCAGCATTGCCGCGCTGAATAGCAATGCTTATATGCTGACCAAAATACATACCAGCGTTCTGGTCGCCAGTACACTCCACCAGACGCTTCGAAATTTCTCGAAACATCCGGTGGGCTCCCGGCCCCCACGGAACCGATGTCTCTACCCCAAACGCCTCAAATATGTATCCCAAGCCAAGGGAATCATATTTGCGGCGTTTGAGGCATTCTGCGCTCAGTGCAGCGCTGCCTGCCCCCTCCGAGCAAAATTAAATTTGAATGTGGATATTGGGTTTTTGAAGTGAAAACTTGATGGGGAAAAACATTTGAACTCGCGGCACTGTTACCGATACCTAAATGAAATTTTTGAGATAGGATAAAACCATTGAACTCGCGACACTGTTACCGTTACCGACACCTCTGTATATAAGTATGTTGCGCGTTGTTCAAGTTTTCACTTCTGTCGGCACTCCCGGAGTGCCACTATTTGGTATTTTTTTATACGAAGGTAGTTTTGTTAAACGTAGTGTCGTGTATGGTTCGATCTATCACAGTAATTTGTTAGCTATCACATACATATCAGAGTAAGCGTCTGTAAATGTTAGAGTGTATTACAAGTGTCCGATCGAAGGTCGATTTTTGGCTAAAGCCGAAGCCGAATTAGGCCATCGCCAAAACCTTCGACCGAAGGCGAAGGTTTTAGTAACCCTACAAAATTTGGTTCATGATTGGCAATTAAAAAGTTAAGTCGACTGTATTAACGAACTATTTTTGTTTTGATTTGATTATTGACTGGCAATGGCGGCCGGCTGGCGCAAAACAATATGACCCCTGCCCCCCGCGCGTCGCCTCTTCCTTCAGGCTCTTGCGCATCAGTAAATCGTAAAAGTTCGTTTAATTTCGGTGCTTGCTAGAAACCTTCAGCTTCGGCCAAAACTTCGGCGCATTTTGGCCGAAGCCGAAAATTTGGCCTAAGCCGAAAATTTAGCCGAAGCCGAAATTTTGGCCGAGGATGTTATTTTTGGCCGAAGGAGACTGAAGGCGAAGGTTCGGTCGGACACTAATTACAAGTAATGGATTATCGTAATTATTTTGATAAAAAAGACTACTTTTGGTGGTTATGTAGTCCAATAGTAAAATAAGCTGGTTACAATACGTATATAATTTTAGAAAAGTAGCTCTTTCGATGTATCATTTTAACTTATAGCGACATCTGTCTTAAGTCGCTTTTTATTGATGGAATAACGAATTTTAAGACATGACATTTTGCAATTAATAATTATTTTTACAAAAACGATTGGGTTGACAATATAAAACTCTAGACTCCTTTCTTGCGGTAGGTGCCGCTTTCATGAAGCAGCGTCTACATCGCTCCACTCAAATAGCGTCATAACTCAAGTCGTATTGTTTTGTTTTTAAAAATTAGAGTTCTCACTAAAAAAAAACTATGTTTTTATGGTTTTTTGTTTCTATAAAATGGGATATACTTTCGGCCGCTTTATTACGGCGTTTTGAGGCGAATTCCCTTGATACCGCAACTTGCAGGTTAAGTTACTTGAAATTATAAAAAAGACCCATTTTTGAGTTGTGAGACTATTTGACCAGTGGTGCGATATATTATAGGATGGATTTTGAGTGACGAACAGGACCATTTTAATTTTTAAGGGGCGAACTGGTTCATTATGCCATCGGGGGCGAAACATACGAGGCGAACGGGTGCGAGTCTGGAAAGTGGTGCTAGGGCCGAGATATGCCTCGTTTGAGTGTACTAGCAATAAAACTTTCTATAATCCTAGTACCCTTAAGGGTACTAACACCCGCATCTATAGACATTTAATTGCTTAGTCAAGAACAATATAACATTGTACTCTTCTCCTCCTAGCACCCTTAAGGGTTCTAACACACGTATACACGTTGTTACATAGTCTTAAGAATTTACTTAGCCAAGTAATGTCATGTGTTTTAAATTCTATACTTGACTAAGAAAACAACTTCTAACGTTTCTTACTTTTGACAATTTCTGAACTATAAAATATAAATGATGTAATAAGCAAAGAGTCTGTAAGAGAGTAAGATTCTAGAGTGGGGACCGCGTATTGGCAAGCGCAGCGTGGGACGATCGCCTGCCAGATAGACCGACGAACTTGTGAAGAAAGCAGGAAGTCGTTGGATGCAGGTGGCACGGACCGGTTGCGCTGGATATTGGGGAGGTTCAGCAGTGGACAATTATAGGCTGAGATGATGATGAGTAAGAGTAAATACTAAGACATGTTTATAGATACGGGTGAGGGTTCTAGAGCTACTGAAGTGTGTAACGCTGTTCCAATGCGACGTCGAATGTAAACGACGAGGCCACTCGGGTATTTTCATACAAACGTAGTTTCGTTTTACAAAAAGCAATTTCGGATTAATGGCATAATTTTTTTTTAATATAATGAAATGAATCGATGAAGTAATGATAAGTAATTGTTTTTAATGAAAAAAAAACCATAAACGAATTTATTTTTCTGTGTTATTTAATTTGAAATAAATAGAAAAAAAAAACATATTTGAAATATCTCTCATTTAATTAAATTTGTATTACAGCTGAACTACTTTTGTGTGGAAACTGTCCCTTACGGTTAACTTTACCAAATACTTATTTATATTGTAAATAATATTTTTTTATACAGCAACAATACGAGGCGTATTTTTTTTATACCATAAAGTTTATTATTTTTGCGAATGAAAGTATTATTTTACCAAAAATGTATTTATTTAGTGTTGTGTGTGTGCGCACAAATTAATGTCCTTGAGGATGTTGCATGCCCTGGTTTTGTGCCGTTACATTTTGAACCAAACTAGGGAGGAATTTAGCTTAGGATCCGCGGAAATGAGCCACCGATGGCTGTCGCGTGCCACCACGCCACGTCACACGTCGCCACGAGTGGTGGGTGGCCGTCACAATTCGAAACACTCTTTCTACACGTCTTTTTACAAGTTTTGGGTAGCGAGTGAACGCCACCGGTGGCGTGTCACAGACTTGAGTCGCGAGTAGCCGCCACTCGCTAGACGTGTGCGGCGAGTCCGTAGAATACGTATGAAAACTCAAGTAAACTGCATATCATTAGCCAACGGTGGCTGTGGTTGGTACCTCATTTGCGCGATGCATTTTCTTTGTAAGATTGATTTGATCTTTAGCTCATTAATTTTCTCCCTTAGTCTCACTGATTTGGAAGTTACTAGTCATTACTAGATCTCTGGCATATAGAGAAAGAGTAATACTATAAATAAGCTAATAACTATGAGAAGGTTGAGCATACCTAATACAGGAATAAAGCGCAAATTCCTAAACAGAGAAAATTATAATGTTTATAGCATTACAGTCCATCTACGTATGATATTCTTTAACTATATCCGTTTGACACAATTCAAATAGATTTTAGTACTGTTTGTGTTTGCAGAATGTAACGATACAAACTATTCAAAGAGCGGGGTCCATGCTGCTGTAAAATATACAAAGTAGATACATGTAAGATTTGTGTGTATGTGTGCGTCCATGTTCGATTTTATGCTTGTTTTATTCAAATAAATATAAATTTTATTTTACTTGTGAAGTTTTATTTTATATCTGTGAGAATGCAAGCTGCAGGATTACTTTACTAAGCTCAAGGAAGCGCTGCAGTGGCAAGGTTCTAATGTGGTCCGATTACATGGACATACATGTTCTGCGTCCCTACATGATTTGCCCCAGCACCAACAGCAATGAAAAAATGCGTGTATGAATTCAAGTTACCTGCAAATTATCCTCATGCATTTATTAAACAGACAAGCGGGGAAATTGCATTATTGCAAAAAAAAGTATTAGATTTTGAGGTTATAATTTAGTAGCCAACAATACATTTGTAAAATCGTTGTGTAAAAATACACTAGCAATAATTAAATCGATCATTATAGAATGTAAGCGATTAAATATAATCGATTGATAGGATTGACATCTCCAACCGTAATTCGATAACACCGTTGACATTCGGGAAAGACGTTGGCGACTTAGATCCTACAGTACTTTGAAATATTCGTTTTGGATTGCAAATTGTCCGTTTCATATGGATGTTTGCAACTACTATAATAATTATGGTACAGGTCACATGTTTGTTGGTTCTGGGGCCATTTTCGACGCCATTCCAAGATCACGACCGCAGCAGTAAAGTTCCCAAAAATTCTATGAAGTTTCTTGAATAGTTATGGGAGCACGACTGCACGGCTTCCTTTTCTAATTTAGAGTCACTTATTCAATCTATCTATAGGAACCGACTGACGACTAGACGGATGGTTTAGCGCAGTGGTAAGCTTAAGTCGCTTCACCCACTGGGTCTAATAGTCGCGGGTTCGATTACCACACGAGACATATCTTTGTCTGATCCACGATCATTTACTTCAGTCTGGGTATTTCTGTATGTGAATTTTCATGTTTATAAACGCACCCACGATACCCATAATATCCACTTTCCCATAATGCCCACATTCCCGTGATGTCCACATTCCCGTGACGTCCACATTCCCGTGACGTCCACATTCCCGTGACGTCCACATTCCCGTGACGTCCACATTCCCGTGACGTCCACATTCCCGTGACGTCCACATTCCCGTGACGTCCACATTCCCGTGACGTCCACATTCCCGTGACGTCCACATTCCCGTGACGTCCACATTCCCGTGACGTCCACATTCCCGTGACGTCCACATTCCCGTGACGTTCACATTCCCGTGACGTCCACATTCCCGTGACGTCCACTTTCCCGTGACGTCCACTTTCCCGTGACGTCCACTATCCCGTGACGTCCACATTCCCGTGACGTCCACTTTCCCGTGACGTCCACATTCCCGTGACGTCCACATTCCCGTGACGTCCACTTTCCCGTGACGTCCACTTTCCCGTGACGTCCACTTTCCCGTGACGTCCACATTCCCGTGACGTCCACTTTCCCGTGACGTCCACATTTCCATAATGTCTACTCTTTGATGTTGTCTACTTTCTCCAAACGCAGGTTTTCCTTGCGCACCGTAGTGAGGTAGTCAATGGCGTGTTCATACCGACGCTTATGGATTACGGCAGTGAATGTTGGACATGGCAAAATAAGTTTAAAAGTAAAGTGAATGTTGTGGAAATGTGCTCTTGTAACAAACCAATATACAAGTAAATTACTTGTTTACAAACAGACATTTCCGAATCACAATTCAAAATTACAAACTAATGCGACATGGATATTTAGGCCCGTAGATGACAATGACAAGGGGGAATTTAGGGTTATCATTTAGTAAAATATGGGAAATATTTCAACAGGTAGGTTCGCACAGTTACGAATGAAAAAAAGATTTGGGTAAATTTCATAACAACGTGCCACTTCACTTGATAATAGCGTTAGTTCCGAGTTTGGATGGGGGCCAAAATATCCTTGTAAGACTGTAACCAACAATTTGTTTTTATGTGAATATTGTCACATATCATACGGACTAAAGGCTTGTTTATAAGCTCTCTATTATTGTCTTGAGCCAATGGACTACGCATTAGCGCATTGTATTGGTTTAGTATAGTTATAAGAAAGTAGTCATTTTGAGCAAGTTGCCTTCTCGTGCAGACTCGGCTGCGTAATCGATACGATGAACTTGATGACAACGACGATAATAAAATTGTTGAAGTACCCCACCCTGGATAGGCAATCGATGGACAGTTTACATACCATTTTCGACGGCCGTTTTGTGGGAAGTCGAAAAGGTACGTTTTATAACTTTGTTACAATTACCTTCACTCATGCACATATTAGAACACATAATGGTTTAGTTTCCACCAACATTAAACAATATTAGTCGAAATAACACAAGTTTTGGAAATTAAAACAAATTGACAACTTCACTCCTCGACTTCCCGCCAAAACTCTCCATACGTTCCCGAGTCTAAGGGGAAAGCTGATACAGTTCTTCTTCTTTAAGTTATAGCTTCACACTAATTATAAGTATATTTTGCCAGTGTGAGATGCATAATCGTGTTTGTTTAAATTAATTTAACTCCCCGATGAACTTGATGACAACGATGATAATAAAATTGATGAAGTACCCCACCCTGGATAGTAAAGCGATAGATACCTTACATACCAATTGCGACGGCCGTTTTGAGGGAAATGCACATATAAGAATACATAATGATTAATATTCCACCAACATTACACATTATTATTGGAAATAACACAAGTTATGGAAATTAAAACAAATTGACAACATCACTCTTCGACTTCCCGCCAAAACTCCGCTGATACTGTTCCTTGAGAAACTAATGCGGTATACTTGCAAATTATCTTGTTGCTCCTATCCAGAAAAAATCGTGCAGTAGTCGGAGGGTGCAGGCAGAGATGTACAAAATGTAATCAGATTAATGATTACAATTGCATTTTATAATATTCAGTCATGGTTCAAGATTTTTAATCTTGAACCGTAATCGTTAAAAATTACAAAATGTAATTATAATCGTTACTCGTCAATACACCATCACGCCTATTTTTCCCAAGCGGGGATGGTTAATCATTAATCTGATTACATTTTGCCCATCTCTGGGTACAGGTACTTATCTCTTTCACACATACAAAACATTTATTTATTCTTTATTGTACACATATATACACATTGAATCATTACATAGGATATTTTATGTACAAAGGTGTGCTTAACTCAAAATTGAGTTTTCTTACAGCTAACCTGAGCGATAGAGAGATGAAAAGTAGAGAGGACGGTAACAAGTGTACAATGGAATAAAAGTATACATAAATACACAACACATTACATACACATATAAGTCAACAAAATAATATAAATGAATATACCTATGAGACATGGCAAAAGTGCTTCACTGCTTAGATTCGATTATTTAAATCTGTAAAATGCAAAGGTTGTAATCTGTAAATTCCAATATGGATTTTGCACATTTGGATTTTTTGCATTAGCGAAATTTGAGCACAATCCGCCCACCCACCTAAATCGCGTCACGTATTCGTTCATTCTATGAGACGATACTCAAAGCGAGCGTGAGCGACATTAAAATTGAAATGAAGCATTTTGTTTCAATATTATGGTGAATATAAAATAGAGACTATCTGAATACAGTAAGGAAGCATTTGTTTTAGTACAATTGTTTCGTATGTTGTAGTTCACGTTCATGTTTCTTATCACAGAATCGTTTCAGCAAAGATCGATAAAGGTCTAATATACAAAGCGGTCCATGACCAATCTACAAGATACCAAAGTGACTTGAATGTATAGTTAAATATTTTTATAAAAATGAACGGCGCATATTGCATACCTGTGGATGTTCAATTTAATGAAAAACAAAATTATTTCTGATACCCTTTACTACAATTCGAGATTAAAATAAAACTTTACAGTATGTATTAACTACACGCAACTTTGCCTATATCGCGTTCCATTCATAAACAATATGACATATATTTTTAACATTGTACCCTATCTATCCTTCTCACACAACAGCCAACTGAATAACACTATCCTTTACTTTGTACGCATTTAATAAAAATATTAGTCGATAAAATGGAACGGCACTATGACAGATGCCACCAACTAGAATTCGAGGTGTGATTCGAGGCGAAAGGGGAATCGAACGAGATAAATGTAGATTCTTGGGCACCATCTGATACAAATTAAAAACGCAGCGTCAAAATATAAGTGAAGTATCATTTTGGTTAGTTGTAGCCCCATACGGACCCGCTATGCATTGAATTAACGCTTCAAAACTTGTTGAAAACTCCTCTCGAATATTAACATTGGTAGTGGTTGCAGACTGTCATGAGTTCTCAGCTTATGTAACAATTTTGTCCGTGAATAACACTATAGTTACCTGATAGTAATTGTTTACCTCCAAAATAAGGTAAGGGTGTGGTTTTTATCAGTATTTGTGATATCGTATTAGCGTGTATGCAGATAACCTTGAAATTCATAATGTAGGTGTACACCGGTGCATACCAGCTGCAACTTACTAATTAATTAATATTTTCACTAATAACGCTTCCCTTTTAACACTTTTGAGAATTTTATATATTTGCTTCTCATAGTTTTAGTCATGCTGTTGAAATTAATGTGGTCAATTTATTTGAGCCTGGCAGAAATGTCAATGAATGGTTGGCATGTTCCATTTTCAAACTTGTTTCTAATGGTATCCAAAAGATTTAAGTGACGGTGGTAGCCAGTATTTTATTTTATAAAGTGCATGGGATAGAAAGATGAGTCAAGTATATTTTATGTTTTTTATTGAAGTACTTAGTTAAAATAATCAAATGAATAAATACCTGATTTATAAAACACACACACACGCATTTAATTATTGATTGTATTAAATAACAGTATTTATTACATTGGGACCTAACATCGTCGGCGAAACGTGGGTGTACTCAGTACACCTCTGCCACCCCCGCTTGGGGAATATAGGCGTGACGGTGTTTTTTTATTTTATTACATAAGAATTAACAATTTTACCTCAAACAGAAGATAAAAGATGAGTTAATATTGTCATTATTTATTACAGTGGAATTCATATTTGGTTTACAATACTTACTGATAAGATTAGAGCTACCTTAAGATGTTTGGACTATAAATTTATGACATTGCTCTCTAATAAGAGTTTAGAATTTGCATAAGTATGTAACTACACTTTTCTTTAACATATCACCTGTTTACCCACAGGCTTTATAGAAGGTAGCATGCACAGAATAATAAAAAAAAAAGTGGACATAACTATTACATTATGTTATATTTAAACTATAAATGTTTTATGTGTTTAATACTAGCTTCTCTCTGTGACCTCATCAGACTTAGGACAGGAACCTAACATTTTCCGGGACAAGAAGTCCAGGTTATAAACTATCTGTGTGTCTAATTTCATTCAAATCTGTTCCACCCGTTTTTGCGATTGAGTAACAACTACACTTAGAGGAATGATTAGTCTAAGCATCTTAACATACAAACTAATATTCGTAATATTAGAAGGTTTAATACAGTACTATTTATTTACAGTAGATAGCCTATTAATGAGTTTGCTAATTAGAAATAAATTGACTTAATTATCTGATGCAATTGTTATAAGTGGGTTTTTATGTTTACTAACATGATAGCGATATTGTTTTTGTTGGTATTGAAAACAAGAGCATATATAATCAATTTTTTTTTTGGAAAAATAATTTAGCCCCACATTAGTATTTATTCCTGGTGTACTATATTTATCGAAACAAATAATTGTGGGTCACACAGAGATTTGTCCTGTGTGGGAATCAAATCCGCGGCTATTGGATACAATAGGAGAAGCTGCTTAAGCTCTTAATTACTGCGCCAAATCCATTGATATATCATCTATCTGTGTCATCTTACAAAAGTCTCATAAAAAAGCTCAGAGTTGCTCAGCGACCTACGGAAAGAGCTATGTTCGGTGTTTCTCTATGTGATCGAATCAGGAATGAGGAGATTCGTAGAAGAACCAAGGTTGTCGACACAGCCCTCAGGATTAGCAACCTAAAGTGGCAATGCACATATCGCGAAGATCTGACAGGCATTGCGGCAGAAAGATTCTAGAGTGGAGACCACATATTGGCAAGTGCAGCATAGGACAGCCACCTGCCAGATGGACTGACGATCTTGTGAAAATCGCAGGAAGTCGTTGGATGCAGGTGGCATTGAGCTGATTACACTGGAAAGCGATTGGGGAGGCCTATGTTCAGCAGTGGACAAGTATAGGCTGCAGATTCCACCTTACAGATCTTTGCCTTCTTTCACTTTCATTTTCACCAACCTCAAGTAGTTGTCAATGGTTAGTTACTTCTCTATAGTGTTATGTTGTGATTAAACTGGCTGGGTGTTATTTTATTTTGTTTGACAGGCGCCCATGATGCATTAATAATTACAAATGGGGGGCTACATTAAAAAATTTGCTTTGTAGGTTAAAATCATAGGAACTTTCCCGGCTCTCTACGGACATTTTGACAGTTGTTTCTTTAAAATGATTGAATTAAGCTGTGACTTTATGTTAATAGTGCATAATAATTAAAGATATGGATTTAGATGACTTTCTCAATGTCATTTGGATAGTCTTTTTGCAGTAAAATACCTGCTTTGCTAGTAACTTGTGATTCATTTCTTTAGCATTTTCCTTATGCATTTTGTGGAATTTAATATTATAGAAACATTACGATAAATCTTTGTAAAGGGAAAAATGAAGAAATAAGGACTGCCTTGTTGGTCTAGTGGCAAAGCGCATCGTTTGGTGATCACAAGGTCTTTGGTTCAAATTCTAGGTTGGACAAATGTAGTTTTGCTAATAAAAAACTTCCCAATATGAGTCCGGAGCCTGGAATTGTGCTTGGTATAAGGCAATAGGCTCGCCCCCTATTACATGGGATCTAACATCGTCGGTGAAAAGTAGGTGTACTCAGTACAGCTCTGCCACCCCGCTTAGAGAATATAGGCGTGTTGGTGTGTGTAAAGAAATAATCATTCCTCAAGTTGCCACCTATTCATAGGGTTGCCACCTTTTTTATTAGAGCTAATAGAGAACATTGGTTTTTAAAGGTAGGCAAAAAAAAGTACATTGTTTAAAAATAAAGTATTATTTCTTTCACTTTACTATTTTGTTTAAATACATATTTTTTATTAGTTTTAGCAATTTTCAATCAGTTTCATCTCTGCTATGCAGCTTCACAGCATCGTTAAAGATAGTAGCCTTGACTGCCTCGTTGGTCTGGTGGCAAAGCGCATCGCTTTGTGAGCACGAGGTCTTGGGTTCAAATCCTAGGTCGGACAAATGTAGATTTTCTAACGAAAAATTCCCAGTATGAGTCCGGAGTCTGGAATTGTGCCCGGGTGTATGGCAATAGGCTCGCCCCCTATTACATGGGACCTAACATCGTCGGCGAAACGTGGGTGTACTCAGTACACCTCTGCCACCCCCTGTGGGGAATATAGGCGTGACGGTGTTAAAGATAGTAGCAATGTGAAAGTGTTTATAGTATTTATTATTTTCTTTAAGTTAGTAAGTCCAGTTAAGTCAGCTGTTATATGTCAAATTGGGATCATTTTTTTCTTTTTAATGATTTATGTAAACTGAATGTTCAAAAAATCAAACTATTTGTAATAAAGTATTTTCGCATGCTTTATCGTTTTCGTAAAGTATAAAGAATACTTACCCTAAAAACATACTACACTTAATAATAAAGTACAGGTGGAAACCCTACTCGTAACGCTGCGAGACCATACTCTGTTTAGCAACTATGAAGGCTCAGGGGTTACCGCGAAAATAACATATTTTTGTACTTTTCAAGAAGTATATGGATTAGAGACTTAATATTTAGAAATATGATTTTTGGCTGTATATTTTAGAATCTGGAAAAGGAATACACTACTAAACAAAATTTTCTCGATAAAAAATCTAAGATCTCTATCCGAAGCCGAGCTTTCCATTTACGAATTCTAACGTGAAATGTTTAAGAAGTATTGAATTTACTTAAAAAACATATCAAATAAGTACAGGTCTTGTAAAGCAGCTTTTTATTTCAACGGGTAGTTTTTTTTTGAAAATGATTGACAAGATAATTTTTTTTGCACATACGTCATTTATTTCCGAACGCGCGCTCAATATACCCGTCACTGTATTTTATTTATTCTTTATTGCATCACTGTTACTCTCTCGGTCGTCAAATTGTCTATCGCGGTAGGCCCTTAAGAAGCTTTCTGTTCGGTCGGTCTGAGATGAGTGACCATTTTTCGCTTTTCTATTTAAGCGTTACCTTGCTGAAAAAATCTAGCGATTATGTTGTTGGTCCCAGCTTCCACTCATATTTAGTTGGTAAACATATAAGATTACCCTCAAAAATCGCACTTTTTTGTACTGGCAATCTCAAGAATAGATGGAATGAAATGCGAACAAAGATATAGGCAATGCGAATGACTAGAAGTGGTTAAGTTTAAATATATATCTGTCTTTTTTTAATATATTTCTGTGTTTTTTTGTTCTTTTATTTTCCGTTTTTGTGATTCTTTTTCTGTTTATTAAAGCTATTTTAATGTAGTGGACGTTAGGTTGAACTGGATCCCTTATCGATAGCTTGATAAGTTCCAAACCTGCCTCCATGCTGGGTCCGTGTAGTAGAGTATGAACTAACCTTTCTGATCTAAATGTGTATAAGGTCTTTGTCCAGTAGTGCTTTTAACCTCTCGGCAGCTTTGTGACAGCGATTTGACGCGATTTCGCGTATTTCCACAACTTAGGCTCACTTGCACGATCCAGGGTTAGCGGTCCCTATCGACTAACTCGAGGTAATAATGTTAAATTGCCTTCAACTTTATAACCACGAGTTAGTTCATGGGTAACGCTGACGCAAGTGGGCCTTAGGGGTTAAAAGTACGTTTTTACTTTGAAATAAGTTAGGATCTTCCACTAAGTGTACCCATCTTCTTGTTTCAGGGTAATACGTAATCTCCACTAAATTCTCACCATGCTACGACGCTGCTCGAAGCATCTACAAACCCTGTACCGGCGGCAGGGGCAGGCCATCCGGTTTAAGTCCAATGAGGTGCCCAAAGTCTTCGGAACCCTTCCCCAAGCGGCCTCAAGAGCAACCCAGCCGCGGGTAATCACAGCAGCCCACAATCAGGTCGCCACCATCCATTTCACAACACCACTAAACGCCGAACAAGATGTAATGACGCCAAGCTTTCCAGATTCCGTCTCCGAAGGTGATGTGAAGCTAGACAAGAAGGTGGGAGACTCCGTCGCGGCTGACGAAGTAGTCTTAGAAATTGAGACGGATAAGACAGCTATACCGGTCATGTCGCCCGGACACGGTATCATCAAAGAATTGTACGTAAAAGACGGTGATACTGTCAAAGCTGGGCAGAAGTTGTTCAGGATAGATATTACGGGGGCTGCGCCGAAGAAAGAGGCGGCTGCTCCGGCTGCCGAGCCTCCGAAGACTGAGGCGCCTCCGCCTCCGCCGCCAGCAGCTGCCGCTCCCCCGCCCCCGCCTCCCGCTCAGCCTACCCCACCACCTCAAGCTCCTCCCGCTCCTAAGCCCGCGCCACCTCCCCCCGCGGCCCCCATCTCGTCCATCCCAGTCGCAGCCATCCGTCACGCGCAAGCCATAGAAACAGCCACAGTCAAAGTCCCACCGACTGACTACAGCAAAGAAATCGCAGGTACCCGCACTGAGCAGCGCGTCAAAATGAATAGAATGAGGCAGCGCATCGCTCAGCGCCTTAAAGAGGCCCAGAACACCAACGCTATGTTGACAACTTTCAATGAGATTGACATGTCCCACATTATGGCGTTCCGCAAGAAACATCTTGACGCGTTTACTAAGAAACATGGTGTCAAACTTGGTCTTATGTCGCCTTTCGTCCGTGCAGCGGCCAATGCGCTTATGGACCAGCCCGTTGTCAACGCTGTGATTGAAGAAAACGAGATCATCTACAGAGATTACGTCGACATTTCCGTGGCGGTCGCAACGCCTAAAGGTTTAGTCGTCCCTGTGATTCGAAACGTGCAAAATATGACCTTTGCGGACATTGAGTTGACCGTCGCTGGTTTAGCAGAGAAAGCCAGAACTGGGAAGTTGACTATTGAAGAAATGGACGGTGGAACCTTCACGATTAGTAACGGAGGAGTGTTCGGGTCTCTAATGGGCACTCCGATTATCAACCCACCGCAGTCTGCCATTCTTGGTATGCATGGTATCTTCGAACGTCCTATAGCTCTTAACGGTCAAGTGGTCATCAGACCCATGATGTACATTGCGTTGACGTACGACCACAGGCTAATTGATGGCCGTGAAGCCGTGTTGTTCCTCAGAAAAATCAAGGAAGGCGTCGAGGACCCAGCTACCATCATCGCCGGATTGTAAATTATTAATCGATTCTTCTGACCTACTAAAAGACAAGCGAGCAAATTACCATAAACGATAAGTATCGAACAAACTATTATCTATGGTCGGAAGAGAAAAGTAATCATGTAAATTATTCGATCAGTAGATGTTTAGACGCTGGACGCGTTGCACGTGCACGCTCGTTATTAATATATTTTTTTTTTGTTATTTATTGAAGTCCGCAAGTTCGTATTGTGTATTTGTATTATTTATCGTGTTCTAAGTAATAATATCAAGTACATTCACATTGATGAGACGATATAGAATGTTGTTTCATTTTATTTGGTTGATGCTGTGCGATTGTTGATTCCTTTCGGCACTTTTCGTTATAAAAATTTGCAGTATTGAATGTTTTAATGTGTGAAAACACTAAAATTTAAATATATCAACTGATATAATGAGGAATACACATTTTATTTCACTATCCCATTTTAAAAATGTTCCTATATTATAATTAAGATTAGTGATGCGACTCGAGCCATGTTTTCACTCGAGTGACTCGAGTAAATTTGTGTAATTCGGTACTCGAGTAAATATAAATTGTACTCGAGTCCGCGTGCACGCAAGTTACCGAGTCAACTCGGCACACCAAGTAGATTCAGTCACTTTACTAGTCCACTATAGGTTATAAACAAGCTAAGGCATGCATATGGGAAAGTAAACACACAAACGTATTTATTATATAATATCACTTATTATTTATTTATTAAAGGCATCTATTTAAAAATGCTTTAACTACAGTAGACGCAACTCTAGTGATAACTTTCACTCGAGTTGCCGGGACTGTAAAAAGTGAACTCGAGTGACGTAATAGAATAATCCGACTATCTTGAGTCACAAAATCCTACCAGAGTCGCATCACTATTAGAAATCCTTTATGAGGTGTAGTAATAAAACGGTAAATTAAACAAATTGGATTTACAATATCAAGAATAATAATATTTATGCACTTTTGTCTTTTGGAGATAATTTCAAAAGAGAACGTTTTAAAAGAGGTTTACGACCTTGCCACAGAATAACTCCCAGTTTCAAACACAGGCCGGTGGCTTCTAAGTAAATTCTTTTACCATTAAAAAGTTACATTATCCAGAAGTAATATAGGAACGGACCCGGTAAGTGGCAATGTAGGCGACCGGTTGCGAAGCCGCAGAATATTATATAAATAAGAAAGATTTGCTTGTGTGTGATCGATAAACTGAAATTACGAAACCCATTTTAATAATTCTTTCACCTTTACAAAGATACATAATCCAGAAGTAACATAGGTTATACAGTATTTCAATAACAATAAGATAATAATACAAAGATATTGGGGTAACACTGAAAATCAGTGCTGTCACGCACGCTGCAACACTGATTTACGCTGAGTGTTACCCCATTAGTGCGGCGACGTAATATGAACCTACATTTTTTTTTGTTTTATCGTTATTACTTATAATCTGTAGTGTACCTAACTGTTAGCTGTACTAATAAATATACTTTTTTTGTTTTCTTATATAATTTTAATAAAACGTAATGATAATAATGCTCTCTGATGTTAGTCTGCCAATATTGGGTTAGTGGGCGTTCGATAAGAAACGTTTCCGCACGATTCTAACTTTATCACAATAAATTATATTTATTTAAATAATTAGCGCGCCTACCGCTCGTGACACATTAATTTTATATGTAATTTTATTTTGGACTTTGAACTATTTGAAATGATTTCAATAGATGACGTTGATGGGGTTTCATAAAAATATATAAAGAATTAAAAAAAAAAGTTAAGAGTCTCCGTAACCGGCGAGCGTGTATGAGACGAACTATGAGAGGAAGCCAGAGAGGTATGTAAGGAAAGAACCTGTTGGAACTCTGTACTCTCTGCCTACCCCGCAAGGGATCTGGCGTGAGGTTATAGATAGATAGATAGAAAAAAAAACAATCTATGATCAGTTTTTTTCCGTGCTGTGGTGTTCTTACCGATCACCAAGGTTAAGGTTAAGCAGCGTTCGACTCGGTCGGCTTGTGATGGGTGACCATTTGTTGCATTTTCATATTCAAGCGTCTCCGTGCTTCAGAAGGCACGTTAAGCCTTTGGTCCTGGTTACTACATAATGTGGTAGTCGTCAAGTCGAGTTGGACGCCATATAGGCCGCTTGGTAACTTTCAAGAGCAGGTGGCCTCAAACCTGTTTCCATCAATTCATTCCTGGTTCGCGTGGTGAAGTATGACCCTAATCTTATCTCCACATGGTATGACAGTGACAGCAAAAGACTACTAAAGCACAGTAGACTTCGACTAAGGCAACTAATTGGAGCATATACAGGTCACTATAGCACAAAAGAACATCTGCACAAGATGAACCTGTGCAGTGACGTGGTATGCAGGAACTGTGGTATGCGGTACAGAGACTAAAACCATGAAGCACGTCCTCTGCTACTGGGACGCACTGGCGGCGCGGCGAATGAAGCTACTTGAAGTGGCCTATCTAATTCCAGAGAAATTTTAGCTTTATCCCCCTGCTGGAATATATAGCCTGGTACAGGGAGTATTTGGATCCCCAGGTACGTAAGAACATCAGGGCAAGGACAACACAGGATTCCAAAGGGTCGGTCAAAATTATATTGGAGTCTTTCTAACATAAAAAAAAATCATTTCGGCGTCTGGTGGCGCGGCTTGGGGAGTTGTAATGTACTGAAATGTACCAGAGACGCCACACAGCGCAGCCACGCTCGGCGCGACGCTGGCGTGACTTGGGGAGTTATAAGGTACTGAAATGTACGGGACACGCCACACAGCGCAGCCCCGCTCGACGCGACGGTGGCGCGGCTTGGGAGTTGTAATGTACTGAAATGTACGGGAGAGGCCTTTGGAGACGCCCCACAAGGCAACTCCGCTCGGCGCAATGGCAAATGTCACAGCCGAGCCTTCGGTCGCGCTCCCGTCGCGCTCCGTCGGCTATTTAACCAAACCTTAATAGTTACGTGTATAACCCCCTTTATTGTAATTTTGTTTTAAATTCTCGTAACCATGGTAACCAATTTGTGTACGCCATACGATACGAAACGAAGTCGCTAATAATTTTTTATGCAATTTAATATTCGTTTTAGAATAAATTTGAAACGATTTTAATATAAATTACCGTGTTATGTGTTTAAAGTTTTGAAAATCATACATATTGTTGTGTTAAGTGATTTGACCTACATAATACAAAAATATGTCAAGGTGAGATTGATTACTATTAAATAATTCATGAATATGCAATTTTCAGTTGGGAATGTCTGAATCAATAATAAAAAAAAATAGAATAAGCTAATGACCTCGTTAGTCTAGTGGCGTATAAGGTTTAAGAGTAATATAGCTAATTTGTTTCGAAATCACTTTATTGTAGCCTCAAATAAGCAGGTTAATAGCATGGAAAATAAAACTAAAATGCAGGTATGTCGTGACCCGAAGCTTCGCCAGTTTAATGTTACGGCTCAACAGATTGAGTTTGTTCTAAGAAGTATGAAACGTGGGAAGTCTCCCGGTCATGACAGTCTGAGCATAGAACATCTGATATATGCGGGCCAGCATATATGTATGGTATTAGCGCGGTTTTTCAGTCTATGCATGGGGCATTGCTATTTACCTAAGGAACTCACGCGAACACTGGTTGTTCCTATCATTAAAAATAAAACGGGAGATATCTCGAGCATGGCCAACTACCGACCCATTTCTCTAGCAACGATCGTGGCCAAGGTACTTGAAAGAGTTATACATTCTCATATGAACACAATTAATATCGACGATGGTCAGTTTGGTTTTCGCCCACAGGTATCAACAGACATGGCCATTTTTTCGCTGAAGCAAGTTATTAGTCACTATAAGGTGCAAAACACTACTGTGTATGCGTGTTTTTTAGATCTAAGTCGTGCCTTTGACACACTTAACCACGACTTACTGTGGGAAAAGCTTTATAGCTCCGGCATCTCTGCTGAGGTTGTTGGTCTTCTTGCATACTGGTATCGAAATCAGACCAATAACGTCAGATGGGGTGATGAAGTGTCAGCTGGCTACCAGCTCTCCTGTGGTGTTAGGCAGGGTGGGCTTACCTCTCCTGATCTTTTTAACGTATATGTGAATGACCTAATTGTGGAGCTGAGCAGCACCCCGGTGGGGCTCAGGTTGGAAGGCAGATATGTCAACAATCTGAGCTATGCCGATGATATGGTGCTGCTCAGCCCATCGATCAAAGGCCTAAAAAAGCTTCTTCGTATCTGCGAAAGATATGCGAAAGCTCATGATTTAGTATACAACGTTAAAAAAACGGAAATGGTGATTTTTAAATCGGGAAAGGGTCCGCAGTATGTCCCCCCAGTTTACCTTAATGAGCAGCCTGTCAAGGTGGTAGACAATTTTAGGTACCTCGGCCACATTGTTACCTCTTGCCTTGGGGATGACGCTGACGTTGAACGGCAACGTAGGGCTCTGTGCATAGTGGGTAATATGCTCGCAAGAAGGTTTTGCAAGTCGTCGCCTGATGTGAGAATCTGTTTGTTTCGATCCTTCTGCCAAACATTCTACACCTGTCAACTTTGGACAAATTGTACTAATAAAGCGCTCGACACCATACGGGTGACCTACAACAACACTTTTAGACACCTAATGGGGTTAAAGCGCTGTTGTAGTGCCTCCGGGATGTTCGCTGAGGCCCGCGTAGACTCTTTTACTGCTATTCAGCGGAAACGTATAGCTTCTTTTATGACCAGGGTTGACTCGTGTAGCAACAAAATAATTAGAAGTCTGGCAGACAGACTGCAGCTGACTGCAACGTATAGAAAATGGATTGAGATTGTGACGTGAAAGTGAGGAAATTATTATTTATATTTTTATTATTTTCTTTTTTCTATGATTTCTCCCAATTTCCTTACTTTTAGTTTTTTTTTTTTTATTTACATATTATTTTATTTTTTATACTAAATGAATATTTGTAAAACTATGGATCTCTGTGTCTGCAATAAAAATTTTTATTATTATTATTATTATTATGTATATATTTATTCGGTATAATTTCTTATAAAATATATATAAAAATATAAAATACAAATATTCTTATATATATTGTATAAAAAAAAATGTGCTCCACCGACAGCAAGGTCTACGACCCATGCTACCGGCGGTCAGGGCTCCAAAGAGAGGAACCTCCTCACAATGCGTGCCGTGTCCAACATTACTGCCTTCTGTATCAGGCCCTTCACCCAACTGCCTAGCGAGAGCTTCTCAAGGTGTTTATCGAAGCTCTTCGCTATAAGGCCGTTGACTGAAACGACCATCGGAATAATGATAGTTGAATTAACATTCCACATGGTGGTAACCTCATGGGCCAGGTCCAAATATTTTGATAATTTTTCTTTTTCGGCCTTCACAAGGTTCTCATCATGCGGAATGGTGACATCAACTAGCATTACACGACGCATCGATCGATCTATTATCACGATATCAGGTTTATTGGCTACAATAGTCCTATCCGTGATAACAGATCGATCCCAGTAGAGCGTGATATGACCACTTTCGAGAACTGGAAGAGGCTGGTACTGGTAGTACGGTACTTCAGAGTCCACAAGGCCATATTTAAGAGCAAGTTGCTGATGGATAATCCTAGCCACTTGGTTGTGTCTGTGCAAGTACTCTCCGTTAGCAAGACGAGAACAACCGGAAACTACATGTCTAATAGACTCACCGGGACGGTGGCATGCCCGACAAATGTCAACCGTGCCGTCCTTTAGGATGTGCTTCCGGTAGTTGTTCGTCATGATAACTTCGTCCATAATTGCAAAGACAAAGCCTTCAGTTTCCCCAAAAAGGTTGCTGAAGCGTAGCCAGGTCACGGAAGCGAGCTGGTCCACATCAGGCCCTGTAAGAGCCCGATAGAACCGTCCGTGTAGCTCCTTGCCCTTCCATATGGCTGTGCGGTCCGAAGTACTTAATACCTGGGGCCTTCGCCAGTTCCCGTTTGCCAAGGAAAGCGGAGTTAGGCCTCTATCGATTGCGGCAACATCTCGATACATCACCACGGATACACTCAAAAAGTACTGTCTGAGATTGCACACCTCGCGGTTGTGTAGTGTCTTAGCGTTTAAAAACCCACGACCACCGCACTTCCGCGGGATGTACAACCTCATAACAGACGACCGCGGGTGATGCATACGATACGCTGTCAGCAATCGACGGACCTTTCTATCCAGGGCATCCAGTTCAGACTGAGTCCACCTTAGTATGCCAAAAGAGTATGTAAGAACAGGCATGACCCAACCATTGAAAGCTCGGACCTTATTTCCACCTGATAGAAGGCTTTTTAACACTTTTATCAGGCGGGCAAAGAACCGATCTTTCAATGATTGTTTCATATCCTGTTCAGCTATACTTAAGGCTTGTGACATACCAAGATACTTGTAAGAATCCATTTCAGAGAGAGACCTGAGGGATATATCTTCAGAGAGCTGTAGATTAAAAGAATCTTCAACTCTCCCTCTTTGTACATGGATGACCGCACACTTGTCTACTCCAAACTCCATTCCGATGTCGTTGCTAAAATTGCCGGTTATTTTGAGCAACTCCATCAGGTCTGTTTTCTTCGAAGCGTACAACTTGAGGTCATCCATGTACAGTAGATGAGATATAGGCTCACTCTCCCTCCGCAAATGGTAACCTAGCTTTGAATCCTTAAGTATAGCACTTAATGGATTCAAAGCTAAGCAGAACCACAACGGACTCAAACTGTCGCCCTGAAAGATACCCCTGCTTATCTTTATCAAGTCCGACGAACCAGAAAGGCCACCACATCCTGGGTGACGAAGAACTGTGGTCCACTGCCTCATACACGAACCGAGGAAAGAGCATAGCGCCGGGTGTACTCTGTACAGTTCTAGCACCCTCCCCAGCCATGTATGAGGCACCGAATCATAGGCCTTCTTATAGTCAATCCAGGCCATGGAGACATTCTTTCTGGATCGTCGTACCTGTTGGCAAATGGCAATATCAATGAGGAGCAAATCCTTTGTACCCCGGGACCCCCCCCTACAGCCATTCTGAGTAGGCGATAGAATATGCTGTGCCTTAAGGTGATTATTGATTTTTATTCTCAGAATGGATGTAAGGAGTTTATAGACCGTAGGTAGACATGTAATCGGTCTATAATTTTTAGGTTCCGAAGTACTGCCAGATTTGTGAATCAAGTGAGTGACACCCGATGTCATAAAACTAGGAAGCGATCCCAATTGAAGAGCTTCTTGGAATTGAGTCGCTAGACGAGAATGTGAGCCCTGGAGCCTCTTTAGCCAGAATGCGTGCAGTCCATCCGGCCCCGGACTTTTCCAGTTCGGCGCCGCACGAACCGCACAGGCCAGATCTTCACGGCTTATGACTACGGGCTCCATTTCCTGAATGGGCCCACAGGATCGTCCAACAACATCAAACCATTCGCCCTCGGAGTGAGTGACGGGCACTGACCAAATTTTACGCCAAAACTCGGCCATCACGGCCGCATTTGGCAAGTGCACGTCAGTCACTCTCTCTTGGGGGCGCTCCCAAGCCTGGTATACACTCCTTTGATTCGTCTGGAAGGTGCGATTCACGTGGTATCTGTCTGCTCTCGCCTTATACCTGCGAATCCTCTTCGCCCATGCATAAACTTTTTGCTTCCAGTAGTCTATGCGTTCCGCGACTCCTGCCACATAGTCCACAGGAGCCACTCGTGTGTCTGCAAAGGCTTGGGTCACAAAACGCACAACTCTCGGGCGGTTGTTTCCAGCCTGGAAGCACAACAATTTCGCTATGAGTGTCCTAGCCATATTTATACGCCGCTCTATTCTGCACTGCCAGAATGGTTTAGTATTTGTGGGTTGGGTGGCTCGATGTAGATTAGGAAATCTTACACCTGCCACCCGACACACCGCCACCGCTCCACAGTACAAAATAGAATGGGTATCACATAAGTCCACACTGGTCTCCCAGTGTGGCTTTAAAACATTGTCTAGGGCACTCACAAGCGAAATGTTACGTCTATGCATGGGCAAACGGGGTAGGCATGGTCTTAGGGAAATCGGTGCAGACCGATACTCCGCAAATGCATCCTCCAGAGCTCTCCTCACCTGCTCCTGTAGCTGGTCACTAACACTTACCTGCTCGCTATTTACCTCCTCCGATCGTGCGAAGTTATTTAAAGAGATCGGTTCTTCAACACTTCGCACGTTGAAGTCAGTACGAGCAGGAAGTGCTTCGCGGCGCAGTCGCTCAAGCACTGTGTCATCCAACAACTTGCACCGCTGGATGGCACGTACTTGATCCGATAGTCGTTGCGCAGTAACGGCGACAGTCGGGTGAAGCCCCTGAAACAGAGACAACAATTTCGGACGGTAAGCGGTGAGGATGGTTCCTCCCTCTGTAGCACCATAGTAGGCCCGCATGACACTCAGATTTAATTCTGGAGTCCATCTCATGCGGCGCACTACACCACCGGTAGCAGGGGCCGTGGGCGGAGCACAATGTCCCGCTGGTCCCAGGCGTGCCGGCAGCGGTGGGCGTCCTCTCCTCGCAGATGTTAATGTAGGTGGAGACGCCGATATCCCGGCATCGTCGCTAGAGGCCCCAGATGTCGGCGGTGTGAAGAAATCTTCATCCTCCGAAGGCTGGGGCGAGGTGGGCGAGCCGGGCAAAGGTGTTGGGCGTGCGCTAGGTGACCGGGCATCCCGCTGCCGACACAGCCGCACGGGGTTTCTTCGGCTGGGCTCGGCCATTTACAGATGTGTTATGTTTTTCTTCCTTATCCACATTTTGCGAACCCACGTTCGCATTGTAAATTTTGCTCTTAAAGTGTGTTATTTTTTGTTGTTTGTTGATGTCTAAACGGATACTTTTCAATATTTCTTCGCAAAAAAAATTTTTATTTACACAAAACGACGTGTCGTTGACAGCGGTTGCCATGGTTATTATTATTATTATTAAATTCTATGTCGGGCAAATGTAGTTAAAAAATGTCCAGCATCAGTCCGGAGTTTGGAATTGTGCCCGGTGTATGACAGTAGGCTCGCCCCCATTACGTGGGATCTAACATTGTAGTCGAAAAGTGCGTGTACACAGTACACCTCTGCCATTCCTTGGAGAATATAGGGGTGACGGTGTTCTTTTTTAATAAAAATATTTTTTTACAAGGTTTTATTTAACCTGTAATGCTCGTCTGTCTGTCTGACTGCCTTTCCGGTTAAATTCTTGTGGTCCATTTTTCTAGCAATAAAATAACTTGCGGTTATCAGATTCAGCTGAAATTTGGCATACGTATGTAAGTTCGGTGACAATGCAATAATATAGTACAATGGAGTTGGACTGATGATGGAGTCGGAAGATGGCTATAGAATGATAGAACCCTCTCGTGTTTAGGTTTTTTAGATAAGTATTGACAAGTACTTTACAACCTGATAGTGTTCAGGCTCTGAGGATGAACCCAAAAGACGGCCAATAAAACTATCCAACTACTCAATATAACCCTGCCGTGTTTGGGCTCGTTGGATTTGCCTTGACGAGTACTTTATACTCAGATGGTGTGTAAGATCTGATGATGGAGCCTGAAGGAATCCATAAGAACTCTTAAACTAAGAAATATATCTTCGTTGTGTTTTTGCTATCAAAGCTTGTTTTTAAAAATGTGTTTTTAACTTAAAATTATTTCGTAATAAGACCGTATCAGGCTTGCCATTAGGACTAAGGGCACTATACCAACAATTTATTTAATAATAATCTACCCAACAAATACCAAATTTCAGTTAATTGATGGAAGTCAGTTTGGTACTGTCAAATCAGAAATCGCTAGTACCGAGTTCTGAAGAAGTGGACGTTAAGCGCCTGACATAAAATAAGTTGCTCTTATCGTTTTATTGCTGTTTCAAAGTAGAGAATTTTCTGTAGGAAAGCATGAACAAAGTGCTGGCCTTTATAATTTCAATAGACGAAAAACAGAGGTCTCGACCTCACTCAAATAATGATTCACAAAGGCTAAACCACGCGGTGGCTAAACATTTGTTGATGAGTCAGCATTTGAGGTTTTGGCAGAAACGTTGTGGCAGGATTTGTCAAAGGAGAGATCTTCCAGCCAGATGGGTGGTGTGTCTGGCGGGGCCTGCCACTCTCCCCGAGATTTGTTGTGTGTGTGTGTTTGAGTGATATACGCTGTTAGCCGCGAGGCCTTTACAGCTTCACCGAACTTAAGGGCGATCGTGCAACCACTCCGCTCGAGCCAGAGGGGCAACTAACTCGAGGCGCCTCAAGGAGGAACGGCCTCGGCTTGGGCTGTTGCTATGGGGGGAGGGGGTGTACTAAGCGCACCGGTCGGTCGTCGTCGTCCGTATCCGGAGCGGAAGGAAGGGATGCAAGAGCATCGGGGGGATCGGTAAGAACATGTCGCAGGCGGCGGTAGCGGGAGGGGTTAGGTTAGGTATCGTAGTCGGCGGCGGCTACGATTAATGGATTCGTCGGGGGCTTGTATATATGTTCCACGTCGTGCGCACTCTAATATCGCGTTCTAAACATGTATGGCGAATCGTCAGCACCATCTATTGTTAGGTAGTTGCAACTATGTAGCGATCTATAGGGGTTGCTACAAGGTCAATTAACCCTCCACCCTTAAACTAAGACCTGTATTACAGACCGGAAATCAGTCGTGAATCTAGTTTTAAACTAAAGTTTTAATACAAAAATCAGCTTCTAAAATTATTTACGGCTGATTTACGTTCTGTAATACGGGCCTAACACTTGTCGTAATAGTAAGCAATCCATCTAAGCCCCTACCATTCTCCGGCCGAATGTACAGACAGCAACAAAATTCAATGTTTCTGTACATTTTCCACAGATCTTAAAAAAATTCCATAGTAGTACAATCGTTATATAATAGTTTAAAAGGGTATTTTTAAGGCAGGCACAATTAATGAGAGGTTGTATTAATTTTGGCATCAGTGTGTGTATTAATTATTGCATATCTCTTATTTATTACGTACATAAAGTCAAAATCAGAGAACTTAACATGTTTTAATTAATTTCCAGTTGATTGCATTCGATCATGCAAACTACGATAAAGAAAAGCGATAAGGGAGCAAAACCAACAAACGACACCAAATCAAAGAGAGACAGAATCACAAAAGACGATACAGCAAAAAAATCTCAAGATGAAAAACTCAAAAAAGGTCCTCACACTATTTCTACACCAAGAAACTTCATGCAGAAATCAACTACCGCGGATATTTACGGGCAAAAGAATAAAAATGCTATACATAACGCGAAAGCTCCGAAGAAACAGCCAAATGCTTCTTACTTATCCAGCAATGCATCGCCAATGAAAGATTTACTAAAATCGTCGCCTTCTACATCGAGTGTGCTTAGTATGAGTCGAGGGAAATCAAAAATGGCCGCCACGAAGCTCGAGGCAAAGGGAACTTATTCAGTCACGCCTGTCAAAGATTTTAATGTCACAGTAAATTCACCAATTGTAAAAAGAAAATTAAATATGGATAGAGAAAGAAGTTTTGTAAAACAAGTAAATGAAAATAAAGAGTTAGGTCAAAGGCAAAGGACTAAAACCAGGACTTTGGATGAGGATGAAGTCAAAATATTAACTCCGGAAGCTGTAGACAATAATGCAGAAATGATTAATTTGACGAAAAAGCTATCGGCTAAACCGAAAGCTTTTTATATCGATTTGGATAATGAAAAATCTAAAAAGGTATGTACTAATAAGGACGATGTTTTTTTTTTGTGTGCGTGTGAGTGATCTACGCTGTTGGCCGCGGCGCCTTTACAGCATCACCGCACAAAAGGGCGAGCGTGCAAACAATAGGCTCGAACCAGAAGGGAAAGGGAGCAACTAGATCACGGGTGCCTCAAGGAGGAACGGCCTCGGCTTGAGCAGTGTCTATGGGTGAAAGCGTATACTAGGTGTTTCGCCGTGGTGCTTTGCACCAGCTGGCGGGCAAGGGATTCTTCTACTCTACCGGCGAGGTCGGTGTCTGATCCTGTGTGCGGCTTAGTCCAAGCCACTTCTCCCACTGAATCGAGCAGTTGCGGGTTCGATCCCCGCACGGTACAAATTTGTGTGTTACACACAATTTATTGTTCCGGTCTGGGTGTTTCTTGGTGAATTTCATGTTTGTAAACGGATCCACGACACAATAATAATTTCAAGTGTGAGTTCGCCCCAGGTAGGTAGTGTTTTTATTTTAAATGCGCCCCAGTATTATTATGAGCATCTACGGTTAAATTAAATGATTTTTTAAAAAAAACATAAGTAGCTACTGATTTCATGCCAGTCTGATTACAAAGATCCTCCTTAATTAAATAAGATGGCGTCATCGTGTTTGGGCTCCTAAAATTTGTCTTGACAAATCCAAGCTTAGTGGTATCCAGGGTCTGATGATGGAGCCAGAGGGTCTGTCGTATTTGAGCTATAAAAGCTTGTTCTTTAAAAGACTTTTTAAATTCTTGCCGTGACCATGGGTCAGTGTTGTAAAAATGAGCGCTGAAGTTGAGCGTTTAGCGCTGAGTCGACGCTCACGAGCGTTGAAACACGTAGAAGTTGCGAGCGTTTTAAGCGCCGACTCGAGCGTTTTTATGACTCTACCATGGGTCGGGAAAATCGTCGGGAACTTAAAAATTAAAAATAATCAGCTATAAAATCCAAACAATAGTTTTAATTCGGATTTTTAAAATTATACGTTAATAGCCTATTGTGTGTCCCACTGCTAAGCAAAGACCAGCAATATTAATGTCTTTTATTTTGTATATTATTTTATTCTTTACTCCAGGCGCCGATAAATGAAACCAAACCCCCAGATAAACTTGCAAGCGAAGATGAAGTAAGTTACGAAGACGATTTTGAAAGTTATGAGTCGGACTTTGATTCGTATCACAGCTCATCACCGAGTGAACACACCGGTGATGGTGAACAACCGACTGATAGTGACGGTGATGCAGGAGCGGAGGCGGAAAACGCTAAGGAGATTAAGGATGAAGAAAGAATGCTGGATTCTGGTAAGCTTTATACAAACATTTACTTATTTAATATAAATAAATATAAAATGATGTTTTGCATTGCGACGGACGGCTTGGACAGGGGTTAAGAACTTCCCCGAGGAGGACGTCGGTGCGGTGTCGCCCACGTCGCCGTGAGCACTGCGTCGGTGCGGCGGGGAGCGTGTCATCAAGTCTTCCTCCGATAGCGGGCTCTTCAGAGCGCGGCACAAAAGGGGCACGGAGATCCCGGAGCCCCTCCGAAGTGCTGCTGTCGGCCATCCTGGGGTTTTTAGTCGGTAGTAATCACGCCCCGCGAGCTTCCCCCGAGGCTCGCGGAGGTTTCCCTAGGATTTAACCCATGAAAAAAAACGGGTTAAGAACTTGAGTCGCTCCGCTCACTGGATTCTGGATTAGATAGGCGCTAAACAAAGCCGGTTAGAAGGGTTCGATTCTCGCATGGGACTAATTTTCATGTGACCTCCAAATGTTTGTTTCAGTCGGATTTGATGTTGTAAACACACTGACGGCACAGGAATAATTGTGAGGATACGCTTTAAAAGAAATCGTACGAAATTTACAAGAATCCAGGATTCCTACAATTTAATTTCAATTTAAAAGCCTTTATTTACCCTATATTTAGGAAAAATAATACTAAAGGACATTGTCGAAAATTATCTCAAAACCAACAAACATTTGACCCATGCCATCATTCTTTATCTATTTTAATAAAATAATGGCAAAAATCGGCCACGGACGATTTGCAATCTAAATCGAATATATCAAAGTATTGTAAGTACTTATATCGAAGTCGCCGACAACTTTACTGAATGTACACACTATATAACTTCATATGTATTAATGGCTACTGAATTATAACCTCAAAATCGAATACTTTTTGTGCAGTATTGTGATTCCCCCGCTTGTCCGATTAATAATAAATGCCTTAAGAGAATTTATGGGTAATTTAAAACCATCCAAGTATTTTTTCATTGCTGTTGGTTCTGGGGCAAATCATGTATGGTCGCAGAACAATGCCCTTTCTTCAAACACATCAGCGTGTCCTTTATCCGACACAAAGGCCTCCTCCAGTTTTTCATCGCACCTCACCTTGTCCCTTGTCCAACAGCCCTTTCGATGTCATCAGACCGCCTCATGGATGGTTTTTTCTTTTAGTACCAATGGTCTGCCTCTTTTACATTTGGTTCGGTTGTTATTCCTACAATAAAAAAATATAATATTAGCCCTGTTAAGAAACTGTCCCACCGTTGGGCACGGGCCTCCTTTCAAACTGGGTGAAGGATCAACCACGCTGGTCCAGTGCGGGTTAGCTAACTTTACACACCTCCGAGAAACTCTTAGGCATGCAGGTTTCCTCACGACGTTTTCCTTCACCGTTAAAGAAAGTGATAGTTATTTTTTAATACAAGACAGGCGCGTGCCTGTGTTTGAAACCCAGACCTCTGACTTTGCAGTCCAACGGTCTAACCACTAGGCTATCACTGCTTCATTCCTACAATACTGAACACAAATTGATACTTTTACTGATTACTCACTTAGCTTTAATTTTTAATATGTGTGTAGATCAGGAAGTGTTCCCGGATTTAATGAAGTTTAGTAAAGTAATACCACTGTTTAAATCCGGCAATAGTAATGATCCTAACAACTATAGGCCTGTATCTGTTTTGCCAGTGCTCAGCAAAGTGTTTGAAAAGATAATGCTTATTCAAATGTTAGTCACTTCAACGTTAATAACATCCTTCATGACCAACAATATGGCTTCACCAAAGGACGTTGTACTATCGACGCCGGTGTGACCTTAATAAAGCATATCTTTGATGCTTGGGAGAACTCTCAGGACGCCATTGGCATCTTTTGCGACCTGTCGAAGGCATTTGATTGTGTTGAACATGAAACGCTGTTGCTTAAACTAGAGCATTATGGAATCCGAGGTAAATAACTAAAACTACTAAAATTACTTAGGAGGTAATAGACAACAGTGTGTTCAAATAAACGAAATGAAATCTCTAGGAGCTTTAGTTAAAATGGGCGTTCCTCAGGGATCGATACTGGGTCCGTTTCTATTTTTGGTATATATAAATGACCTGGCTCGAGCAGTTGAGGGGCGGGCGAAGGTAGTGTTGTTTGCTGATGATACCTCTTTGATCTTTAAAGTAGGTAGACATGTAAATAACTTAGACGAGGTAAATGACGCTATTCTTTAAGTACATAATTGATTCACATGCAACAATTTAGTGCTTAATAACAAGAAAACTAAATGTATACGGTTTTCTTTACCGAATGTGGAAAGTACTGCATGTGATATTATACTAAATAACGAGAAACTTGAGTTTATAAATGATACAGCTTTCTTAGGGATTACGCTTGACTCTAAGTTGCAATGGGGCCCTCATATTAAGACTTTAGGTAAACGACTCAGTTCCGCTGCCTATGCCGTAAGAAAAATCAGACAGCTTACTGATGTGGACACCGCGCGGTTGGTCTACTTCAGTTACTTTCATAGTGTCATGTCTTACGGTATATTATTGTGGGGTAGGGCAGCTGACATTGACTCTATTTTTATCTTACAAAAAGGGCTATTAGGGCCATCTATAACTTAGGTAGACGCGACTCTTTGAGAGAATTGTTTAAAGAAGCCAATATCATAACGGTCCCATGTCATACATAATGTACACACGGAAAAATTTAGATCTATTTAATTAGCTAGGTGATAGGCATTGCTATAACACGCGACATGGAAATAAATTGGATCAACCGCAATTTCGTCTGTCTAAAATTCACACGTCTTTCATGGGGTACTGTGTTAGATTTTATAATAAAATTCCACTTGACGTGACTCAACTTAGTGAAAATAAATTCAAATCCTGTATTAAACGTACGCTCTGCAAGCGAGCTTACTATACTCTAGATGATTATTTAAAAGATAAAAATGCTTGGATAGGTGTTGTTCCAGCTCCACCAGAATGTGTATCGACATTCTGGTGTCACATGTTCAGCTATTATTATTGATTATTCCCTCTCTTCCTTCTAGTAGTTAAATAAAATTTATCATTTTTCTTCCTCATTTCTTTATCTGTAAATGAGAGAACCATGTAGCCATTCACATGAATAGTTTAACTTGGTTAATTTAATTTAGACTCACCTGATACTACATTGTTCTCCCATACCCCACAACAAAATGTAGATGGAAAAATTGTAAAAATACTATTTTAAAAGAGTAACCGTGGAGTTTCTTGCCCTTCTTCTCCACAGGAATGACATTCCGAAGTGGTGGTAGAGTCTTTTTTACTATTTTGACGATTCATAAATACTGTAATGGTTTACATGAATAAAAAATATTCTGATTCTGATAAAAAAATATTAAAATTAATTAGTTACTAGAATCTGAATACGATAACAGCCTTTTTTTGTATCCAAATATCAAAGAGGAGAGATTTATTAGTTTGTAATCGATAAACTTTACCTCGTTGGTCGAATTATGCGCTTTGCGATCGCGAGGTCCTGGGTCCAAATCCTAGGTTGGGCAAATGTAGTTTTTCTATCGAAAATTCCCAGTGTCACTCCGGAGTCTGGATGTGTGCCCGGTATATGCCAATGGGCTCGCCCCCTGTGTTTTAAATGTATTTTCCATATTTATTGTCCTTTCCAGGTAATTTCGACCTTCGCGACCAGCGGTCAGCCCATAAGCCTAAAGAACCGCTGGACTTTATTCTTGAAGCTTCTGAAGGCCCTGGCGAGGATAAGAAGGTCTCACTCACAGACGAAGGTTTCCAGGAGATGAGCAGTTCTAGTGCCGTATCTAGCATTAAGACTGTACATGTCGATGTACTGGACAGGTGAAAATAGCTTTTTTTATAAAGATTATTTACTCTGAATTTATAACTTGTCGAGAGTAAATAGGCTCATGGAAGTTAGACGAGTACGACGTAGACGAGTTCTGAATCAAAATGTTCGGGCTAGACCCGCTTCTTCGTGAGGCAACTTCGAGTAATATGCCGAAACATGAGTAGGTCGCTAAGCGACATGACTGCTAGGAGGGTGGTGACTAGGTGCGGACGTAGCCTACCACCGGTGAAGAGGCTGCTCATTTAGCACTGCCCAGGGACCACGTTTAGGGAATCGAGAGTAAATCTTACTGATGCGAGTAGCTTCGGCTCCAGGCTCCTTTATCTTTGAAATTGGATTCAAAATCCTGGGTCCACAAGGGAGACCCGTTTCTTGTTGTCCCTTTATTATTTCTCTAGTGCCTGTATGCCCTTACCAAGATAAAGGAGCATTCGGTGCGGTCGGTCTGAGATCAGTGACCATTTATGGCATTTCCAATTTAGAGAGTATCCGTGCTTCGGAAGGTAATTTGGTAGACGTTAAGCCGAGTTGGAAGCCTTGTAAGCGGCTTGATAAGTTCAAACAGCAGGTGGCCAGAAACCTGCATCCACTGCACCGCACTGAGTCCACGAGATGCTCTGGCTATCTCTACTCTGTAGTAAGAGAAAACCTATGCCGTTGTCGTCGAAAAAAACGTCGAAATAAAAAAGGTTTTTTTAGGTATCTGTTGCTTAACTAGTGTGTATCTCTTATCTGCAGCACATATTGTTGGATCTTCGTCCAACAATAAAATGCAACTATAAGTGTCGACTTTCCGAGGATAAGGATTTTCGAGATCGACACCTGATATATGAGGGTGAAACTCGTCAATGGGTGAACTCATTTATCAAAATGATTATTATTTTCCAGACCACTTTTCATTGATTTTAATAAATCAAAAGAGAACAAACGTAAAAAGCGAATAAGCGAGAGATTGAAGCAAAGGGCGAACGATTTGCTAAGCATTATCACTCTACACGAAATGTCGTACAATTTATTCGAAATGAAACCTATATCTTATGATTTGTATATGGCAACATTTGGTAGAAGTAATTACACACAAATTGCTGTCCAAACTTATGATGATGGTATCACTGAGGAGATTCAAACGGATGAAGTGGAGTGCGAAGAAAAATGGACGCAACACCCAGTGGAGTTTTCAAAATACGATATTTGCATTCATAAACAGAGAGAACCCCGAAAATATAGTCAAAGTACAGAAGATTTCTTAACCAAATTTACTTTTTTAACGAAACAAAACACAGATGTAGAAATAAATAACATGATTAATTTGGATGAAAATTATAAAACGAATCCATTGAGGATTTATTTTGAGCAGAAAAATGGCGTCGGGCCCAATGAAATGTTGCCATACGAAATATATAAATCTAAATTGGTAGAGAATAAATACAACAGTCATAGATTGGACAAGTTTCTTAAAAGAATAGAAAGACAAATTTTTCGGGTTTTAAATGCGAATGCGGGAAATACAGAGTTAACGGATTTAAACAAAGCATCAAAATTTCCCTTTAGTAAAGGATATATTAGTATTACAACTAAAAATATAACAGATGCCAAACTTTCGTTCTTGAAAAATACAAAAATATCTCAAGTTTATTTTTCCGATACGAAAAGTAATTTACTAATGACAATCCATAAAAGATATGAAAATGTGTTAATCAAAAACTGTGTTATTTGCTTATGGGATATCAGTGTTGCCAGTCGGGAGCCAGTGAAACTACTAACTGCTATAGATAACGCTGTCATTGGGCGGTTTAGGGGCGCTACTGATGGATATTTTGTGGCTGCGCTGGAAGATGGGTAAGTTACAATAATGTAAAATAAAAAATAAGGGGTATTTTTTATTGTGTTATTTCTTTTGTGTGTACCATCACAACCAGACAGTAATTTTATAAGAACCAAGCCACAGTGAATTTTTTGCGAGTATTTATTTACCTACTGTTATTAGGCATAGAAATTATTAATTATATATCTTTTCGAATTTTGATGCCATTTTTCGTGCAAAACACAATGAAACCAGTTGAAGGCAGTTAAAATGCGAAATGAGGTATTCGCAAATCCGCCCGATAGCTTTTGTGTCATGACGATTCGTACCCATGGACAGACAGATAAACAGACAGACAGACAAACAGACACGAAAGCCAAAATTGTAGAATTGGCTTCTACACCGGTACTATGATATCCCTGGGTTGTTATTTGCCAAAAAATATTCCACATAGAGACACGACTTCGTTATCGTTTTATTATATGTATAGATAAAAACTTGTCAGCGATTGACCCTTATCTCAGCTGATAGAATTTGATGATGGGCCGAAGATGCGGCCCGCTGTCTCAGTATTCAATCTAAAATAGGCTGAGGAGACAAAAGGTATACCGAGCTCCGAATGTTCGAGCTAGACCTGCCTCATATTTAATTCACTTTATGAAATCGCAATTTTATTTCAAATGATAGTGAAAAATCTAACGCGGTTGACCCAGGCGGACATGGCGAGACGAATTGGACACTTTTTTGAAAGACTGGTCTGACATAGCAACGAGGAGTGGCAAAAGTGGAGAAAAGCCTCTGACTAGTAGTGAGACACAAACGGCTCATAATAATAATAAACGATAGTGCCCTTGCCACTGTTTACTACTAAAATATGAATTATGATCAATAGCTATGCTATACGGCATGTTATAGCAGATTCGTATCTGCTGATATAAACACCCACGCCCATATTCACCAAGCGAGGGTGGCAGAGGTGTACTGTGTACGGTCAGGAACATAAGTCGCTTAACATTTGCAAATTTTCAAACAGCTTGTACGTTTTTTTTTGCATCAGATACATTATTTTTGTTGATCTACATATACTACATATTGAGTATGTTGCTAATAATGGGGCTTTAACGATGTTCACCAAAGTTTTTATAATGAAGAGTATTAACGGTTCGAAATACTGAGAATGTTCAGCTACTTACGTCTCTGACTGGACACCTACCTTTAGCCGACGAACGCCTATATTGCCATCAGACCTCGGTCTGATTCTGCAAAAAATCTATCGGAAAATTACATTTTGCCTCTAGGGTCTTGCCTGCATTGGGTCTCATGATCGCTACGCGTATTATTTGCTACTAGACCAACGAAGTAGTTGACAACGAATTTGGTATAGTTACGTAATAAGATGTTATCTTTTTCTTTCAGATCAATACACTTATGGGATTTGTCAGATGATCCAATATGGCGGTCTGGTGTTGCAAGCGATGAAAATACTGCTATATTGGTAGAATCAAATGCGGGAGAGATCACAGATGCCGATAAAGACTTGAATGCGGTAAGTAAATTATATATTTGTATTTCTCTTATGATGCTACGAGCAATAAAAAAAGGAATATACTGCCCCACAACTGGACGAAAGCCTTCCCTCACGAATCGAAATGAGATTTGTGGCTACCTGTCTCTTCCTCCTGCTGTCACAACTTACTGAGCCGCCTATAAGGCTTCCTACCATTTACAGAATCTCTTCTTCTCTGTCTGATCTGACAGTTTTTCGTGTTTTGTCTCCCGCTTTGCAAATGAGGGAATCGGAATTTATTTTTTCTTACTTATTTCTTTTCCGATTTCTTTTTTTATTTTAATTTGTTGCGGGTTTCAAGACAATTGTAGCACTTTCCGTGATAGCTTGATATTCAAACCTTGGTATAATCAGTGGAAGCTATGTGTTTTGGGACTGTCTATATCGTGACATATCCCTTATGGGGTTGGTAAAGTAGGTACAGAATTCCAATAGGTTCATCTATACAGAAATATCTTCCTTCTCCACTGTCATCACAGAAATCTTTATAATAACATATTAGAAATAAAAAAGTGCACGATTTACCCAAAACACTGTTGTCGCTTCGTCACATACAAATAGACACAGTTTCAGACGCTCGCATTATTATACTTTCCGATGAATTGTATTATTTTATACACAGTAACAAGTTTTAGAAGACTTTCATACTAACTTTAGCCAGTGTATCACATACTTTAGTCCACGCAGTCCTGAAGCATTTTGTGATAATTTTCTTACATGTGTGACGCATGTTTAGTTTTATTGTCTTATTATTGTGATTTTTTGATTTTATTGTGATTCTATATCATCATTATAGATAGATGGATATATCATCATTGATTATTGATTCTAATGTGATTCTATATCATTACGCCAGATCCCTTGCGGGGTAGGCAGAGAGTACAGAGTTCTAACAGGTTCTTTCCTTCCATACCACTCTGGCTTCCTCTACTCTCATAGTTCGTCTCATACACGCTCGCCGGTTACGGAAACTCTTGACTTGTTCTTCAGAAAAGACTCGATCTATTTGGTCGTGGTAAGATAGTCTAGGTTTTCCCCGGTACCTACATCCTTTCACTTTCGCATTATATATTTGTTTTGTTATTCTTTCTTCTAAAATTCTTTCTATATGCCCGAACCAACTATTTCTCATCTTTACACCGATACTATCTTTCATACCTACTCGCTTTCTTACTATTCTGTTGCGGATACGGTCGATTTCTATATATCTATCTCTACCTATATCATCACGCCAGATCCCTTGCGGGGTAGGCAGAGAGTACAGAGTTCCAAAAGGTTCTTTCCTTACAGATCTCTCTGGCTTCCTCCACTCTCATAGTTCGTCTCATACACGCTCGCCGGTTACGGAGACGTTATTACGTTTTATGTGGGATTAACCGATAAAAAACTTTTCCAGTACGACGAACATTGCGCTCTACAAGCTTGTGCGTATACTAGCAGCGCTTTCAACATCAACAACGGCGAAGCAGTGGACCGTGTGGTCGGTTTGGAGTTAACAAGTGACTCGCGTCCAGTCGCGCAAGATGGCGGACGGAAGATTCTTGGTCAGGTGAGAATAGACAATACTACGCTACTGCATATGGTAACAGGCAAGCGTGTGAGATCACACATTATTCTTATTGTTGCAGGTAGTCTCATTACAGCGAACAGGCCTACTAACAATATGGACGATAGTGCAACAAAAGTCTAAAAACCATCCAGACATTGGAAAAGCGTTTAGCTCAAAAATGAAACTAGAAAAATCTCAAACGATAAATATTTTAGATTATATTGACGTTCCTATTATGGAAGATACACAAAATAGTACAATAAGTAATAAATTCAATTTAAATTTAGCTAAAAGACGATTATCAAGTAGAAAACAAGAAAAGAGTATAATCAAAAAAGATAATTCCCGCCCAAAATCCGTCATTAGCTCCGATTTTGAGTTTGACATTGACAAACCGGTGAGTGCGGTCAGCGCAAGAAAAAAAGTGTTGCCAGTGGAGAAAAATGTTTTAGAAAAATGGGAGAGCGGTGTGATTTGTTACGATTTGAAGATAATGTCTTGCAAGAATGATAATAATTATTTGGTAGCTAAAAATTGTGGTGAAGTTGTGTGCTGTAAGAAGAATCTTGGAGCTATAAAAGTGGATAAGCTTTGTGTGGCGAGTAAGTTATCATTGTATCTATCAGGGTAATTTGTGCACGTGTGTTGTCAACTGGCACTGGTCAGCCAGCCATCAGATTTGACGGTCGGCTTGGTGAAGTGGTTAAGAGCTTGAGTCGTTCCGCCTACTGGATCGAGTAGTCGCGGGTTCGATTCCCGCACGTGACAAATCTTTGTGAGATCAAGAGTCGATTTCAATGTGTCAGTCCCTAAAATGCAAACCGTTCCAATTTAGATAATTAAGAAATAGAGTTATATAAAGTTTTAAGCTTATAAGTGATTACGCAAACTTATAGCAGTATATGTTTTAAATGCAAATTAAAATAGGTTTACGGTTTATCTTTATATTCTTGTTTATTTTTCGGATAATCGGCCCTATTTTAAAAATTTCACAATAAAATTTTCGAAATTAAATTTGATGAAACATCACCGTACCTATGTCTCGAGAAAAAGACTTAAGTATGGGGCTAAATTAAAAAAAAAACTTAATCAAAATCTTGTTAAGTTCATGCCTACTCCGTGTCTTCCGCTACGAGGTCGCCACTCTAGAACTTTTCTGCCCTTAAAACCGTCATACACATGTTCTGTTTATTTAATACTTTGTTCAAGGTTCTCGAAGCCATCATGATCTCCTACGAAATGTATGGGAAAAATTCTTTGCGATTTCTTACTTTTAACTCCAACCTCAGTGGGTCCAATAAAAGATTTTAATCGTTATAAGAAACAAGATCGATTGGCATCGAAAAAAGTTTTAGTGTAAACTGTCCATTTTTTTTTGCTATCAGTACATTTTTTCAAAATCTGATAATGCAGCTCAAAATCTCCTGAAAAGTTAAGGATACACCGTTTTCCTGTTGCTACAACGGTGTGTGTGTGTGTGAGTGATGTACGCTGTTGGCCGCGAGGCCTTTACACCTTCACCGGACTTAAGGGCGAGCGTGCAACCACTACGCTCGAGCCAGAATGGCAAGGGGCGCCTCTTCACGGCGCCCTCGGTTGGGACAGTCGCTGTGGGGGGACGGGGTGCACTACTAAGTGCACCGGTCAACCGCCGGCTATGGGAGGGTGCTACAACGGTTTAGGTTGCTGCCTCGTCCAAAAACCTATCCCGTACATTTTTAAAAATAGTCATACAAGGATCTTGTAGTCCGCGGCCAAACTTGGAACGAACGCTGTCATCTAGTGAAATGTCACTTCATGACAGTCGCAGAGTTGCCATTTGTTATGAAATTTGCCAAGTTCTTTTTTAATTAGTAACCGTGCCGACTCACCCGTTGAAATATTTCCCTGGAAGTAGGAACATTTTACTAAATGATAACCCTAATTTCACACCAACGCCCCTCTGTCGATGCACGGGCCGAAATTTCTTTGTCACACTATATGTCCGCGCATAACTTTTTTATTTGTGAATTGATTTTAATGATTCTTTTTGTGTTGGCATCTTTGAACAGGTGATATGTCTTCGGTGACTTGTATAGAGGTTTCGCCACACGGTCTCCCTTACTTCCTGGCTGCCACTGACGCAGGAACCGTCAACCTTTGCTCTCTGCTGGACAACAGGGTCCTACTTACAGTAGATTGTCGGTAAGTTTATTAAAGTAGGGAAATAATAGACTTGCACATATAACAGAATTGGGAAAAAAATTACACTGCAATTAAATAATTTTGGATTTTATCTCGGTTTATTTTTCTTAAGTTCTCGACGTTCCGAGTTTTTAACAGTACCCATAGTCACTGGAGATACTGATACGTTTGACGTCCAAATGTCATTGTTATTTCATATCTAAGGAGGATTAATTTAAATGCAAATAAAAGTTCAATGGAATGACTTAACAATGAATAAAATGATTGAATAATTTCCAACATTGTTTCACGCCGTATAATATTTGGACCTAATGTCGTAGGTTTCATGTTAACACCGCTTCATCATGCATATACAGACATCGCAAAGTGCATGAAATGGCGACACAACTGAAAACCAAGGACTAATATCAAAAAATAATAAATTATAATAATATCAAAATATTGCTAGAGAAAATTAAACTCTGACTCACAGAAACAACACTGATTTTTCTGTGACTTTTATAACTCGAGAAACCATGATGAGGGAGCTGTGTGGCGCTGTGTGGCGTCTCCCATACATTTCAGTACATTACAACCTCCTATCCCCTCGCGCTGCGGCGGCTATGTAGCGAAACCTTAAATGTTTATTTGATCGTGTTGCAGTCATGTCCCACTGCAAGATGCGGAGAAATACAACTCGGACCATAAGGGCAGATACGTGAGCTGTGTGTCCAGTAAACAGAATATGATCGCGACGTTCTTTGGAAATAAGGTACATATACATTTATTTATTAACGGTCTATGTTTAATACCTGTGTCGATCTTTGCTGAAACAATTCAGTGATGTAAAACATTAACGAGAGCTACAAGATACGAAACAGTCTTATGTGACAGACCGTGGGATAGAATACCACTTCAGTCTTCAGTATTCAGATGTATATTGGGGCAGAGCTTCCGCCTTGCAGTTCGAGTTCACAATGAATGGTTTTTTAATGGAATGCTCCTACTTTTATAGGACCCATAAGCCGTTATAGTACAATTTTATAATCTCTGGGAGGTATATTTAAAAAATACCACTCACAGGTATGTCATTAAAACAACTATAATTAGGAGTTTTTTGGCGGGAAGTCGAAGAGTGATGTTGTCAATTTGTTTTAATTTCCAAAACTTGTGTCATTTCGAATTATAATGTGTAATGTTGGTAAAATATTAACCATTATGTATTTTTATGTGTGCGAGTGAAGGTAATTGTAAAAAAGTGATACGTGCCTTTTCGACTTCCCTCAAAACGGCCGTCGCAACTGGTATGTAAAGCATCCACCGCTTTACTATCCAGGGTGGGGTACCTCATTAATTTCATTATCATCCTTGTCATCAAGTTCATCGGGGAGTTGAGTTTATTTAAACAAACACGATTATATATCTCACTGGACACTGGCAAAATACACTTAAAATTAGTGTAAAGCCATAACTTAAATATAAAAAGAAGAAGATACTATAAATAATTATCTATTTGTAAATACATTAAACATTAAAATTATAATGATGTAAATTATTATTTAAGTACTGATTTTATATAAAAGTTCAATCATAATCAATTTAGTAGGTAATTATTGTCGGGATGTGATTCATCATGCGGTGCAGCGACTAGTGGTGGCCATTAGTCGATAACACTTACTAAAATAAATACCTACCTCATTTGTAACTCAATTTCGGTCTTACATTTACCAGTGAAAATGGCATTGACAGGTCAGCGCTGGTGTGAAATTAGGGTTATCATTAAGTAAAATTTTCCTACTTCCAGGGAAATATTTCAACAGGTAAGTTCGCACGTGTACTAAATAAATAAAGAACTTGCGTAAATTTCATAGCAAACTGCAACTCTGCGACTGTCATGAAGTGTCATTTCACTTGATGACAGCGTTAGTTCCGATTTTGGCCGCGGGCGACAAGATCCTTGTATGACTGTAATATTGAAACAAAATGCTTCATTTCAATCTGAATCTCGATCTTACATTCACTAAATTTACCGTCTTACAGAATTAACTCATCGCGACGCGATGTCGGTCAGTGAGCCGACTGTTCCCAAATTTAGCTGATTCAAATGTTCCAAATGAGGCACACTGGGAGTCGAGTATTTGCACTGTTTGAAATACAAATGATGGAATCTAAACAGCAAGGCACTTTTGCCATATCTACTTTATCTTCTGTCCTACTGCAAAACCTTCCCTCCCTTCTTCTCTTGTCCTTCTTTCTTATTTTCTGCTTTCTTGGCGAGGCGAGCTCAACTACCTATCTAAAGGACTTGCATATTAATTGAGATCTAATTTAAGATGTGTGTTTGGGAAAAGATTAGTCGAATTATACGTATAATAGTTTTACTATACCCGTTTTGGGCGTGTGCGATTTAACCAGACCGGATTGAAGTTGCATATACGCCGTTTATTTCCGAGCGAGCGCTCAATATATCCGTCCCTTATTATTCTTTTGTAAAGTAATAGCATCACTGTCACTCTCCTGGTCGAAGAATCGTCGTAGGCCTTTAATAGAATGTCCTATCAAAAGTTAGGGCAGAAAGGTGTGGATCCCATTTTACCTACCAAAATTCAATTACCCTATTTCATTCCCATAATATAATAATAATAAATCATTTATTTCAGACAACTGAAGTTTCACAAAAATAATTAAGTGCTACTTACAGGCCCATAGAATATATACCTTACAGATTAACATACATATAATATATAAAAACTTATAAACTAAAACACATGTGTTGACGGCGACATGTTGCGCTATGCAGGGGCGTCTCGTAATCTTCCTCGAAATCTCCTGAAGACGACGATAAGGAGTAGTGCCGAATACTAAATAGGTACATATTACTTGGCGTGAGTTCGGCATTACTTTCTGTGGTAGCTTCAATCGGCACGAGTTCTGCGTGTGAATAATCTACGCTGTTGGCCGCGGGGCCTTTACACAGTGGCGGATTTACACATTTGCCGCCAGTAGGCTATTAAATTTTTGCCCCCTCTGCAAATCAATACCCTAGTTCACAATCCTATTAATTACATTTTCTTTGTCAATGAAATTTTATGATTTGTGCCCTATCGTCATCATTACATCAGCTTTTCCTGTTATTAGTATGATTGTGAACCAAGGGATCGTTGTGTCAGTTCCTAAATTATACTTACAACTGAAGATTTAGTCAAGTTTTCACAAGAAATAGGCTTTGGGTATACTTTTGAGCTAAGAAGAGCTCAAGCAACTACTTATTAGCTAGGGTAAGGTATGCCTTAAAACTACTTACACGTGTATATAATAATGTTATTTTTTATTTCTGTGAGACAAAAAAAACATTTGAGCAAAATTTGCCGCCCTAGGCTCCAGCCTAGTCAGCTGGTAAATACGCCACTGCCTTTACAGCTTCACCGGACAAGAGGGCAAGCGTACAACAACTATGCTCCATCCGAAAGGGCATGGGGGCAACTAGCTCAAGGGCGCCTTAATGAGGAACGGCCTCGGCTTGTGTTGTCGCTATGGAGGAGGGCGTACACTAAATATCTTATAGTGGTGCTCTACACGGGCCGGCGGTTCGGCTAAGCCGAGAAAGCTATCCCTGCTCTAGGTAAATGGGCTGGAAGTGATGATGATTGTCCATTTTTCCAGTTGTCAGTTTCGTCCGTGGCGTGGTCGCGGGTGAACCCGTGCTGTTTGTTCGCGACGCTACAAGATGGTGCTGTGATTGGCTGGGAGCTGACCCACAGTGACATCTATGCGAAGTACGCAAGCGAGAGTTCCGGATGCGTTTGCGAAGCTAGCGACAATACACTGGTTAGTACCATATGATATTAATATCAGCCTATATTGTCCTACTGCTGGGCAAACACGTTCTCTTGCAAATGGAGGTGCGAGAGATGAGGTGATACTTCAACACGCAGACCCAGTGCGGTGCGGTAGAGGCAGGTTTGTGGCCACCTGGTGTGGGAAGTTATCAAGCCGCCTATAATAATAATATAATAATAATATCAGCCTATACTGCCCACTGCTGGGCAAAGGCCTTCTCTCACAAATCGAGGTGAGAGAGATTAGGTCATACTCCACCACGCGGACCCAGTGCGGATTGGTGGAGGCAGGTTTGTGGCCACCCGCTGTTGGAACTTATCAAGCCGCCTTTAAGGCTTCCAACTCGGCTTAACGACTACCACATTAAGTAGTAACCGGGACCAACGGCTTAACGTGCCTTCCGAAGCACGGAGATGCTCGAATATGAAAATGCCACAAATGGTCACCCATCTCAGGCCGACCGAGTCGAACGCTGCTTAACCTTGGTGATCGGTAAGAACACCGCGGTCGCACAGCGCTACGAGCGCCTCATAGGATTCTAATTTGGCTTAACGACTACCACATTAAGTGGTAACTATGACCGACAGCAGATCAAGAGGGTGCGTGTTCATATCACGTCGGGGGTCACCAATTTGGCAGGCACGTTGTGGCAGGATTTATCAAAGGGAAGATCTTCCAGCCAGACGGGTGTCTAATACCGCGCTCTAGACGTGTACGGCGGACCGTCAGCGCCATCTATTGGTAGGTAGTCGCAACTATGTAGCGATGAATAGGGGGTCGCTATAAGCTTAAGGTACCTTCCGAAGTACGGAGACGCTCGAATAAGAAAAAACACACTTAACGGTCACCCCCTCACACACCGACTGAATCAAACGCTGCTTGACATTGGTGATCGCTTAAAACAACACGGTTTCGTGTGTGTGTGTGTGCGTGTGTGAGTGATGTACGCTGTTGGCCGCGAGGCCTTTACAGCTTCACCGGACTTAAGGGCGAGCGTGCAACTACTACGCTCGAGCCAGAAGGGTAAAGGGCGACATACTCGAGGGCGCCTTGAAGAGACGCCCTCGGTTGGGACAGTCGCTGTGGGGGGACGGGGTGCACTACTAAGTGCACCGGTCAACCGCCGGCTATGGGAGGGGATCTTCGACTACGTCGTCGTCGCCCGTATTCTGAGCGGAAAGAATGGATGACAAAGCATCGGGGGGATCGGTGAAAACATGTCGCGGCCGGCGGTGGTGGCAGGGGTCGGGGGGGGGGGGGAATCGTAGTCTTCGGCGGCTACGATTAACGGATTCGCATGTCGCCTTTTTAATATAGGCGCGAATAGGTTCGAGACCTAGATCGGAGTGGAGATCGAACCAGGGGGCTCCTACGGCTTTACGGAGGAAGCGGTTTTGAACCGCTTGGAGTTAACACGGTTTCGACAACATTTTGTTTGACCTAGGACTCGACGCCACTAAAACGACTAGAAAGAGAAGGAATATTCGTACAAGAAACTTTTGGCCCGTGACCATAATAAGACCTAACGCTGTCATCAAATGAAGTGTCACTTCATAACAATCGCAGAGTTGTCGTTTGCTATGAAATTTACCCAGTTTTTTTTTAATTAGAGACCTCGCGGACTGATCTATTGGAATATCTCCTTGGATTTTTTTTTTGTAAATGTTGACCCTTATTTCCCACCAACTTGTCAATGGTATCTTTGGGCCAAAAGATCCTCGTCATATTATACTCTAAAACACTAAATTTTTTTTTATGTTTTTTACAGGCTCTGCTTACACCGGACGGCGAGGTCCAAGTCCACAGACTAACGAACGACCAGCGAACAAAAGAGTATTTACAAGTGTTCGAGAAATACATTGCTCTGCTCTAGCTATTTCTATATAATAAGTTTAAACACTCATATTTTGTAAGGAATAAGTTATTAAACGTAATTTTGTTCAAAATAGGTTATTTTTTACGATGTTTTTTAACTTGCAATGTGTGTGTGTGAACGATCTACGCTGTTGGCCGCGGGGCCTTAAGCTACTACGCTCCGCTCGAGCCAGATGGGCAAGGGGGAAACTAGCTCAAGGACGCCTCAAGGACGAACGGCCTCAGCTTGAACAGTCGCTATGGGGGAGGGCGTATACTAGGTGTCTCGCCTTGATGCTCTGCACCGGCCAGCGGGCAAAGGATTTTTCGACTTCGCCGGCGAGGTCGGTGTCTGATCCTGTAAGCGGTATCTGTATCCGAAAGAAGGGAGTAAGGTCATTGGGAGGGTCGGTGAGAACATTCCGTGGACGGCGGTAGCGGCTGATAGGAGGGGAGGTAACTTGCAATGTTGGTCAAACCTGGCAACCAGAGTTTAAACCATTTCCTCTTCTACAAAGTTGGAATTGGACAATGTTGGTTCAGTTCCGAGGACAATGCATTTCGAGCATGACCTAATATACCGTGTCTTATCTGAAGGGCACGTCAACAGTTTCCATAACCGGCGAGCGTGTATAGGTATAGTAAATAGTTGTTGAGTACGTACGGATCGCGTCAGTATTTTAAAGTTTAACAGTAAAACAAAGGACATTGTTCTGCACCCATACATGATTTGCCCCAGAACCAACAGCAATGAAACAATACTTGAATGTTTTCAAATCGCCCATAAATTCTCTTGAGGCATTTATTATTGAACGGACAAGCGGAAGAATCGCAATGTTGCATAAATAGTATTAGATTTTGAGGTTATAATTCAGTAGCCATTAATACATGTCAGATTATATTGTGTGTTGACAAGATGCCGGCGACTTCGATATAAGTATTTATAATACTTTGAAATATTCGTTTTAGATTGCAAATTGTCCGTTAGATACGGGTATTTGCAATTATTTTAATAAAATAGATAAATAATGATGGCATGGGTCAAATGTTTGTTGATTCTGGGGCAATTTTCGACAGTGTCCTTTACTATTAAACGAACCATTTGCAATTTTATGTAAAGTGCACATGGGTTTGTTTTTGATTTACTTTTAGTTAATTAAAAGCTGTTCAAAATCGAACACTATAAGAACGTTTACAACGAGTTGCCGGACATAGCAAGTAATTATAATCCCCACTCGAACATAGCACGGGCTGCACGGGTGTATATTATGATGATGCAATCGAAAAAGGTCTATTTACACGCAAACGTACTAAGAACGTACGTACGTGTTACGAACCTGGCCGTATGTAAAATGTTCTCTGTGAGCTGAAAAAGTGTCTAGATATGAAAAAGTATCGGTGTAAAGATGAGTAAGAAGAAAGAAGAATGGCAAACAGATACACAAAGCGTAAGTGAAAGGATGCAAGTACCGGGGAAGACCTACTTACCATGAGCAAATAAACCGTGTCTTATCCGAAGGGCAAGTCAAGAGTCTCCGTAACCAGCGAGCGTGTATGAGACGAACTATGAGAGTGGAGGAAGACAGAGAGGTCTTTTTTTCTTAAAAAAACGTAGCCCCTCGTAGGATTTATTCATGTGTCGTAGGTGCGTTCCCAAACATGGAAATTTACAAACACAAATAGCCAGACGGCAACAAATAATTGTGGGTCATACAAAGATTTGTCCCGTGCGGGAATCGAACCCGCGTCTATTAGACACAGTGGGCGGAGCGGCTTAAGCTCTTTGCCACTGCGCTAAATCGTCCGTTAAATATAGAAAGAACCTGTTGGAACCCTGTACTCTCTGCCTACCTTGCAAGAGATCTAGCGTGACTATAGATAGATAAAAAGAGACATTAATATAAATATATGTATTCTAAGCTTCGACTGCGTCGTTGGTCTAGTGGCAAAGCGCATCGCTTTGTGATCACGAGGTCCTGGGTTCAAATCCAAAGTCGGACAAATCTAGTTTTTCTAACGAAAAATTCCCAGTATAAGGCTGGAGTCTGGAAATGTGCCCGGTGTATGGCAAAAGGGTCGACCCCTATTACATGGGACCTAACATCGTCAGCGAAAAGTGGGTGTACTCAGTACACCTCTGCCACCCCCGCTTGGGGAATAAAGGCGTGTCGGTGTCGTGTCGATTCTAAGCCTAATGAATACGAAGCTTCTAAGTGTAAATTTACCTTATGAAATTGTTAAATTTGACAAAGTACCATGTTGTAGTGAGCATCCAAGGTCACGATCAAACATTACGATTAAGAAATAGTTTATCATTCATTGACTCCACGCGTGTTCATATTTTTAAATAAATCTAAATGTAGGTAAGCATAGAATTTAAGGCCTGTGTCCAGCAGTGGACTGCAATAGGCTGATTTGATTGATTGATTGATAGAATTTAAAAAAAGTATTAATGTTTGTGTGATGTGTGAATATGCTCTTTATGTTTAACCTATTCTTTATGTTTCATTAACGTAAGTACTTAGAAAAAACTATAACATGTTATTTTACAGCCAATTTTAACACAATATTTAAACTTCAAGAATGGCATTTTTTTTCTCTGTCTACCCGGAGAGGTATATGACGTAATGTATGTTTTTAGTAGGTTATGAGGTTAATTAAATCATCTAAGGTTATAAACAATAATCTGTGTTCTTGCAACAGACTACAGAATCACTTGTTAGTAATTCCGTAAAAAGTTATGAAAAAAATGACGTGTTGTCTGATTTATAAATAAAATACACCGTAAGCAATAATTTTCGAGTGTTAGCGGTGATTTTAATATTATCTTATCGCATTATATTGACTTATTTTTTATTATCAGTGTTATTTGATCCCCGATAGATAAAAATATTATTCATACACAGTTTTGCAATAACATATTAACCTATATAAATATCTTTTACCAAAATGTACTTTACGGCATAAACTTAAAGATGATTATCAAATGTGTTTTTGTACGAAGATGAAACTTTTTCGCGCATCAATATCCAGACTGTATAACAAACTTAAATCTTACAACGACGGCGGCGCTAGTGTCTATGCAAAACTGTCAATAGTAATAAATTGGATGTCTGTAAACGTTAGTTCTAAATTTGGTCACTTACTTGTATATTTTTGTAGCGTCGGGTGCTGATTAGATTAGATAAAAAAATTGTTTCGCAATAATAACTTTAACAGTCTCGTTCTGCTATTTAAATTAGAACTTTACGCATATATGCAAATAGATTCAAATTTTAATGAAGAAGACTTGCCAGTTTATGATTTATTGTATATTTAGATAAATATAACCGATTGAATTTATGATTTATTTCTTCAAGTGCATAATAATTTCATCATTTTAATAAAGTATTTCCAAGACGCCAGTTTGGCTTGGCGTCGGTAATCTTTTAATATTTAAACTAGCTATCGCCTCGGCTTCGCATGGACGAATTATACAAAAACCTTCCTTTTGAATCACTCTGTCCATTGGTAAAAACCTTGTGAGTTTTTCGCGTTCAGACAGGCGGACGGACGCGGCGGGGGGATGCTGTTTTTATAATATGTAGTGACGTTTCAAATTTATTTAAAAAAGTAAATATCATAGGTGTATTAGTTTTTGCAGTATTCTTTTTTTATTTTTTGCGGATGGCAGTTCCTTGGATGGTATGTATTGGATATTTTTTTTTTATAAATGTTAATGTAGGCTTCTCGATCAAAACCAAATGCAGTTACGATAACTTGGTATAATGAACGTGTGATGGTATTCTGTATGCCACTCGAGTGCCCTGACACAATTATTTCATGAAATTACGTGCGTTACATGTTTATTTGTTGATAGCGAAACTGGCCCCTGTGCGAGTAGGCTGAATTTAAACCACGATATCTTTAGAAAAACTGTTTTAATTTTGCCGTGATAAAAAGACAGAGTTATAAAATGCGTATACTCCCGTCTCTTTCTTACATCAAAGTAAGATTATAATATTTTTGTTACGCTCCCTGGGCACCTGTTGGCATTTTGTGCTCTGTGCCTCCTTCATCGCTAAAGAACTTAGCCTAAGCGTTCATTCATACGACGATTCATAGCGTTTTTTTGAGGCGCGCAAAAAATTTGAAACGATGTATGTACCGTTGGTAATTCGTTTTATTTCAGTGTCCTTGTTTGCTATAACCAACTAAACACGTAACGCAACGTGTTAAGATAATTTCATGAAATTACAATTTAATGTTACTCCACTGGCAAACAGAATAAACTCAAACTCAAATAATGTATTTTATATAAACCCTTAGGGCACTTGCATATAGTCAAAGTACATTTTTTGAAATCTAATTTAACAATTAGTCTACCACCGTATCGGAACGCGGCCTCCACTAAGAAGATCCGGCAAAGAAACTCAGCGGCCTTTTCTTTTTTTATTTAGGTAACTCTCTTTGTTTATTTCCTTTCAATTTTTTTAAATCATATTGTGTGGATGCATATTTTATACAGTAAAATAGTTTACGATCTAGTGTGGTGCCTTATGACTGAGATAAGCGACTAGTGATATTATTAACAAAGAGTGTCTAAAGGATTCCAGTTCACGAGTATGACTACTGGAACAGTCATCACTCCCCTCGACCATATTGACGCGCATAAAAGACGCGCTGCAAGAGATCATTGCGAATTAGAGCCTAGTGCTTTAAAAAAACGCCTTGTAAAAGCGCTCGTGTCAACGTGAGGAAATTACACTTATATATCACAATATAATAACCATTTTTCCAGATAAAATGAAGCTTCTAATAATACTATCAGTGTTGGTGACAACAGGCTACAGTTACAACATTCTCTGTGTATTCCCCGTGCCATCTCGCAGTCACAATCTGCTGGGCTGGGGAGTTGTCAATGCGCTGCTTAAAGCAGGCCATCAGGTAATTAATACCACAAGTAACATAGTAATAGATTACCTGTAGTCCAGAGGTCCTGGTTTCAAGTCCTTGGACAAATGCTTTTTATTGTCGAAAAATTCCCAGCTTCAGTCCTTAGTTTGGAGTTGTGCTCGGTATATTGAAATATGCTCGCTACCTATTAAATGGGACCTCTGCCACCTCCACTAACACCTCTGCCACCTCCACTTAAATCTCTGTTAAACACAATATTTGAATTTATTTTCACTGAGTTAAATGACATCAAGTGCAATTTTATTATAGAATCTAACACGTACTGTGTTAGATTGACCCATGAAAGGCGTGTAAATTTTAGACAGACGAATTTGCGGTTGATCTAATTTATTTCTATGTCGCGTGTTATAGCATTGCCTGTCATCTAGGTGATTAGAGATCTAAATTGTTCCGTTTATAGATAATGACATGATATTGGCTTCTTTAAACAATTTACTTAAGGAGAGCTGTGTATTCTTTTGTTTACAGGTGACATGGGTTACTCCTTACCCCGAAGTAGTGAAAAAAGATGTGCCGAAATCTCTGAAAGTTATCGACGTTAGCGCTACAAGGGAATATGTTAATGGTATGTAATTTAAATTACCCTATTTTGAAGAAGTAAATAAAACACTTTTAATATACCTTTCATCTCGATCATTAATTCCGTCGGGGTTCACGATACACTTTTTAAAAAATCCTGGTCAACCGATTCCTTCTTCTGCTCCGATCGAGCGCTCGAATCGAACTAACTTAAAAATGGCCGGCCTCATTAATTTATAATTTTAGTTGAGTCAAATCAGATACTATTTCAAATGCGTTTACGTTAAATCAACAATTCAAATGAAGTACTAACTATTTTCTATAACAATTAAAATACAAAATAATTTATAACCGGAAATCGTGACACTATAGTCTCTCATTGCATGGCAAAGACCTTCTCTCACTTGTGAGGTTTTCGGGTATGCCGCATGCTCTGACCAGTCTTGTCCAGACCCGATTCCTCGGAAAAGCCATCGGTGCCCCGTGGCATGCCCTTATAAACAAATATATTTGATAGGTCGTGGCTTTAACCACTCAACCATTTATTAGTTCTCATTCGCGCAATCATTTATTGATGACTAGCTTCTGCTCGCGACTTCATTCGCCTTGACTTTAGACAGGAACCTAAAATTTTTCCGAGTTAAAAACGATTCTATGTCTTACTCCATGTAATGAACTATCTATGTACCAAATTTTACCTCAATCCGTTCAGCTGTTTTTGCGTGATTGTGTAACCAACATTCAGACTTCTAAACATAAAAATTTTCACGTTCATAATATTATTAGGATAACTACATTCATTCATTCTTTCAATCACTCATTCATCAATGACAACTAAAAGCCAATCTGTCGCCCACAGACGTGGACATGACGAAGCCCATCAACCTGGCCGCAGGCCTTTCATTCGTGAAAGCGTTCGCGAACAACGTGACGCGTGAAACGATTACTACGCCAGCACTACGGGATGCTATAGTGACCACGCAGTACGACGCCGTGTTCACTGAGGCGTTCTTCTCTGATGTTTTGGCCGGGTGAGGATATTTGTGAAAGTAATTACATCTTCTCTTATAGAGTGCATGAAAATGCTTCTCCCAGCAGCTAATACTTTACAGCGAAAAGGTCTGTAGTTTTTAACCGTAATTAAACCCGAAAAAAATATACGGCAATGATATGTTCCAAGAAAACTCACATCGTCTGAACAATGCGCTATTGATAGCGGCAAGAGAATAATAACAAAACGCTTGAAACTTGACAAGATCCTCTGCCGCTGTAGTGAAGTTGACTTAACTATATAGCCGGTAACACAAATAGAAAGCGGAAAAATGTACGGGAATTATATTTTAAAAGCTAAATCACATGGTTATCACTTGTTCTAATTCTTCTGATTTTTTAACCTTCATTCGCATGACCGCTTTTTCAACGCGCGTTTTTCAAGCGCTAACAAATGTACCATTTCCAGTTTGTATAATTCCAGCGCTTTTTTAAAGCGCGTTGAATAAACGCTCATGCGAATTACGGAGTGCATACAAGCTTTATAGCGTACCAAGGCCCCAAATCCGTTATTGCAATTTTTATAAAATTGTTGATCGTTCTGATCATAATTATTAGTTTTGACAGTTTTCAATCTACTAATTTAATGCTTTCCAATTCTTATGGTACCTATCATTAATTCTTACGGTTTTCAATAGTCATAGGTACCAGTTCAAACAATTGTCGACTTTTGGCACAATTGTAATTGAACGATTTTTGTAGCATGTCATAATTACGAAACACGTAAAAAATAAGTAAGGGCACTGGACCTAAATAAGTAGCAATTGTTCTGTTTCTATTCTGGCGTAATCCATAGCGCATTGTTCTGACTAGTGTTGCCCAAATGCAAGGCCAAGACGAGACTGACTCTGGTCTTGGTCTTGGTCCCGCATAAGTCACCTGGTCATTTATTTATTTATTTATTTATTTAATAAATAAATGGTCATGCTCTTACAAGAGTTTTTTTTGATGGGGTAAATCCTTCATAGGATTCCCGCTCGCCATTGGGGGAAGCGAAGAGTTATGTCTAGACTCCTACCGGCTAAAACCCCCACTGTGCTCCAATTCGTCACTGTGGCTGGGGCGGGTTATGGAAACGCGTGAGCAACCATCCGCGACCCGCCAGCGACCGTCCTCTTATGTGGAAATCCACTCTTGGCGGAATTGTTTTCCGCACACTTCATTGAGGGGCGTGCCGGGAGCACATGGCACGCCCTACCCTCCCGAGGGCCTTTTATTGTGTGCAGGCAATGGTCAACCCCATTCCCATTACCCGCAAACCCTCAACAAGGCGGCACTAAGTTAGCGTAGGCACACTGTCACCGCTTCGTTCTACGACGACGGAGCGGATCAGCCAGAGGATCAGCCTCCCTCACTTGCTCCGCGGCCTCTTGCAGCGTTATGACCACCTCACAGAAGGTCACCGCCGCCTCCCGTCTTGCAAGAGTTGCATTACCTAATACTTCTTCTCAATGTATGTGTAATGTTCTTACAAAAAGTTTTTAAATTTTATATAAGGTGCAATTAGTAACACAACAAAGAGCTCATTCGAGTTTTAACTGACTTCAAAAAGGAGCAGGTTCTATATTCGTCTGTATAAATTTTTTCATGTATGTTTTCCCATATTTCCATCAACTGTGGACTGATTTTGATGATTCTTAATGCATTGGATTTAGTATAGCTTCAAGATAGTCCCATTATAATTTCACTGGTATTGGACCTTGGACTTCGAAGGTACACCAGAGAACTCCTCAACAACAAACAACACGAATGTGTAGATTGAGATATTATGGGTATTATATCAATCCTGTAGTTACCTTACTGTAGAACTAAGAAGAATCATATAATATAGGTATACAAATATTAATAATTAATTTACTCATCACTTATTATTCTAAAAAAAAAACTTTTTAAAAAAAGGAAACCGACTTCAAGCCAAGTAACTGATTAAACCAACCGGCACCGACTTCGAATATTGATTTTTTGAATGTTGAAGTCAGTTTCCCTTTTTTAATAAAGAGTTTTATTTTATTTTATTATAGGTTTTTAAGGATAATTATGGTAGGTATCTACTTCTACAAACTAATCTACTGTATCAAATATTTGACTTACCTTGACCTCTCTCAATTCTTATTAGGTACGGGTCGAAATGTCTGTTATGCGTCGAAGTGATATGATATGTACGTGTCGTCGCGCTAGGAACTGCAAGTAGCTTGGTGGTACCAAGCTGCTAATCATTCGCTTGCTCCAGTACATCGTTACCAACCACAATCCTTGCATTCGTTTTGTTTTCTTCCCGTTCAAAAACCATTATTACATACCTACATATTAGGCAATAAATTTTGTCTTCCAGTCTGGCGGCAATTCAGCAAGTACCCTGGCTGCTACTCAGCGGGACACCCATCAACCCGACTCTAGAAGCGCTGGTGGACGAAGTCCGCTCAGTGACGACTGTACCGATCTTCTTCAACGACTGCAGCATACCCATGGGCTTTAAAGACCGCCTGTTCAACACGTTTTTGTATGTCGCCATGAGCGTAGCGCAGTGGTGAGTTAGTTTTCACACTTGATCATACAGTAACCCCTTCTACACTACGAACCTAACTCCCCCCCAATCAGCCGTTACCGCCGTCCGCGGCATGTTTTCACCGACCCTCCCTATACCCTTACATCCCTTCTTTCGGATACAGATACCGCACACAGGATCAGACACCGACCTCGCCGGCGAGCTCGAAGAATCCCTTGCCCGCCGGCTGGCACCACGGCGAGACACCTGGTATACGCCCTCCCCCATAGCGACTGCCCAAGCCGAGGCCGTTTCTCCTTGAGGCGCCCTTGAGCTAGTTGCCCCCTTGCCCTTCTGGCTCGAGCGTAGTTGTTGCACGCTCGCCCTCTTGTTCGGTGACGCTGAAAAGGCCCCGCGGCCAACAGCGTAGATCATTCATACACATAGACACACAAAGGACGGGCGCTTTTTCAACGCGCGTTAATAAAGCGCTGACATCATCGATATATCAAAACAAGATATACAGTCCCATTTAAAAGTTACACTAAAAAACGTCCCCAAATCCACGCGAGTATAGTTATGATAAAAACAAATTAGGCCATATTGTACCTTACCCGTATCACTTAAAATTGTATTTGCAAAAAAGCGAAAGCCTGTTAATTTTTAAATTCCGTCCACTTTTGCCTACATTTTAGTGGTGCCATTTCGTGCGGCGAGCATGTTTCTATGTATATTTGATCGATGGCTGAGATAAAACATCTTTTGAAAAGCGTATCATCCCAACGCGTTGAAAAAGCACTGGCTTACAGTCTTCAATTCCGTACTTTTTGGTGAGAGTCTGTCTCATGAAAGTTGAGGGAGATTATTTAACGTTTTTATAAGTTGGCAACATTGACACTAATGCCACCTATTGTACCATAGACAAATAATAAATAAATAAATAGACGAACTAGTTTTGATAGACGCTAGATTTATTATATGTAATGTTATCATTCAATAAAATTCTACTACATTAAAAAAAATACCTTGCAGGTTAGACCGTACACCCACAAACAACTTCTACAAGACACTATTCGGGCCTCTCGCTAAGGCGCGAGGCGTGCCTCTTCCCGCCTTCGATGAGGCGCTGAACAATTTGTCGATATTGTTCGTGAACTCTCACGAGTCCCTTACACCGGCGTTCAGCACACCGCCTAATGTTGTTAGCATCGCTGGGTATCATATTGATGAGGAGGTCCCGCCTTTACCTAAGGTAATGTGCGCCTTTTTTAAGGCGTGCCTTTTTATCACTGACTGACACTGACGTTTACTGCTTCGTTAGTCTGCTGGTAAAATATTCACTTTGCGATCACGAGGTCCTGTTCAACAAAAGTGGGCGTCCTAATTGGTCCTAAGTCGGACAAAACAAATGTAGCTTTTCTTTCGAAATATTTCCCAGTTTCAGTGCGGAGTCTGGACTTGTAACCGGTAAATAGCATGGCCACACATAAAATAAGACAGTACCCCTCTGCCACCCCCGTTTGGGGAATATAGGCGTGACGGTGCCTTCTAATATCAATAATAATAATATTAGGCCTGTTAAGAAACAGTCCCACCGTTGGGCACGGGCCTCATTTCAAACTGAGAGGGTGAAACCATAGACCACGAAGCTGGCCCAGTGCGGGTTGGCGAACTTCACACACCTTCGAGAAACTCAGGCATGCAGGTTTCTTTACGATGTTTTTCTTCACCGTTAAGGAAGGAATGTTCCCCCACTATGTAGACTTTCTCCCACTTTCCAATTACCATTAATTGCGACTTATCAGGAACAAAAATGCCCTCTGTAAGTAATTCTGCTACAGGTGCACCACACTATAAATTGCGGACTATAAACTGGGAACTACCACACTATAAACTGGGAAGCAGTGATAGCCTAGAGGTTAGACCGTTAGACTGCAAAGTCAGAGGTCTCTATCTTTTCGAAAACATGTGCGTATTAAAAATTAACTATCACTTGCTTTGACGGTGAAGGGAAACATCGTGAGGACACCTGCATGCCTGAAGAGTTTCTCGAAGGTGTGTGAGGTTCGCCGCACTGGGCCAGCGTGGTGGACTATGGCCTAAACCCTCTCAGTTTGAGAGGAGGCCCGTGCCCAACAGTGGGACGGTTTCTTAACAGGGCTAATATTATTATTATGCATGTCCTATAATAGTACTTTTTAAGTTAAGATTTTCAGTAGTTTGTTTTCTTTAAGATTAGGTTTTGCGGCCCACCTAGTCTACGGTCTTCATGCTCTTGCCCACCAGTGACTTTGAGTTTGACATGGGTGATCTAAACATACAAATTTAGACATTTATAATATCAGTAGGATTAGTACAGATATAGAGATATAGGTAGATTGATTCTAAATAAAAAATAATAATTGTCCGGCTCGGGACGCCCGACAGAAGTGATAACTTAAAGTAGCGCTGTGGGTTAGAGTGAGAGAGGAAGAGCTTGCCTACCGCTGCTGTATGCGTGAGAGAAAGGGAAGAGCGCTGTGGGTTAGAGTGAGAGAGGAAGAGCATGCCTACCGCTGCCGTATGCGTGAGAGAAAGGGAAGAGCGCTGTGGGTTAGAGTGAGAGAGGAAGAGCATGCCTACCGCTGCCATATGCGTGAGAGAAAGGGAAGGGCGCTGTGGGTTAGAGTGAGAGAGGAAGAGCATGCCTACCGCCGCCGTATGCGTGAGAGAAAGGGAAGAGCGATGTGGGTTAGAGTGAGAGAGGAAGAGCATGCCTACCGCTGCCGTATTGTACCATAGACAAATAATAAATAAATAAATAGACGAACTAGTTTTGATAGACGCTAGATTTATTATATGTAATGTTATCATTCAATAAAATTCTACTACATTAAAAAAAATACCTTGCAGGTTAGACCGTACACCCACAAACAACTTCTACAAGACACTATTCGGGCCTCTCGCTAAGGCGCGAGGCGTGCCTCTTCCCGCCTTCGATGAGGCGCTGAACAATTTGTCGATATTGTTCGTGAACTCTCACGAGTCCCTTACACCGGCGTTCAGCACACCGCCTAATGTTGTTAGCATCGCTGGGTATCATATTGATGAGGAGGTCCCGCCTTTACCTAAGGTAATGTGCGCCTTTTTTAAGGCGTGCCTTTTTATCACTGACTGACACTGACGTTTACTGCTTCGTTAGTCTGCTGGTAAAATATTCACTTTGCGATCACGAGGTCCTGTTCAACAAAAGTGGGCGTCCTAATTGGTCCTAAGTCGGACAAAACAAATGTAGCTTTTCTTTCGAAATATTTCCCAGTTTCAGTGCGGAGTCTGGACTTGTAACCGGTAAATAGCATGGCCACACATAAAATAAGACAGTACCCCTCTGCCACCCCCGTTTGGGGAATATAGGCGTGACGGTGCCTTCTAATATCAATAATAATAATATTAGGCCTGTTAAGAAACAGTCCCACCGTTGGGCACGGGCCTCATTTCAAACTGAGAGGGTGAAACCATAGACCACGAAGCTGGCCCAGTGCGGGTTGGCGAACTTCACACACCTTCGAGAAACTCAGGCATGCAGGTTTCTTTACGATGTTTTTCTTCACCGTTAAGGAAGGAATGTTCCCCCACTATATAGACTTTCTCCCACTTTCCAATTACCATTAATTGCGACTTATCAGGAACAAAAATGCCCTCTGTAAGTAATTCTGCTACAGGTGCACCACACTATAAATTGCGCCTTTTGCCACCTCAAAAAAGGCGCATTTTTTCATCTTTAATGAGGCCCGCCTTTAAAGGACATTTGTCTGCGGCCATATTTGATTTGACCCAGAACAAACAGCGATAAAGAATACTTGTATGATTCCAAATCGTCTATAAATTCTAGTACCGCATTTATTATTAAACGGACAAGCGGGGGAATTACAATATTGCACACAAAGTATTAGATTTTGAGGTTATAATTTAGTAGCCATTCATACATATAAGATTATATTATGTAGTCAAAAATATATTGAGTGGATTTAAAGATTAATTATATTTTTATAGACATCTATCGACACACTAAGGAACTATCTATATAAGAATTTAGTCTAACAAGACAAGCAATCTAGATAGCTAGTAGGTACGCCTATTACTTTTTACAGAGTCAATTCGATATCTAGTACTTACAATAATTTGAAGTATTCGTTTTAGATTGCAAATTGTCCGTTAGATACGGATATTAGCCATTATTTTAATAAAATATATAAATAATGATGGCATGGGTCAAATTTTTGTTGGTTCTGGGGCAATTTTCGACAATGTTGACAATTTTCTACATAAGTGCGCCCTTTTACTACCTTAAATAAGATGCAAAGAGTTTATTATGTCGAACATAGGTGAATGTTAAGATTATACATTTTATAGGTCCTCTACGTTCCACCTTACATAAAGCGTACATATGTCATACCTAAATTATAATTTCATATAAAACTATGAAATACCCTCTACATAATAAGCAGTTACAATAATAAAATAAGGCATGTCATTAAATACAGAAATAATGTCACAATTAAAATAGAGTGCATGTCAATGCGATTGCTAAAATTATTTTTCATTTGGTTTATCATTAAGGTATTCATTGATAGTATAGTAAGCTTAAGGCGCGTTTCTTCCTACCTTTAATGAGTAACACCTTTCATTTTTCTTTACACGGCTGTGCCACATTTCACTAAGACACGCCCTTTTTCTACCTTGTCTTTATTTCTCACAAAAATTACATATTTAAGTATCTACATCTTTATGCTTGTTCCTTCCTCAGGACCTCCAAGACCTCCTAGACGGGTCACCACAAGGGGTCGTCTACTTCAGTATGGGGTCTGTGCTTCGCTCGTCTGCCTTCCCAGAGAGCACCCGTAAAGCTCTCCTTCGGCACTTCGCGGGACTGAAGCAGACGGTGCTGTGGAAATTCGAAGCAGAGATCGAAGGCTTACCTCCTAATGTCCACGTGAGAGCTTGGATGCCGCAGCCAAGCGTACTTGGTAATGAAAATATTTATTACTAGCAATTTTTTTAAGGTTTCGCACGGCACCAGTGCCACCTACCGGGTCTATGTTACTTCTGGATAATTGAACATTCTAATGGTGAAAAAATTATTAAAATCATATTAAAATAATATTGGTGGATTACAAACATAGGGCGCTCGTAGCACTGTGCGACCGCGGTGTTCTTACCGATCACCATGTTTAAGCAGCGCATTTTCATATCCGAGCGTCTCCGTGCTTCGGAAGGCAAGTTAAGCCGTTCGTCCCGGTTACCACATAATGTGGTAGTCGTTAAGCCGAGTTGGAAGCCTTAAAGGCGGCTTGATAAGTCCAACAGCGGGTGGCCACAAACCTGCCTCCACCAATCCGCACTGGGTCCGCGTGGTGGAGTATGACCTAATCTCTCTCACCTCGAGAGAAGGCCTTTGCCCAGCAGTGGGCAGTATAGGCTGATATTATTATTATTATATTATTACAAACATAGAAATCTTCCCTCTTTATAATATTACTAGTTTCTGCCCGTGACTTTGTCCGCGTTGACTTTAGACAGGAATCTTACATTTTATCGCTATAAAAATTCTGTTTTAATCCAGGTAATACTATTTGTTTTCCAAATTTCATCCAAATCCGTTTCCGCTGTTTTTGCGTGATTGAGAAAAAAACATTCAAACATCTAAGCCAGGCACGTCAAACATGCGGCCGAATGAGCATTTTTCCTGCGGCCCAAATCAATTTTGAAAACAGCCAGAAAATGCGGCCCGCGAGCGTGTTAACTGTTATGAAAATTAAATAAATATGCTTGTCTTGGGAAGCAGTGATAGCCTAGAGGTTAGACCGTTAGACTGCAAAGTCAGAGGTCTCTATCTTTTCGAAAACATGTGCGCATTAAAAATTAACTATCACTTGCTTTGACGGTGAAGGGAAACATCGTGAGGACACCTGCATGCCTAAAGAGTTTCTCGAAGGTGTGTGAGGTTCGCCAACCCGCACTGGGCCAGCGTGGTGGACTATGGCCTAAACCCTCTCAGTTTGAGAGGAGGCCCGTGCCCAACAGTGGGACAGTTTCTTAACAGGGCTAATATTATTATTATGCTTGTCCTATAAAAGTACTTTTTAAGTTAAGATTTTCAGTAGTTTGTTTTCTTTAAGGTTAGGTTTTGCGGCCCACCTAGTCTACGGTCTTCATGCTCTTGCCCACCAGTGACTTTGAGTTTGACATGGGTGATCTATCTATCTATCTATCTATCTATAACCTCACGCCAGATCCCTTGCGGGGTAGGCACAGAGTACAGAGTTCCAACAGGTTCTTTCCTTACATACCTCTCTGGCTTCCTCGACTCTCATAGTTCGTCTCATACACGCTCGCCGGTTACGAAGACTCTTGACTTTTCCATCAGATAAGACTCGGTTTATTTGGTCGTGGTAAGATAGTCTAGGTCTTCCCCGGTACCTGCATCCTTCCACTTTCACATTGTATATCTGTTTTGTCATTCTTTCCTCTGGCATTCTTTCTATATGCCCGAACTAGCGGAGCATGCCCTTTCTCATCTTTACACCGATACTATCTTTCATACCTACTCGCTGTCTTACTATGCTGTTGCTAATGCGGTCGGTCAGCTTCACTCCGCACATCTTTCGCAGAGCTCGCATTTCTACCGCATTTATCCTACTTTCATTCATTTCATTCATGTGATCTAAACATACAAATTTAGACATTTATAATATCAGTAGGATTAGTACAGATATAGAGATAAAGGTAGATTGATTCTAAATAAAAAATAATAATTGTCCGGCTCGGGACGCCCCACAGAAGTGATAACTTAAAGTAGCGCTGTGGGTTAAAGTGAGAGAGGAAGAGCTTGCCTACCGCTGCTGTATGCGTTAGAGAAAGGGAAGAGCGCTGTGGGTTAGAGTGAGAGAGGAAGAGCATGCCTACCGCTGCCGTATGCGTGAGAGAAAGGGAAGAGCGCTGTGGGTTATAGTGAGAGAGGAAGAGCATGCCTACCGCTGCCATATGCGTGAGAGAAAGGGAAGGGCGCTGTGGGTTAGAATGAGAGAGGAAGAGCATGCCTACCGCCGCCGTATGCGTGAGAGAAAGGGAAGAGCGATGTGGGTTAGAGTGAGAGAGGAAGAACATGCCTACCGCTGCCGTATGCGTGAGAGAAAGGGAAGCCAGACAGATTGGCGCCGTTACGCGTTACGTTACGAATCGGTTTACCCTCCCATAAGAAGTTATCACTTCAATAAAATTCATCACTTCGGGTGTAAATCAAATAGCTCGTAAGCGTAGATTCAGCGCTAAACGCTCGACGTTCAGAGTTCATTTTCATTACACTAGAATCGAATCCTCGTAATATAGATACCTTCACATCGCTATGTGAAGATATCTTTATAAGTAAGGACATTGTTCTCCGCCCATACATGATTAGCCCCAGAACCAACAGCAATGAAAAAATACTTGTATGATTTCAAATCACCCATAAATTAACTTAAGGCATTTATTATTAAACGGACAAGCAGAGGAATCGCAATATTGCACAAAAAGTATTAGATTTTGAGGTTATAATTTAGCGCTGTGGGCCATTTTAGAGCCATTAATACTTATGAGGTTATATTGTGAGTTGACATTCAGCAAAGATGTCGGCGACTTCGAAATAAGTACTTACAATACTTTGAAATATTCGTTTTAGATTGCAAATTGTCCGTTAGATACGGATATTTGCCATTATTTTAATAAAATAGATGAATAATGATGTCGTGGGTCAAATTTTTGTTGGTATTGGGCAATTTTCGACAATGTCCTTTACCGCTTCAACTATCTGCTTCGGTAGCTTAGTAGTTAGAGGTCTCGCCCCGGGAAAGTGGATTACGAGGATTCGATTCTAGTGTAGTTAAAAAGAGCTCTGAACGTCGAGCATTTAGCGAAACGAGCTGAAGGGCAAGTGAAGAGTCTCCGTAACCAGCGAGCGTGTATAAGACACAAACTACGAGTGTGGAGGAAGCCAAAGAGGCATGTAAGAAAATAACCTGTTAGAACTGCGTAGTCTCTGCCTACCCCGCAAGGGATCTGGCGTGATGATATAGATAGGGAGAGATTGTTTGAAAGTATTTAAATTATAGATAAGCGATTACAGAAAAAACATTGTTGGATTACGAGCCATCCATATAATATTACGTCACACGTTTAGGGGGAGGGAGGACTCTAAACTATACCTCAAACGAATAACTTTAGAAATAATATTTCTAATAAATTAATTTTAACTAAATTATTAATATTTCATCTAAATTTTTAAATTGTAAAATATGTGAGGTCACCCCAAGTGTGAGGGGGTCACCCAAAAGTCTGGGGAAGTCCATAGTGACGTAATAGTCGTTTATTTTAACGTGGGTTCGACTTCCAACTGAAACAATGAATTTGTCAGAACTTGCCCAGCAGTCGAACAAAATAGACAGCATTCCTAATTTATAAAACAATAAAATTCTCCGTTGGTTCGGGCAAGAATGTCAGAAGAAAGAATGACAAAACATATATACAATGCGAAAGTGGAAGGATGTAGGTATCGGGGAAGACCTAGACTATCTTGATCAAATATACCGTGTCTTATCTGAAGGGCAAGTCAAGAGTCTCCGTAACCGGCGAGTGTGTATGATACGAACTATGAGAGTGGAGGAAGCCAGAGAGGTATGTAAGGAAACCTGTTGGAATTCTGTACTCTCCCTACCCCGCGAGGGAGCTATATATATATGTTAGCTATAATGGTGGTGATGATATAACGTGACGCCTAAAGAGCAACTTGGTGGCTAAAAGGTTAACATTATTTGTCAACAGCTCATCCAAATATACGTGTCTTTATAACACATGGAGGGATCCTCAGCACGCTAGAAGCTGTGAAGGCGGGAGTTCCTCTTCTAGCTGTGCCAGTGTACGGAGACCAGCCGGCGAACGCTGACAGTGCAGTGCGAGCTGGATACGCGAGGAGGGTCAAGTTTGCTGAAGATATGGCGGACGAACTAATGGAAAACTTGAAAGAAATGCTTAACAATGATGTGTAAGTAGCGACATCTTGTGGCTAGTAGCCTAAAATAATCACAAATAAAATTGATTAGTAATGATAAAGGTGAGAGCTGGATGTAAATGGGAACAGGTTATGTAAAGAGAGTGAAGTGTATTGAAGATAAAGCGGACGAACTGATGGAAAACTCGATGGAAATGATTAGCCATGACTTATGAGTAGCGACATCTAGTGTCTAGTAAAATACAAAAAAAATTAATAGATAAAAATAGATTAAAAACAAGAAAAACAACAGTCAATTAAAAAAAATATATAACGACAAATGGGCAAGTATTCAGCAGTAGTAAATAACATCTTGTGTCTATGAATAATATTATGTATGTGGTCAGATGGCCGAACTAGCGCAACAGCACAATCAGCAGACTCAGACTCCGGCGGGGTTAGGTTTCCAAACAGCTAAACACATTGTCTGTCAGTTATTTATACTCAAAGATTACTTTGATTAATTACTTATAACTTATTCAAAAGAAACACGGCATTAGCATTTGGACTATAAACGTCAAGGCATGACGATTTTTGTGTTGGATAGGTGATATTGGACATGACGTGGTCTCTTACAACAGTTCTCATAAAAAAAGCTCACAGTTGCTCAGCGAGCTATAGAAAGAGCTATGCTCGGCGTTTCTCTACGTGATCGAATCAGGAATGAGGAGATTCGTAGAAGAACAAGGTCACCGACATAGCCCATAGGATTAGTAGGCTGAAGTAGCAATGGGCGGGCCACATAACGCGAAGATCGGACAGGCGTTGGGGGACAAAGCTTCTAGAATGGAGACCACGTATTGTCAAGCGCAGCGTGGGTCGGCCGCCTGCCAGATGGATCGACGATCTTGTGAAGATCGCAGGAAGTCGTTGGATGCAGGTGGCATCGGACCGGCTGCGCTGGAAGGCGATTGGGGAGGCCTATGTTCAGCAGTGGGCAAGTATAGGCTGAGATGTTGATAATGATATTAGGAAGCCGTATAGTCTAAACTCGCAATAATATACAAGTCTCATCCCAATACATTATCAAGTTCCTAAGAAAGAAAAGTGGACCTGATTAATTTTGTTGCTAATTTAATCCAATTTTTTTATATTTTTATTCCAATTTTTATATTATTCTGAGAGTGTAACAGAAATGCCTCAACCGAATTATAGAATCTGCCGGAAGACAAATTTTTTAGCCGCTTTATAAAACAGCTCAATCTGCTTCAGACGGATTGTTATAGCAAAGAGTTCAATTATACACGTCGCTCTCATATTACAGCACATTTTAACTTTTTGCAATTGAGGGTGTATAGTCATATTAATAAACTCATTAACACGGGAAAAATCGTTGATTTGATAATCGTTTCAAAACTACAATATTTTTGCGAAATATTGATTTGGAAACTTCAATTACTTGGATAGTTAGTGTTATAAAAATTGTATATTTGCGTAACGTTTCTGATATATATTATAACACCAAAAGTTTTTGTCTCCAGCTACTACAAAAAAGTGAAGGAACTATCTAAATTGTTCCGCTCGCGTCCCGTCTCACCGGCCAAGTTGATTCCATACTACACTGAGTTAGCTATAGAAACAAAAGGTAATTTAATTTAATTAATAACATGAATTGTTTATATTATTTGCTGGAAAATGTTAGTAATATTCTTAATATTACAAATTAAGTTTAATAGTAGCGTAACAGAACTGTAGTTTATTAAAATAATGTAAAAATGGATTTGAAAACAATATATTCCACTATTTTATTTATCTTTACACTATTCGATAAAAGATGGCGCTTATATAATTAATATTATACTATATTAGTATTCAATTGCAGATCACGCCGATATTAATAGTAAAGCCCATCTGGCAGAAGATATTGTAGGTTGTTTATTTTTGTATTTAAACTTTTCGTTTAATTATAGTTGTCTTACTACTTGTTAAAATAAGGCAAACATTAGAGTAGTAATAACTATCCGCCACAAGATAACGTTGTAATAAACAGTTCCGTTTTTCACCGCTACATGGCGTGTAATTCATAAATTAAAATATTGATTATCTGTAAATAGATCTTTCATAATGTCTTTTGATTCACAGGAGCATTTCATCTCCGTTCTCTTTCGAAGCAATATGCGTGGTATGAACGCTGGATGGTCGACCAGGTGGCTTTTATCCTCATAGTACTAGCAATCTTAGTGGAAATAGTACTGATAACAGTCAGAACTTGTGTTCGAATACTCACAGGATCAAACAAGAAGACTGTAGAACAGAAAAAGAAAAAGAGAAATTAAGTTTTACTTTTGTAATAAAAAGTATGATAATAAATAATTTTAAAATATTTTTATTTGATTAATTAAAACTAAAATACTCACTGTCACTCCTATATTCCCCAAGCAGGCTTGGCATAGATGTGCTGTCCACTGTGTTGGTAAACATCGCCGAAGATGTAAGGCCCCATTGTAATAGAGACGATATTATTATCATTATTCTGGGCGCAATTCCAGACTTCATACTGATACTGGAAAGTTTGGTATCGAACAATTGTATTTTCGTCTGACCTAGGATTTTTTAACCCAGACCTCAATTTAAAATATTTTTTATTCATATAAGCCCGTATTTATGAATCGTCAGAAAAGTAACACAGACTCACCAATTCGGAAAGTCATTCCCGTGGGCAAGAAATCGTGATCAGTACGCACAGTATTCGCCAACAGACCAACGAAGCATCAGCAGTAAACGACGACGATAAATATCACGAAGAGAATGCGTGACATCAAGCAAGTCCGAAACCGAGCAGCCTTTGTGCACGGTCGTCTTTACCCAATGATCTGCAAGCAGAGTGAAATGTCTCTTAGGAATAAGGTGACACTTTCCAAAACTCGTATACGGCCCATCATGACGTACGCTTGTGAGGTGTTCCGGCATGCCGCCAGCTCTCACATCGATAGACTCATAACGGTACAATCCTGTTTCCTCCGCAGCCGTCGGAGCCCCGTAGTTCAAACGGGACGTTGATCTCCATTCCGATCTCGGTCGCGAACCTATTCGCGCCTTTATTAAAAAGATGACAACCAGATATTTAGGGAACGCGTCCGCGCGATACGCGTCCGCGCGAAACGCGTCTACTACAAACCAACTCCCCTCCTATCCCGCAGACCCTCCCGATGCCCTTACATCCCTTCTTTCGGATACAGATACCGAACACAGGATCAGACACCGACCTCGCCGGCGAGGTCGAAGAATTCCTTGCCCGCCGGCCGCTGTCACAGAGTGACTACTCGCATGAACGTAGTTTACGACTAGATTATTTTTATTCTAAGGTAAAATCATAATTATAAATAGTAACTTAATCGGTATCATTCTGCTATTTGATTTAGAACTTTAATAATAAATGTTGAAAGAAGATTTAAATTTAAATACAACAGTCGATATAAACGAATTTACACATGATTTCTTTCTTCTTCTTCTTTAAGTTATGGCTTAACACTAATTTTAAGTGTATTTTGCCAGCGCCCAGTGAAGTGCATGATCGTGTTTGTTTAAACTAATTCAACTCCCCGATGAACTTGACGACAACGATGATAATGAGTTTGATGAAGTGCCCCACCCTGGATAGTGAATCGATGGATACTTGACATACCAATTGCGACGACCGTTTTGAGGGAAATCGAAAAGGCACGTTTTATCACTTTGTTTTAATTACCTTTACTTATGCACGTATAAGAATACAAAATGGTTAATATTCCACCAAAATCACACATTATTATTCGAAATAACACAAGTTTTGAAAATTAAGACAAATTGACAACATTACTCTTCGACTTCCCGCCAAAAGCTCATGATTCCTTTCTTTAACTGCGCAATAATTCATCAGTTTGATGAAGTATTTCAAAGGCGTCAGGCGCAAGTTTTTCTCGGCACCGGCAACAATTTTTTATTCATGTACCCACATGTTTTAAAAAAAGGTAAATTTAATTATGTCTGTTTTTAACGTAGTTTAGTTTTCATATTAATTAACTCAGTGTTTAGTTTTCTTGCTTTGAATATAATTATTTGTTATAAGGTTTCTTGGTGAATAAGGTCAATCTTTTTAAATTGTAAGGGAATTAGCGAATGAAATGTGAGTGAAAAGTGTGCCCGGAGGACCCAAACTACAGGTTTTTATTTTCAATAATTAATCTACACAAAAAGTACCTAAATTTAAGTATTACTTACGACGTTGTCCGCTTTGGATGCATCCAGAATTCTTATAAAGTTTTTACAACATCGTAAGGAATTCATCGTAAGGAACGCTCACGGCCATTTTGAATACAAATATGAAAGATTGAATCTCGGCACAGGCTTCTTTTCCGGTAAGGTTAGGCGATCTGAGTATACGGAAAGTTTCCAGTATCTCGCTGCCAGCTTTTCGGTTCTCGGTCCACGCTATTGAAATTTTAGAGCGAAAAGTTTTAGGCCCATATTTATGTACTATCGAACCAGCGTATTGGACCGAGGCTAGAAATGAGTGGTCGTTGGCTTGCCCTAAAACTGACTCGCCTATTGTCCTTTTCTCGCAGAGACAGTGGGATGGGCCGCTCTGTGAATTGGTTGGGTATCAACTTTTAAATACGGCTTTTAAAACTCTGCAAAGTGTGACCGTCTCATTGGGAATTAAAACTGTGATTGAAGGCACTTCCGCCAATATTAAAAAGTCTTATAGACTTATAGTCTTATAGGTTAGCGGCGTTTCTGCGTCTGGAAGCGAAGTGCTTTGTGTCACACAAAGGAGTTAGAATACGCCCTCGCTCGCACAAACGTTTACTTAAGCGCAGTAAACGGTTTTAGAAAAAATAAACCGTTGGGCATTTTTTTTATTCATCATCATCATCATCAGCCCGTGTCAGTCCACTGCTGGACGTAGGCCTCTCCCATGGCACGCCACTGAGCTCGATCTTCAGCTCTCCTTCTCCAATCCCTGCCCGCTGCCTTACGAATATCGTCGCCCCACCTAGCTACAGGGCGCCCTATACTACGTTTGCCGACACGCGGTCTCCACTCAAGAACCAGTCTGCCCCAACGGCCATCGGTTCTGCGGCATATGTGACCTGCCCACTGCAACTTCAGCTTGCTAATTCGCTGAGCTATGTCGGTAACCTTGGTTCTCTGACGAATAACTTCATTCCGGATTCGATCCCTAAGAGAAACTCCGAGCATAGCTCTTTCCATAGCTCGCTGAGCGACCTTGAACTGGTGGACAAGCCGCACAGTGAGTGGCCACGTTTCGGCTCCGTATGTCATTACAGTTAGGACGCACTGATTAAAAACTTTCGTTTTTAGGCATTGGGGTATGGGCGACAAGAAGACTCGATTTTATTAGAGCCTTAGTATTCGCTATCACTAATGTAACACGTAGCGCAGTGCGTTACGATAACTTCGTGAAATCATTTATTGGTACAGATTTTTGGATATCCGCGGAAGCGGGTGCAGATGCCGATTTTTCAAAGCTTGGTATTTCTTCAAGAGGTTTTATATAGGTGCAGAAATAAAGTAAAACGATAGTTATGATTAATGTTTAGTAAGTGAAATTAAAATTGGTGCATTATATTAAATAAAAAGTAATATCGTCGCCTTTTCTGGATCGTAGGCCTCGTTGGTCTGGTGGCAAAGCGCATCGCTTTGTGATCACTAGGTCCTGGATTCAAATCCTAGGTCGGACAAATGTAGTTTTTCTAACGAAAAATTCCCAGTATGAGTTCGGAGTCTGGAATTGTGCCCGGTATATGGCAATAGGCTCGCCCCCTATTACATGGGACCTAACATCGTCGGCGAAACGTGGGTGTACTCAGTACACCTCTGCCACCCCCTCTGGGGAATATAGGCGTGACGGTGTGTGTGTGTTTGTAGGGGTTTATAAATTAAATCAGTGCTACTGAACAACTGTTCATTACGAACACTGGATGGCGGTGCCGATAAAAATCTGTGTGTCTAATAGTTTGAATTGTTCTCGATGAACGCTCCACCATTTAAGTGGTAATTTATCAATATTGACCCATTTCATCAATATTGCCGTTTACGGCACGCGCCACTTGCCGACCCCACCCACGCCGACGCGGAACCTCTATAGTTGCGAATACGAATGCGAATATCCGTAACATTGTAATGGTATTCAGTATGGCACTAGGCCAGTGCCATTACACGTTATTGTAACGCGTCGCGTTAGGCTTAGCAAATAAGGGCCTAGCTATTTAAAGAAAGCGTTTAAAATGCGCTCGTGTGACTGTGGGGTAATGATACTTTAACTACCATTGTTCCAGATAAAATGAAGCTTCTAATATTACTATCAGTGTTGGTGACAACAGGCTACAGTTACAAAATTCTCTGTGTATTCCCCCTGCCATCCCGCAGCCACAACCAGCTAGCCTGGGGTGTTGTCAATACGCTGCTAAAAGCAGGCCATGAGGTAATTAATACCACAGTTAACATATTATTAAGATGCTCCTTAGCTTAAATATCAGTTGGTGAAATAGCCGACGCAGCGTGACGCGCTTGGCTGCGCTTGCGCGTGTGGTTGGTTTGCCGTTGCGCCGAACGTGGCTGCGCTGTGTGTCATCTCCCGTACATGTCAGTACATTACAACTCCCAAAGCCGCGCCACCATCGCACCCAGCGTGGGTGCGTTTTGTGGCGTCTCCCGTACATTTCAGTACATTACAACTCCTTAAGCCATGCCACCGTCGCGCCGAGCGGGGCTGTGCTGTGTAGCGTCTCCCGTACATTTCAGTACATTACAACTCCTCAAGCCGCGCCACCGTAGCGCCAAGCGGGGCTGAGTTGTGTGACATCTCCCGTACATGTCAGTAAATTACAACTCCCAAAGCTGCGCCACCATCGCACCGAGCGTGGCTGCGCTGAGGGACGTCTCCTGTACATTTCAATACATTACAACTCCTCAAGCCGCGCCACCGTAGCGCCAAGCGGGGCTGCGCTGTATGACGTCTCCCGTACATTTCAGTACATTACAACTCGCCAAGCCGTGCCACCATTGCGCAGAGCAGGGCTGCGCTGTATGGCGTTTCCCGTACATTTGAGTACATTACAAAATCCCAAGCCGCGCCACCGTCGCGCCAATCGGGGCTGTGCTGTGTGGCGTCTGCCGTACATTTCAGTACATTACAACTCCTCAAGCCATGCCACCGCCGCGCCGAGCGGGGCTGTGCTGTGTGGCGTCTCCCGTACATTTCAGTAAATTACAACTTCCAAGCCGCGCCACCGCCGCGCCGCGTGTATTTATTTAATAATATAGTTTGATTTTCTGAGCGCGCGTTCTGTACTATATCCGTCCCTTATTATTCTTTTGTAAAGCAATTCCATTACTCTCACTCCTAGTCTTACTTAACAAATGAGCTATATAGTATTTTATTGTTGGTGTACAGGTCACATGGGCTACTCCTTACCCCAAGTATGTTAAAAAGGATCCGCCGAAATCTTTAAAAGTTATCGACGTTAGCTCTACAAGGGTATATATTAACGGTATGTTATTTAAATTATCCTATACTGTCTTACTGCTGGCCAAAGCCCTTCTCTAACCTATTGAGGTGAGGGAGATTGCTCTGTTTATCAAACGTGACAAGTCTTCTAGCTCACAAGTTACATGTTATTAATTAATTACGTAGTTAATTACGTTTATCAAAAATTCGAGCCTAGAAAGTCACAAGCTATAGAAACATTTTACACGAGTTTATGTAAATAACAATTATCAAATAAGTTCAAACTTGTAGATTGAACAAACTTGTATCTTTAATTTTAAATACTTTCTTTTTGCTAAATTGTGAAACAATTTTTCGGTAAGACACAAATTACGATACAATAACTAGTCAAGTTGTTGTCGTATGTGTATGTTAAAAATAACCTGTACTTATAGACGAGAAACAACAGAACAAACAGAACTCTAACGTCATATCTAGAGTCAAACTTTCTCGAAACTAGTTACAAGCTACACAGGCATTTATTATAAACAAAACCACAAATACAAGTGTAAAAAAGCACTTATATTACAAGTGATATCACTTGTAGCTTGTAATTTACACATGTAGTTTCGATATACGCATTTTTGTAAAAATACACTGGTAATTCACAAGAAAAATAAACGAGCGAGCCTTACAGTAGTCGCATATGATGTGTAACATCTGATATGTTATCCTACTATAAAATTGAGATGACTCATTGATCAAATCAAATAGCGTGCGCTCATTGGTCAAATCAAATAGTGCGCGCTTTCCCGGTTTCCTGTAACACATTTCCGTCCCTTTTCAAAAACCACTCCCACAAAAAAATATCCAGCCACCGAGAGGAAAGATGTTACACAATAAAAACGCTTGTAATACAAGGCTTGTAAAGTTTGATAAACAGGGCACGGGTCCTACTCTACCTTGAGGACCCAGTGTGGCGTGGTTTGTGGTCGTCTGCTCTTGGAACTTATCAAGCCGGATATGAGCCTATCAACTTGACTTGAAAACTATCTTATGACCCGGTTACTACCAAGTGGATGGCTTGGATTAGAGGTCCATATGCAGCTACATAACCCGCTGGTCTTACTGTATCGAATAGTCGCGAATTCAACCCCAGCTCGAGACAAATTTTTGTGTTTTATTTGACCTGGTTGCTCGTACATAGAGAATATACTAGTACGTTCTTTTGAGACTACCTGTTTCCAAAAATAACAAATAATTTATTTTATTACATTTGCCTCGTTGGTTTCATGGCGGTACGTCTGGTGATCACGAGGTTTTAGATTCGATTCCTTGGTCAAACAAAGTAATTGGGCCATTTCACGTAATTTTGACGATTAAAACAGATTGAAGACACCAATTTTTAAACTTCTTCTTACAATTATCCAGGAACGTTAATCATTCAAGCATTTATTAATTTTTATCTTCATTAATAATTCACTCATTCATTTAAAGATTCTTTTAATAATTCATTCAATCAACCTTTAATAATTCATTCAAGCACTCACTCGTTCAACGCAACAACGTTCATTAAACAACTATCTGTCGCCCACAGAGAGTTACACGATAAAGATCGAAAACTTCGTAAAGTACATTTCATACGGGCAATCGTTCGCTGACAACGTGACGCGTAAAGTAATCAATACGCCAGCACTGCGGGACGCTATAGTGTCCACACAGTACGACGCTGTATTCACTCAGGCGTTCTACTCTGAGATCTTAGCCGGGTAAGGATATTTGTCAAAGCTATTACTCTTTTTTTGTGGGGTGCATGAAAAAGCCTCTCTTAGCGACTATTATTTTAATTCGTTTGGTGCCAAGTGGACGTTCTACAGTGCTTTAAGCTGATAGAAAACGAAACATTGTACGGTAATAAGATTACACAAGTAAAAGCCACATGATTGAACGACGATTTAGCGCAGTGGTTAAGTGGGTAGCTTAAGCCGCTCCGCCTACTGTCTAATACGGGAAAAATCTTTGTGTGATCCAAAATTATTTGTTTGGGTCTGAGTATTTGTGTATGTGAATGTTCATGTTTGTAAACGCACCCACGACGCAGGAATAAATGCTAGTGTTGGGCTACGTACAGAATAAAAAAAAAATAAAGCATAAAACTGTACTCTCTGCCTACCCCGCAAGGGATCTGGCGTGAGGTTATAGATAGATAGATAGATAAAGCATAAAAAATTAGAACAAAGCACTAAGTATTTCGGCAAAAGAATAGAATCACAACGTTTGCCAGTTCGCTAGACTTTATGGAAATGAGTCTATAGATAATATAGTATATATACGCAAACTGTATATCTTTTGCACAGAACCTCAACAAACTGTTGAGTCGGTATGCAGTAAGGTCGTAATTGCCTGTATAGCATGAACTTACTAACCGGGGCTTACTGTGCCTGACACAGGATCAGACACCGACCTCGCTGGCGAGGTCGAAGATTCCCTTGCCCGCCGGCCGGTGCAGAGCACCACGGCGCGACACCTAATACACCCTCCCCCATAGCGACTGCCCAAGCCGAGGCCGTTCCTCATTGAGGCGCCCTTGTTTGCCACCCCGCGCAATGACACATTTCATTCTACAAAAAAATCTGTTAAGGCCACCTTCACTTCGTATTTGCTTCGTGTGAATTTTAATTACCTTCTCCCCTGTTTTAATTATTATGTTGTCTTCTAGTTTGGCCGCAGTTCAGCAAGTGCCCTGGCTCCTAATCAACGCGTCGCCGATCAACCCGTTCCTAGAAGCACTGGTGGATCAAGTACGCTCCGTACCAATTGTACCCATCTTTTACAACTACTACACCCTACCCTTGAGCTTCCCCGAACGCATATTGAGCACTTTTACGTATGCTCTTGTCTCCGTGTCGCAGTGGTGAGTTACTTTACATACTTGTTCACACTGCAACCCCTCGTTCCCACGAGCGCTTTTGCAAAGCGTTAAGATGGAACAAAGATGTTTTGAAAAGCGCTTTAGTGAAATAGCCGACGAGGCGAAACGGGAGCGCGACGGCAGCGCTCGGCTATGATCGGCCGTGACGTTTTTATTCGCGTCGATCTCGGCTGATTGTGTGGCGTCTCCCGTACATTACAGTGCATTACAACTACCCAAGCCGCACCACCGTTGCGCCGAGCGTGGCTGCGCTGTGTGGCGTCTCTAGTATATTTCAGTACATTACAACTCCCCTAGCTGCACCACCGCCGCGCCGAGCGTGGCTGCGCTGTGTGGCGTCTCCCGTACGTTTCAGTACATTACAACTCCCCAAGCCGCACCACCGCCGCGCCGAGCGTGGCTGCGCTGTGTGGCGTCTCCCATACATTTCAGTACATTACAACTCCTCAAGCCGCACCACCGCCGCGCCGAGCGTGGCTGCGCTGTGTGGCGTCTCCCGTACATTTCAGTACATTACAACTCCCCAAGCCGCACCACCGCCGCGCCGAGCGTGGCTGCGCTGTGTGGCGTCTCCCGTACATTTCAGTACATTACAACTCCTCAAGCCGCACCACCGCCGCGCCGAGCGTGGCTGCGCTGTGTGGCGTCTCCCGTACATTACAACTCCCTAAGCCGCACTACCGTCGCGCTCCCGTCGCGTGTAGCGAAACCTTTATAGTCTTCCATTCCGTACTTCGTAGTTTCCACATATTTTATACCTGTGGTTTTTACAGAGTAGACATAAATGGTTTACACAATTTGACATGCCCAGCACCATACCGACATACGAGGATCTTTTGGTCTGCGGCCAAAATCATCAAGTGAAATGTCAATTCATGCCATTCGCAGAGTTGCCGTTTGCTATAAAATTTACCCATGTTCTTTTTTTTAATTAGTAACGATGCGAACTTACCTGTTAAAATATTTACCCGGATGTGGGAAAATTTTACTAAATGATAATACGACAAGTCAGGAGTCTCCGTAACCGGCGAGCATGTATGAGACGAACTATGAGAGTGAAGGAAGCCAGAGAGGTATGTAAGGAAAGAAACTGTTAGAACTCTGTACTCTGTCCGCCTACCCACAAGGGATCTGGGGTGATGATATAGATGGATAGATTGGTACCCCTAATTTTACACCAACGCCCTGTCAATGTCATCGTGGGGCCAAAATGTTTTTGTCGAACTAAACCAGTACTCAATGTTTGGTTGTTGTCTTGGATATAAGGGCCGTAAACTTAAAATAAATATAATCCAGAAGCCGCGTCCAGCTGTAATTGTACGCCGCGCGGTGAATCCAAAAATTCAACAAACGTTCCGCACTCACTGCTCTTCCCACCCGCGTAATTTCAGCAGCCCAGAGAGAATACCACTTTTTGGGGTAAATGTTGATGACATTCGACTAGATGATAATAGAATAATGGTAACGGTAACGTGTATTTTAATGCATATTAAACTTAAACGATAAATGCGGTAGAAATGCGAGCTCTGCGGAAGATGTGCGGAGTGAAGCTGACCGACCGACCTGCATTAGCAACAGCGTAGTAAGAAAGCGAGTAGGTATGAAAGATAGTATCGGTGTAAAGATGAGAAAGGGCATGCTTCGTTGGTTCGGGCATATAGAAAGAATGCCAGAGGAAAAAATGACAAAACAGATATACAATGTGAAAGTGGAAGGATGCAGGACCGGGGAAGACTTAGACTATCTTACCACGACCAAATAAACCGAGTCTTATCTGAAGGAAAAGTCAAGAGTCTCCGTAACCGGCGAGCGTGTATGAGACGAACTATGAGAGTGGAGGAAGCCAGAGAGGTATGTAAGGAAAGAACCTGTTGGAACTCTATACTCTCTGCCTACCCCGCAAGGGATCTGGCGTGAGGTTATAGATAGATAGATTAAACTTAAGCAATAGATTTACTTAAACTATAAAGGTTTGCAGTAATTCAAAACTAACATTTTAGTAAAAAATACAGTTCACGACTGATTTACGTTCTGTAATACGAGCCTAAAATCGTTCGCGAAATGTAGGTTACACCGCGGCCATATTTTTTATTTCTTTTTTTTTTCTTTACTTTTAGCATATCACAAAAACCATTACATACAATTTGAAAAAATCTAGAGGTACGAGCCGTGATTGAAACCTGTGTAACGTAAATAGACATCTCTTTCATACAACAAAATAACATTACAATGGTGTTGAAGATGTCCATTAATCTATGACTGTATAAAAAAACTTACCAATTTAATGAATTTCTATCTTTTAGGTTAGATCGTAAAAACACAAGCGACTTTTACGAGACACTATTCGAGCCTCTCGCTAAGGCGCGAGGCGTGCCTCTTCCCACCTTCGATGAGGCGCGGAACAACGTGTCGATATTGTTCATGAATTCTCACGAGTCGGTGACACCGGCACTCACCACGCCGCCTAATGTTATTAACGTCGCAGGTTTTCATATTGATGATGAACCTTTATCTCAGGTTGGTATGCGCCTTTTATCACCTTCAAATCAAATCATTTATTTGCGAATATGCGTGTGTTACAGATGTTACATATTACTATCGTGACTCCTGTACTTATAATCTGTCGTAAACTATGCAAATACATGCAATCAGTATCAAAATATAATGAAATTACATCGAACAATTATTATATAAACAATATCAATAATAAAATTATTTACTTGTCATGATCATTTTAGTCAATTTATGAAATAAGAAATGTATTATATCAATTTATGGAATGTTTGCAGAGTTATCTGCAATCTAATAATAAACAATCAATCGTCGTGATTAATATATATATATATATATATATATATATATATATATATATATGTATATATATATATATATGTATATATATATATATATATATATATATATATATATATATATATATATATATATATATATATATATATATATATATATATATATATATATATTGTTCGTGAACTCTCACACCGGCATTAAGCACTCCACCTAATGTTGTCAGCGTCGCTAGGTATCATATTGATGAGGAGGTCCCACCTTTACCTAAGGTATGGGCGCCTTTTTTGAGGCGTGCCTTGTTACCTTTGTGTCCGTTATAAATAAATGTTATGAATAAAATGCAATGGACGTTAAATTAGGTCATTATATAGACTTCTATGATTTGCACACAGATTTTTTTTTGGATTTAGTACTATCAATTTTTTCTGCTTAATTATAGTAACTAGACATCTGTCTCGTTGGTCTAGCTCGAGGTTGTGGGTTCATATCCTAGGTGGGACAAAGATTTTTTTTTTAATAGAATTGTATCGATGTTGTTCGTAAACTCCCCCTAATCGCCAACACCAGCGTTCATCATGCCGTTGTTACGTCGCTGGGTATCATATTAATGAGGAAGTCCCACCTGTATCTATGGCAAATAAGCGACTTTTTTGAGGCGCGCCTTTTTATCTCCTTCATGTTTGTTATATGAAATGTACATACACCGTCACGCCTATATTCCCAAAACGGGGATGGCGGAGGTGTACTGGGTACACCCACTTCTCTGACCCACATAGAGGACGAGCTTATTGCCATATACCGGACACAATTGCAGACTCCGGACTGATACTGGGATTTTTGGTAAAAAAATTACGTATGACCGACCTACGATTTGAACCCAGGACATTATTTACTCAAAGATTTGTCTCGAAGCTTGCCTTAAATCAGGTGCGTTTTCCCTCCCCTCCTTCTATCATTTTGTACGTTTACGCCCTTTTTGTAGACTTTCTAGTGACCGACCGAAAATTCAGTTTCAAAAATACCTAATGTTCTATAGGGTGTATAATAGATCGGTTTCTCTGTTCACTCTATAGTGTGCAGTGAAAGCTTACTTGTAGAAGAGAATTCCTCGTTACAGGAAAACGGAATAAAACATCTGAACACTTTTCGATATAGACATTATTAAACAGCGTTTTCATTATAGGTAAACGGTTACAAAACGTTCATGGTATAAATATACAAATACTATTAATATACTGTTTGCCTCGACTCACACGACAGCTCTGACAAATTTATGTCAACCAAAATGTTTCTCAACATTCTGTGAAAATATTCAAATTCAAATTTACAACATCTATTTTTTTTTTTTTTTTTTTTTTTTTTTATTTAGAAATATATGTTTTTAAATAACTGTTAAAATCAAAATACAATAAAAACAACACGAAATACTAACACTAATTATAAGTCTAAATCTTGTCCGCGTGGTATGGTGGCAAGAGAGCTGGCTGCATTGCCTCGCTGAACCGCTAAGCTAATTTTCTGCGCGAGGAATAAGCCAGCCCTCTTGTCACCTGTAGAGGCAATCAATCTAGGTGTTAGAGATTTTAAAAAACTTTTAGCGCAGTTACTCCACGGGCCTAGCGTTTCCACCGCAAACGGCACAAAAATGTAATCTCTACTAATAGATACATACTTGTGCCGCTTGCCCAGATCCGCCTTCTCAGCCGCAGCTCCCGCCTTAGACACTGATTCCCTGAGGTGGGACGGAGCCAAAGTATCGACGCATGTGGCGTCCCACACAAGGGCCCGACCTCGATTCCAGGGGATTAGTGTCATGCCATCGGGTCTCTTGCCATCATCACGGAACATTCCTATCGGTTCCAAGACAGCAGGAACGTTGATGGTGGCAAGAGCCCTTTTAATAATATCGTTTATCGAGCTGTGGCGGGAAAACCTGCCGGCACTTTTTCGGCATGAAAGACCGTGGAGACCTGACCGGTCTACCTCCACTCCACACGGACAAATGTGTTCGCAGCAGATTGGTGCGCCCAGCCGTATACCCACCGCAACCCGGAAGCTTTCGTCGTCCAGCAGGGTACCGAGGTTGACTGAAGGGATAGCGTGCAGCCAGTGGCCCGATTCTGTTTGACCTAACGCTAGGAGTCGGGCACGGTCACGGTCACTGATGTTAATTTCGTCCAAATATTTTTTTGTTACCTGCACCAATGGCATGTCCCAAAGTTTTTGTACGTTTGCTTCCTTTGGGACATCGACATTGGGGCAAATAAATTTCCAGGCCTCCAAAGCTTCCGAGGCACCAGCCACTAAATTGGTGTTGGAAAGAATTTTTGAGCAGAGCTCTTGTACGCTGTGCACGGAAGCTAAGAAGGCCGGTAAAGCGACACAAGACATTTTTCGAATGCCGATACCACCATGTTTGATAGGCAAAGTTGCTTGGGTCCAAGAAGCCTCATTTAATGGTAAATTTAAGGTTTTTTCTAGACTATGCCTAAGGGTGGTATCCATCTGCTCGAGTATGGTCCGAAATTTCCAGATTGGGCTAGCGCGAGTTGTATACATAAATTTTGGTACGAAAAGACAGTGTTTTAAAATTGTATATGAAATGTGACGATTTAGACCGCCCAACCTGAACGAATTATCCTGAAAGTTCTTAATTTTGTCCTCCAGGAATGGTTTGGCTCCTTCGTCAAGTAAAGGGGCACCGAGGAGGCAAAGGGAGTCCTTGCAGAGAATTTTGATGCCAGGTGTAATACTATTGAAGTTATCAGATATTGAATGTACTTGATTTTGTGTAAGAGTATCCGAGAAAAAAACTTCACATTTTGAATAATTTAATTCCAGACCTAAATTCTTAAATTCATGTTTAATTTTGATTAGATCATTTAAAACTGTGACAGCTTTGCCTCCTAAGGTGCCGTCGTCTAGGTACCAGATATTCAATTTCGAATTTAGAGATGAGATATGCCGGTGGATACCTAGACTGAATAGGGCTGGTCCAAGGGGATCACCTTGCTGAACGCCAACTGCTGAATCTATAGAATTTTCACCAAAGAGTAATTTAGAAGAGTCACTATAGCATTGCCAAACGTAAGGATAAATTTCAGGAAGGTTAGAAGCTACTTCGTTTAGCAAGGCTGCCCTATCCAATGAATTAAAAGCATTCCTCACGTCAACCTTGAGAAGAACCTCCATCTCACTTGATAAAACGAAGGTTCTTGTTGCATGAACTGCTGCCTCGCAACCCCCTTTGCTGCCGAACCCTAATTGGATTGGCTGAAATTTGGACCTAAGCGTTGAGGCTATGTGCCTGCAAACTATTTTGGAGGTTAACCGACGGATCGTAGAGCCTATGGCAATAGGACGAATGCCACCATCCTTTTTATTGAAGGCACAAAGCCTCGCACCGTATAGATATGGAAGAAATGAGTGTTGAACTTGACCGGAGAGCATGAAATTGCACAGTTTTGTTAGTGAACTTAGGAGAGCACTACCGGCGTCACCGGCAGATACACTAATTAAATCTTTTAAGTGCTGTGGAGTTATACCGTCGATGCCGCCGGCAGAGCCGTTGGGGAATGACATAATGGCTTCTAAAACATCTTTTTCTTTTATATGCATATAATGTGAATTAAAATGGGGCGGGTCTGGTAGCTTAGAGACTGGGTTGGCTGAGGGATGCTTATCACGAAGCGTGTCTAGCGTTCGGTCATTATTGGGGGCAAGGGTGTCGTTAGAAAATAAAAGGCGAGCTGCATTCCGAAGATCTCCCTCTTGTACTTTTGCTTCAATTTTGCGGGTTAGATTAAAATTTTTGGGAGGACCTGTGGGCTGAAGTAGAATAGAGTGAGAGGGAGCGGCACAGCGCTGTTTTAATTGGTGTGTGAGAGATGTGTTAAGTGATCTGTCGGCATGCAGGTGATTGAAAGCGAATGTAAAAAGTTCTTGCCAGGATTCTGTGCTATTATGAACACACTTTTCAATGATATTGGAGAAAGATTTTGCTAGCGACATTCTGGCCCCCCTGGGAATACGTTTTACTATGGGTATACATCTATGAAGTCGGGAAATGGTAATTTCGAAAGGTATTGTGGGTGAGTTTGTGGAATTGATTGGAAAGACGGAAGTGGATGTAATTGGTGACACATCATGGACTGTCGGAAGAGATGATGGAATGGATTGATTGTGACTACGAGCGATATGGATTTTAAGACCTCTGGCACCTTTAAAACGCCTTCCGTCACCACACTGCCGACACGGTAAAAGCTCCGGTTGGGATGAACTTCCTAGCATTTGCGCACGAACCACAAACACCAGTAAACTTAGAACTAACACAAATAAACAAATAATATATAAACAAACTGATGAGAACATAAATAAAAACCGAATAAAATAATATCACAAGACAACTCTTGTCAATTTGATAACTTCGGGTACACTTCGGGTCTCAGAGTAAAACTTCGGGCGAAACCGGCATACAAAACGGAACAGAGCGCCTGCGCGAGCTACCGTTGCCATGGTGCGTGCTGAATAACTTTGCTGAATGTCACCAAAAGCTGTCGACTCCGAATGGTATAAATCAGCTGTTCTGATTTATAAAGTGCTGTGGCCATATGGGTGGTTGTGCACAAACACTCAGATGCTTGGCGAAGATTTCTAGGACTTTAAAGGCTTTTATTTGCCCAACACTTAAATTATCTATTTTAGAAGGCCGTAAATAGGCAGACATTAATTTGACTGCTGTCCTCTATCTATCTCTCTTTCTTTTCTTTACATCTATTATGTATGCCAGTAGTGAGATTATAAAAAACTAAAACCTAATCGCACATCGCTTTGCTTCGAGAATACCACCTTCGGCCGATCCTTCGGGTCCAGCCAAAATGGGCCAGGGTTTCGTCTGAAGCCGAAGGTTTCCAGCATGCACCGAAATTGAATAATCCCTTACGTTTTACGACTTCCTGCTGCTGTTAAGTAAATAATAAATATTATTATTTAAGTGGCACCATTTGAATAGTCAACATAACATTTTAAAAATTTAGCCAATCATGAACCAAATTTCTTAGGGTTATTAATATTAAACCTTTGGTTTCGGCTAAACATCGACCTTTGTTCAGAGACAATTTTTTCCAACTTTCAAATCACCAGTAATCCAGACTTAGTAATAGTAAAAACCGCGCTCTGTAAGTAATTCTGCTACATAGACGCACTACATTTCACCTTCAATCAAGTGCACCTTTTTTCACCTTATATAAGGCATAGTTATTTCAGACTCATCTTTTATATTTTTTATAAATGGGTTCGCTAAATTTTATTTTAAGTGTAATACTTCTTTTTCTACATCAATTAAGACGCGCTTCTTCCTAATTATAATGGTATACCTATAAGGTTTAGTCAAATAGCCGGCATAACGCGACGGTAGCGTGCGGCGGGCGCTCTACCGGCGGTCCGCAGAGCAGCGCGCACGTCACACTGGGGGCGCGACGTCGCTCGCGCCGGCCGCGGCCGGGCCGTTCAACACTAACGTCCCGCTCGCACACATATTGGCGTCAAGCTCCCGCCAGGCTTCGTCTGTGATCCCGTCGAGCGCGACGGCGGCGGGGCATATTGTTTGCCGCCGCGCCGAGCGTGGCTGCGCTGTGTGGCGTCTCCCGTACATTTCAGTACATTAAAACTCCCCAAGGCGCACCACCGTCGCGCCCTCGTCGCGCTGCGTCGGCTATGTGGCGGAACCTTTATTTTTTTCTGTACAAGGCTGTGCCCCACTTTACCTTCAATCAAATGCGCATCTCACTACCTTGTATTTAATTCTCTTCACATACTTAAGTCTTGTTTACTCCACAGGAGCTCCAAACCCTCCTAGATTCGGCAAAGCTAGGGGTCATTTACTGCAATACGGGGACCGTGCTTCCCTCTTCGCCGTTCCCGGTGAGCATCCGCAACGATCTGATTCGGACCTTCGGGAAAATGAAGGAGACGGTGTTGTGGAAGTTCGATACTGAGATCCTCGTCCGTCCCCCGCTCGAACTTACCCATAACGTAAATTTGAGACGTTGGGTGCCACAGACTAGCGTACTGGGTAAAGAAAAATTTTAATAGTGATTTTTAGCAGAAAGAATGCTGTTCGCTTCGAATGTGATTGTAATTGTGTGGTTAAACCGCTCTAGTCGGCGGTGCTTAAAGAGAGAGAGACTTGAACAAATATTTGTGTCTGCCTCGTTGATCTAGTAGCAAAGCGCATCGCTTTGTGATCACGAGCTCCTGGTTTCAAATTCTAGTTTGGACAAATGTAGTTTTTTAACAAAAAAATCCGAGCACGAGTCCGAAGTCTGGGTGCCCCGTATATGGCAATATGCTTGCCGCCTATTACATGGGACCTAATATCGTCAGGGAAAAGTAGATGTACTCAGTACACCTCTGCCACCCCTGCTTGGGGAATATACGAGGGATGGTGTTTATTTTTACAAATATTTGTTGGGGGGACTCGAAACTCGCGACTACTAGATCCAATGGCCAGTTTAAGCTCTTAACCACTGCACCAAGCCGTGGTCGAAAATATATCGTTCTTATGATTATCCTACTAATATTATAAACTAGTTTCTGCCCGCGACTTCGTCCGCATTGAGTTTAGACAGGACAACTAGATTAACATAAGCCATACATATCGGAGTTCTTGTCCCAACGCTGTTATATGGTAGCGAGAGCAGGGTATGTAAGAAGGAGAATGAAAGTAGGATAAATGCGGGAGAAATGCGAGCTCTGCGGAAGATGTGCGGAGGGAAGCTGACCGACCGCATTAGCGTAGTAAGAAAGCGAGTGGGTATGAAAGATAGTATCGGTGTAAAGATGAGAAAGAATGCCAGAGGAAAGAATGACAAAACAGATATACAATGTGAAAGTGGAAGGATGCAGGTACCGGGGAAGACCTAGACTATCTTATCACGACCAAATAAACAGAGTCTTATCTGAAGGAAAAGTCAAGAGTCTCCGTAACCGGCGAGCGTGTATGAGACGAACTATAAGAGTCGAGGAAGCCAAAGAGGTATGTAAGGAAAGAACCTGTTGGAACTCTGTACTCTCTGCCTACCCCGCAAGGGAACTGGTGTGATGTTATAGATAGATAGATTAACATAAGCAGTGATAGCCTAATGGTTATACCGTTGGACTGCAAATTCAGAGGTCTCAGTTTCAAACCTAGGCACGCACCTCCGTCTTTTCGAAAGTACGTGCGTATTCAAAATTTAGTATCACTTGCTTTAACGGTGATGGAAAGCATCGTGAGGAAACCTGCATGCCTGAGAGTTTCTCTAAGGTGTGCGAAGTTCGCCAACCCGCACTGGGCCAGTGTGGTGGACTATTGCCTAAGTCCTCTCAGTATGAAAGAAGCCCCGTGCCCAACCGTGGGACTGTTACGGCTAATATTATCGTGAGGTAACCTGCATGCCTAACGGCCAGTATTAATATTTAACTCACTAATAGATTTGCCTACTACGGATAGAAATTTGAAAGAAAGAAAGATAATAAAATATATTTATTAGCTAGGCTAAAAGCCAAGTACATTACAATGAACATTTGACGACGATTTAGCGCAGTGGTTAAGAGCTTGAGCTGCTCCGCCCACTTTGTCTAATAGTCGCGGGTTCGATTCCCGCACGGGACAAATCTTTGTGTAATCCACAATTATTTGTTCCGGTCTGGGTATTTGTGTTTGTGAATTTTCATGTTTGTAAACACACCCACGACGCAGGAATAAATGCTAGTGTGGGGCTACGTTTTTTAAAAAATAAAATAAATAAATAAAATAAATGAAGACAATAAAAAACAATGATATGCAAGATATATTGCCGCACTAATGCGCAAATACTGCGCTGATTTTCAGTGTTGTGTTTTGACATATTTTGTATGGAAAATCTGTCAAAGTTCTGACAGTAGGCAAATCTATCCGTCAGTTGAATATTGAAACCGGCCATAAGAGTTTCTCGAAGGTGTGTGATGTTCGCCAACCCGCACTTGCCCGGTATGGTGGACTATGGCCTAAACCCTCTCTATATAGGAGGCCTGTGCCCAACAGTAGGACAGTTTCTTACCAGGGCTAATGTTATTTACTGACACATATGAATTTTATCCACGGGCCGAACTATCCTTGTCGAACCATATGAGAGAATGTCTTTGCCTAGCTGTGCGCAGAGGCAGGTGTCAGTATACTCAGTATAGTCTTTCTAATAAATAAAGTTTTAGAAAAGTTGTTTTGTCAACAGCTCATCCAAGAGTAAATCTCTTTGTAACAAACGGAGAACTACTTAGTACAATAGAAGCTGTGAAGGCGGGAGTTCCTTTTCTAGTTTTGCCAGTATTCAAAGGTCAGTCGGTGATCGCTGAGAGGGCAGTGAGAGCTGGATACGCGAGGAGGGTGGAGCTATCTGATAATATGACGGATGCTCTGATTGAAAACATGATGGAAATGGTTAATAATAAAACGTGAGTAGCGACATCTTGTGGCTAGTAGCAAAAATAATAATAATAAGGAGAGTTGAATGAAAATAAAGATGGGTATGCAAGGAGGCAAAGATGGGTAAAATGTAATGAGATTAATGATTAATATTATATTTTGGAGATGACCAACTGATGGTGAATGATCTTAACGATATAAAGGATTAGTTTCACAACATTATCATTAGTTTAAGAAACAATTGTTAACACCAATTGATTCGTCTAAAACTTGATCAACATTGTGCATCTGTGTATCCTTTTATTATTATTTTTCTCTCTAGTTAGTGTGTATCTTTTTGTGTGCTGTTTGTGACAGCTCGTAACTAGCTTGTAGTTCCAATTTTTTGTGTATAATAAGAATATTTATAAGCCGCAGGTATCTTAATGAAATAAATTAAAAACTTGACGGAAAGGAAGAATGTCTGGTGAATAGCGATATCTAGTGGGTAGCAGCGTAAAAAAGATATATAAAATGACTAAAACAATAACTCAACCTAAAATAATAACTTAATAATATCATGGCTCGTTGGTCGAGTGACTACCTCGTTGGTCTAGTGGCAAAGCGCGGCGCTTGGTGATCACGAGGTCCTGGATTCAAATCCTAGGTCGGACAAATGAAGTTTTTCTATCAAAAACACTAACCAGTTTGAGTCCAGAGTCTGGAATACTGCCTGGTATATGTCAATAGGCTCGCCCCCCATTAAATGGGACCTAATACCGTCGGCGAAACGTGAGTGTACTCAGTACACCTCTGCCTCCCCCGCTTGGGGAATATAGGCGTGACGGTGTTATTTTATTTATAAAAATATCATATCCCCCTCGTCCCTCCGAAACCTTGTCTCATTTGAAGGCCAAGTCAATAGTCTGCTTAACAGACAAGCGTGTATGAGATAAACCATGAGAGAGGAGGAAGCCAGAGAGTTTTGTAAGGAAAAAACCTGTTGGAACTTCTATCTATCTATATTATTACGCCAGATTCCTTGCGGGGTAGGCAGAAAGTGCAGAGTTCCAACAGGTTCTTTCCTTACATACCTCTCTGGCTTCCGTCACTCTCATAGTTTGTCTCATACACGCTCTCCGGTTACGGAGACTCTTGACTTATCCTTTAAATAAGACCCGGTCTATTTGGACATGGTAAGATAGTCTAGGTCTTCCCCGGTACCTACATCCTGCCACTTTCGCATTGTTTATCTGTTTTGTCATTCTTTTTTCTGACATTTTATCTATATGCCCGAACCAACGAAGCATACCTTTTCTCCTCTTTACACCGATACGATCTTTTATACCTACTCGTTTTATAATTACGCTGTTGCGAATACTCTCGCTCAGCTTTCCTCCGCAGAGCACCCATTTCAACCGCATATGCCCTATTTTTAATCTCCTTCTTACATATCTAGCTTTCGCAGCCATATAACATTATTGGGACAAGCACTCCATTATGTATTGTCAGCTGCGCCCTTTGGCTTAAGTGCTGGCTTCCAAGTAGCTTTAGCCATCACACTATTGACTGTTCCCTGCACTGACTCTTCTCTCTATGTCAGCGGTGTATTTCCCATCCTTACTGAAGGCGCATCCAACATATACAAACTCATAGACGTACTCCAGTACAACTTTACCAACCACAATCCTTGCATTCGTTCTGGTTGCCTTTACATTCAAATGTAAGCCATTGTTCATGCAGTTATTTCATAACTGTGACTAGTATTTGCAGATAAGTGGCTGTTGGCGTACCTAAAACTACGTTATCTGCATATAGTAAATGGTTTACTACTAGCGCACCCATTTGTATACCCTTATTCATCGCTTTCAGTCTTTAAAGAATTTTATTCAAATATATTATAAACAGTCTAGCGGACAACACGCAATCCTGCTTGAGGGTCAAACCAGGGTAACATATTACCATCTACCCGTACGCATGCCTTGCTCTCCACATAGGTGGACTGGACGGCTCGCAACAGAGTGCCATTTATGTTATACTCTGGTAAAATGTCCCAAAGTCTATTTCTCACAACTCTGTCAAACGCCTTCTCCAGATCCACTAAACTACAGAAAACCATGAGGCCGATTGCCAGATGCTCTACTACGTTGTGAACATCCTCTCCTGGACCTGAAACCCCCTTGCCCTTGGCACAATATTCAAGAGGACTTCGCGCGCATTCTCCGTTTAATAATTTTACCTTGACTGCCAAGCGGATGAAACTGATGGCTCTGTAATTGGCGCAGTCATATTTTACCTTTATACAAGGGTACTATCGGTCTTTTAGCAATGGTTTGCAAGGGTCCAAAAGGACTCCCGAATGCAACTTCCACAATATTTGATCATCTCGTCAGATATCATGTCAATTCCCGCAGCTTTACCAATTTTCATACTTCCTGTCGCCCATTCAACTTCTTCCATAGTGAGGTCCTCCGTTGAATTATGTGCCGGAAACTCGCCTCTGGGCTCGTCTGTAGCACTGCCCTGGGTATTGTCCAGGGCAACTCCAAACTTTGCTCCGAAATATTCACTTCACCGGCTTAGTACAGCTTCTGTGTCTGCAAGAATGTCACCATCCTTAGACTTTATCCTTTCCATTCTAGACGAATCATCTCGAGTTTTTCTCGACTTCCTCCAAAAGAGTTTGGTGTTGTCCTCGGAGTTCTTTACCAGCTTCTCCTCCTCAATCACACACACTTTCAGACATTTCTTTCAGTAAAGTTTTAGTGGAATTCTTGCGCTGGCGGTATATTCCTATCATCATCTCTATTCTACTGGCATTAAGATTCAAAGAAGAAACATAGACCTGCCACGCTTACTTCTTACTTTCTACGAATCTTTTTTTATGTATACGTTTATTCCATTGTACACTTGTTACTGTCCTCTCTACTTTTCATCTCTCTATCGCTCAGGTTAGCTGTAAGAAAACTCAATTTTGAGTTAAGCACACCTTTGTACATAAAATATCCTATGTAATGATTCATTGTGTATATATGTGTACCATAAAGAATAAAAAAAAAAAAAATTGTAACTCCGCATCCCATCATGCGTCACCTTTTGCTGTAATAAGCTTCTTTGGGCAATCACATACTTCCTTCACGGATTCTAAAAACCTGCCGTCAAAAGCTTGTCTCGGACTCTGTCTTCATACATTCTCCTCGCGCTCTCATTTTGCAACTTTTCAACCTTTACTCTTTCAAGGTATCCGAAGTCGATACGTTCTCGCCGGTGCCTCCACTTCTTGAACAAACTGCTAAACCGCGCAACTACGAGATAGTGGTCAGATTCATCCAAAAACTTTTCAAGGTCCTGGGGTATCAACGAGCTTACGGGAGCAAATGCTGTGACAAAAACACTTTAGTGACACCCAGGTTTGAACGGATCGCATCGTATAGGCCATAGTCTCCTACTCCAGAAGCCAGGCGACGGGACAGCAAGATACCCACCCCCATGCTGGCACGACCTCTGCGGTACCTTAGACCACAGAGCCATCGTGCCATCAGGAAGATTACCGGCTTCACTGCCACTTGGCGTAGTCTTTGTTACGCAAGGAGAATCCAGGCAATCACCTCATGCATCTTATCTTCCATACCACATACATTCCAAGCTTAGATTCCAAGTACCTGTTCGGCACTATGCGCCCCACGACTCGCAGTTCGGGACCGGCGTGATAGGTGGCGACTCCCATCGCCGCTTCCATCTTTATTCGTACTGACAGGGGCGGGCCGGTACGCGTTACCTCGGGGGGCACCCAAGCCCGCACTACGGTACTTCTTTAGTCCAAGATTGCAGCCATAATGACTGGTAGGGGTCGCGACGAGCACGCTCTTAGGCATGACCCCCCATGTTAACCATTACTTCTTTAAGTTTCATGAACCGTCCGTGAAGTAAAAAATAACAGCACTAGGTTTGAGTAATAGGTGTTTTGTGTATTAGATAAGTGATATTTTTGTGTGATACACGAGAATGGTATTTTTTTCGCATTTTATTAATAAATGGCTAATAAACTTGAATCATCTGGCTAGCAACAGGAATATCTATAAAGTTATCTGTTAAATAACGCTTTTACTTTTCTTAATTAAAGTATTTTGTCTCCAGCTACAAGAAACGAATGATGGAAATGTCGAGGTTGTTCCACTCACGTCCCGTTTCACCGGCTAAACTATTAGTACACTACACTGAGTTGGCAATTAAGACAAAAGGTAAGTTTAATTTCATTGTTTTAGTTTCTTACTACTTGATGGCGGTAGAATGTTTTTTTTTTTAATTGATATTAAAAATAGCGTAACAGAACTGTTGTCTTCATTATTACAATAAAACAAAAAAACGGGAAATAACGAGAAAAATATGTTCGCATCATTTTTATTTCTTTTTTCTTCAAAAAAAACCCCCCTTAGGATTTATTGATCGGACATCGACTTCGCCGGCGAGGTCGGATAATCCCTTGCTCGCCGGGCGGTGCAGAGCACCACGACGAGACACCTAGGATATGCCCTTCCCCATAGCGACTATCCAAGCAGAGGCCGTTCCTCCTTGAGGCGCCCTTGAGCTTGTCGCCCCTTGCCCTTCTGACTCGAGCCTAGTGGTTGCACGTTCTCCCTCTTGTCCGGTGAAACTGTAAAGGCGCCGCGGCCAACAGCGTAGATCATCCACGAGATCACACATATACACTAGCATTAATTACTGTGTTGTAGGTGCGTTTATAAATATAAAAATTCACATACACAAATACCCAGATTTATTAACCTTTAAGAAACTATTTGATAATTTTGAGTTGCACTGAATTTGAAAAGTAAGCATGTTGAATAAGTAAAACTGTTAAATTTTATTTTTAGTTTATTGAAAGATCACGCAGATCCTTTGACTCGTCGATGATATTGACCCTTGTCAGACAGGGCGTTTGGGGTGAAATTAGGCTTAACATTTAGTAAAATATTCCTACTTTCAACGAGATGGGTGGGTCTGCACTGTTACAAATTAAAAGAGAAGTTGGGTAAGTTTCATAGCAAACGTTAACTCTGCGACTGTCATGTACTGACATTTCACTTGATGAAACCGGTAATTCTGGTTTTGGCCACGAGCGAAAATATCCTTGTCGCACGGTATGTGATAATAATATATAATAAGATATAAAAAGAATGCGAAACCCTTTCAATTTGATTATTATTTATTTATTTACTTTATTTTACAGAAAGCTTACAGACTAATAACAACTTTAGCATAATTATACTGTAGGTAACGAAATTTGCTAATTACAAGATTCAGCATGTATTGTATACAACATGTCCTAGAAAAATATAATAAAAAAATTAACAAACAAATTTAGTCGAGTCGTGCAATCGGTAAATATGAGATAAAAGATTCTGTGTGACTAAAATGCTTAAAGTAAGACGCTAATTAGAGTCGTCAACAAAGTATTCCTTTGTTATTATTTTTTTTAATTCTTTGCTTACTAGTGCAAAACAAATCAATGTTCAGGTGTGATGGTAAATTATTGAATGCTGCTGCACCGCGTATACAGAAAGCATTACGCCTGTAGTTTGTCGATGAGAATGCTGTGTGTGATAGGGGACGCTTTCTTAACTTATTTTGTAGTAGTTCCGGACAGTCAATCGAACCGTTTGCAATGCTAGCTAGGAAACAAATATCGTTAATGTTTCTTCTGACTTCCAACGCTATGAAATGATATCTCCTGCAACGGTGTTCTTAGTCGACTGAGGATTGTTTCGTCTTGTAATCTAAGAATCGTAAGAATTTCCTTTGTACCGATTCTGTGCGAGACTTGACTTAACTTATTGCTTTTTTGCAATATAATACAAACCTGTTAAGGTCCGACTGAAGAAGCTCAGTATCAGATAACGTGCGTAGAGGTTTAAGGACCTTCATGTCGTCTGCATATAGTAGAATATGAATTTTTAAAGCTGCACTTTATGTTTAAAATTAATATTGTAAATACAAGTGGTCCCAAGATTGAGCCGTGGGGTACTCCAGATGGGACAAACTTCCACCTGGATGTGTAACCTCGTAAAACTACAGCCTGAGTTCGATTATCTATGTATGAAGAAAACCACCTGAATAGATTACCGTGTATACCAGCAGATAATAGTTTCTGAAGAACTCTGTGATCTATACGATCAAATCATTTGCTATAGTCAGTATATATCTATCATCAACCTGACTTCTTTCTTCTATAGCAGAGGTTATAATTTCATTGGACAATATCAAGTTGGAGGCGGTAGACCGATTTTTGATGAAACCGTGTTGTTCGTCACTAAATTGGCGATGCATAACCGAATAACCTTCCGTGTGTACTATTCGTTCAAGAACTTTAGCAAGTAGGTATAATTTAGATATAGGACGATAGTCTTCCACATGCGACTTATCCCCCTTTTTGAAGACTGGTGTGGTAAATGCCGATTTCCATATCTTAGGGCCCCTCCTTTAGAGATCGTTCGAATATTTTGCAAACCGGGGCAACTAGGCTTTTCGCACAATTAATTATAAAGATAGGTGGTATTAAGTTCGGTCCACCAGATTTAGAGGGGTCCAAATTTTCCAGGAACTTTAATACCATGCCAGGACACACGTTTACTGTACTCAGGTACACTGAGCTAGTGGGGTAAGTATTTGCGTTATGCCCCTGTTCACCAGAGTCTTGGAAAGTTGATTGAAAGTAAGAGGCAAATAGCTCAGTGATGCCCTCACCGGAGTCTGCGGATGTGTCCTGGTAGTATAGAACATTAGGTAATGTACTACAACTTCTTTTACTCTTAATATACGTCCAGAAGTGTCTAGGGTTTTTGATTATAGATGATTCAACTTTTTCATTCGACTTCGTAACAGGAAGAAGTAGAAGAAGAATGGTAGTCCAAGAGAATGCCATATTTTTTAAACTTGTTATGGTATTTGTGTTTTTGTTTTATGATTTTTATTAAAGCCCTGGAGAACCAAACAGGGTGTGTTGATTTTTTGTATGGTTTAACGGGAATATATTGGTCCCTAAACTTGTTTAGCCCTAAGCTTGTTTAGCTTAATAGATTTAGCGGGATTTTGAGAGTCGCTTTATTTTTTCGAGGTCTTTTTCCGGTTTTAACACTATTGTAGGGGACGTGTCGGCCTTTCTTGCGTGTATTTTGGAATGCTTGATCCATACATAGCGAAAGGCCAGTTTCTTAGTTTTGGAGAGCAAGGCCTTATTATGTAGTGTTAGGTGGTCGTTGACGTTGCCAGGAAGATCCAGTTGTCCTGTAGTTAGAGGAGTAGGCTTAGAGAGTAGTCTTGCAGCTGCAATGAAGTCCTCCTTCACATATCGGTTGCAGAAACTCCATACGATGGGTTTTACATGATGTTTCTCACGGGTCGGTACTCTAGTGATAAAGTTTATCTGGGCATTAGTTTGTCTTATCTTATCTTAATGTTGGCTTACCGGACCGAGGAGACCTCTGGCGCACTTCGACCCATGGGATCTTTTGTGCGGTCCTTGCCCTAATGCTCTTAAGTACCTGAAGTTTCTAGTACTCCCTGTATTGCCTGTAAATTCCAGCAGGTGGACAGAGCCATAGTTCTTCTGGGTTTGGATAGGCCAATCCCAGCAGTTCCATTCGCCGCGCAGCCAGAGCGTCGCAGTGACAGAGGACGTGCTTCATGGTTTCAGTTTCTGTGCCACAGCTCCTGCATACCACGTCGCCGCATAGGTTCATCTTGTGTAGATGTTCTTTCGTGTCATAGTGGCCCGTGAATGTTCCAGTTACTTGCCTTAGTTGTAGTCTACTATATTTTAGTAGTCTCTTGCTGTCGCTCTCACACCATGCGAAAATAAATTCCTTTGAGTGTCGAAGCCCCGTGTGTGTTTCCCATTCTTTCCTGTGTTGTTCTTGGGCATATTTGAAGAGTGCGCCTCTATAGGCACCGTCTGGTATGCCTATGAACGGTTCTGGACCAACGGGTTTTTCCATTGCTCCCTTCCTGGCTAAGTCATCCGCACGCTCACTGCCATCAACTCCCGTGTGCCCAGGGGCTCAGACTAACCTGACCGTGTTGCGCGCTCCACATCTGTCAAGAAGGTATGCGCACTCCGCAGCCAGTGCCGAGTTTAGCTCATAGGAGCTGACGGCTTTGAGGGCAGCCTGACTATCACTACAAATGTAGATTTCCTTGCCCGTGATTCGTTTGTCCAATATCTCTTTTGCACAAATGTTTATCGCATAGGTCTCTGCCTGGAATATCGATGTAAACCTGCCCATGCTTTGACTAAGACTGTATCCTTCCGTGTATACTCCGGCTCCCGTTCCAAACTTGGTTTTGGATCCGTCAGTGTACCATATCATTTGTTCCTTGCCTTGCTTATTTAGACCACTTTTCCATTGTTCCCTGGTTGGGATATGAGTGCTAAATCTTTTATTGAACATGTCAAGATCTTGTCACTTCTCATGTCCCTTATGTCATCTAGTTCCTTGTCCGGTTCTAGCTTAGTGTGTTCGAGGCCTGGCGCCGTTATGCTCCATAGTCCAGCTTTCTCTAGCCTATAGAGTGCCTTCCTTGCCTCAGTCTCAATGACGATATGTAATGGAGTCAGGTTGAGAAGCCTCTCCATAGCTGCCGTCGGTGTTGTTTTGAATGCGCTTGTGATGGCCAGGCAGGCTGTCCTCTGCAGTTTTGTTAAGGAGTCCCTGCACGTCGGTGTTTTAGTTCTAGGCCACCACACGATGCATCCATACGTTAATATCGGTTTTACCATAGTGATATAGTGGGCATTAGTTACTGGATAATGAATTTTAATGCCAATTTTGCTAATGACATCATACAGGTTCTCGCGATTGTTCTGGGGTAGACCTTTTATTGAATGTTGTTCAATCGAGTCCATTAATCTCTAGCGTTATTTTCTGATTCTAGTTTATCTAAGCGACCCTGAATGTGATCCACCTGCTCTTGAGCCCTCTCCACTTGTGTTAGGCGTGCTTCGATTTCCTTGATTTTTCCATTGAACTTCCTTAGGTCTTAGTTCGTTTCATTTAACGAAGAATTTAGGTCAGCAAACTCCGTTCGTAACTCAGCCATTTCTTCTGTTAAATATAATAAAGGGGCTAGTTTCTTGGCAAGATCTCTTATTTCCTTTAGAATAAGCAAATCTGATTCTAATCTTGGTGACAGTGGAGGCTGAGAAGAGCCAGCTATTTTACATTTGCTACAACGCCACGTGTATTTTCTGTCACCCAGCTTCCGATATCCAGTCTCCGTTATTCCAGCACAGTGGAAGTGCAATTCAAGATTACAGCTAGTGCAGCGAACTCCATCAGACAGGGGTTATTGTCTTACTATTCGGTAATAGATGGCGCTCATAAGAGTAATGATAACTATCCACCTCAGAATGGCGCTGTAATAAACTTTTCACCGTTAGATGGCGTTCTTAAATCTTAATTCACACACTGAAATTACTTAGAAATTATATTTCTTATTATATAAGTCTGCATAAAAAAATATGTTTAACCATTTCTCTTGATATACAGGAGCATACCATCTCCGTTCCACTTGGAAGAAATACGCGTGGTATCAACGCTGGATGATCGACCAGGTTGCTTCAATCCTCATTTTACTAGCACTATTCGTGAAAATATTCTGGTTAATAATCTTAACATGGTATCGATTATGCAAATCTGAGGATATTGAAGAAGAGGAGACGGAAGAACCGAATACGAGAGTACAGAGGATGAAAAAACAGAAAAAAGAACAGAAACCGAAAGAACCGTATAGGAGGAATAGGCCGAAGTGGAAGACTAATTAATTATGAATGTCGTATTATAAAAGTGTAATGATAAATCATTTTTAAATATTATGCGTCAATTTATTTGAAAGTCAAGGTTATGTGTTATGAAAATTGTAGAACAACAAGAATAATAAATTTGGTATTTAATAGTCGATAATAAATGATTTTAGAATATGACACGTCAATTTATTTCAATGTTAACGTTATAAATCCTTATTGTATAGGCCAACAAGAGCTCTTACAGACGTCAAATATTATTACATTTTTTACAACTGCCACCGCATCGGAACGCGATCTCACACTGAGAAATCCGGCGAGAAACTCGGCAGGCCATCAATATATCATAACAAGACACAGTTAACACATTCCCGTTCAATGGTTACGCTAAAAACGTCCCCAAATCGACGTGAGTAGATAAATATAATTAATGTTTGTATTATAACTATAAAATTATGATATAAACAAAAATTAGGGCATTTTGGACCTTACTTGTATCACTTAAAATAGTATTTGCAAAAAAGCGGAAGCCTTTTAATTTTTTGGTACCGTCCACTTTTATTTGCCTTTTGGTGGTGCCATTTTTCGTCACCCTCAAGGGTGCACTCCCAGCTCTCTGCCCGTTAAACCCTGCATATCGTGATTCGATGGACAGGGATGTCGAGTACAGGGCGTCCCCCTCCCCTACGATTCCTTACCTCCTATTACCCAGACCGAGATCGAGGACCTGATTAAAGGTCTTAAATCGATAAAGACCCCCGGCTCTGACGGCATTTCTAATCGCGTACTCAAATGCTTGCCCGTCCAACTCATCTGCGTCTTAGTGGCCATCTTTAACGCCGCCATGACGAACCGTACCTTTCCCACTAAGTGGAAGGAGGCTAACGTCATAGACATTCCCAAACCCGGTAAACCCTGTGACCGCCCCACGAGTTATCGCCCCATCAGTCTTCTCAATTCTCTAGCAAAGATCTACAAACGCCTGATACTGGCACGACTCAAAGACTTTGTATCGTCTACGGGTATTCTCAGTTTGGTTTTCGTGATGCGGTGCATCAAGTGTACCGCATCAAGGAGCACATCCTTAACGGTCTCAACTAACCCAGACCCGTCGACACGGGTGCTCTTTTCTTCGATGTGGCGAAGGCGTTCTACAAAGTCTGGCGCAACAGCTTGATCTACAAGCTTTTCCAATTGGGACTTATGTTGAATCGCGCCTTTCGGTAACGCGTCGAAATGACACGCTCACCCCCCCTTTATACAAGCTGGTGTCTCAGCTCTCTCTCCCTACTCCTATTCACTGTTACAAACAGAGCATCCAGGCGTCAATCTTCTCGTGCATCTTATCTACCATATCACCGCTTACATTCCAAGTGCCTATTCGTCACTCTGCATCCCACGACTCGCCAGTTCGGACCCGGCGTGTTAGTTTGCGGCCCCCATCGCCGCGTCCATTTTTATTCGTACCAACGGGGGCGGGCCGGTACGCGTTGCCTCGGGGGGACGCCCAAGCCTGCACTGCGGTACCTCTTTGGTTCAAGATTGCAGCCATCATGACGGGCAGGAGTGGCAACGAGCACGCTCTTGGACAGACCCCCTGCTGCAGCAGTGTCGTATGTAAGTACAGTCCTCTTGTTCAGGACGGTGTTGGTACTGCCCCGTACACTAAGCACGAGCGACGCACTGCGCTTGCACATAGTCGCATAAAAGCAATCGACGCGCGCCTGTGCGAACATACCAGAAGTGCTTTAGTATCGAGGCAACCCCAACAATGTCCTGAATGCGTAATTGAACTGAACGCGGAGTGCATTGTATGACGCGCGAGTGTACCACCCACAGGCTTCACGTGTCCTCTACACGTGCAGTCCATTTGAAAAAGCAATACTACTTTACCTCCCGCGTACAGCACGCAAACTTGCGGGCTAGCATGTTCGCCCGTACAGACAAGGCCCTCCGCTCCCGCTCTATGTCAGCATCGTCGCTTGTGACTATATGGCCTATGTATTTAAACTGTGCCACCCAAACGAGTGGTACGCTATTTATGAAAACAGGTGGCACGCTTAGGCCACTTTTAGTACCAACCTCAAAGAGTACACATGGACTTTTACTGACATTGTATTTAAGACCGTGGCAAAAAGCATATTCCTCACATCTGTGAGGAATATGCTTTTTGCTTTTTCGGTTTGTGGTTTGAGGAAGTTCATACGTATCTACGTAACCTCAAACCACAAACCGATGCGCTCAGCAGCACCATATCGTCTGAGTAACTAAGATTATTGAGTTCTTAGATTTACTCGAATATTACACATGAAATAAAAGATTTTTTTTGGTTTTATCGCGGTTTATTTTTGATTTTTAAGTCTTCAGTAAGAACTTCCTTACGTAAAATCCGAAAAATAGTTTTATTTCATAAGATTATTGACGCATACTCCGTTTATATGACATCCAAAGTGCTGACTGCTAAGCGCGACGATCAGATCGTTCATAAAGAGATTGAAGAGTGTGGGTGAAGTTAACCTTCCCTGCCTCACCCCACGCTCCATTCGATACGAATCCGACATTGTGCCCGCCCACCTGACACTGTTATCCTGGTTCTTGTACCAAAATTAAAATATATTTGAGAGTTCGCATGATAGATATATACTCTCAATTTTTTTCCACAGGGCGTCTTAGGACACCAAGTCAAAGGCCTTAGGCAGGTCGAGAAAGCAACCATACACAGGACTTATAATTACAGTATAGTATCTGAGCGCATTCTTAAGAGACAGTATTGCACTCTCCGTGGACAGTTGTGGTCTAAAACCAAACTGGTTATTATGCAGTATTATGTACTTATCCAGTTGTATGTTTAGAATGTAGTCAAACACTGACAATGCTAGTGGCTAGAGACATAGGCCCGTAATTATTTTTTTCAGATAAATCTCCGGTTTTATTTTGCACCACAGGTACTACTAGTCTGCATAAACTCTGAAGATAGTTAAGAATTACTTACGCACAACGTATTAAACAATTGCTAAAACTCTCTTAATATGTGTGCCAGCGCGAAGCAGGTGCTCAATGCTGGGGCCATCGTGGGACCGAATCGCCAATGCAATGGATGACATGATTCATTTCTGATGATAATAATTTGATCCTTATGGACCTCACGGGCTCAATGAATCCATTTCAAACGTTATGTCAAAGTTGTAAGGTATTCTTGATGCCAACGGGACTAAAAATCCTAATATAATCATTGCAATAGTTGCCAACGTGTGAGTCTGTTTGTGTAATCAGGCGTTGCCACTCGTGCAACTGATATTAAAGGCGCTAATGTAAGGAAATGACAAGTACTGAAAAATCAGACCAGCTGCCAAAGAGAGACGTATGCCAAATTTTAGCTCAATCGGATTAATCGGCACGTGCACTTGAAAAATGGATCACAAGATTTGAAATGGAAAGACAGACAGATAGACATACGAACATTGTAAGTTAAATTTTTTATTGTAAAAATAAAATTGAACCTTTCATGATGTTTTTATTTATTTCAATAAGCGCGAACAATATATATAAGAAAAAACCTATTGCAAAAGATATCATTAATTTAAAAGAGAACAAATTGAAGTTAATGTTACATTGAAACTGCTACTGGTTGTAATCTTCGTGATTTGAGTCCATCATCGAAGCACTCTTTTGAAAAATGTTTTGAAAAGATGCAACTATACTGAGTCTACTCTTAGTATTACATAAAAACACTATTCATTTAGGCTGCAATATCTGCAGGCATACTAAAACAAAAAACATGCGTTAACAATTATATCGATATCGATGTAAATTTTCCCATCATTATGAGTAATCTCTTTGGGAATACGATTATTAAGATTCTATCTAAATCTAATCATTTATGCTAAAGGAAAACAGTCAATCTGGTGTAGTAATTATGCATCTTCAAACTAGTTACATCTTTTTTAGAAAATACATTTTATCTTTATACAGCAAAACCAAGTCACTGGCCGAAGCTTACATAATTTAGCTTCATCTTTTCTAGACTAATAAGATTTGCATTCCAATATAAAGCACGGTATTATAGTTGTGTGGCACGATGTTTTCACAAACGTTTTAATTATATATCTTATTATTAATTGAAAACAAACTAAATGTCTCCGAGAACACAATCACTAGACAAACAAATATTAACCAAATATTAACCGATAAAATTGCGTAAAGCCTACGTCAAAATGGCATGTCATAACGAAATTGTTCGAGTTTTGGCGGGAAGGCGAAGAGTGCTGTTGTCAATTCTTTTTAATTTCCAAAACTTGTGTTATTTCGAATAATAATGTGTAATGTTGGTTAAATTTAAGCATTAGGTATTCTTATGTGTGCATGAGTAAAGGTAAGCGTAACCAATGAAAAAACGTGTCATTTCAATTTCGCTCAAAACGGCCCTCGCAATTGGTATGTAAAGTATCCATCGCTTTATTATCCAGGGTGGGGTACTTCATCAATTTCATTATCATCGTTATCATTAAGTTCATCGGGGAGTTAAATAAATTTATACAAACACGATTATGCATCTCGCTGGACACTTGCAAAATATACTTAAAATTAGGGTGAAGCCGTAATTTAAAAAAGAATAAGAATGAATTCAAATGAACTTATAAAAATTTGTAGGTATTTGCTAAATACGATGTTATTTCGTTCTGAAACCAACAAATTTGTTTGAAATGTCGTGTGACGAATATTTTGTGGTTATTTCATTTGTAATAGTAGTTGTTCTGCTGGTCGTAATTGTTAGACTTTATTAAGCATGTAGATCTATTTAAAAAAATAGATTTTTGGATTGTTTCGGATCGAACGCACTAGAATCGATTCTCGATTAAATCGAGCATCAAATCATCGCAGCGATCCACGATTTTAATGAATGTGCTGATAAAATGAAAATATTTTTTGATCCTTATGGGGTACCATTTTTGAATGCTTTAAATTTAGAGGCTATCAAATAGACACCAGACTTAAAATACTTTTAGCTAAGTGCCTTGTTTTTTTACAATATACGTGCTTTTAACTGACTTCAAAAAAGGAGGAGGTTCTTAATTTGACTGTATGTTTTTTTGTGTGTATGTTACGCGATTATTTTGCCAATCACGAATCGATTTAGATGATTCTTTTTGCATTGGGTTTAGTATAGTTCCAAGGTGGTCCCATTTTAATTTCATCGATATTGGACGTTGGACTTTGAAAATAACGACAAACAATGCAAATGCGTAGATTGAGATATTATGGGTTTTACGTCAATCCTATAAGTACCCTGGTATTACTGCTTAAAAAACTCATATTGTCGATTACCATTCTTTTTCTCATTGTAACGTGAATTGATTTGATTCAAGGACTTCAGAATCGATTCAAGGACTTCAGAATCGATTCAATGCCTCACATTGATGTAAAAAACAATTATTTAACTTGAAGAATCGATTTTTCGATTAATCGATTTCAAGCCGTCATGCCTAGACGTTATGTTAAATACATAAATAAAGCTACAAACGTGCTTATTATGATTTGATTATAACGAAAAATTATTTATGTTTGATTGTTTAGATCAGAAGGCGCGCAGACTTTTTTTTCTCATAGACCACTTTCAAAATTTTGCTGGTTCCGGTGGACCCTCTGTAGCTACATTTCTACCATATTCCCAAAACTCGACAAAAAATTAGAAGATTAGATCTTACTATGGAAATTTGTAAAAAGTATGTATAATAAATAGGCAGGTAAATACTTACTTTTTTACACTGGCAAACACTAACAAGGAATCACTTTACTTTTCTTTTCGAAATTGCGGAAACAAATGAGTAACGTTTATCCTTGGCATTCGTATTTATATTGGTGAAGAATCAAATAAGTTCATGCAAGATATCACTTCCCTTTGCACGTCCGGTGCACGCCCATCCGGTGGCAGCGACTGATGTCCTGCGCTGTAAAGCCAGTCACCTTAAGCTGAGTGATCACAGCCTTAACAATGCAGGCTGTTGTATGCGTGTGCTTGTGCTTGTACGTATGCGTGTGCGTGTGCAAGTGCATGTACGGATGCGAGTACGGGTGCGGGTGCGCGTGCGCATGGGCGTGCGTGTGTGTGTGTGTGTGTGTATAAATTACGCTGTAGGCCTGTAGGCCGCGGGGCCATTACAGCTTCACCAGACAAGAGGGCGAGCGTCCCACCACTTCGCTTGAGCCAGAAGAGCAGCTAGTTCAAGAGCGCCTCAAGGAAGAACGGTCTCGGCTTAGGCAATCGCTATGGGGAAGGGCATATACTAGGTGTTTCTGCCGTGCTGCTTTGAACCGGCCGGCGGGCAAGGGATTCTTCGAATTTACCGGCGAGATTGGTGTCTGATCCTATGTGCGGGATCTGTATACGAAAGAAGGGATTTAAGGGCATCGGGAGGGTTGGTGAGAACATATTGCGGACGGCGGTAGTAGCTGATAGGAGAGGCGGCAGCGGCTACGATTAGCGGATTTCTATGATAGGACGCGTTCGCGGAATATCGGGTTGTCACCTTTTTAATAAAGATGCGAATAGGTTCGACTCCGAGATCGGAATTGAGATCGACATTCCGTATGAACCACGGGAACTCGACAGCTTTGCGGAGGAAACGGGATTGAACCATTTGGAGTCTACCGATGTGAGAGCAGGCGGCGTGCCCGAACACCTCACAAGCGTAGATCATGATGGGTCGTATACAATCTTTGTAAAGTGTCACCTTATTCTTAAGGGACATTTTACTCCGCTTGCAAATCATCGGGTAAAGACGACCGAGCACAAAGGCAGCTCGATTACGGACTCGCTTGGTGTGCAGTCCCAAGGTCATGGTATTGTTTAGGGTGACCCCTAGATATTTGAACTGTTTGACCCAGGGAATAAATAGTTCGGTCGAACATAGCCACTTGACCGAGATTACTTCTGGGGCGGCACAGGGAGGAGCGTGGGGTAGCACCTCTGGAGAGGAACACCGCAGCACTCTTGTCCGGGTTCGCCTCAATACGCCACTTCCTGTTCCTATCCCCTGGGGTATTGGCGGCTGTATGAAGGTTTCTGGTAATGAAACCTTTATTCATATGCGAGACATATAGAGCGAGACAAATTCGCGAATAGGGCTAGCTGCACCTTACTCGTACGAGGAATATTGACGTGTAAAGGCTGAATATGAGGGGGGAGAGAGCGGAACCTTGTGGGACACCAGCTTGTATGGAGTGGGGCGTAGAGCGCATTTCGACTCGATACCGAAAGGCGCGATTCGTAAGATGGCCATGAGTATGTCCGGCACATCCACTTGGAAACGTTTGTTGATCAAGCCATCGGGCCAGACTTTGTCGAACGCCTTCTCGACATCAAAGAAAAGTGCACCCAAGAGTGTAGACGGGTCTGGGTTAATTGAGACCGGTAAGAATGAGCTCCGTGATGCGGTGCACTTGATCGCCGCAATAGTGTTTGGCTTGAAAACCAAACTGCTTATTGATGCGAATACCCCTGGACAATATAAAGTCTTTGAGCCACACCAGAATCAGGCGTTCGCAGATCTTTGCTAGGGAATTGAGGACGCTGATGGGGCGCTAACTCGTGGGGCGGTCACGAGGTTTACTGGACTTGGGAATGCTTATGACGTCAGCCATCTTCGACTTAGTGGAGGAGGGGGGTACAGTTCGTCCTGGCGGCGTTAAGAATGGCCACTAACAGATGAGTAGAGCGGGCAAGCATTTGAGTACCTACGCGATTAGAAATACCGTCAGATATTTTTCCGATTGAAGACCTTTAATCAAGTCCTCGATCTCGGTCTGCGTAATAGGGGGTAAAGAATCGGTGGTGGGAGGGGCGCTTGCGCTCGACTTCCCTGTCGATCGAATCGACATGAGCCGGGTTACCGGGCAGAGAGCTGGGAGAGCACTGGCTCTCGAGAGGGACGAAAAATGGCACCACCAAAGGCAGGCAAAAGCGCACGGTACTAAAAAATTAACAGGTTCTTCCGCTTTTGTGCAATTACAACTTTTAAATGATACGAGTAAGGTACAATATGCCCTAATTTTATAGGTATGATACAAACATATATTATAATTATCTACTCACGTGTATTTAGGGACATTTTTAGTGTAACTATTGAACGGGAATGTGTAAACTGTATCTTTTTATGAGATATTGATGGCCTGCCGAGTTTCTCGCCGGAACTTTTCAGTGTGAGGTCGCGTTCAGATCCGGTGGCAGTTGTAAAAAATGTTATAATTTTTGACGTCTCAGAGCTCTTGTTGGCCTATGCAATAAGAATTTATGACATTGAAATAAATTGACATGTCATATTTTAAAATCATTTATTATCACACAATATTCATTACAAAATTCATAATTAATAATTCTTGTTCGTTCTACACTTAATACTTATGACTTTGATTTTCAAATAACTTGACGTATAAAAATTAATAATTATTTAATATTACACTATTTAATACGACATTCATAATTAATAATTCTTCCTCTTTTTCCTATACCTTGTATTCTGTACCGGCGTCTTCTGTTCTGTCGGCTTCTGTTCTACATTTTTCTTAAATTTGAATAATCCAGCGCATTTTTTGACCTTACTCAAGACTTTTCTCAGTAATAGTACTAGTATTATAAGGACAAAAGCAACCTGGTCGACCATCCAGCGTTGATACCACGCGTATTCATTCGAAATGGAACGGAGATGGTATGCTCCTGCACAATAAGAGAAATAAACATCTTTAGTGCAGAAATAAATAATAAGAAGTGTAATTTCCAAGTAAATGCAGTATGTAAATTAAATTTATGAACTGCAGTATATGCCATCTAGTGGTAAAAAGTTTATTACAGTGCTATTCTGTGGTGGATAGTGATCATTACTCTTATGAGCGCCATCTATTACCGAGTAGTAAGACAACTAAAATTAAACGAAAGGGTTTCGCATTCTTTTTTTTGTAATTATTATCTTATCTTATTTTTACATATAGTGCGACGAGGATATTTTCGCTCGTGGCCAAAACCGGAATAACAGCTGTCATCAAACGAAATGTCAGTACATGACAGTCGCAGAGTTGCCGTTTGCTGTGATATTTACCCAGCTTCTTTTTTAATATGTAACCGTGCAGACCCACCCATCTCGATGGAAATAGGAACATTTTACTAAATGTTAACCCTAATTTCACCCCAAAGGCCCTGTTTGACAAGGGTCAATATCATCCACGAGTCATAGGATCCTTGTCGGTCAATAAGTATGTGGGTGCGTATATTAAAATAAAAACAATAAAATTTAAGTTTTACTTATTTAACATGTTTACTTTTCAAATTCAGCGCTATCTATTATCAAATAGTTTTTTTAATATACCTGGGTATTGTTTATAAACGCATCCACGACGCTGTTGGCCGCGGAGTCTTTACAGCTTTACCGGACAAGAGGGCGAGCGTGCAACCACTACGCTCGAGCCAGAAGGGCAAGGTGTAACCAGTTTATGGGCGCCTCCAGAAGGACTGGCCTCGACTTGGGCAGTGGGATAGGGGAGGGCATATACTAAGTGTCTCGCTGTGGTGCTCTGCACAGCCCGGCGGGCAAGGGATTCTTTGACCTCGCCGGTGAAGTCGGGTTCTGATCAATAAATCCTAGTGTGGGGCTACTTTTTTATAAATAAATTAAAATCTTTTAAAAAAAAGGTAAACCGACCTCAAAAATAAAAATCAATATTTGAAGTCGGTTACTTGGCACCGACCCCAAATTTTTATTTTTTGCTTTTTGAAGTCAGTTTACCTTTTTTAAAAAGATTTTTATTTTACAATTTTAAGTGACCAGTGAATTATTAACTAATATTTATATACCTATATTATGTTATTTTGCCGAGTTAGGATTACAGGATACAGTAAGGTACCTACAGGATTGATATAATAACCATAATAACGGGATCTATACACTCGTGCTGTTTTTCGTTAAGGAGTTCCTTGGTACATCTTCCAAGTCCAAGGTCCAATACCGATGAAATTAAAATGAGACCACCGTGGAGCTATATAAAAAGAAGCATCAAAATCAATTCATGATTGGCGGAATGATCGCGTAACATACATACAAAAAAAACATACAATCGAATTAAGAACCTCTTCCTTTTTTGAAGTCAGTTAAAAAAGAAATAATATGATGCATGCGCTTAACACATTTTTCTCGTTATTTCCTGTTTTTTTTTATTATGATGATGTGATAATGAAGAAAATAGTTCTGTTACGCTATATTTAAACTTTATTTAAAATAAACAACATTTTACCGCCATCAAGGAGTAACGAGCTAAAACAATAAAATTAAACTTACCCTTTGTCTCAATTGCCAACTCAGTGTAGTGTGCTATTAGTTCTGCTGGCGAAACAGGACGTAAGCGGAACAACTTTGAAGCTGCCTTCGCTCGTTTCTGGTAGCTGGAGACGAAATATTTTAATTAGGATAAGCTATCAAGTTATCTGTTAGCATAACGCTAAAAGCGTTCCCTGTTGCCAGCCAGGTGATTCAAGTTTATTAGCCATTTATTCATTAAATGCGCACAATTATTACTCAGAGCTACTAGTGCTGTTTATTTTTACTTCTCTGACGGTTCATGAAAATTGAAGAAGGTTTACGTTCTTATGCCCAAGAGCGTGCCCGTCGCGACCCCTGCCAGTCATTGTGGCTGCAATCTTGGACCAAAGAGGTACCGCAGTGTGGGCTAGGGCGTCCCCCCCAGGGCAACGTCTACTGGCCCGACCCCGTCGGTACAAATACAGGTGGAAGCGGCGATGGGGGCCGCTACCTATCACATCGGACCCGAACTGGCGAGTGGTGCGATGCAGAGTGCCGAATAGGCTCTTGGAATATACGGGGTGGTATGAAAGATAAGGACATGAATGATGTAATGACAGACGCATGGATGGTCTGTGTGTAACAAAGATTAAGCGAAAGGTCAGTGAATTCTGTTATTTTCCTGATGGCAAGATGGCTCTGTGGGTTGGGGTACCGCAGAGCAGTCGTGCCAGCATGGAGGTTGGTTATTTTGCTGTCCCATCGTCTGGCCTCTAGAGTGAGAGACTTTAAAACTGGGCGTCATTAGCGTATTTTTGGTCGCGTCATATGTTCCCTAAGCTCGTCGACACCTTAGGACCTTGAGAAGTTTTGGGATAATGTCAGGGAAGCTCTGGATCTGGCTGAGGCGAACGAAAAGGTGATTTTGTGTAGCGACGGAAAGTGAACGGATGGGTACCAGGCGGCAAACTTGTGGCGCTACTCTGGGTCCTTATGGTGATAAGATAGTGAACGATGCAGGTAAGGTCATTGTAGATGTGTGTTTGGAAAGGGGCCTCCTTGTTTCTAATAAGATATTCCAACATTCATATGTATACGTGGAGAAGGAATGAACAAAAAGCATGATAGATTGGATCCTGCTAGGTAACTATCTCCAAAGCAAATTTCAAGATACGTGTGCGTATAGAGGCCCATCTCTTGAATCGGACCACTATCTCGTAGTTGCGCTGCTTAGTGATTTCTTTTTTTTTAAAGTTTGCCCACACTAGGATTTATTCCTGTGTCGTGGGTGCGTTTACAAACATGAAAATTCACATACACAAATACCCAGATCAGAACAAATAACACAAAGATTTGTCCCGTGCGGGAATCGAACCCGCGACTATTAGACGCAGTGGGCGGGGCGGCTTAAGTTCTTAACCACTGCGCTAAATCGTCCGTCAAATTGATCAGGAACTGAGTCTCTTCGGAGACCTTAAAAGAATAAAGGTTGGAAAGTTGCAAGATGAGAGCGTGAGGAGAATATATGTCTGATATATCTCAGAAAGAATGCAAGGATTGTGGTTGGTAACGACGTGCTGGAGCAAGAGAATGAGTTTGTATATCTTGGTTGCGCCTTTGGTAAGGATGGGAAATACATCCTGACATAGAGAGAAAAGTGAGTGCAGTTAACAGAGTGAATGGTACGATGGGAAAGCTACTAGGGAGTAGGCAATTAAGCCATAAGGCACAGCTAACAACACATAACGAAGTGCTTGTCCGAACGCTGTTATATGGCAAGGTATGTAAGAAGAAAAATGAAAGTAGGATAAACGCGGTCGAAATGCGTGCTCTGCCGAAGATGTGCCAAGTGAAGCTGACAATATTCGCAACAGCGAGCGTAGTAAGAAAGCGAGTAGGTATGAAATATAGTATCGGTGTAAAGATGAGAAAGGGTATGCTCCGTTGGTTCGGGCATATAGAAAGAATGTCAGAAGAAAAAATAACAAAACATATACAATGCGAAAGTGGACGGAGGACTTTTGTGTTTGGACCTACATAGACCGTGTGTTATCTGAAGGACAAGTCAAGAGTCAGTAACCGGCGAGGGGGTATGAGAGGAACTATGAAAATGGAGGAAGCTAGAGAGGTATCTAAGGGAAGAACCTGTTGGAACTCTGTACTTCCAGCATACCCCACAAGGGATCCGTGATGATATAGATAGATGGTTAGATAGAAGTTCCAACAGGTTTCTTCCTTACAGAACTCTCTGACTTCCCCCACTCTTATAGTTCGTCTCAAACACGCTCGCCGGTTACGAAGACTATTGACCTGGCCTTCAAATGAGACAAGGTCTATTAAATACACTCATGCATTTTTATTATTAATATGATATTATTAAGTCATTATTCTTAGCTTGGGTAATTGCTTTAGTCATTTTATATGATTATATATTTCCTTCAAGTTTTTATTTTATTTCATTAGGAGACCTAACAGCTTATAAATATTCTAATTAAACACAAAAATAAGAACAACAGACTAATTAAAAGTTGTCACAAAAAATATAGAAACTAACTAGAGAGGAAAAAAAAATAAAAAAGGATACACAGATGCACAATGATAATCAGTTTTAGATGAATCAATTGGTCTTAACAATTAGTTCCTTACACTATTGATACTGTTGTGAAACAAATCCAAATTGATATTGTTAAGACCATTTTCCTCAGTTCGTCATCTCCTCATTGTAAAATATAATCGTAATCATTAAGCTGATTACATTTACCTATCTCTGCTTCCTTGTATACCCAACTCTCATTTTCATTCAGCTATCACCTATTTTTATTATTCTTTCGCTACAAGACACAAGATGTCGCTACTCACGTATTATTTTGAAGCAATTCCCACAAGTTTCCAACCAGTTCATCCGTTACATCTCCAGTTAAGTCGACCCTCCTCGCGTATCCAGCTATCACTGCCCTCTCAGCGTTCAGCGACTGTTCTGCGAACACTGGCACAACTAGAGTAGGAACTCCCGCCTTCACAGCTTCCAGTGAACTAAGTACTCCTCCGTGTGTTATAAAGACACGTACATTTGGATGAGCTGTTGACAAAAGAACTTTAAAGTTTTATCTAAAGTTTTATTCAAGAAAAAGCCTATACTCTCACCTGCCACTGCACACAGCTAGGCAAAGACATTCTCTCATATAGTGCGAACAGGATATTTTGGCACGTGGATAAAATTGATAGGGCATTGGTGTAAAAATAGGGTTATTATTAAGTAAAATTTTCATACTTCTAGGAAAATATTTCAACAGTTTCAACCGCACGGTTAGTTAGCATTAAAAAAGAACTTGGGTAAATTTCATAGCAAACTCTGCATCTGTAATGAGGTGACATTTCACTTGACATCGTTAGTTCAGATGTTGACCGAAAAAATCCTTGTATAACTGTAAATAAAAAATCATACTCTGGTTACCATGAGGCCCACTGAGCACAAATTGCCGGAGAAGGTAAGTTTGTGACCACCTGCTGTCAGAACTTATCAAATCGTATATGTGTCGAACTTGGTGTTCTTACCGATCACCAAGGTTAAGGAGCGGTCGACTCGGACATTCTAAAACGGGTGACCGTATGTGGCATTTTCATATTCGAGAGTCTCCGTGCTTCGGAAGGCACGATAAGCCGTTGGTCCCGGTTACCACGCAATGTGGTATTCGTTAAGCCAATTTGGATGCCTTATAGACGTTCATAAGTTCCAACAGCAGGTGGCCCCACACCTGCCTTCACCGCACCGCACTGGGTCCGCGTGGTGGAGTATTGACCTAATCTCCCTCACCTCGATTTGTGAGAGAAGGGCTTTGCCAGCAGTGGGTCAGCAAAGGCTACTGTTATTAAAAATTACTATCACATGAAGTAGTAACCGTCCCAACTGCTTAAGGTGCCTTCCAAAATACGAAGACGTTCAAAATTAGAAATGTCACTAGGCGTCACCCATCTGAAACCGACAGAGTCTTACGCTGCTTAACCTTGGCGACAGCTAACAGTCCTACTAGCACCGCTCTCGTTATTCAATAATTTTAAGAGCTGATTCTTCATCAGATAAAATTCATACATTTAACAAATGACTAAGCAATTGAATAGAAATTTAATTTAAAAGACCTTTTTATAAACAAGATTTTATGGCAAAACAACACGGAGATATCCTGGTCAGTTGATGAGTTTCTTTGACTTCCTTCCGGCTCCATCATCAGCCCTTAGAGCCCAGACATGGCGGAGTTATATTAAGTAGTTGGGTGGTTCCGTTGGTTACCTTTCGGATCCATTATCAGGCCCTGGACACGATGCGGGTCTAAATTGCTCGTCAAGACAAATCCAAGGAGCCCAGACATGGCGGAGTTATATTAAGTAGTTGGGTGGTTTCGTTAGTTACCTTCCGGATCCATCATCAGCCCCTGAATACTATCTGGTTGTGTAGAACTTGTCAATACCAAGCCTATCTAACAAGCCTAAACACGGGAGGGTTACGTTGTATACTTCACATGTTCCTATGGCTATCTTCCGATTCCATCATAAGATCAGGGCCCCTAGTCCGTTATTGCAATTTTAATAAATTTGTTGATAATTTTTTTTTTTTTTTTAAACGTAGCCCCTCACTAGGATTTATTCCTGCATCGTGGGTGCGTTTACAAACATGAAAATTCACATACACAAGTACCCAGACCGGAACAAATAATTGTGGATCACACAAAGATTTGTCCCGTGCGGGACTCGAACCCGCGACTATTAGACGCAGTGGGCAGAGCGGCTTAAGCTCTTAACCACTGCGCTTAATCGTCGTCAAAACCAATCAAACATTCAATTATTGACACCGCAATTGTTAGTTTTGACAGTTTTCATTCTAATAATTCAATGCTTTCCAATTCTTATGGTACCTATCAATAATTATTATGGTTTTCCGTATCCGTAGGTATCAGTGACAGCCTCGTTGGTCTGATGGCAAAGCGCATCGCTTTGTGATCACGAGGTCCTGGGTTCAATTGCTAGGTCGGACAAATGTAGTTTTTCTAACGAAAAAATCCCAGTATATTCGCATATATTCCCCAGGCGCGGGTGGCATAGGTGTACTGAGTACATCCACTTTTCACCGACGATGTTAGGTCCCATGTAATAGGGGGCGAGCCTACTGCCATATACCGGGCACCCAGACTCCGGACTCATACTGGGAAGTTTTCGTTAGAAAAACTACATTTGTCCGACCTAGCAATTGAACCCAGGACCTCGTGATCACAAAGCGATGTACTTTGCCACTAGACCAACGAGGCAGGCACAAATATTTGTGTAACCCCACAAATATTTGTTTAGTTCTATAGCAGTTTAAGCACCGCTGACTCGAGCGGTTTTACAACACAATTTCATTTACATTCGAAGCGATCAATTTTCTTTCTACTGAAAATCACTATTAAATTTTTTCTTTACCAAGTATACTACGCTGTGGCATCCAACGTCTCAAATATACGTTAGGGGGTAAGGAGACGACCGTCGCTTCTAACTTCCACAACACAGTCTCCTGCAGTCTCGCCAAGGCCCGAAGCAGAGCGTCGCGAACGTTCTCCGGGAACTTCGAAGCGCGATGCCCTATATTGAAGTAAATTACCCCATGACGTGACGCATCTAGGAGGTCTTGGAGGTCCTGCGGAGGTAACAAGACTTAAGATGTGGATATTTAATGTCTGGTGAGAATTAAAAGGTGGTAAGAGGCGCATTGTAGCGAAAAAATAATGGTTTCGCCGCATAGCTGCTGCGCCGCAGCGTGACTTGGGGAGTTGTAATGTACTGAAATGTACGGGAGAGTCACGCAGCCACGCTCGGCGCGACGGCAAACTTCATGCCCCGCGCCGGATCACAGACGAAGCATGGTGGGAGCTTGACGCCAATATGTGTGCGAGCGGGACGTTAGTGTTGGTCGTGCCCCCAGTGTGACGTGCGCGCTGCGCTGCGGACCGCCGGTAGAGCGCCAGCCGCACGCCACCGTCGCGTTCCGTCGGCTATTTAAACAAACCTTGTTACCTCATTATAGTTAGGAAGAAGCACACCACGTACGTCGGTATATGCTCGTCCTCTACATGGGATCTAACACCGTCGGGGAAGTGAGTGTACCCAGTATACCTCTGTCATACCCGCCTTGGGAATATGACGATGTATGATACATATCAACAGACATGAAGGAGATAAAAAGGTACGCCACAAAAAAGGCTCTTATTTACCTTAGGTATTGGTGGGACCTACTCATTAATATGATACCCAGGGACGTAACAACGGCATGATAAACGCCGGTGTGGGCGATTTGGGAGAGTTTACGAACAAAATCGATACATCTATTTAAAAAATACTCTTTGTCCCACCTAAGATATGAACCCACATCCTCGAGCTAAACCAATGAGGCAGATGTCTAGTTACTATTATAGAGCAGAAAAAAATTATAAATCGTGACTAAATCCAAAAAAAAAATTGTTATAAATTATAGAAGTCAATATAATTACCAAATTTAATATCCATTTCATTTTATTTATAACATTAATTTATAACGGACACAAAGGTGACAATAAGGCACGCCTCAAAATAGGCGCCCATATTTTGGTAAAAGCGGGGACCTCCTCATCAATATGATGCCTAGCGACCCTAACAACATTAGGTGGCGTGAGTCACGAAGATTTAATTGTTTATTATTAGGCAAATGTTCCCAAATATTTAGCAGATAACTCGGAGCACATTTCATAAATTGACATAATACATTTCTTATACCATAAATTGACTTAACAAATTTTACTGTACAGCGTATGTGAAATTCGTGTTTGTAAACGCGAAATTAAAAAAAAAGTATGTCTAATAATATAATAATAATATTAGCCCTGTTAAGAAACTGCCCCACCGTTGGGCACGGGCCTCCTCTCAAACTGAGATGGTTTAGGCCATAGTCCACCACGCTGGCCCAGTGCGGGTTGGCGAACTTCACCCACCTTCGAGAAACTCTTAGGCATGCAGGATTTCTCACGATGTTTTCCTTCGCCGTTAAAGCAAGATTTTTTTTTTTCTAAAGAAAGTTTGTTTTTGACACCCATAATCGCAAAAAAAAATTGTTTTGAAGGTGATAAATTGGCACGCCTCAAAAAAGGTGCATACTAACCTTAGGTAAAGGCGGGGCCTCTTCATCCATATGAAAACCTGCGATGTTAATAACATTAGGCGGCGTGGTGAGTGCCGGTGTTACAGACTCGTGAGAATTCATGAACAATATCGACACGTTGTTCAGCGCCTCATCGAAGGTAGGAAGAGGCACGCCTCGCGCCATTGCGAGAGGCTCGAATAGTTGCTTGTAGAAATCGTCTGTGTTTTTACGATCTAACCTAAAAGGTAAAATTTCATTAAAATGGTAAGTTTTTTTATACGGTCATAGATTAGGGGATATCTACAACAGTATTATCGCAACGTTACTTTGTTGTATGAAAGACATGTGTATTTACGTATAGTATAGCTCAGTCTCTTTCATACGGTAAAGTTAGAGGAAAATAATACTGCTAGAGAGGTTATGGTCACAGGTTTCAATTTCGACTCGTACCTCTAGATTTTTTCAAAATGAATTTTAGTAATTGTGTTGTAATATGCTAAAGGTAAAGAAAATCAAAATAAGAAATAAACAACATGGCCGGAGGTGTAATCTACATTTCGCAAACGATTTTAGGCCAGTATTACAGAACGTAAATCACTTTTGTACTAAAATGTAACGTTTTAAAACTAGGTTTACGACTGTCATTCGTTCTGTAATATAGGCCTTAAAGCAGTGATAGCCTAGTGGTTAAACCCAGGCACGCATCTCTTGTCTTTTCTTCTTTAAGTTATGGCTTCACACCAATTTTAAGTATAATTTGCCAGTGTCCAGTGAAATATATAAAAGTGTTTGTTTAAATTAATTCAACTCCCCGATGAACTTGATGACAACGATGATAAGAAATTAATGAAGTACCCCACCCTGGATGGTAAAGCGGTGGATACTTTACATACCAATTGCGACGGCCGTTTTGAGGGAAGTCACGTTTTATCACTTTGTTACTATTACCTTTACTCATGCACATATAAGAACACATCATGCTTAATATTCCACTAACATTACACATTATTAGTAAAAATAACACAAGTTTTGGAAATTGAAACATATTGAGAATATTACTCTTTTACTTCCCGCCAAAAAAAACCCTCTTATCTTTGAAAGAGTGTGCGTATAAAAAATTAACTATCTATCACTTGCTTAAGGGTGAAGAAAAACATCCTGAGGAAACCTGCTTAAGAATTGCTCGTGTGTAAAGTTCGCCAACCCGCACTGGGCCAGCGTGGTGGATCATGGCCTAAGCCCTGTCAGTTTAAGAAGAGGCCCGTGCCTAACGGTGGAACAGTTAGGGCTGATTAGACTTAGAATAAAAATAATTCAGAAGCGCATCAAATTAGTATCTGCGAAGCAAGTAGTCACACGTTCACACGAGTAGTCACACTGTGACCTTCGTGCGGAATAACGTGAGCATAACGTATTCTGCGCGTGTCAAATTAAATTGAATTATGCCGTCTTGTGTCGTTACTGCCTGTAAAAATGCTGTTGAGATCAAAAAGAAACATGATGGGATCGTATTTTATACCTAACTAGCGCATTCAGGTGCCGTATTATTTAAATATCAAATTATTCCTCCGACTGTAATTGTCATAGTAGAAGACGCGTCCATTTTTTAGTATTGCTAATGTAATAATTTTATTTCATTCATTTCCTGAGGCCTTTATTAGTTATAGTCAATCAATCAGCCTATCGTAGTCCATTGCTGGACATAGACCTCTCCTAACACGCGCCCTTGCACACGGTCCTTCGCCTTCCGCATCCAGTCTGTCCCAGCGACCTTTTTGAGGTCGTCGGTCCATCTAGCTGGGGGCCGTCCTACCTTACGCTTACCAAGTCGCGGTCTCCACTCTAGGACACGCTTGCTCCATCGGCCGTCGGTCCTGCTGCAGATGTGACGACCCCATTGCCACTTTAGCTTACTGAGTCTGCGAGCTATGTCGGTAACTTTGGTTCTTTGTCGGATTACCTCGTTACGAATTTTATCCTTCAAAGAGACAAGAAGTCTCTTTGAAGGATAAAGTTCTAGTAAATGGTATTAATTTAATTAACTTCTACATCATCGTTTTAATATTTATTAATATGATGAAGATACATTTTCTACAAACCTTAATATTTTAAGTAGGTATATCTGTTTCTTAAGTTGAATATGCATTAAAATACACGTTACTATTATAATGATTTTATTATCTATCTATCTCTATCTATAACCTCACGCCAGATCCCTTGCGGGGTAGGCAGAGAGTACAGAGTTCTAACAGGTTCTTTCCTTACATACCTCTCTGGCTCTCTGATTTTATTATCATATACTCTAATGTCGTCAACATTTACCCCAAAAAGTGGTAATCTTTCCGGGCTGCCAACATTACGCGGGTGGAAAGTGCGGTGAGTGCGGGACCTTTCTTGAATTTTTGGCGTCACCGCGCGACGTGCGATTACGACTGGACGCGGTTTCTGGATTATATTTATTCTAAGTTATTATAATACGGGCCTTAGTTTCCAAGAAAACAACCAAACATTGAGTACTGATATAGTGCGACAAGGATATTTGGGCTGTGGATGCCATTGATAGGGCGTTAGTGTGAAATTAGGGTTATTCGCCTTCCGATATCGCGTCGAAATGACGCGCTCCACTCCCCACTCCACCCGAGCTGGAGTCCCGCAGGGCTCAGCTCTCTCGCCCCTCCTGTATAGCCTTTACACGAACGACATTCCAGTAAGGTGCATCTAGCCCTATTCGCGGATGATACCGCACTCTACGTCTCGCATAGGAATAAGGGTTTCATTACCAGAAACCTTCAGGCAACCGCCAATTCCCTAGGGAAATGGTTCAGGAAGTGGCGTATTGAGGTGAACCCTGAGTATGTCGCCCCTTGCCCTTCTGGCTCGAGCGTAGTGGTTGCACGCTCGCCCTTAAGTCTGGTGAAGCTGTAAAGGCCTCGCGGCAAACAGCGTACATCACTCACACACACACGCACGCACGGACGCGCGCACGCACGCACGCACGCACCAAAAGTTCCTTGTAGGTGTACTTTGTACGCCTACAATTCGCCGACGACATTAGGTCCTAAAATATGTTTCACCTAGGGGCAATCGCACAGGTGTTCTTTGTACACCCACATTTAATCGACGGAAAACGACATAGAAAATGTTTCAAACATCGCTTTAAAATATTTTCTTTTCATAAAAATCTTGTTTCTTTCAACAAGTCACGTGGTTTGAATATTTCAAGAGAAATACGGAAAAAACTGTAATAAACGAATTTCCTTCCGAAACGAAACGAACGTAGCCGAGTGTTACCGTCACACTCCCGTCGCGCTCCGTCGGCCATTTGACCAGCGCTCGCAAGGGTGATTTTCGACAATTTGTGCTAAAGCGCTTTACAAAAGATATTTGTTTCATCTTAGCGCTTTGCAACGCAAAGCGCTCGTACGAACGAGGGGTTGAAGTGTGAACAAGTATGTAAACTAACTCACCACTCCGTTACGGAGATAATGAAATACGATAAACTGCTCAATACGCGTTCACTTAAGTCCAAATAGTCGTCGTATAAGATGGGTACAACTGGTATGGCGCGTACGTCATCCACCAGTCCTTCTAGGAACGGGTTGATCGGCGGCGCGCTGAGTAGGAGCCAGGGCACTTGCTGAACTGCCGCCAGACTAGAAGACAACATAATATTAATGCGAGGTAAGTAGGTAATAAAATTGGGAACATTTGCTACAATAAATTAAGTATGGTTTATGGTAACTGCCTCGATGGTCTAGCAAAGAGCATCGCTTAGTGATACATTATTTTATCGATGATGTAATAAGATTGTTTGATGCTCTTTATTATTAATTCTGTTATGTCTGAGGGATTTACATGTCAATCCGTACGAAAGAAAATACGAAGGGAATGTCGAGGCAAATCAGAATCAGAATATTTTTATTCATGTAAACCATTACAGTATTTATGAATCGTCCACAAAGTAACAAAGACTCTACCGCCACTTCGGAATGTCATTCCTGTGGAGAAGAAGGGCAAGAAATTCCACGGTTACTCTTTTAAAATAAAAAATACAATCTTTTTCATCTACATTCTGTTGTGGGGTATGGGAGAACAATGTAGGTTGGTCATTAGGTGAGTCTAAGTTAAAAGAGCGAATGATACTATTTATGAGAATGGGTACATGGTTCCCTCATTTACAAAAAAAGTACATATTGTGTTAAATTAATAGAAGGAAGAGAGGGAATGTTAACTAACAACAGTTGAATAGGTTGTCATGACTCAAGTGGAGCTGGAATAGCATCTATCCAAGCATTTCTATCATTTAAATAATCTTCTTTTGAATAATAAGCTTGCTTACAAAGTGTTCGTTGTACACAAGCTTTGAACTTATTTTCACTAAGATTAGTGACGTCAATTGGAATTTTGTTATAAAATCTAACACAGTGCCCCATGAAAGAAGTGTGAATTTTTGACAGACGAAACTGCGGTTGATCTAATTTATTTCTATGTCGTGTGTTATAGCAATGCCTATCACCTAGCTGATTAAAAAGATCTAAATTTTTTCTAGTATACATAATGTTTTCATAAATATATTGACATGGGACCGTCATGATATTAGCTACCTTGACAATTCTCTTAAAGAGTCGCGACTACTCAAGCGTTAGATGGCCCTAATAGCCTTTTTTTGCAAGATAAAAACAGACTCAATGTCCGCTGCCCTACCCCACAATAACATAAATCTTAAGATACTCCTAATTCAAAGCGATCGCCATCGCATTATGCCGATTAAGACAATATGACTTCAGCTTGGTCCACACAAAATTCTCTGGTCCACAGCCATCTAATATTTAATTTGCTTGAGTGCTTTTTTTCTATCTATCTATCTATAACCTCACGCCAGATCCCTTGCGGGGTAGGCAGAGAGTACAGAGTTCCAACAGGTTCTTTCCTTACATACCTCTCTGGCTTCCTCGATTCTCATAGTTCGTCTCATACACGCTCGCCGGTTACGGAGACTCTTGACTTTTCCATCAGATAAGACTCGGTTTATTTGGTCGTGGTAAGACAGTCTAGGTCTTCCCCGGTACCTGCATCCTTCCACTTTCACATTGTATATCTGTTTTGTCATTCTTTCCTCTGGCATTCTTTCTATATGCCCAAACCAACGGAGCATGCCCTTTCTCATCTTTACACCGATACTATCTTTCATACCTACTCGCTGTCTTACTACGCTGTTGCTAATGCGGTCGGTCAGCTTCACTCCGCACATCTTCCGCAGAGCTTGCATTTCTACCGCATTTATCCTACTTTCATTCTCCTTCTTACATACCCAGCTCTCGCTACCATATAACAGCGTTGGGACAAGAACTCCGTTATGTATGGCCAGCTGCGCCTTATGGCTTAAGTGCCGGCTCCCGAGTAGCTTTCCCATCGCACCATTCACTCTGTTCCCTGCACTCACTCTTCTATCTATGTCAGCGGTGTATTTCCCATCCTTACTGAAGGCGCATCCAAGATATACAAACTCATTCACTTGCTCCAGCACATCGTTACCAACGACAATCCTTACATTCGTTCTAGTTTCTTCCCTTTCAAAAACCATAATCATGGTTTTCTTCACATTCAAGTGTAAGCCATCTTATTTTTCCTAAGCTTATCACTTTTTTTAATTAAGTATCCATACTCATATTAAAACAGAAGCCGCGAGCGCGCATAAAGGACATTATTCGGGGTCCATACATGATATGCCCCAAAATCAACAGCAATAAAAAAATGATTTCCAGTTACCTGTAAATTAACTTCATGCATTTTTTATGAAACGGACAATCGGGGGAACCGAAGCAAAATACTCTTGGTTATAGGCGCTAGGCAAATTTAAATAACAGTCTAGCCTATCGAGGAAGCTTTTTCCATGCACCCGATAAGAAAAGATCTAATAACTTTTACAAGTATCCTTCACTAGCTAAATAGTCAGAGAAGAACGCCTCAGTGAAGACCGCATCGTACTGCGTGGTCACTATAGCGTCCCCAACCCATAGCGCTTTGTTCTGACCATGTGACTTCTCCTCGCAAAGTGTTAGCTATAGATGCAGAGTCTAGCCAACTGGCAAACGTTTTGATTGCAATCTTTTTCTAATCAAATTCTTTATTGGACACATACACAAATTGTTTCAAGGTAAATTAATGTACAAGGCGAGCTTAACTCAAAGTCGAGTTTTCCACCAGCAAACCTTTGAGTGAAAGAGAAACAAATGATCAAAATGAGGATAGGAATAAGTAATCAATTGACTTTTACTTGTGTAATAGACCGTATATTGTTTCGTTTTCTATCAGCTTTAACCACTGTGGAAAGCCCACTTGGCACCAAGCGAATTAAACTTATAGTCGCTAAGAGAGGTGTTTTCATGTACCCCATAAAAATGTGTAATAAATTTTACAGGTAACCTCACCCGGCGAAGATGTCATAGTAGAACGCCTGAGTGAATACAGCGTCGTACTGTGTGGTTACTATAGCCTGTCGCAGTGCTGGCGTAGTAATTACATCATGAGTCACGTTGTAGGCGAACCATTTTCCGAGTGAAAGCTGGTGGAAGAAGTTTTCTGGATTCGTCATGTCGCCGTCTGTGGGCGATAGATTGTTGCTTAATGAATATTGTTGAGTTGAATGAGTAAGTGATTGAATGAATTATTAAAAGCATATTTAAATGGATAATTGAATTATTAATGAAGACAAAAATTAATAAAGGATTACAAAAGCTTAAATGATTAAAGCTCTTGGATAACTGTAAGAAGCAGCTTAAAAATTGATGTCTTCAATATGTTCAAATCGTCATAATTTAGTGAAATGACCCAATTACTTTGTCTGACCAAGGAATTGAATCTAAAACCACGTGATCACCAGACGTACCGTCATTAAACCAATGAGGTAAAAGTAATAAAATAAATTATTTGATATTTTTGGAAACAGTAGTAGTCTCAAAAGAACATACTAAGTATATTCTCATATGTACAAGCAACCAGTGTCATGATTATCAGACGTTACAAATCCATAAGATCACAAGTTACATGTTACAACAACTTTTTACAAGTTCTTGTAAATTACTTTTATCAATGATGAATGAGTTTGTATATCTTGGATGCGCCTTCAGTAAAGATGGGAAATACACCGCTGATATAGAGAGAAGAGTGAATGCAGGTAATAGAGTAAATGGTCCGATGGGAAGGCTACTTGGGAGCCGGCACTTAAGCCAAAAGGCGCAGCTGGCCATGCATAACGGAGTGCTTGTCCCAACGCTGTTATATGGCAGTGAGAGTTGGGTATGTAAGAAGGAGAACGAAAGCAGAATAAATGCGGTCGAAATGCGATCTCTGCGGAAGATGTGCGGAGTCACGCTGACCGACCGTATTCGCAACAGCGTAGTAAGAAAGCGAGTAGGTATGAAAGATAGTATCGGTGTAAAGATGAGAAAGTGTATGCTCCGTTGGTTCGGGCATATAGAAAGAATGCCAGAAGAAAGAATGACAAAAAAGATATACAATGCGAAAGTGGAAGGATTTAGGTGCCGGGGAAGACCTAAACTATCTTACCATGACCAAATAGACCGTGTCTTAGCTGAAGGGCAAGTCAAGAGTCTCCGTAACCGGCGAGTGTGTATGAGACGACGAACTATGAGAGTGGAGGAAGCCAGAGAGGTATGTAAGGAAAGAACCTGTTGGAACTCTGTACTCTCTGCCTACCTCGCGAGGGAGCTGGCGTGATGATATAGATAGATAGATACTTTTATTAAAAATACGAGTCTACAAAACTCACTAGTCAAAAGATAAAAGACAATTTTATACAAGTAAATTACATTTATCAAATAATTTCGCAAGACTTGTAGATTGTATAAACTTGTATTTTTAATTTACAAGACTTTATTTTTGCTTGCAAGAATTTTTTCTACAGTATTATATGTCGGTAACCAAGAAATTAAGGTACAATAACTAGTCAAGTTGTAGTTGTATATTTTTTTCAGATGATTTGTGTTTGAGTGTAAATAACCTATAGTAATTGACGAGAAACAACAAAATAAACACAACTCTAATGTTATATGTAATATTTAGAATCAACGGAAACGGATTTGACTTTGAGTGTAAATAACCTATAGTAATTGACGAGAAACAACAAAATAAACAACTCTAACGTCATATCTATAATATGTAATATTTAGAATCAACGGAAACGGATTTGATTTTGAGTGTAAATAACCTATAGTAATTGACGAGAAACAACAAAATAAACACAACTCTAACGTTATATCTATAATATGTAATATTTAGAATAAACGGAAACGGATTTGATTTTGAGTGTAAATAACCTATAGTAATTGACGAGAAACAACAAAATAAACACAACCCTAACGTTATATCTATCATATGTAATATTTAGAATCAACGGAAACGGATTTGATTTTGAGTGTAAATAACCTAAAGTAATTGACGAGAAACAACAAAATAAACACAACTCTAACGTTATATCTATAATATTTAGAATCAACGGAAATCAAAAATAAACTGCGATAAAATCCGAAAAAATTGTTTCATTTCATGTGTAATATTCGCGTAAATATAAGAACTCAGTACAACGGAAACACTTAAACTTTTTCGTAACAAGTTACAAACTATAAAGGCACTTATAATTATTAACAATGCACGTGTATTTTTTTAACACTGCACTAATTTAAAAGAGAAAACGCTTGTAACGTTTGATAAACAGGGCACAGCGGGTTATGTAGCTGCATGTAGACCTTTAATCCAAGCCATCCCACTTGGTGGTAATCGGTTCATAAGGTAGTCGTTAAGTCAAGTTGAAACCCTGATATCCAGCTTGATAAGTTCCAAGAGCAGGCGGCCACAAACCTCACAACACTGGATCCGCGTCGTGGAGGTGGTACTACACGCGGTTTTTCTCGTAAATTACCGGTGCATTTTCACAAAAATTCGTTTATCAAAACTACATGTGTAAATTACAAGCTACAAGTGATATCACTTGTAATATAAGTGCTTTTTCACACTTGTATTTGTGGTTTTGTTTATAATAAATGCCTTTGTAGCTTGTAAGTTGTTTCGAGAAAATTTGACTATAGATATGACGTTAGAGTTCTTTTTCTTCAGTTGTTTCTCGTTTATAACTACAAGTTAAATACACACAAAAGCAAATTATTTATAAATAATGTTTTATTTTTAAAATACACATACAATAACAACTTGACTAGTTATTATACCACCGACATATAATACAGCAGATTTTTTTTTACCATTTCGCCAAAAATAAAGTCTACAAGATGTAACATAATAAATGCAAGGCTTGAAAGTTGTTTGTTCTTAATCGGTGACTGAATTGATTCCAACAATTTTTAGAGTATTTTACATTTTTTCTTAATTTTGCAAAAAATGCTTTTACCACTTCAGTGCGTTATAAAAAACTAAATTTCTTCTTGATTCATAGCAATAAGGTTCAAATGAATTCCTAAAACGTATTTCTCAAAACGCACACATACACGTACAAGTTTCATTGTTAATTGGGGTATAAAAGTGCTTAAAAAAAGCGTAAAAACCTTTAAATTTGGAAAGTTGGTTTTCGTTTTGAATTTATGAAGCAATTCTATAATCGGGGCGTCTGAGGTCTTGAGTTTATAATGTTACACCTTATATACAATTTAAAACTCTGAAATTATTTTATAAATGTAAAGCACATAAACTTGTGTAAAATTTTCCTGTAACTTGTGAGTTTCTAGGCTCGTATTTTTGATGAACGTTATTTACAAGAACTTGTAATAATGTTCTTATAACATGTAACGTGACTTGTAACGTTTGGTAAACAGAGCAATTTCTCTCACCTCGATCCGTAAGAGAAGGGCTTTGGATAGCAGTGGGAGAGTATAGGCTTATTTTAATAACATACCTTTAGTATAAAGCTTTGTAACGCTAACGTCGATAACTTTTAAAGATTTCGGCACATCCTTTTTAACTAACTTGGGGTAAGGAGTAGCCCATGTGACCTGTACACCAACAATAAAAACAATATAGCTCTTTTGTTAAGTTAAACTAAGAGTGATAGTGATTCCCCTGCAACAACATCAGCAGGGCAGCCTTCAGGGTCGCGGACGCAAGGGGACGGGGGCCCTGAGCGTTCTTCACGAGCAACCCCGAGGAGGAGAGCGGCGTGGTGTGGCCCACGTCGCTGTGAGCACCGCGTCGGTGCGGGGGGGAGCGTGTCATCAAGTCTCCTTCCAATGGCAAGCTCGTCAGAGCGAGGCACCAGAGGGCCACCGTTGCATTCCATACGGAGATCCCGGAGCCCCTCCAAAGTGTTGATGTCGGCCCTGGGATTTATAGCGGGCTTCCCCCGAGGCTCGCGTCAGTCCTAAGCACGATTTCCCAAAAAAAAATAAGAGTGACAGGGATGCAGTTATTTTACAGAGAATAATATGAAACGGATATATTGCGCGCGCGCTCAGAAAAGAAAGTGTTTTATTAAATAAAAAACTGTTTTACAAGCACTTTGCCAAAATTATTCTGTATGGTTTATCGTTGCTATCGCGGTAGCCTCTTAATAGTGCAATGACGTTCTTTGACACATAGACACGCACGACGTACAGTCTCACAAGGCTTTTTTGGCCCGCGGCCAAAATCAGAACTGACGCTGTCATCAAGTGATATGTCACTTTATGACAGTCGCGGACTTGCCGTTTGCTATGAAATGTACCAAAGTTAAACACCGTCACGTCTATATTTTCCAAACGGGGGTGGCAGAGGTGTTCTGAGTACACCCACGCCGACGATGTTAGGTCCCATGTAACAGGGAGCGGGCTTATTGCCATATACTGGGCACAATTCCAGACTCCGGACTCATAATGGGAATTTTTCGTTAGAAAAACTACATTTGTCCGACCTAGGATTTGAACCCAGGACCTCGTGGTCACAAAGCGATACGCTTTGCCACTAGACCAACGAGGGAGTCTTTTTTTATAGTAATCCCAAGTTCTTTTTTCATAGTAATCGTGTAAATTTTTTACAAAATGATAACCCCAACATCACGCCAACCCCTGACCCCTGACGTCCTGTCATTGTCATCCTCAGGCCAAAATATCCTTGTAGCTCTATACACGGCTTCTCAGAAGTTCAGCGGATGGTACCAACTGAGAGCTGCCAAGAAGCTGCGTGTAGCGCGGGTCTGTGTGCGTGATTCCCATTTGGAAAGCTATTACTGAACTACTCAACTATTATTTGAGCAGTGGAGCATCTAAGGCCCACTTGCTCAACCCAGGGTCAGCGTTACCTATTGACTAACTCGAAGTTATAACGTTAAATTGCCTTTAACTTCACGTTATAGCCTCAAGTTAGTCAATAGGTAATGCTAAAGATGCGCGACTGCGAATAATCCGACTATTCGAATCATCTACAACTACTAATTTTCTGATTCGACTTGAACATTAGTAATATACTAATTTTTATATTCGAATGACGACTACTAATTAGTAACTACCAATGGCGATTCGATTAGATTGTCCGCGTCTCTCACCTGATATGAATGAATTATTCGAATGATTCGCCGCTTCTCGCGCTATTTCCGCGCCAAAACCCATTACGTGTGCGAGTGAGCAGTAACAACTAAACTAAATAATAACGCTGCTGCTGGATTGTGTGTAAAAGTACGTTTTAATAAAGTTTCTAGATTAGAATTGAAATATAATTCTCTCGCGGTAATCAAATGCTGAAATGTACGTCAAACAAATGTCTAATAGTAGATTTTTCAAAAGCGCTTACAGTGCTCCAGCACAAAAGGCGTCTGTGCGAAAGTGGGGGTTTTTTGTAGTCTGTGGTGCCACTGATAGGTAAATTCATTATTCGTTCGCCGAACCTTTTATTCATTATTCGTTCATTCAGTCTAGCAAGTCAAAGTCGAATGGGAGGCAGTTAGTAACTAATTTTTGTGAATCATTCGAATAATTCGAATGATTTACAAAGTCGAATGATTCGAATGCAATCATTCGCAGTCGCGCATCGCTGGGTAATGCTTACCCTACAAGTGGGCCTTAGTAATGTTACTTGTGGTAATAATTACCTCATGACCTGCTTTAAGCAGCGCATTGACAATACCCCAGCCTAGTTGGTTGTGGCTGAGGGTCGGCAGGGGGAACACACAGAGGATGTTGTAACTGTAGGCTGTTGTCACCAACACTGATAATATTATTAGAAGCTTCATTTTATCTGGAACAATAGAAGTTATAAGTATCATTAACCCACAGTCAGACGAGCGCTCTTTAAACGCGTTTTTAAGGTATCCTTTATGGCATTGGCCCAGTGCCATACAGAATACGATTTCAATATTCGCATTCGTATTTGCAACTGTGGAGCTTCCGCATCGATTTCGACATCTGCATCCATGGGGATGCCCCCAATAATCAATGCGGATGTTCATGCAGATGCAGGTGTAGTGCAATTCGCGACAAGAAAGAAAGTGCGTGGGGTCGGCGACTGGCGCCTGCCGTAAACGCCAATATTGATGTAAATCCACTTAAATGGTGGAGCGTGCATCGAGATTCAAATTATTATCAACAATGATATTATATATTATTATATTAGCCCTGTTCAGAAACTGTCGCACTGTTGGGCACGGGCCTCCTCTCAGACTGAGAGGGTTTAGGCCATAGACCACCACGCTGGCCCAGTGCGGGTTGGCGAACTTCACACACCTTCGAGAAACTCTCAGGCATGCAGGTTTCCTCACGATGTTTTCCTTTACCGTTAAAGCAAGTGATAGTTAATTTTTAATACGCACATGCTTTCAAAAAGACAGAGGCCCGAGACCTCTGACTTTGCAGTCCAAGGGTCTGACCACTAGGCTATCACTGCTATATATTATCAACAATAGCACATAGATTTTTATCGACACCACCATTATGTCTCTAATGAACAGTTAGTCAGTAGCACTGGTTTTATTTATGAACCACTGCAAAACAGACTTGATCCTGTAAATGTGACGACATTATTTTCTAATAAATATAATGCGCCAATTTTAATTTCACTTACTAAATATTTAATATATATATTAAAAATATAATAATTTAATTTTATGTCTACACCCATATAGTTTCTTAAAAAAATATCAAGATCCGCAACCGCATCCGGCCAGCGGATGCGAGCCTTCTTAAATCCGCATATGCACCCGCTTCCGCGGATGTCCAAAAATCTGCACCCGCTTCCGCGGATGTCCAAAAATCTGCATCCGCAACATCTATAGATGTACCATTACATGACATGTTAATTTGGTCGTAGCGAATAATAACGGTATATCTTTTAAAAAGCTCTTACAGCGCTTTAAATAAACGTTTGTACGAATGAGGGGGTACTCTAACTTCTTTGTTTGACACAAAGTACTTGCTTCTAGACTAGCGTTAAAAAAACTTGAAATATTCCCGCTAAAAAAAACAAATGACAGCTGATGCGGAATAAAACATAATTTTCCTAATAAAACAGAAAAAAACGAGTTTCAGAAAAAAACGCCGTTTTTTTTCATTTACATACAGAGGCGTGAGCATGAGGGGCTAAAATTTGTTACAGTGAGACCGACGCGAGGGGTTGAGAATTGTGGATGTACTTTGTACTTATATTTCTCCGACAATAGGTGCACTTTGTACGCCTACATTTCGCTGACGGCATAAGGTCCTAAAATATGTTTCCCCAAGTGGGCAATGGAAGTGGTGTACTTTGGTCACCCACATTTCAACGACGACAAACAACAAAGTAAATGTTAAAAACATCGTTTTAAACAGGTTCCTACATTATAACCCGTTCTTTTTATAAAAATCTTCGTTTTATTTAACAAAACGTGGTTTCAATAGTTGAACAAAAAATCTATAAAATCTGAAATAAACAAATTTTCCGCTTTTTTCGCGATAGAAACAATTGGTTTCTTACAGAATTTTAAACGCTATTCCAGATGCAGACACGTCGCTAATTAGAAAGAAGTGGAGTCCATAAAGTGTGAGTAGACGGAAGTGCCTGCAATCACAGTCTTAATTCCCAGGCACTGACGGCAATAAGATAGTCACACTCCGCAGAGTTACTCACTAGAGATAGTCACTCCACTGTCTCTACGAGGAAAGACCTGTGGGCAGGGTAATGTGAGCGCAAGCCAACGACCACTCATTTCTAGCCTCGGTCAAATACATTAGTTCGATAGTACTTCAATATGGGCATAAAACTTATCGTTCTAAAATTTTATTAGCGTGAACCTAAGACCGAAAAGCTGGCACCGAGATACTGGAAATTTTACAGGAAGAGAAGCCTGTGCCGAGATGAAATCTTCCAAATTTGTAATCAAAATGGCTGTGAAAGTATTCCTTACGATGTTGAAAAATCTTTATTAGAATTCTGGATGCAACCGAAGCGGACAACGTCGTAAGTAATACGACATCATCATCATCAGCCCGTGTCAGTCCACTGCTGGACGTAGGCCTCTCCCATGGCACGCCACTGAGCTCGATCTTCAGCTCTCCTTCTCCAATCCCTGCCCGCTGCCTTACGAATATCGTCGCCCCACCTAGCTACAGGGCGCCCTACACTACGTTTGCCGACACGCGGTCTCCACTCAAGAACCAGTCTGCCCCAACGGCCATCGGTTCGTAGTAATACGTAAATTGGGGTAATTTTTATGTAGATTAATTATTTTATAAATTTGAAAAAAACCTGCAGTTTAGGTCCTTCGGGCACGCTTTTCACTCACACTTCAAACAAAACTTCTTAGGGTCATTCACATTAGTTAATTCCGTTAACATTTAAAAAGATTGAACCTTATAATATAAATAAATACTAAAAAAACTAAAATACATTAAAAACAGACAATTGAATTTACCTCTTTACAAATATGTGGGTACATAAAAAAATGTTGCCGGTCCCGAGAAGAACTTGCGCCTGACGCCTTTGAAATACGTCATTAGACTGATTAATTATTGTGCGGTTGATTTTTCTTTGAAGAAAGGAATCATGTATAAATCGTTTATAAGTAGTATCGACTGTTCTATTGAAATTTAAATCTTCTTTTTATGCATTTAAAGTTCTAATTTAAATAGCAGAACGATACTCAAACTCGACGAACGAACTCGGGCATTTTAAACTTACTGATATGAAACGAAATAAGGGTGAGCCTATTCAAACTCGACCCGTTTTGCAGAACGAAAATCAGTGGGTTCTGAAACTAAAATTTAAGTACATAAATCAGTTTTTAATACTAGATCCATGACTGACTTATATTCTGAAATACGTGCCTTAAACTCATATCACTGAACTTGTTGGGGTTTCTTCGTCGTTGACGTATCTCCGTTACAGTTCTGTTATACTAGATAGTAAATGATTAACACCAAACCACTTATCAGTTTAAAGTTCATTTGATGTCTTAAAGTTTCTGTCTACGGCTATGTTTTGTAGTCTGAGTCGCACTGTATTTATTGATTATTCGATACACATTAGCGCATGACGGAAGTCGAGCGCAGGGCATCCCTCCCCCCCGCCGATTCCTTACCTCCTATCACCCAAACGGAGGTCGAAGATCTCATTATGGGTCTTAAAACTAAAAAAGCCCCCGGCTCTGACGGCATTTCGAATCGTGTTCTGAAATGCCTGCCCGCCCAACTCATCTGCCTCTTAGTGGCCATATTGAACGCCGCCATGACGAACTGCACCTTCCCCGCTAAGTGGAAGGAGGCGGACGTCATAGGCATTCCCAAGCCCGGCTAACCTCGCAATCTCCCCGCGAGCTACCGCCCTATCAGTCTCCTCAACTCCCTGGCCAAGATCTACGAGCGCCTACTTCTGGCGCGGCTCAAAGACTTTGTAACGTCCAGGGGTATCCTTATCGACGAGCAGTTCGGCTTTTTTCCAGCCAAACACTCTTGCGTCCACCAAGTGCACCGCATCACGGAGCACATCCTCTCCGGTCTCAATAGACCCAAACCCATCTACACGGGCACCCTCTTCCTAGATGTCGCGAAGGCATTCGACAAAGTCTGGCACAACGGCTTGATCTACAAGCTCTACCAAATGGGTGTGCCGGACAGACTCGTGTTCATCATACGAGACTTCTTGTCGAGTCGCGCCTTCCGTTATCGCGTCGAAATGACGCGCTCCACTTCCCACTCCATCAGTGCTGGAGTCCCACAGGGTTCAGTTCTCTCTCCGCTCCTGTTTAGCCTTTACACGAACGACATTCCTCGTTCGAGTAAGGCGCATCTAGCCCTATTCGCGGATGATACCGCTCTCTACGTCTCGCATAGGAATAAGGGTTTCATTACCAGAAACCTTCAGACAACCGCCAATTCCCTAGGGAATTGGTTCAGGAAGTGGCGTATTGAGGTGAACCCGGACAAGAGCGCTGCGGTGTTCTTCTCCAGAGGTGCCACCCCGCGCCACCCCTGCGCCGCCCTAGAAGTAATCTCGGCCAAGTGACCATGTTCGACCGACCCATTCCCTGGGTCAAAGAGGTCAAATATCTAGGGGTCACCCTAAACAGTACCATGTCCTTCGGTCCGCACATCAAGCGGGTCCGTCACCGAGCATCCTTTGTGCTCGGTCGTCTCCATTCGTTAATCTGCAAGCGGAGTAAAATGCCCCTTAGAAATAAGGTGACGCTTCACAAAACTTGCGTTCGACCCATCATGACTTATGCGTGTGTTGTGTTCGGGCATTCGGCCCCCTCTCACATCGATAAACTCCAAGTGGTTCAAAACCGCTTCCTCCGTAAAGCCGTAGGAGCCCCCTGGTTCGTACGGAATGTCGATCTCCACTCCGATCTAGGTCTCGAACCTATTCGCACCTTTATTAAAAAGGCAACAACACGACACTTCGCGAACGCATCTACCCATGCGAATCCGTTAATCGTAGCCGCCGCCGACTACGATCTCCCTCTTGCCCTTCTGGCTGGCTAGAGCGTAGTGGTTGCACGCTCGCCTTTAAGTCCGGTGAAGCTGTAAAGGCCTCGCGGCCAACAGCGTACATCATTCACACACACACACGGAAGTTTAGTTACGACTATACTTATTGAGCACAAATGTTTAAAAACTAATTGCAACGAGCTCGTATAAAACTATAACTTAAACTTAAATAATTTATTTCGTATAAATTCTGTGAGGGCAGTTACAAATCGCCAAGTTACATCCTTTTATCTAAGTTAACTACTAATCCACCATCGGATCGAAACGCCGCCTCTACTGAGAAGATTGGACGTAAATCTTTTAAGGCGAGACCGCACTGAGCGACACTGCACTGCAGCGGAGCGACGTGCGACGCAGTGATTTTGTCAGTTGGTAAACTTTGCAGCGCCTCGTCGCGTCGCGTAGTTCCTGAAAGCGTCCAGTCAAAGAAATCCGCTAATCGTAGCCGCCGCCGACTACGAACCCAACTCCCCTCCTATCAGCCGCTACTGCCGTCCGCGGCATGTTCTCACCGACATGTTGCTCCTTTCTTGGCTGGAACAGGGAATAAAGAACATCTCGAACTAGCCTATCTTCTTACTCCGCGACTGCACCCAACGCTTAGCAACTGCTCCGCTAAACCCACTCGGAGGATATCCTCGTGATGGAATCATCACGCATAACCCCAACACGCATTCTCCATTTTTATCCACAGGAATGACCTTTCGAGGTGGTCCTTGTTACTTTTCTGATGATTTATAAATAATATAAGGGCGTGTATGAGACGAACTATGAGAGTCGAGGAAGCCAGAGAGGTATGTAAGGAAAGAACCTGTTGGAACTCTGTACTCTCTGCCTACCCCGCAAGGGATCTGGCGTGAGGTTATAGATAGATAGATAGATAGATAAGGGCCTATATGAATAAAATATATTCTGATTCCGGTCTGGGTTTAAAAATCCTAGGTCGGAAGGGTATCAGTCCGAAGTCTGAAATTGTGCCCGATATAATGACTATCCCTTCTATTCTATTACATTGAGATTTTAGATCTTCGGCGAAAGGTGGGAGTACACAGTACACCTATGCCACGGCAGCTTGGGGAAGATAGGCGTGACGGTGTTTATTTTTTTTAATAAATACACACAAATATATTTTAAAATTATTTATTTAAAATTTATATCACACTGCATATTTAATATAAAAGTAAAACTTATTTTTTCTCTGTCTTCTTCTGTTCTACAGTCTTCTTGTTTGATCCTGTTCACATTGAGGTTAATAAAACAGAACTTTTCTTTATCAAAATAATGTAAAATGTATTAGAAAACTAGAAAAATATTAAGCAATGAATTTTTCTCATCTATGTCTTTGCAATAGAACGTTGTAATGGTCTGGTTAAGTCTTCTTCACCTGTTTTCTTTTTTCTTTTAAATTAGAATTATATTTGGTCATGTTCGTGATAATCTTAAGCCTATACTGTGTTTGAACGTGAAGATCAGTAATTGGCCTTCTGCAGCTTAGACTTACATTTATTGTATCTGTACGTAATGTATCATGTGCTGTTGATCTTCCTACAAATAAATAAATAAATAAATAAATAAATAAATAAAAACAAAGGTTTATTAACCATCATTTATACTATTCGATAAAAGATGGCGGTTAATTTTAAAAGCCACATACGCATTTGTATTTGACTACATTAATATTCGATTGTAGATCACGCTGATACTTATAGTAAAACCCATCTGGCACAGGATGTCGTAGGTTATATTTTTGTATTTAACCTTTTCGTTTAATTATAGTTGTCTCACTATTCGTAAAAAGATACCAATTATGAGAGTAGTAATAACTATCCGCCACGTGGTAGCGCTGTAATAAACAGTTCAGCTTTTCACAGCAAATAGCGTATACTGTCATTCATAAAATAAAATATTAATTACCTGAAATTAAATAATAAGTATTTTTTAAAGTCTCTAGATTTACTGGAGCATATCATCTCCGTTCCCTTTCGAAGAAATAAGCGTGGTATAAACGCTGGATGGTCGATCAGGTGGCTTTCATTCTCATAGTATTAGCAAACTTGTGTTCGAATACACAGGATCAGATAAGAAGACTGTAGAACAGAAGATAAAAAAAATAAGTTTTACTTTTGTAACAAACAGTGTTATAATAAATAATTTTAAAATATATTTACGAGAATTTATTAAAAAAATAAAGACCGTGACGCCTATATTCCCCAAGCAGGTGTGGCATAGGTGTACTGTGTACACCCACCTTTCACCGAAGATCTAAAATGTGTCAATGTAATAGAAGCGATCATATTGTCATTACATCGGGCACGATTCCAGACTTTGGACTGATACCCTTCCGACCTAGGATTTTTTAACCCAGATAATATATATATAAACCCTTATAGTATTTATGAATCATCAGAAAAGCAACAACGACTCTACCACTACTTCGAAAAGCCATTCCCGAGGAGAAGGGCACTTCGAAAAGCCATTCCCGTTGAGAAGGGCAGGAAATCCAATGAAGCAACGAAGTAGTAAATATTACGTAGAAAATGCATGATGAGGTTATGCGTGATGATACCATCACGAGGATATCCTCCACGTGGGTTTAGCGGAGCAGATGCTAAGCGCTGGGTGCAGTCATGGAGTAAGAAGATACGCTGATTCGAGATGTTCTTTATTCCCTGTTCCAGCCAAGAAAGGAGCAAAATATCCGTTACACGTAATATTAAGTCGACCACTCAACAGGAGGTGTCGGGCGGGGATCAAGAGTAGTCGGTCGTCGTGGCCGGCACCCGCACCTCAGCCAGTCAGCTGATAGGTACATACGAGGACATGCTCCCGCGTTCCCGTATTCTTTCACATTTTTTACTACGCCTACTATTTTTTTAGACATGACTGATGACCACTGTAAAGCTCTGAACAATATAATCAATGTAACTATTATACAGTCTAGCGATGCGCGACTGCGAATGATTTCATTCGAATCATTCGACTTTATAAATCATTCGAATGATTTACGAAAATTAGTTACTAACTGCCTTCCATTCGACTTTGACTTGCTAGACTGAATGAACGAATAATGAATAAAAGGTTCAGCGAAAGGATAATGAATTTACCTATCGGTCGCACCACAGACTACAAAGGAACGGAAGTTAACATTGTGACAGTAATATATTGTTATCTTTGATTCGGACGGCAGCTTATCCCCACTTTCGCACAGGCGCTTTTTGTGCTGGAGCACTGTAGGTGCTGTTGAAAAAATGTACTATTAGCCGTTTGTTTCATTCCAGCACTTGATTACGGCGCGCGAATTATATTTGAATTCTAAACTAGAAACTATATTAAAACGCACTTTTAAACACAATCCAGCAGGAGCGTTATTATTTAGTTTAGTTGTTACTGCTCACTCGAAGCGGCGAATCATTCGAATAATTCATTCATTTCGGGTGAGAGTCGCAGATAATCTAATTGAATCGCCATTAGTAGTTACTAAGAAGTAGTCGTCATTCGAATATTAAAATTAGTATATTACTAATGTTCAAGTTGAATCAGAAAATTATTAGTTGTAGATGATTCGAATAGACGGACTATTCGCAGTCGCGCATCTTTAATACAGTGCACTAGTTTTATTACCATCTCCTCCACTGAGCTACGACGCCACCACGTAATTTATACGATTTTAAAATCAGTGTTGCCAACGTCTATAAGATTTTAACATAAAGTAAAACATAATCGACTATTAATTATGATGCAAAGCAAATCTTATAGTTCTCAATGAAAGTAATCAAAAGCTGTTATGGATGGTGTTTTGTATTCCGTCCGGCTGATCCTCGTGACTGTATCATTAAGGCGAAGCCACACTGACCGACACTGCACTGCAGCGGAGCGAGCGCCGCGACATGACACTAACTGTTACCCGCGGCTGCGCATGAGGTTCTAATTTGACATAGATATCCACACCCGCACATATATGTTTCACACCCTGACGGGATGATTTTTCAAAAAAATTAACAATTAATTTATAAATTATTATTTTATTTCTTATCAAAGGTATGTATGAATTTTCATATGCCTGACTTGAATATATTGGGTTCTCCATACAAACTTGCATCTCCTATTTCACACTCTTAAGTCTTTTTTTTTAAGATAAAAAGTACCCTGTTTCCTTCTCCCGGATAATACCAAATTTGTTCAAAATCTGTACAACGGTTTTGGCGTGAAAATGTAACAGACAGGGATACTTTCGAATTTATATTATTAGTACGGAGTACGAATACCGCACTACGCGGCCTCGGAACTACGCGACAAGGCGCTGAAAAGTTTACCAACTGACGAAATCGGCCGCGTCGCGCGTCTTAAGAGTTTTATGCCAGATCATCTCAGTAGAGGCGGCGTCTCGATGTTCCGATGATAGATAAGTACTTAGCTTATAAAAAGAATGTAACTTGACAATCTGTAAGTGCCCTCATATCTATAGCTTGAGTAGTCGCGACTCTTTAAGAGAACTGTTCAAGGTAGCTAATATCATGACGGTCCCATGTCAATATATTTATGAAAACATTATGTATACTAGAATAAATTTAGATCTTTTTAATCAGCTGGGTGATACGCATTGCTATAACACACGACATAGAAATAAATTAGATCAACCGCAGTTTCGTCTGTCAAAAATTCACACGTCTTTCATGGGGCACTGTGTTAGATTTTATAACAAAATTCCAATTGACGTCACTCATCTTAGTGAAAATAAATTCAAAGCTTGTGTAAAACGAACACTTTGTAAGCAAGCTTATTATTCAATAGATAGATTATTTAAATGATAAAAATGCTTGGATAGATGTTATTCCAGCTCCACTTGAGTCATGACAACCTATTCAACTGTAGTTAGTTAACATTCCCTCTCTTCTATCTATCTATATCATCACGCCAGCTCCCTCGCGGGGTAGGCAGAGAGTACAGAGTTCCAACAGGTTCTTTCCTTACATACCTCTCTGGCTTCCATTAAAACCAAATGTAATATAATTATTTTGACAGAATGTTGGCTGAGCAAAGCTAGTTATATACCTATTCTGGATGGTTATAATTCCTACTATACTAAACGTACATGCAATCAGAATGATGGCATAATTGTATATTCTGACATTAATTTAAATTGTAAGATATGTGAGCCAGACTTTGTTGGTGCAAACTGTTTGGTCTGTTGTGTGGATCAGAAATTAGCTGTTGTAGCTGTGTATCGCTCACCATCGTATAGAAATAAAGAACAGTTTGATAATTTCTTAAACAGTCTAGAAAATACTTATTCTAAACTTTCAGGCTTTAATAGTATTGCTCTCATAGGAGACATCAATATAGATATCAAAACAGATACTATAGATGATAAAAGCAATGATTATCTCATATTGAATGCAATGCACGGGTTAATACCAGCCCACCTATTATCAACTAGGCTAAATAATTGCTTGGACCATATTTTGTTAAAGTCAAAGTCAATGGCTAAATGCTTAATATTAGAAACTAATATTACAGATCATGCGCCAATTATGCTTTGTATAGAAATTGTTAAGCAAACACAAAAAAAAAATGCAATTCTAAAACAAGGATAGATCACCAAGCAATCAAAAAAGAACTTGAGGAAACAAACTTCTCAGAAATTCTGACAATAAAAAACGCAAATGAATCTGCAGACCAGTTTATTATGATTGTAACATCTGTGATATCCAAACATACACATACAAACAGGGTCTCTAGGAGACAACGGAATATAAAACCTTGGATAACTGCAGGTCTATTGCGTTGTATAGCAAACCGAAACAAACTACACAAAAATTCGAAAAGGAACCCGGGTAATTTGATACTTAAGTTAACTTATACGCGCTATCGAAATTTTTGTAACCGTCGTCTTCGCAAATTAAAAAATGATTATAACAAAAAAGAAATTGAGAACGCTGGCTGTAATCCAAAGGCCCTTTGGAATGTAATTAAAGACATAACCAATTCAAAAAAAATACGTACACCGTCTACAGATTTGTTAAATTCCTGCGCCAATCCTTGCCCAGCTAGGCTTAATCAAGTTTGTTCATTTTTTACAGATGTTGGTAAAAACTTTGCTTATAAAATAACATCTGCTAATCAAAATATACACACATCACAAAGTAATTCAAATCCGCCAGTAAATTCATTCTTGCTTTTAGAGACAAACGCTATAGAAGTGGAATCAGTAATACTTCAACTACGTAGTGATTGTGCAACAGGATGGGATAAAATATCAACCAATATAATAAAACAATGTGGCCATGTCTTGATTCCCTCCATAACACATATATGCAATCAATCGATACGAACAGGAGTATTTCCCCAGGCTTTCAAAAAAGCCATAATTTATCCTATTCACAAGACAGGGGACAGAGAATGTGTAGCTAACTATAGGCCAATATCAGTGTTATCCGCACTTTCAAAGATACTAGAAAAAATCGTTAACTTAAGGCTGAACAAATATTTAGATGAATTCAACATCATTTCTAATAACCAATACGGATTTCGAAGTGGAGTATCTACTGAGGATGCCGTAATAGATCTAACACAGTTTATTGCAAGACAATTAGATTCAAAAAACAAATGTCTCGGTATCTTCTTAGATATAGCCAAAGCCTTTGACACAGTCTCTGTCCCTATCCTGATAACAAAGCTGGAAAATATAGGCATTAGGGGTCTACCCTTACTGTTTTTTAAGGATTTTTTAACAAATAGGACACAACAAGTAAAAATTGATTCTAATCTTAGTGAAGAACATAAGATTACCTATGGCGTCCCACAGGGCAGTGTTTTGGGCCCAACGTTGTTTAAAATTTACATAAATGACCTTTGCAGAATACATAAACCCAATGTGTCTATATACGCTTATGCTGATGACACAGCTATTGTGATACACGGTGCTAGTTGGGATATTGTAAAAGAAAGAGCTGAGCAATGCCTTGAACAAGTACTTCAATGGTTTAATTCTAACCTTCTTACACTAAATATAAATAAGACTAGCTATATTTCGTTCTCAATAAGAAAAAATACTACACCACCTCAAAATTTTTCCATAATTGCACATACTTGTGGAAACGGAATACCGAGCTGCAACTGCCAGGCTTTAACATCTGCAAAGACTGTAAGTTACTTAGGAGTGCAAATTGATGGAAAGCTTAGGTGGGATAAACAAATAAGTAAAATAGTGGCTAGGACAAGAAGTATGATTTATTTGTTCAAAACGCTAAGAGAATGTGCATCGTTGGAACTTCTTATAAAGATATACATTGGTCTATATCAGTCGGTTATCCGGTACTGAATTCCAGTGTGGGGTGGAGCTGCCAAAACGCTTTTCCTCACCTTAGAGAGAGCACAAAGAGCTGTTCTCAAAGTCATGAGCAAAAAGCCATTTAGATACCCGTCAACACGATTGTATTCCGACTGCCAGGTATTGACTTAACGACAAGTCTTTGTGCTCGAAACCATTTTGAGAAGGCACCGATCTCTTACCCCACCTAGCACTGATACGCGGAAAAACAAGTTTGTATATCCAGGCACCTCCCATAGGACAGCTTTTGCAAAAAGGCAGAACTATGTTATAAGTTCACACTTGTATAATAAAATAAATCAAAAACTTAATATTATACGGCTGAGTAGACATGAAGCTAAAGTTAAGACTAAAAAGTGGCTATTACAACTAGATTACGAAAATACTGAAAACCTAATGATGTTAAATGTGTAATATGCTTTGACAAATACTATTCTCATACATACATATAAAATATCACAGAAACACACACACACTCTCACACACAGACGCACATATACACCACACACACACACACACACTCTCACACACAGACGCACATATACACCACACACACACACACACACTCACACACAGACGCACATATACACCACACACACACACACACACACACACACACACACACACACACACAAACGCAAACCCATACACACATAGAAAAAAGTATAAATATGATCTAATCTTGAAATTGCTGAACATATACTAACAGTGACACACAAAGAAATCAAGGAGCTAACACAGATATATAATGTTCATGGCAGAGCACTATCTCCTGAGATACAGGCTTTCGCCTAGTTCAGGGGATAGGGTCAAAAATCTTTGTTTAATTCTCCATAACCACCACACACTGTAATTGTGTTAGATATAATATAGAATTAATGCTGTCTGTTTATACTGTGAATACCTGAATATGTAATGTTGTCCAATACTTTTAGTGGTGAGAAATAAACTATTTTTTTTTTTTTTTTTCCTCCACTCTCATAGTTCGTCTCATACACACTCGCCGGTTACGGAGACTCTTGACTTGCCCTTCAGCTAAGACACGGTCTATTTGGTCATGGTAAGATAGTCTAGATCTTCCCCGACACCTACATCCTTCCACTTTCCCTCTCTTCCTTCTATTAATTTAACACAATGTGTACTTTTTTTGTAAATGAGGGAACCATGTAGCCATTCTCATAAATAGTATTATTCGCTCTTTTAACTTAGACTCACCTGATGACCAACCTACATTGTTCTCCCATACCCCACAACAGACTAAATCCGTTCTCAGGAGTGACTTTGAAGCACTCCTCAATCTGGGAAGCGCCGTCATTCTGGCGGGCGACTTCAACAGTAAGCACGTGGCCTGGAACGGTCTCACCACTTCCCCTAACGGTAGGAGCCTTGACGCCCTGGTCGACGTTCTCGACTTTGACGTCATCGCACCTATGCACCCTACCCACTATCCTATCAATCCCAACCACCGACCCGACGTCCTGGACATGGCGCTTCTGAAGGGTGTCACCCTACGGCTGCACTCCTTGGAAGTAGTCCAGGAACTCGACTCTGACCATCGACCTGTAGTCATGAGACTCGGTTCCCCCCCTTCCGCCCCTCAGCGACCCAAAAAGACGGTGGTGGATTGGCATGCGCTAAGCACGGCCTTGGCGGATGCCGACCCTCCCCCCCTCCCTCTCAGCTCGGACTCCATCCCGTCCCCTCAGGACACCGATCAGGCCGTAGATGCCTTCACTGAGCACATCCGATCGGCTGTCAGTCGATCGTCCAAGCAGGTCGAGGCGGAAGATCTCTACCTCAACCGCTTTCGACTGCCGGACGATGTTAGGGATCTCATTCGTTCCAAGAATGCTTCTATCCGAGCGTACGACTCCTACCCCACCGAAGCCAATCGGGCCCGGATGCGCGCTTTACAACGAGAGGTAAAGCGTCGTGTCGCGGAGGTCCGGGAGGAACGGTGGGGTGACTTCCTAGAGGGCATCGCGCCATCGCATCTGGCCTAGTGGCAGCTGGCGCGTAGCCTCAAATCCGACTCCACGACTGACATGCCCCCGCTGTCCCGCCCTTCAGGCGCATCCCCAGCCTTCGACGACGACGAAAAGGCCGAGCTTCTCGCCGACTCCCTCGAGAGCCAGTGCGCCCCCAGCTCTCAGTCCGTCGACCAGTCCCACGTCGACGCGGTCGACAGGGAAGTCGAGCGCGGGGCATCCCTCCCACCCGTCGATTCCTTACCTCCTATCACCCAAACGGGGGTCGAAGATCTAATTATGGGTCTCAAAACTAAAAAAGCCCCCGGCTCTGACGGCATTTCGAATCGCGTTCTGAAATGCCTGCCCGCCCAACTCATCTGCCTCTTAGTGGCCATATTGAACGCCGCCATGGCGAACTGCACCTTCCCCGCTAAGTGGAAGGAGGCGGAGGTCATAGGCATTCCCAAGCCCGGCAAACCTCGCAATCTCCCCGCGAGCTACCGCCCTATCAGTCTCCTCAACTCCCTGGCCAAGATATACGAGCGCCTCCTTCTGGCGAGGCTCAAAGACTTCGTAACGTCCAGGGGTATCCTTATCGACGAGCAGTTTGGCTTTCGAGCCAAACACTCTTGCGTCCACCAAGTGCACCGCATCACGGAGCACATCCTCTCCGGTCTCAATAGACCCAAACCCATCTACACGGGCGCCCTCTTCCTAGATGTCGCGAAGGCATTCGACAAAGTCTGGCACAACGGCTTGATCTACAAGCTCTACCAATTCGGTGTGCCGGACAGACTCGTGCTCATCTTACGAGACTTCTTGTCAAATCGCGCCTTCCGTTATCGCGTCGAAATGACGCGCTCCACTTCCCACTCCATCAGTGCTGGAGTCCCACAGGGCTCAGTTCTCTCTCCGCTCCTGTTTAGCCTTTACACGAACGACATTCCTCGTTCGAGTAAGGCGCATCTAGCCCTATTCGCGGATGATACCGCTCTCTACGTCTCGCATAGGAATAAGGGTTTCATTACCAGACTCCTTCAGGCACCCGCCAATTCCCTAGGGAATTGGTTCAGGAAGTGGCGTATTGAGGTGAACCCGGACAAGAGCGCTGCGGTGTTCTTCTCCAGAGGTGCCACCCCGCGCCACTCCCTGCGCCGCCCTAGAAGTAATCTCGGCCAAGCGACCATGTTCGACCGACCCATTCCCTGGGTCAAAGAGGTCAAATATCTAGGGGTCACCCTAAACAGTACCATGTCCTTCGGCCCGCACATCAAGCGGGTCCGTCACCGAGCAGCATTTGTGCTCGGTCGTCTCCATTCGTTAATCTGCAAGCGGAGTAAAATGCCCCTTAGAAATAAGGTGACACTTTACAAAACTTGCGTTCGACCCATCATGACTTATGCGTGTGTTGTGTTCGGGCATTCGGCCCCCTCTCACATCGATAAACTCCAAGTGGTTCAAAACCGCTTCCTCCGTAAAGCCGTAGGAGCCCCCTGGTTCGTACGGAACGTCGACCTCCACTCCGATCTAGGTCTCGAACCTATTCGCGCCTTTATTAAAAAGGCGTCAACACGTCACTTCGCGAACGCATCTACCCATGCGAATCCGTTAATCGTAGCCACCGCCGACTACGATCTCCCCCCCGACCCCTGCCGCCACCGCCGGCCGCGACATGTTCTCACCGACCCCTCCGATGCTGTCATCCCTTCTTTCCGCTCAGAATACGGGCGACGACGACGACGATCCCCTCCCATAGCCGGCGGTTGACCGGTGCACTTAGTAGTGCACCCGTCCCCCTACAGCGACTGTCCCAACCGAGGGCGCCTCTTGGAGGCGCCCTCGAGTATGTCGCCTCTTGTCCTTCTGGCTGGCTAGAGCGTAGTGGTTGCACGCTCGCCTTTAAGTCCGGTGAAGCTGTAAAGGCCTCGCGGCCAACAGCGTACATCATTCACACACACACACACCCACAACAGAACGTAGATGAAAAAGTTTGTAATTTTTTATTTTAATAGAGTAACCGTGGAGTGTCTTGCCCTTCTTCTCCACAGAAATGACATTCCGAAGTGGCGGTAGAGTCTTTGTTACTTTTCTGACGATTCATAAATACTGTTATGGTTTACATGAATAAAAATATTCTGATTCATAGGGTTTATATGAAATAAATTATTTGAGTTTAAGTTATAGTTCATTTACAAGTTTAAGGCCTATATTACAGGACGTAAATTGGTCGTGGATTTAGTTTTAAAAAGTGATTGTTTTACTAAAACCTTAGATATAAAACTAGATTCACGTTTGTTTTTCGTTCCGTTATACGAGTTTGATTTTTTTAAATAGGCTTACCCTTATTTCGTTTCATAGCACTAAGTTAAAAATTCCTGACTTCGCATCGTAACTGAGCGTATAATCTGTGGAATCGTAACCATCGATACTATATTCCTCTTATTTAAATTAAAATTTTAAGAACATAAAAAGAAGATTTAAATTTCAATACAACAGTCGATATTACTTATAACCGATTTTATACACGATTCCTTCCTTCAACTGCCCAATAATTCATCAGTTTAATAACGTACTTCAAAGGCGTCAGGCGAAAGTTCTTCTCGGCATCGGCAAAATATTTTTATGTACCCACATTTTTTAAAAAAGGTAAATTTAATTATGTCGGTTTTTAACGTATTTCAGTTTTTTTTTAAGTAGTTAACTCGGTGTCATTTTCTTGCTTTGAATATGATTATTGGTTCTAAGGTTTCTTTGTGTATTAGGTCAATCTTTTTGAATGGAAAGCGTATATTTTTAATCTTACGTAAATTAACCTAAGAACATTTGTTTGAAGTGTAAGTGAAAAGTGTGCCCAAAGGACCCAACCTGCAGGTTTTATTTTCAAATTTATATCTCACTATATCATCACTCTCTGCCTACCCCGCGAGGGAGTCGCGGGGTAAGCAGAGAGTACAGAGTTCCAACAGGTTCTTTCCTTTCAGACCTCTCTTGCTTCCTACACTCTCATAGTTCGTCTCATACACGCTCGCCGGTTACGGAGACTCTTGACTTGCCCTTTAGATAAGACACGGTCTATTTGGTCATGGTAATAAAAAAAAACTACATAAAAAGTACCCAAATTTCCGTATTAATTACGACGTCGTCCGCTTTGGATGCATCCAGAATTCTTATAAAGATTTTACAAATCTTAAGGAATTCGCTCACGGCCATTTTGAACAAAAATTTGGAAGATTGAATCAGGGCACAGTCTTCTCTTCCGGTAAGATTAGGCGTCCTGAGTGTACGCAATATTATCAGTATCTCGTTCCCATTTTTTTTTCCTCGATGCACGCTAATCAAATTTTAAAGCGAAAAATTTTAGGTTAATTTTTCAATACTATCGAACTAGCGTATTTGACCGAGGGTAGAAATAAATAGACGTGGGCTTGCCCGAACACGGGCCTGCCCACAACCGTATCCTCGCAGAGACAGTGGGATGGGTCACTCGAAGAATTCGAGATCAACTTTTAAATACAGCCCTAAACTCTGCAGAGTGTGACTTTCATTGCCTTCGGTGTCTGGGAATTGAGACTGTGATTGCAGGCTTAAGAACTTCACTTCTTTCGGGTTAGCGGCGTGTCTGCGCCTGGGAGCCAAGTGCTTTGTGCCACACAAATAAGTTAGAGTACGCCCTTATTGGTCAAACGGTTTCTAAGCGCTGTAAGCGCTTATAAAAAATATACCGTTAGCCATTTGTTTTATTCCAGCGTTCTTATTCGCTACGGCCAATTAACACGTAATACATCGCGTTACGATAACTTCGTGAAATTATCATTTACCGATAAAGTGGGTGACAGACTTACGAGCTTTAAACTTGCGGTAAAATAACGCGTACTTATTCGGCTCGAGGTCGGCGACACACGGCCGACTTGCCCACACTGTTCCGCGATGTCGTACACCGAAGAGGTCTTGTGTTATTTAGGAATAATATCATATTATGAAACTGGCAACCTGTTGGAGCTCTGTACTCTTTGCCTACTCCGCAAGGGATCTGGCGTGATGACATATATAGATCATATTATGTTATGAAAAACAACAAAAGATGTAATCGGGGAGTCTATGTAAAACAGAGACCAAAAGAGATAATAAAAATTCGTCAGCGCGTCCCATGTGCAACCGATTCGAATTTTTAAACAAAATGGCGGCTAACGGCTCGCAATGCTGTCACAGGTACGAGCCGAGACGAGCTATGAGTAAAATTTTTAAATCGGTTGGATCGCCGACGGGCTTGCTCGGCGATTTTAAAGTGCGCGTACGTCAGGTGACACACACGCGAAAAAGGTCGTCAAACCACAAGTACGCGTACTGTTACATCCCTAACTCCCACGGCTATATTGCTGACCCACGGCTATATTGCTGAATTGCAGTTCCCACATTCTGCCATTTCTGTTAAAGCAAATCAGCAATATATGCCTTTATAAACCCCTGGATCTCAACAAAAGTTAGTCATTCTTCATTTGGTAATTAGTCTAATTACTGCCCAACTACGGACCTGGTTTCTGCCTGCCGGTTGGTTCAGTAGTGAAAACTAAGCTGCCAAAGGGGTCTGAATTCGGCAAAGACCTTCAGGAGGTCTCGCGTGTGAGCGACAAAAGTACCGCGTTACAAGTGTAGTTGGTTATAATAATTGTGGGACAAAAATAAATAAGTGTCTAGTACTCCAGTTGTTTTTTTATAACAACTAAGTGCCCGGACCTAACAGTACTTAATCAAACGTCTGTCACCCGCTTAACACCTAGAGATATTGCGGGTGCAGATTTATTGACATTTACGGAAGCGGGTGTAGAAGGCTCGCATCCGCGGATTCAAATGCGGATCTGGATATTTTTTTAAGAAACTGGATGGGTGTCGAAATAAAATAAAAATATTTTAATTTATAATATCTATCTATCTATAACCTCACGCCAGATCCCTTGCGGGGTAGGCAGAGAGTACAGAGTTCCAACAGGTTCTTTCCTTACATACCTCTCTGGCTTCCTCGACTCTCATAGTTCGTCTCATACACGCTCGCCGGTTACGGAGACTCTTGACTTTTCCATCAGATAAGACTCGGTTTATTTGGTCGTGGTAAGATAGTCTAGGTCTTCCCCTGTACCTGCATCCTTCCACTTTCACATTGTATATGTGTATTATGTTTAATAAAAGTAATATCGTCGCATTTTCAGGTTCAAGTCTGTTTTGTAGAGGTTCATTAATTAAACTAGTACTACTGAACAACTGTTCGCTATGAGCACTGGATGGCGGTGTCGATAAAAATCTGTGTGCTATTTATTAGTGATAATTTAGGTGGATTTTCATCAATATTGACTCTTTTTATCAATATTGGCGGCACGCGCCACGCCGACCCCACCCACTTTCTTTCTTGTCGCGACTTGCACTACATCTGCATTTGCATGAACATCCGCATTGATTATTGCCTATGCGGATGCAGATGTCCAAATCGATGCAGAAGCTCCACAGTTGCCAATTCAGAATACCATTACACGTTTGTTTCACGGAGTTATCGTTACTTAAAAAAAAACCGTTGAACAGGCGCTCGTGGGTCTGTCGGGTATTGACACTCATAACTTCCTTTGTTCCAGATAAAATGAAGCTTCTAATAATATTATCAGTGTTGGTGACAACAGCTTACAGTTACAACATTCTCTGTGTCTTCCCCCTGCCGTCGCGTAGCCACAACCTGTTAGGCTGGGGTGTTGTCAATGCGCTGATTAAAGCAGGCCATGAGGTAATTAATACCAGGTAACCTATTACTAAGATCTTCAATTGCTTCAATAAAGGTTTGATCAAATTGCCGTCGGAACGCGACGGGAGCGCGACTCATGCGCTCGGCTACGCTCGGTCGTGACGTTTGCCGTCGCGCTGAACGGGGCTGCGCTGTGTGGAGTCTCCCGTACTTTTCAGTACATTATAACTCCCCAAGCCGCGCCACCTTCGCGCCGAGCGGGGTTGCGCTGTGTGACGTCTCCCGTACATTTCAGTACATTACAACTCCCCAAGCCGCGCCACCGTCGCGCCGAGCGTCTCTGCGCTGTGTGACGCCTCCCGTACATTTCAGTACATTACAACTCCCCAAGCCGCGCCACCGTCGCGCCGAGCGTCTCTGCGCTGTGTGACGCCTCCCGTACATTTCAGTACATTACAACTCCCCAAGCCGCGCCACCGTCGCGCCGAGCGTCTCTGCGCTGTGTGACGCCTCCCGTACATTTCAGTACATTACAACTCCCCAAGCCGCGCCACCGTCGCGCCGAGCGTCTCTGCGCTGTGTGACGTCTCCCGTACATTTCAGTACATTACAACTCGCCAAGCCGCGCCACCGTCGCGCCGAGCGTCTCTGCGCTGTGTGACGCCTCCCGTACATTTCAGTACATTACAACTCGCCAAGCCGCGCCACCGTCGCGCCGAGCGTCTCTGCGCTGTGTGACGTCTCCCGTACATTTCAGTACATTACAACTCGCCATGCCGCGCCACCGTCGCGCCGAGCGTCTCTGCGCTGTGTGACGCCTCCCGTACATTTCAGTACATTACAACTCCCCAAGCCGCGCCACCGTCGCGCCGAGCGTCTCTGCGCTGTGTGACGCCTCCCGTACATTTCAGTACATTACAACTCCCCAAGCCGCGCCACCGTCGCGCCGAGCGTCTCTGCGCTGTGTGACGCCTCCCGTACATTTCAGTACATTACAACTCCCCAAGCCGCGCCACCGTCGCGCCGAGCGTCTCTGCGCTGTGTGACGCCTCCCGTACATTTCAGTACATTACAACTCCCCAAGCCGCGCCACCGTCGCGCCGAGCGTCTCTGCGCTGTGTGACGTCTCCCGTACATTTCAGTACATTACAACTCGCCAAGCCGCGCCACCGTCGCGCCGAGCGTCTCTGCGCTGTGTGACGCCTCCCGTACATTTCAGTACATTACAACTCGCCAAGCCGCGCCACCGTCGCGCCGAGCGTCTCTGCGCTGTGTGACGTCTCCCGTACATTTCAGTACATTACAACTCGCCATGCCGCGCCACCGTCGCGCCGAGCGTCTCTGCGCTGTGTGACGCCTCCCGTACATTTCAGTACATTACAACTCCCCAAGCCGCGCCACCGTCGCGCCGAGCGTCTCTGCGCTGTGTGACGCCTCCCGTACATTTCAGTACATTACAACTCCCCAAGCCGCGCCACCGTCGCGCCGAGCGTCTCTGCGCTGTGTGACGCCTCCCGTACATTTCAGTACATTACAACTCCCCAAGCCGCGCCACCGTCGCGCCGAGCGTCTCTGCGCTGTGTGACGCCTCCCGTACATTTCAGTACATTACAACTCGCCAAGCCGCGCCACCGTCGCGCCGCGCGTCTCTGCGCTGTGTGACGCCTCCCGTACATTTCAGTACATTACAACTCCCCAAGCCGCGCCACCGTCGCGCCGAGCGTCTCTGCGCTGTGTGACGTCTCCCGTACATTTCAGTACATTACAACTCGCCAAGCCGCGCCACCGTCGCGCCGAGCGTCTCTGCGCTGTGTGACGCCTCCCGTACATTTCAGTACATTACAACTCGCCAAGCCGCGCCACCGTCGCGCCGAGCGTCTCTGCGCTGTGTGACGTCTCCCGTACATTTCAGTACATTACAACTCGCCATGCCGCGCCACCGTCGCGCCGAGCGTCTCTGCGCTGTGTGACGCCTCCCGTACATTTCAGTACATTACAACTCCCCAAGCCGCGCCACCGTCGCGCCGAGCGTCTCTGCGCTGTGTGACGCCTCCCGTACATTTCAGTACATTACAACTCCCCAAGCCGCGCCACCGTCGCGCCGAGCGTCTCTGCGCTGTGTGACGCCTCCCGTACATTTCAGTACATTACAACTCCCCAAGCCGCGCCACCGTCGCGCCGAGCAACTCTGCGCTGTGTGACGCCTCCCGTACATTTCAATACATTACAACTCGCCAAGCAGCGCCACCGTCGCGCTCCTGTCGCGCTGCGTCGGCTACGTGACGAAACCTTAACCGTTGAGCATCTCATTACTAGCTTTCCGAATGAGAATCACGCACACAGACCCGCGCTACACGCGGCTTCTTGGCAGCTTTCAGAAGGTACTATCCGCTAAACACTTCCGAGAAACCGCGTGTAGTGCGACAAGGGTATTTTGGTCCATGGATGACATTTACAGGGGGGCGATGGTGTGAAATTAGTAAAATTTTCCTACTTCCAAGGAAATATTTCAACAGGTGGGTCCGCACGATTACTCTGCGACTATCATGAAGTGACATATCACTTGATGACAGCGTTAGTTCCGATTGTGGCCGCGGGTCAAAATATCATTATGGGACTGTAGATTCTGAGTGTCTGTGTGCCAAAGAAGGTCATTATACTATTAAGAGGCTACCGCGATAAAAACGTGTACGTTAAAACATACAGAATAATTTTAGCAAAGTGTTTGTAAAGCAGTGTTTTATTTAATAATACACTTGTTTTTATTAATCTTTATCTTATTAATCTTTATCTTTTACATTTTGAAAGCAATACAATACCGGTAATAAAAAAATATTATGATTTTCTATCATCTATCTATAAAAGTTGTAACATGTTTAACGCCAGATCTGAAAGTAGTTTGTTCTAAATCGGTACCTGAATTAATTCCAACTATTTATAATATACCTTACATTTTTTATCTATATCTATGTATATCTATCTAGCCATCCCTTACGGGGTAGGCAGAGAGTACAGAGTTCCAACAGGTTCTTTTCTTACATACCTCTCTGGCTTTCTCCACTCTCATAGTTCGTCTCATACACGCTCGCCGGTTACGGAGACTCCTGAGTTGTCCTTCAGATAAGACCCGGTCTATTTGGTCATGGTAAGATAGTCTAGGTCTTCCCCTGTACATACACCTTCCACTTTTTTTTTAATTTGCAAAAATGCTGTTGTTTTGACATTCTTTTATCTCTGTCAGTCCAGAGTCAGTACTTCGGGACTTGAGCTCGCTCACTATATATCCGTCCCTTATTATTCTTTTGTAAAGTAATTCCATCACTGTCACTCCTAGTCTTACTTAATAAAAGTATAGCTATATAGTGTTATATTGTTGGTGTACAGGTCACATGGGCGACGCCTTACCCCGAGTTAGTTGAAAAGAATGTGACGAAATGTCACCTAACAGTTATCGACGTTAGCTGTACAAGAAAATATACTAAAGGTATGTTATTAAAATAAGCCTATACTCTCGAACTGCTGGCCTAAGCCCTTCTCTTACAGATCGAGGTGAGAGAGATTGCTCTGTTTATCAAACGTTACAAGGCAAGTTACATGAGCGTTTTTACAAGTTCTTGTATGGGATGAGTTTGTACACTCGTATTTTTAATAAGCGTAATTAACAAGAGCTTTTTGTCAGCTTGTAGACTTGTAACGTCTGATAAACATGGCACTGGTTGCTCGAACATATGAGAATATGTTTAGTAGGTACGTTGTGTTCATAATACCTGTTTCCGAAAAAATACCAAATAATATATTTTATTACTTTTGCCTGGTTGGTTTAATGGCAGTACGTCTGGTTATCACGAGGTTTTAGATTCGATTCCTTGGTCAGACAAAGTAATTGGGCCAATTCACAAAATTTAGACTGTTAAACCAGATTGAAGACATCAATTTTCAACTTCTTACACTTATCCAAGAGCTTTAATCGTTCAAGCTTGTATAATTATCTTTTAATTTTTATCTCCTATCTATCTATCTATATGATCACGCCAAATCCCTTGCGGGGTAGGCAAAGAGTACAGAGTTCCAACAGATTCTTTCCTTACATATCTCTCTCATAGTTTGTCTCATACACGCTCGCCAGTTACGGAGACTCTTGACTTGTCCTTCAGATAAGACTCGGTCTATTTGGTCATGGTAAGATACTCTAGTTAATAATAGGGTAATTAATATCTTCATTAATAATACAATAGTTCATTTATAGATTCTTTCAATAATTCATTTAATCAGTCTTTAATAATTCATTTAATTACTTACTCATTCAACACAACAACATTTATTCAACAACAATTTATCGCCCACAGCAGGGAACTCAATGAAGCCCCTTTCTCACAGCTTTTTTGAACATCTTTCATTCGAGAAATCGATCGGTCACAACGTGACGCGTGACGTAATCACAACGCCAGCACTGCAGGACGCTCTAGTGACAACACAGTATGATGCTGTATTCACTCCGACGTTCTACTTTGACATCTTCGCCGGGTGAGAATATTTTTAAAAGTTATAACATATTTTTTATAAGGTGCATGAATAGACCTCCTTTTGACTTTCTACAGTGGTCTAACTGATAGAAAACGAAACAATGTACGGTAAATACATTACACGAGTAAAAGTCACATGATTAGAACAAAGCACTATGGATTCACTCCCTATTCACACCATATCAATAATCACCAATATGTTCGACGGGAGTGATGGCTGTTCCTGTAGTCACACTCGTGAAAGGGTGCTGCTTGTGGGGACTGGTCCATCTGGAATCCTTTAGACACTCTTTATAAATAATAGCGTTAGTCTCATATTTTGGTCGTGAGGTGTCACAATGGAGCTGGATTTACCGACCCGACGTCCTGGACATGGCGCTTCTGAAGGGTGTCACCCTACGGCTGCACTCCTTGGAAGTAGTCCAGGAACTCGACTCTGACCATCGACCTGTAGTCATGAGACTCGGTTCCCCCCCTTCCGCCCCTCAGCGACCCAAAAAGACGGTGGTGGATTGGCATGCGCTAAGCACGGCCTTGGCGGATGCCGACCCTCCCCCCCTGCCTCTCAGCTCGGACTCCATCCCGTCCCCTCAGGACACCGATCAGGCCGTAGATGCCTTCACCGAGCACATCCGATCGGCTGTCAGTCGATCGTCCAAGCAAGTCGAGGCGGAAGATCTCTACCTCAACCGCTTTCGACTGCCGGACGATGTTAGGGATCTCATTCGTTCCAAGAATGCTTCCACCGAAGCCAATCGGGCCCGGATGCGCGCTTTACAACGAGAGGTAAAGCGTCGTGTCGCGGAGGTCCGGGAGGAACGGTGGGGTGTCCTCCTAGAGGGCATCGCGCCGTCGCATCTGGCCTACTGGCAGCTGGCGCGTAGCCTCAAATCCGACTCCACGACTGACATGCTCCCGCTGTCCCGCCCTTCAGGCGCAGCACCCCCAGCCTTCGACGACGACGAAAAGGCCGAGCTTCTCGCTGACTCCCTCGAGAGCCAGTGCGCCCCCAGCTCTCAGTCCGTTGACCAGTCCCACGTCGACGCGGTAGACAGGGAAGTCGAGCGCAGGGCATCCCTCCCCCCCGTCGATTCCTTGCCTCCTATCACGCAAACGGAGGTCGAAGATCTGATTATGGGTCTTAAAACTAAAAAAGCCCCCGGCCCTGACGGCATTTCGAATCGCGCTCTGAAATGCCTGCCCGCCCAGCTCATCTGCCTCTTGGTGGCCATTTTGAACGCCGCCATGACGAACTGCACCTTCCCCGCTAAGTGGAAGGAGGTGGACGTCATAGGCATTCCCAAGCCCGGCAAACCTCGCAATCTCCCCGCGAGCTACCGCCCTATCAGTCTCCTCAACTCCCTGGCCAAGATCTACGAGCGCCTACTTCTGGCGCGGCTCAAAGACTTTGTAACGTCCAGGGGTATCCTTATCGACGAGCAGTTTGGCTTTCGAGCCAAACACTCTTGCGTCCACCAAGTGCACCGCATCACGGAGCACATCCTCTCCGGTCTCAATAGACCCAAACCCATCTACACGGGCGCCCTCTTCCTAGATGTCGCGAAGGCATTCGACAAAGTCTGGCACAACGGCTTGATCTACAAGCTCTACCAATTGGGTGTGCCGGACAGACTCGTGCTCAACTTACGAGACTTCTTGTCGAATCGCGCCTTCCGTTATCGCGTCGAAATGACGCGCTCCACTTCCCACTCCATCAGTGCTGGAGTCCCACAGGGCTCAGTTCTCTCTCCGCTCCTGTTTAGCCTTTACACGAACGACATTCCTCGTTCGAGTAAGGCGCATCTAGCCCTATTCGCGGATGATACCGCTCTCTACGTCTCGCATAGGAATAAGGGTTTCATTATCAGACACCTTCAGGCATCCGCCAATTCCCTAGGGAATTGGTTCAGGAAGTGGCGTATTGAGGTGAACCCGGACAAGAGCGCTGCGGTGTTCTTCTCCAGAGGTGCCACCCCGCGCCACTCCCTGCGCCGCCCTAGAAGTAATCTCGGCCAAGTGACCATGTTCGACCGACCCATTCCCTGGGTCAAAGAGGTCAAATATCTAGGGGTCACCCTAAACAGTACTGTGTCCTTCGGTCCGCAAATCAAGCGGGTCCGTCACCGAACATCTTTTGTGCTCGGTCGTCTCCATTCGTTAATCTGCAAGCGGAGTAAAATGTCCCTTAGAAATAAGGTGACACTTTACAAAACTTGCGTTCGACCCATCATGACTTATGCGTGTGTTGTGTTCGGGCATTCGGCCCCCTCTCACATCGATAAACTCCAAGTGGTTCAAAACCGCTTCCTCCGTAAAGCCGTAGGAGCCCCCTGGTTCGTCCGGAACGTCGACCTCCACTCCGATCTAGGTCTCGAACCTATTCGCGCCTTTATTAAAAAGGCGTCAACACGTCACTTCGCGAACGCATCTACCCATGCGAATCCGTTAATCGTAGCCACCGCCGCCTACGATCTCCCCCCCGACCCCTACCGCCACCGCCGGCCGCGACATGTTCTCACCGACCCCCCCGATGCTTTGTCATCCCTTCTTTCCGCTCAGAATACGGGCGACGACGACGACGTAGTAGTAGATCCCCTCCCATAGCCGGCGGTTGACCGGTGCACTTAGTAGTGCACCCGTCCCCCTACAGCGACTGTCCCAACCGAGGGCACCTCTTCGAGGCGCCCTCGAGTATGTCGCCTCTTGCCCTTCTGGCTGGCTAGAGCGTAGTGGTTGCACGCTCGCCTTTAAGTCCGGTGAAGCTGTAAAGGCCTCGCGGCCAACAGCGTACATCATTCACACACACACGGAGCTGGATTTGTAAACAATTTAATTGTAACCTAAAGATTGTATCCGCAAATAGAAAGAAAAAAGAGAGCTAAATAAAAAAGATAAGCCCGATCTTCTCAGTGTAGTCGATTCGGTGGTAGTTTTATTAGAGTTGTAGTTAAATTAGATTTCAAAAAATATTAATTGACTATTTGTAAGCCCCCGCAGGGCTTATACAAAATAAATTATTTGAGTTTGATTGCAGCAAAAGACGTATACAGAGCCTAGGTGGTGGGAGGTAACTGATAAAACAGGGAGCACTCTGTATTCGTGAGTCACTCTGTTGCTGTTCGTTGCTCGAAAAGTTAATCTCAAGCCTAGAAACTATGTTGTGTATCGTGAGTGAGTTGTGTGGCAAATTAACGTGTATTTTCCATCGTGCCTGCATTCGGTCATCGAGTTAATCGCTGAGAGTTTATTTTCTCGCCCGAATCCCTGATTTTGCCCACAATGAGAGGTCAAGAAAGTAATGATCCTCCGTTATATATTAACAATAAAAACGTACATATATCGAAGAGATTCATAAGAAGTACAAATGTATAAGGTACAAAGTAAGCATCCTTGATACATTTTAAATAAATGCCTGTCTGAGGATGACGGAGCTGATTACACTGTTAGCAATTATTTTGTTTTATGTGAATTATTGGTGTGATTGGTTGTCATTCTCAATAAAGAGGAAAAATAAATCTCACATGAGTGGCGACAAGGTCACACGGCTATAACACTTCTTCTATGTCTTATTATTTAGATTTCTGAGGATAGATATAACGATAGATGTGTAAGGATAAAAATAAATAAAATTAATAGTCATGCCTCTCTCATTTTGGTCGTTTCAATTTGATGTGCGTTCGCGGGTTCTTGTTTAATATGAGTATGGATACTTTAGCTACTTCCCTCGCATTTATATTATTTTGTCTTCTAGTCTGGCGGCAGTTCAGCAAGTGCCCTGGCTCCTAGTCAGTATGACGCCGGTCAACCCGTTCCTAGAAGCAATGGTTGATGAAGTACGCTCAGTGCCACTTGTGCCCATCTTAAACAGCGACTACAGTATACCAGTGAACTTTAATACACGCCTAGTAAACACTATATCGTACGTTTTTATCACATTGACGCAGTGGTAAGTTAGTTTACATACTTGTTCACACGGCAACCGCTCCTTCGCACGAGCGCTTTTCCAGAGTGCTAACATGAAACAAACATCTTTTGAGAAGCGCTTTAGCACAACACGTCGAAAATTCACCCTTGTGAGCGCTGGCTTGAGGTTTAGACAAATAGCCGACGGAGCGCGACGGGAACGCGACGGCAGCGCTCGGCTGCGTTCGATCGTGACGTTTGCCGTCGCGCCGAGCGGGGCTGCGCTGTGGCGTCTCCCGTACATTTCAGTACAGTAAAAGCTCCAGTACAGTGTATAGAAACCGTGAATATGGAATGGTAATTTGTGTGGGATTACAGAAGATGTGTTCCAATGTTCTAAAATAAATAAAAAACGTCAAAACAAAATCATTTTAATAAGAGTATTTAACAATATCTGTTAATATTTATTGTGAGGTAAGGTTGAAAGAACTTAGTTAGTATTTTTACGCATTTTTTTTTGACATGACTTAAATTTAGGATAAAGCAAAAATAGACACGTGTTATTCCATCAAAACAACATACAACGACTGACAAGTAGAAGAAATAAAACACCGATTTGTAAATATCGTCTTCATACGTGTCAATTTTTAATTTGCGAATAGTGAAAACACGAAAGGAAATGTGAATAAGGAACTTTTACAGTACATTAAAACTCCCCCAAACCGCGCTACTGTAGCGCTCCCGTCGCGCTGGGTCGGCTATGTGGCGAAACATTTACAATCTCCCATTCCGTACTTCGTGGTTCCCACAGATATTTTATATCTGTCGTGGTTACAGAGGAAACACACATAGTGCACACAATTTGGCATGCCCAGCACCATACTGTATACAAGGATCTTTTGGCCTGCGGCCAAGGATGTGTGTGTGTGTGAGTGATGTACGCTGTTGGCCGCGAGGCCTTTACAGCTTCACCGGACTTAAAGGCGAGCGTGCAACCACTACGCTCTAGCCAGCCAGAAGGGCGACATACTCGAGGACGCCTTGTAGAGGCGCCCCCGGTTGGGACAGTCGCTGTAGGGGGACGGGTGCACTACTAAGTGCACCGGTCAACCGCCGGCTATGGGAGGGTACTAACGCTGTCATCAAGTGAAATGTCATACCAGTCGTAGAGTAGCCGTTTGCTATGATATTTACCCATTTTACTATTTTAATTAGTAACCATGCAAACTTACACGTTGAAATATTTCCCCGGATGTGGGAAAAGTTTACTAAATGATAACCCTAATTTCACACCATCGCCCTGTCTATGTCTTCCACATAAATATAATTTCATATAATAATCACCTTCACGCCCATATTACCCACCCAAGCGGGGGTGGCAGAGGTGTACTGAGTGCACCCACATTTCGCCGACGATGTTTGGTCCCATGTAATAGGGGGCGAGCCATTGCCATATACTGGGCACACTTCCAGACTCCGGACTCATACTGGAAAGTTTTCGTTAGAAAAACTTCATTTGTCCGCCCTAGGATTTGAACCCAGGACCTCTTGATCACCAAGCGATGCGCTTTGCCACTAGACCAACGAGGCATTTCCACATAATATTAAATAATAATATTAGCCCTATCTGTCCCACCGTTGGCCACGGGACTCCAGTCAAACTAAGAGACGGCTTAGGCCATAGTCCACCACGCTGGCCCAGTGCGGGTTGGCGAACTTCACACACCTTCGAGAAACTCTTAGGCATGCAGGTTTCTTCACGATGTTTTCCTTCACCGTTAAACCAAGTGATATAGAATGTGTAATACGCACATGCTTTCGAAAATACAGAGGTGCATGCCTGGGTTTGAACCCGAGACTTTTGACTTTGCAGTCCATCGGTCTAACCACTAGGCGATCACTGCTAAAAATAAATAAATAATGTAAAATTACTAACATAGTATAAGCAAATGTTTATTTACAACTTATGGGTTTTTTAGCCTGAACTAAAGATGTTTTAATTTGATATTACTGTTGAAGATATCCACTTATCTATGACTGTATAAAATAAATTACAATTTTAATAAAGTTGTACCTTTTGGATGAAATAGAACTATTTTACGGATCCGTAAAATAGTTCTATTTCATGTGTAATATTCGCGTAAATCTAAGAACTCAGTAGTTGTACCTTTTAGGTTCCATGGTAATTACGCAAACAACTTCTACAACACACTATTCGAGCCTCTTGCTAAGGCGCGAGGCGTGCCTCTTACCACCTTCGATGAGGCGTGGAGCAACGTGTCGATATTGTTCATGAATTCTCACGAGTCGATAACACCGGCTCTCAGCAGGCCACCTAATGTTATTAACGTCGCAGGATTTCATATTGATGAAAAGATCCCGCCTTTACCTAAGGTTAGTAAGCGTCTTTTTTGAGGCGTGCCTTTTTACCACCTTCAAATCAAATCATTTATTTGCGAATCTGAGTGTGTTACAGATGTTACATATTACTATTGTGACTTCATAATCTGCCGTTACGCATGCAAATACATATAATCAGTATCACAATATAATCGAAATACATCAAAACATTATACAAAGATATTGATTAAAATTATTTACATGAAATAAAACTACTTTTTCGGATTTTATCGCGGTTTATTTTGATTTTTAAGTTCCCGACGTTTCGAGTGCTTTGCAGCACCCATGGTCACGGGAAGGAGTTATTTACATGTCAAGGTATAACAATGATAGAATAAAGAATTAAGAATTTATATTCTTACACAAAGTTTGGTGTTACAATATATCGTGGCTGAAGCCTCCTTTTAAGCAAATCATGCCTGTATTAGGAGATTTCAAAGGTATAAAATTTGTTAAGCCAATTTATAGAATAAGAATTGTATTATGTTAATTTATGCAATGTGCTCCGAGCATGGATATATTACAATGGATTGAGCACTCTGTGAAAAAAACGGGATGACAAGGATACTCACTGAGAGCCCTACGTCTCTTTCTAAGTACGGTGACCAAATATTGGTACGATTGTGGACTTGTTGACATATAACTAACGTATAATTCTCGGGCACTGTTATTGCCGTAATTCTTTCTTTCTATGCATATGGCACATCTTAAATGAGTAGTAGTCAAAGTTTTAGATTAAATTGTCCATTTTCTCGCTGACTGTGCATTTTCTTCAGAATCTGTAAGTTCAGCTCCAAATATTGCAAAAATTTTGGATAGTCCCCTAGAGCTTTTTTTCTATTTCTACAACGGTTGAAATAGCTGCTTTTACTGCCCCATCTTAATCCATTCTGTATATAAAGACGAATTGAGAACCTTGTTCGTTTTGAACTCGGTAATAAATGGTTTACAGCGTATTTAAACTACATCATAAATAGGTATAGTCCGTATTAATTCTACCTTATCGTTACCGTACTGCATCGTAATGGGTGCGAACGAGACACCGGACTCCGGGCTATAGCTTTCACTCATCATGGGTTATTGAGTTGTTTAAATCATAGAAAATTCAGTGTTGTGTCTGTGAGTAAGAGTTTAATTTTCTTTAGCAATATTTTGACAATACTCAATCCGTTTAGGGTTGTAAAATCATGGCTCCGAGTTTTCTGCTTAATATTCGGCGACACTAGTCTAATAATCATGCCAGGTAATGCTGGAACAAAATAATTGTACCTTAGAGAATGACAGTGCTAGAATTGAATTTGACGTTTCCAGTCCTCTCCTTGCCTCTCTCTCCCCGCTAACGCCCATGCCCAGTTGGTGGCAAACAATTAAATCTTAGTGACTGTAATGCGTCTGACTTTTAGGTGTGTAATATAAATAAATGAAATGTACCTATATCTCGATATTGTTCATGAACTCACACCGGCATTAAGCCCGCCGCCTGTTGTTAGCGTCGTTAGATGTGATATTGATGAGGTGTCGCCATTACCTAAGATAATGGGCGCCTTTTTTGAGGCGTACCTTATTTTTATCTTTGTGTCCGTTATAAATAAATGTTATGCATAAAAAGAAATGGGCGTTCAAGTAGTTATGTTGACTTCTAAGATGCAAGTATTATCCACAAAGACTTTTTTTTAGATTTAGTCACTGTTCTTTTTTTTCTAATCAACAATAGTAACTAAATATCTGCCTCGTTGGTCTAGCTCGAGGTTCTGGATTCATATTCTAGGTGGCACAAAGCGAATTTTTTTAATAGAAATGTATCGATGTTGTTCGTGAACTCTCCCAAGTCGCACACACTGGCGTTCATCTTGTCGCTTAATGTTCCTACCGTGCTGGGTATCATTAATAAGGAGGTCCCACTTCTACCTAAGGTAAATGAGCGCCTTTTTTGAGCCGTCTGTCTGTTATATGAAATGTGTCATACACCGTCACGCCTATATTTCCAAAGCGGGAAAGGCTGAGGTGTACTGGGTACACCCACTTCCACGACGATGTTAGATCCCATTTAATAGAGGGCGAGCTTTTTGCCATATACCGGGCACAACTGCAGACTCCCAACTGATACTGGGATTATTGGTAAAAAAGTAAATTTGACAGACCTACGATTTTCAGCGCAAGACCTCATGATATCAAATTAAAATTATTTACTCAAAGCTTTGTCTCGAAGCTTGCCTTAAATCAGGTGCGTTTTTCCTCCCTCCCGTTTATCATTTTATACGACCATGACCGCTTTGTAGATTTTTTCTAGTGTACGACCGAAGCTTTACCTTGGCCAAAATTACCACTTTCGGCCAATCCTTCGGGTCCGACCAAAATCGGCAAAAGCCAAAAGTTTCCAGCATGCGCCGAAATTGAACGATATCTTACGATTAACGACTTCCTGCTGCTTTTAAGGAAATAATAAATATTATTATTTCAGTGATAACATTTTTAACCAGTTGCAGGTAATGTGAATCATGTCGTTAAGTGAAACATAAAACATACATCAACATAACATAACTTTTTTTAAAATTTTGCCAATCTTCACGATGTCCTGGGCCCAATTTCTTAGGGTTATGGCAATGGTCTATTAATCGACTTCGGCTAAAAAAGACCTACGATCGGGCTCTAATTTCTTCCCATTTTCAAATAACCAGTAGTCCAGACTTACTAGGAGTAAAATCTGCGCTCTGTAAGTAATTCTGCTACATAGGCGCACCACATTTTACTTTTAATCAAGGGCACCTTTCTCCGCCTTAAATAAGGCATCGTTGTTTCTGCCTTTTAGAATCTTCATCTTTCATATCTCATATTTTTTCTGAATGGGTGCGCCAAATTTTATTTCAAGTGTAATATGTGTGTATGTTTTTCTACCTCAAATAAGGCGTGCTTCTTCCTAACTATCATGAGGTATAAGGTGTGCTTCTTCCTCACTATCATGAGGTATACCTTCAAGGTTTGGTGAAATAGCCAACGGAACGCGACGGTAGCGTGCGGCTGGCACTTGACTGGCGATCCGCAGCACACCGCGCACGTTACACTGCAGGCGCGATGTCGGACGCGCCGGCCGCGGCCGGGCGGCCGCCCAACACTAGCATCCCGGTCGCACGCGGCGTTTCATCTATTGGCGTCTCGCTCCCACCATGCTTCGTCTGTGATCCCGTCAGGCGCGACGTTTGCATGACGTTTGCCGTCGCGCGGAGCGGGCCCGCGCTGTGTGACGTCTCCTGTACATTTCAGTACATGACAACTTCCCAAGCTACGCCACCGTTGCGTGTGTGTGTGTATGTGTGTGTGTGAGTGATGTACGCTGTTGGCCGCGAGGCCTTTACAGCTTCACCGGACTTAAGGGCGAGCGTGCAACCACTACGTACAAGCCAGAAGGGCAAGGGGCAACATACTCGAGGGCGCATTGAAGAGGCGCCTGTATTCTAAGCGGAAAGAATGGATGACAAAGCATCGGGGGGATCGATGAGAACATGGTCGTAGTCGGCGGCGGCTACGATTAACGGATTCGCATGGGTAGATGCGTTCGCGAAGTTTCGTGTTGTCGCCTTTTTAATATAGGCGCGAACAGGTTCGAGACTTAGATCGGAGTGGAGACGCCTCCGTCGCGCCGAATGGGGCTGCGTTGTGTGGCGTCTCCCGTACGTTTCAGTATATTATAACTCCCCAAGTCGCGCCCCCGTCGCGCTGCGTCGAATATGTGGCGACGCCTTTTTTTTTTCTCTACGAGGCTGTGCCACATTTCACCTTCAATCAAATGGGCCTCTTACCACCTTTTTTTAATTCTTCCAAAAAATTTATGTTAAACATTCACATCTTAAGTCTTGTTACCTCCACAGGGCCTCCAAGAACTCCTAGATGCGTCACCGCAAGGGGTCATTTACTTCAATATGGGGACCGTGATTGGCTCTTCGCAGTTCCCGATGCACACCCGCGACGCTTTGCTTCGGTACTTCGCGAGAATGAACCAGACTGTTTTGTGGAAGTACGAAGCGGGGTTCAAGGACTTACCCCCTAATGTACATTTGAGAAGATGGGTGCCACAGACTAGTGTACTTGGTAAAGATTTATTTTTGATTTTTAGCAGAAAGAAAATTAATCGGTTCGAATGTGAATGAAATTGTGTGGTAAAACCGCTGAAGCCGGCGGTGCTTAAACTGCTAGAGAACTGAACAAATATTTTGGGGTCACACAAATATTTCCCGAGGTCCTGGGTTCACATCCTAGGCCGGACAAATGTAGTTTTTCTGACAAAAATTTTCCAGTATGAGTTCGGAGTCTGGGTGCCTGGTATATGGTAGTAGGCTCGCCCCCTAACATGGTCAGTGAAAAGTGGATGTACTCAGTACACCTCTTGGCAGAGGACACCCTCGCTTGAGGATTTTAGGCGTGACCGTGTTTATTTTTTATTTCTACAAATATTTGTTCCGCGTGGGGTTCGAGCTCGCGACTACTAATTCAAATGGGCAAGTTTAACGAAGTCGTATTCGAAGATATGTTTTTCTTATGATTATCCTACTTCCTACTGATATTATAAATGTGAAAGTTTGTATGTCTACATGTTTGTTACACAATCACTCAAAAACGGCTGAACGAATTTAAATGAAAGGACATCGTCAAAATGGCCCCAGAACCATCAAACATGTGACCTATACCATAATTATTTATCTGTTTTATTCTAGTAATGGAAAACATCCATATCTAACGCACAATTTGCAATCCAAAACGAATATTTCAAGTACTGTAAGTACTTAAATCAAAGTCGCCAACGTCTTCTTCTTCTTTAAATTATGGCTTCACACTATATTTAAGTGTATTTTGCCAGTGTCCAGTGGGATACATAATTGTGTTTGTTTAAATTAATTCAACTCCCCGATAAACTTGATGACAACTATGATAATGAAATTAATGAAGTACCCCACCCTGCATAGTAAAGCGGTGGATACTTTACATACCAATTGCGACGGCCGTTTTGAGGGAAGTCAAAAAGGCACGTTTTATCACTTTGTTACCATTACCTTCACTCATGCACATATAAGAACACATAATGGTTAATATTCCACCAACATTATACATTAATAGTCGAAATAACACAAGTTTTGGAAATTAAAACAAATTGACAACATCACTCTTAGACTTCCCGCCAAAAAAAAACCGTCGCCAATGGTCTTTCCGAATGTCAACGTTGCTATCAAATTACGGTTGGAGATGTCAATCCGATCAATCGGTTATATTCAATCGATTACATTCAATCATGATCGATTTGATTATTGCTAGTGTACTTTTACATAACGATTTTACAAATGTATTGTTGGCTACTAAGTTATAACCTCAAAATTAATATTTTTTTGCAATAATGCAATTCCCCCGCTTGTCCGTTTAAGAGTAAATGCATGAAGGTAATTTGCAGGTTGTTTGAAATCATACAGGCATTTTGTCATTGCTGTTGGTTCTGGGGCAAATCATGTATGGACGCAGAAGAATGTCCTTTGGCACACGTATAGTTCATATAGTTTATTATCTGGATTAACACAGGATCTATCCCGAAAGAATGTAGGGTTCCTGTCTAACGCCAACGCGGACGGAGTCGCGGGCAGAAACTAGATAATCGGCTAGATAATATAATTTTAATTTACTAATACCTTTTTAAAAACAAGCTTTAATAGCAAAATACAAGGGAGATATCCTGATGCGTAATTGAGTAACAAACATCTAAATATACATAAAAAGTATATTTTTTTGCGCCCATACATGATTTGCCCCAGAACCGACAGCAATGAAAAAAACTTGTATGATTTTAAATAACCCATATATTCTCTTAAGATATTAATTATTAAGCGAACAAGCGGGTTATCGCAATATTGCAGAAAAAGGGGAACTGACAATAAGTATTAGATTTTGAGGTTATAATTCGGTACATATGAGGTTATGTTGAGTGTTGACATTGACAAAGATGTCGGCGACTACGATATAAGTACATACAATAGTTTTAAATATTCGTTTTAGATTGCAAATTGTCCGTTAGATTCGGATATTTGCCATTATTTTAATAAAATAGATGAGTAATGATTGCATGGGTCAAATGTTTGTTGGTTGCGGCAATTTTCGATAATGTTCTTTCGCATTTATAATATTAAGCCCGAAGTCCGTTACTTTGTAATTTATTAGATGTATGAATTGCATCTGATGTTTGGAAAACCAGCTCCTAAAATGATTAAATAACACAAGAGTGGCGTTCGTAGGACTGTGCGACAGTGGTGTTTTTAGCTATTACCAAGATTAAGCAGCGTAAGACTGTCAGTTTGAGATAGGTGACCGCATGTGACATAAATCGTCGTATTTTGAAAGTTACGTTAAGCCGTTGGTCCGGCTTTCCAAGTAATATGGTAGTCGGTAAGCTGAGTTGAAAGCCTTATATATGGCTTGATAAGTTCCAACAGCAGGTGGCCACAAACCTGCGTCGGCCACTCCACACTGGGTCCGAGAAGTGGAGTATGACAATATTATTAAATCTGTCTCACCTCGATTTAAGAGCAGAGGTCTTTGCCCGCTTGTAACATTTCTATTATTTAAATGTGTTCGTATTTTGGAAGGCACGTTAAGCAGTGCAAAAGTGCAAAGATGTAGGTACTGGGGAAGACCTAGACTATCTTACGACCAAATAGACCGTCTCTTATCTTAAGGGCAAGTCAAGAGTCTGCGTAACCGGCGAGCGTGTATGAGACGAACTATGAGAGTGGAGACAGCCAGAGGTTTGTAAGTAAAGAACCTGTTGGAACACTGTACTCTCTGCCTACCCCGCAAGGTAACTGGTGTGATGATATAGATAGACGTTAAGCAGTTGGTCTGGGTACAGCAGACTCTTTTGTCTCACTGCTGAACAAAGGCCTTCTCTCACAAATCGAGTTGAGAGATTACGTCATACTCCTCCACGCGGACCCAGTGCGGTGCGGTGGAGGCAGGTGTGTGGCCACCTGCTGTTGTAACTTATCAAGCCACCTATAAGGCTTCCAACTTGGCTTAACGACTACCACATTAAGTGGTAACCGGGGCCAATGAACGTGCCTTGCGAAGCACGGAGGCGCTCGATAATGAAAATGCCACAAACGGTCACCCATCTCAGGTTGACCGAGTCGAACGCTGCTTAACCTTCGCCCAAGTCCGAAACATATACGATTTGATAAGTTCTAACAGCAGGTGGTAACAAATTTTACCTTCTCCGACAATTTGTACTGAGTGGGCCGCGTTGTACCCACAGTAGGATATTTTAATTTACAGTTATACAAAAATCTGAACTAACGATGTCGTCAAGTGAAAGGCCGTTACCGTTTGCTATGAAATTTACCCAAGTTCTTTTTTTTAATTAACCACTGACCGTGCGGTGGGTCCCCCCCCCCCCCACCTGTTCAATTATTTTACTGGGTTATGAAAATTTTACTTAATAATAACCCTAATTTTACACCAACGCCGTATCAATTTTATCCACGGAGCTAAATATCGTTGTCACACTTTATCAGAGAAAGTCTGCATAGCTGTGTGGCAGGTGACAGTATAGGGTTTTTCATAAATAAAATTATAGCGTGTTCAAAAAGTTGTTTTGTCAACAGCTCATCCAAATGTACGTGTCTTTATAACACACGGAGGACTACTCAGTTCCATGGAAGCTATATGGGCAGGAGTTCCTACTCTAGTTGTGCCAGTGTTCGGAGACCAGACCATAAACGCTAAGAGGGCAGTGATGGCTGGATACGCGAGGAGGGTGCAGTTTTCTAAATATATGGCAAATGAACTGATTGCAAACTTGAAGGAAATGCTTAGAAATAACACGTGAGTAGCGACATCTTGTGGCTAATAGTTATAATTAATAAAAAGGAGGAATACAAGAAAGGGTGAAAGATTAGTTATGGATAGAACACCAAAGACCTCTCTTTTCCACAATAGCTCATACTACATGTGTGTTAAAATCTATAACGCATTACCTGAATCCATTAAAGCCTTTCCTCTTTATACATTTAAACAGAAATTAAAGTTATGGCTCCTCGAAAAATAAATATTATATATGAAATGACTTATTCGATTAATAATTGTATAACTATTTCATATCTGACATGGACCTTACATTATTTTCAATTAAGTATAAGTTTAAAATATAATATTTTCCTGCTTAAATTTCACATGTCTACTAAAGACAAAATAGGCTGACCGATGTATTAGATCCAGACCAACTATGTTATACTCTATTTTATGTGAAATAAATAAATTTGCATTTGAATAAAAAGGAGATGAGAGCTATATGAAAATGAGATGGGGAAAATGTAATCAGATTGGATGCTTACGATTAAATTTTGCAATCTTCATCATGAATAAAAAGGAGACGACGACATTGTTCTGCGTCCATACATGATTCGCCACAGAACCACCAGCAATGAAAAAATGCTTGTTTGATTTCAATTACCTATCAAATTATCTTCGTGCATTTTTTTTTATTAAATGGACAAGCGGGGGTAAGTCGCTCGTAGCGCTGTGCGACCGCGGTTTTCTTACCGATTACCAAGGTTAAGCAGCGTTCGACTCGGTCGGTACGAGATGGGTGACCGTTTGTGGCATTTTCATATTCGAGCGTCTCCATGCTTCAAAAGGCACGCTAAGCCGTTGGTCCCGGCTACCACTTAATGTGGTAGTTGTTAAGCCGAGTTGGAAGCCTTAAAGGCGGCTTGATGAGTTCCAATAGTAGGTGGCCACAAACCTGCCTCCACCAATCTGCACTGGGTCTGCTGTGTGTGGACCTAATCGCTCTCACCTCGATTTGTGAGAGCCTTTGTCCAGCAGTGGGCAGTATAGGCTGACATTATTAAGCGGGGGTATCGCAATATAGCAAAAGGGGTAGGTATTAGTTTTGCGGTTATAATTTAGTAGCAAACAATAATCTGTCAAATTGTAATGTATCGATTGAATATAATCAATTGATAGGATTGGTATCTCCAACCGTAATTTGGCGAATCCGTTAATCGTAGCCGCCGCCGACTACGACGCTCTTTCCGCTCAGAATACGGGCGACGACGACGTAGTCATAGATCCTCTCCCATAGCCGGCGGTTGACCGGTGCACTTTGTAGTGCACCCCGTCCCCCCACAGCGACTGTCCCAACCTCGGTTGGGACTTGTCGGGACTTGTGTGGGAGTATGTCGCCCCTTGCCCTTCTGGCTCGGGCGTAGTGGTTGCACGCTCGCCCTTAAGTCCCTTGAAGCTGTAAAGGCCTCGCGGCCAACAGCGTACATCACTCACACACACACACACACACACCGTAATTCGATAATATCGTTAACATTTGATAAAAATGTCGGTGACTTCGATATAAGTACTTACAATATTTTGAAATGTTTTGGATTGCAAATTGTCCGTCAGATTAAATATTTGCCACTACTAAAATATAATAGATAAATAATTATGGTATAAGTCACATGTTTGTTGGTACTGGGGCCATTTTCGACGATCTTTGGATTTGTTTCACACACACAGTATAAATAGTGTAAGGAACAAATTGTTAAGACCAATTGATTCTTCTAAAACTGATTAACTTTGTGTATCTGTGTATCCTTTTTATATTTCTAGTTAGTTTGTATCTTTTTTGTGTGCTTTTTTATACTTATTGACAAACATTGTGACTTTCTAGTACTTTCTACATTGATAGTGTGTAATTAGCTTGTAGTTGCTATTTAATGTGTTTAATTAGAATATTTATAAGCTATGCTAATAAATAAAATAAAATATTGAAGGAAACGTCTTTTGAGTAACGATATCTAGTGGCTAGTAGCACAAAAAAAAATACATAAAATGACTATAATAATAACGAAACCTAAAAATAATGACTTAATAATATCATAATAATAATAAAAATGGATTTTAGATATTTCATAAACATTATCTCATTTGAAGGCCAAGTCATCAGTATCCGTATCCGGCGAGCGTGTATGACACGAACTATGAGAGTGGACGAAGCCTGAGAGTTCTGTAAGGAAGAAACCTGTTGAAACTTCTATCTATCTTTATCATCACGCAAGATTTCTTGCAGGGTAGGCAGAAAGTACAGTGTTCCAACAGGTTCCTTCCTTACATATCTCTCTGGCTTCCTCCACCTTCATAGTTCGTCTCATACACGCTCGCCGGTTACGAAGACTCTTGACTTGTCCTTCAAATAAGATACGATCTATTTGTTCATGGTAAGTACTTTCGCATTGTATATCTGTTTTGTCATTTTTTCTTCTGACATTCTTTCTATGTGCCCGAACCAACGGAGCATACCCTTTCTCATCTTTACACTGATACTATATTTCATACCTACTTGCTTTCTTACTGCGCTGTTGCGAATACGGTAGGTCAGGTTCGCTCTCCACATCTTTCGCAGAGCACGCGTTTCGACCGCATTTATCCTACTTTCATTTTCCTTCTTACATACCCATTAGGACAAATACTCCGTTATGTATTGCCAGCTGCACCTTTTGGCTTAAGTGCCGGCTCCCAAGTGGCGTCCCCATTGCACCATTTACTCTGCTCCCTGCACTCACTCTTCTCTCTATGGCAGCGGTGTATTTCCTATCCTTACTGAAGGCGCATCCAAGATATACAAACTCATTTACTTGCTCCAGCACATCGATACCAACCACAATCCTTGCATTCGTTCTGGTTTCTTCCCGTTAAAAAACCATAATCTTGATTACCTTTACATTCAAATGTAAGCCATTGTTCATGCAGTCGTCTTTCATAACTGTGACTAGTATTTGCAGATCAGTGGCTGTTGGCGCAATTAAAATCGCGTAATCTACATATAGGTAGTAGCTGGTTTACCACGATCAGCCATTTGTACACCTTCATTCATCGCTTACAGTATTTGAAGACTTTTATCCAAATTATAAGCAGTCTAGTAGACAACACGCAACCCTGCTTGAGATCATCTCGGCAGATTTAATGTCTATTCCTGCAGCGACGGGGGCGGAGCGGTACGCGTCGCCTCGGGGGGACGCCTTAGCCCGCACTGTAGTACCTCTTTGATCCAAGATTGCAGATTGCAGGGCCAGAGCAGGGCATGACCCCCTATGTAAACCAGTACTTCTGTAATTTTCATGAACCGTCAGTAAAGTAACAAAAACCACCACTAGTAGCTCTGAGTAATTAGATAAGTGATATTTTTGTGTGATGAATGATGTGAGAATGGTATTTTTTGTCGGATTTAATGAATACATGGCTAGTAAACTTGAATCATCCGGCTGGCGACAGCTATAAAGTATATCTGTTTGCATAACGCTATTACTTATAATAATAAATAATTATAGCCCTGTTAAGAAACTGTCCCACTGTTGGGCACGGGCCTCCTCTCAAACTGAGAGGGTTTAGGCCATAGTCCACCACACTGGCCCAGTGCGGGTTGGCGAACTTCACACACCTTTGAGAAACTTTTAGGCGTGCAGGTTTCCTCACGATGTTTTCCTTCACCGTTAAAGCAAGTAATAATTAACTTTTAATACGCATATGCTTTCAAAAAGACAGAGGTGCGTGCTTGGGTTTAAACCCAAGACCTCTGACTTTGCAGTCCAACGGTCTAACCACTAGGCTATCACTGCTATTACTTATCCTAATTAAAATATTTTGTCTCCAGCTACAGGAAACGAGTTAAGGAAATTTCAATGTTGTTCCGCTCACGTCCCGTTTCATCGGCAAAACTAATAGCATACTACACTGAGTTGGCAGTCAAGACAAAAGGTAAGTTTAATATAATTGAATTAGTTCCTTACTACTTGATAGCGGTAAAATGTTGTTTATTTTAAATTGAGTTTTAAAAAAGCGTAACAGAACTGTCGTCTTCTTTATCGAAATAAAACAAAAAACGGGCAATAACAAAACAGATACTCGTATGTTCAGCGTATCTTTTATTTCTTTTCTCTTTAAAGAAACGTAGCCCCACACTAAATTTTATTGATCAGATACTGATCATCATCCATGGCCAACAGCGTAGATCATTCACGCGCACGCGCACGCTCGCACACGCGCGCACACGCACGCACGCACACGCACACGCACACGCACACGCACACGCACACGCACACGCACACGCACACGCACACGCACACGCGCACGCGCACGCGCACGCGCACGCGCACGCGCACGCGCACGCGCACGCGCACGCTCACACGCACACGCACACGCACACGCACACGCACACGCACACGCACACGCACACGCACACGCACACGCACACGCACACGCACACGCACACGCACACGCACACGCACACGCACACGCACACGCACACGCACACGCTCACGCACACGCTCACGCACACGCACACGCACACGCACACGCACACGCACACGCACACGCACACGCACACGCACACGCACACGCACACGCACACGCACACGCACACGCACACGCACACGCACACGCACTCGAACACGCACTCGAACACGCACTCGAACACGCACTCGAACACGCACTCGAACACGCACTCGAACACGCACTCGAACACGCACTCGAACACGCACTCGAACACGCACTCGAACACGCACTCGAACACGCACTCGAACACGCACTCGAACACGCACTCGAACACGCACTCGAACACGCACTCGAACACGCACTCGAACACGCACTCGAACACGCACTCGAACACGCACTCGAACACGCACTCGAACACGCACTCGAACACGCACTCGAACACGCACTCGAACACGCACTCGAACACGCACTCGAACACGCACTCGAACACGAACACGAACACGAACACGCACTCGAACACGCGCACGCGCACGCACTCGATCACGCGCACACTAGGATTTATGTCGTGGGTGCGTTTATAAACATGAAAATTCACAACACAAATACCCAAATTTATTAACCTTTATCTAACTATTTGATAATAGATAGCGCTGAATTTAAAAGAATGTTTACTTTTAATTCCGTAAAACTGTTTACTTAAATTCTTTTATCTTAATATACGATAGATCACGCACATACTAATTGACCGACAAGGATCGTTTGACTGGTGGATGATACTGACCCTTGTCAAACAGGGCCTTTGCGGTGAAATTAGGGTTAAGATTTAGTAAAATGTTCCTACTTTCAAGTATATACGTGGGTTCTGCACGGTTACAAACTAAAAAAGAAGTTGGGTAAATTTCATAGCAAACTGCAACTCTGCAACTGTTATGTACTGACATTTTGCTTGATGACAGCGGTAATTCCGTTTTCGGCCGCGAGCGAAAATATCCTTGTGGCAGTATATGTGAAAATAAGATTTAATAATTACAAAAGAATACGAAACCCTTTGATTTGAGTTGTCTAACTTTTCGATAAAAGATGGCGTTCTTACGAGCAATGATAACTATCCATCACAGTATGGTGCTATAATAAACTCTCCACCACTAGATGGCATATACTGCAGTTAATAAATCTTAATTTACATACAGCAAATACTTAGAAATTACACTTCTTATTACTAAATTTTGCACTAAAGATGTTTAACCATTTCTTTTATTGTACAGGAGCATATCATCTTCGTTCCATTTCGAATCAATACGCGTGGTATCAACGCTGGATGGTCGACCAGATTGTCTCATGCATACTAGGAATTATAATAGTAGTGATCATAGTCTTGTGCATGTTCAGATTCTGGATACGAATATTCAAATTTAAGAAAACTGTAGTACAGAAGACGACAGGGCAGAAGATGAGTATTACACAGGATAAGAGTAAGAAGAAGAATAATTAATTATGAATTTCGTATTAAATAGTGTGATAATAAATAATTTTAAAATATTATTCTTTACTAATATTTGAAAGTCAAGGTCAGGCGTTAAGAAAATTGTAGAACAGAACTAGAATAATTAATTTGAATTTTGTATTAAATAGTGTGATAATAATAAAATTTTAAAATATGACACATCAATTTATTTCAATGCCAACGTCATAAATCCTTATTGCATAGGCCAACAAGAGCTCTTACAGAGGTCAAAAATTATTTCAATTTTTACAACTGCGACCAGATCGGATCGCGACCTCACACTATGAAGATCCGGTGAGAAACTCTGCAGGCGACTCTGCGACCAAGGACATTTAGTGATGTGGTCATTGTTATGATAAATATCAATGTATCGACATAATATGACACTGTTGTCGTGTAAAAAAAATAATTTCATCAATTCGTGGTGCTGCCATTACTAAACTGTTAAGTCAAAACTTTTCTATTAAGTGGGAAACAATTATAGTAGATGGACCGACGACCTCAAAAAGGTCGCTGGAACAGACTGGATGCGGAAGGCGGAGGACCGTGTGCAATGGCGCGTGTTAGGAGAGGCCTATGTCCAGCAGTGGACTGCGATAGGCTGATTGATTGAGATTTTTATGTTTCACATTTACCCTAAAAATATCATATAGTGGTTTTTACTATCTTTTGATAGTATTTTAACCATAGGTTCGTGTTTAATTTAACATATTAGTAATTTAATTCTGCTAATCAAAATGAGTGAAACAATGTGTCACAGTTTTAATTGTTAGACTTAATCTTATCCGGTGAAGCTGTAAAGGTCCCTTAGCCAATAGTGAAGATTATAAACACACACTTTTTTGTTCCAATTGTCACCGCGTTTTACTCAATTTTGCTAAACTATAAAAAAATGACAGATTTAATGCGTGTGACTTAATTCAACCATTTTCGGGGCTCCACATTTCGGTTCTAAAACCTTAACGTATGAAGAACATTTTTGATCCAGATCGAATCACCAATCGACCCTAACAATTTATCAGTACTTGCTATTTCCTAACATTAACACCTTTAACATCAGTGGCAAGAGTGGCAACGCCTAATTACACGACTATAAACACAATCAGACTCACGCGTTGCTAATTTTTGCAAAGATCAGGATTCTTGGTCCCGTTGGCATAAAGAATACCTTACAACATTTACACAACGTTTGAAATGGACTCATTCAGCACGTGAGGTCCATACATAAGGATCAAATTGTTATTACCAAAGATGAATCACGTCATTTATTGCGTTAGTGATTTGGTCGCATCATATAATTATTTCCAGGACGGAATGGAATATCTCATTCTGCAACCATTGGAACTGCACAAGGTGTTATCAGCCGACCTCTTGTTAAATTATGTCCTATACCAAGTGGATGGGATTAATAATCATTCAGTACATACCAATTCTATATATTTTTATTTTTTAACATAATTACTCATATTCACAACATAGTTATATATATCCATCATATATCAATCAAATATATTGGCACTACCATATATTAGTTTTTATCATTCTGTTTTACCATCATGAAACTTTATGGAGTGTCAAATTCTTTTGACTTATTTCTGCCAGCACATTCATGGTTCAACCTATAATGCGCAGTGGTGGCTTACTTTTTGCTTCAACAGAAATGTTAAGTTTATAGTCGATTTCTTTTTTCCTATCTCTAATATCAATACACATCCCTATCATATCCCCGCCAAAAATCAATTCCGAGTCCCGAACAGGCGCTTCGCGCGCATGCGCGCTTAACGTAATTCATAAAACAATCGTAAACTATATGAAACAACTGGCCTGCAGATTAAATAAAGGAAATGTGTGTCTCAAGGAAGTGTTGTTAACTTCTTGTGTCCATCAGCGAGCTTCGATACTGCGCAGAACAATCAAGAGGTGATTCCCAACTGTTTTCCTACCTTACAATTCTTATAGTCCACTATGATTCCGATACCAACACTTATTGATCATGTTCCAAAAAAATTTACGAGTTTTGTTTGGAGTATTGGGATATGTTAATTTATCAAGTTACTTACATCAAAGTTAAACAGTCGTACCGTTATGAAATGAGAGGTACATTTTATCCGAACTTCTTACTTTAAAGCTTAGAATAATAATAATCTACAAGCCGCGGGCGCCTATCGAGTTGAAGCAACAGGTAGTACCTGCAAAGCAAGTAGTCACACGTTTACGCGATTAGTCACTCGGCGATCGTCGCGCGGAACAACGTGCTCTAAGCGTGACAAATTAAATTTAATTATGGCATCTTATGGCGTTCCTACCTGCAACAATTCCGTCAAGCCCAAAAAGAAACAGGGTGGGATTACTTTTCATTTGTAAGTAGCGCAATCGGACATCGTATTATTTAAATATTGAATTAAATGTCCCGTTCATAATTATCACCAACAATGATGCGTCCATTTTGTCTGTGTTGCCAATACCGCAGCGTAATTTTTCCCTACTTTTATTTACTATGGATCTTAATTGTTATAGTACTAATTTTTACTAATTTAGTTACTTATTACATAATGATTTATCTACTTAGTTACGATGACTAAAGGACTTTTACCACGTAATTACTAAAAGCTGTATGGAATGACGCTTTTATATGTATGACGCAGTAGTAGATAGTTCGTCGGGATAAAATTTTATTCCTAGTAGTATAATGATGAAGTCGGATGAATCATAGGCATACATTTTGCCAACGATGTTAGATACTAAAAACATATTTCACCACGTGACGGTGGCAGAGGTGTACCGCGTACACTCACATTTCAGACAATATTTAAAATATGATTCAACAAAAGGGATATTAAATATAATATATTTTTTTCCGTCGTGAGAATCGATTCCAGAACTTCGTAATTGTAACGCAACGACACATATAAAAAAATAACTCATAAAAAAATAAACATTATTACCTTACTGCTATTGGAATCGTATCTTACTTTAAGAACCTACTTAATTACGTCTATTTCTATCTATCTATAACCTCACGCCAGATCCCTTGCGGAGAGTACAGAGTTCCAACAGGTTCTTTCCTTACATACCTCTCTAGCTTCCTCGACTCTCATAGTTCGTCTCATACACGCTCGCCGGTTACGGAGACTCTTGACTATTACTACGTCTATTTCCTTCGTTAATATATATAAAGATAGATGTAACTGCTAGAAATAAACAATGATTTTATAATTTCTTACTGAACATTTACTCCAAAAAGTGGTAAATCATTTTTAACTAACAACATTATGCGGGTGGGAAGTGCGGTGAGTGCGGGACGTTTGTTGATTTTTTGGCTTCACCGCGCGGCGTGCAATTACGACTGAACGCGGCTTCTGGATTATTATTAATTATTCTATGCTTTAAAGGAATTTAATAAATTACTCCTGCAGATGTTACACAGTCACGCCCTGTTGCTAATACCTTACGTTAAAAAAAAACCCTCGATTCTATTACCAAAAATACTGGCGTTAATGCCGATAGTAATCGCTGTGTTTTTGTAAGGGTGACCATAGAATTTACTAGAGCTGTAACAAACTGTATGTATTCGGTATCGAGTACCGGGTACGCCATCTAGTACCGAGTACCGAAACGTTACTTACGAATGCATTTTGTTACACACTAGCACTTTTCGTATTGATGTTAGTACTGTTTCAGTTTGCGCAAGTACCGTTAATACGTGAATTGAGATGATATTTGCATGAAAACGATAATATAAATAAAATTGAACATTTCTTTGATACGGTTATACAATTTAAGCAGTGGCGTAGCTTGCCCTAGATGGGCCCCGTATCAAAATTGATTGCGGAGCCCTGCTATCTCACTGCGGCGAAACCCAAATGGCGTAAATATTTTTCACAAAAGAAACTAAATCACTCGTATTGAATAATATAAACATATACTGATTATAAGTATACTAGCAGTAGTATACTAGAAATTACTTACAATAAATGCTTCTAGGAGGTAAGTTAGCCAAACAATTCAAATCAAATTTATTTATTAGCCTTTTTTCAGCAAATTTATTTATAAAATCATCTATATATATATGCTTTTGGAATAAAACATTTAAAGGATCTTTACTGCGCAGACAACGCACGTAAAATCATAATTATCGTGAGATTATATCGATCATGTGTGTGAATCCATATAAGATCGTGTATGATAAGATATTTTTATATTTTCCTGGAAAGCTTAGCGTACGGCCAAACTTTGAGTAAGATTGTGGATAACAATTTACGAATTTTTGCCTACACGGGTTCGGGGCCCCTGAAGCTGGGGGGCCCCGTATCTTTGTTACGGCTGATTAAAATTTAAAATCAATTTAAACAAATAATTTTATATAAATATAAATGGTCTAAAATTGTAATCTAAAATTGTGTTATTATAAAAGTCACGTGACGGTAAACGCTATTTGACTGGATTTGTATTTGACGTCATTGTGAATATTTCCAGCGCGTAATTTGAATCCATAACAAGTCTGATTCAAAGTACGGTAACGTTAAAAAATGCACCTTACGCAGCTCGGTATGTAACGAATAAGTGTGTTTTCTAGAAAATACGAACGACGCGACGTCAACGTCATACCGTACGCAATACGACTCGATGCGATGCTCTATGTTATTAGGTATCAAAAGTAACGAGTAACGTAACAATACAATAGTATCGAGTACTGATTGTTATAGTAACATATACATACGGATACGCTATTTTTCGTCACTTTTACACCTTAGAATTTACGACTGCCTATAGTCGACTGATTATAGCTGAAAACATTCGCGAAGGAAAGGCATAGTAACGGTTGCCACCTTTTATTTGGGCGAATAAAGTACATTGGTTTTTAAAGGTAGGTAAAAAAGTATGTTGTATCTAAAGTAATAAATATTTAAAATAAAGTTATAATAGAGTTACATCAAAATTTATCATTTAGCGTCTTGAAAATAAATAAAAAATACAATAATAGAAAAATATAATACACTATTTACAACTGTGCCAAATCGCTGGCGTTCGGCAGGGTGCCCAGAAGGCTGGCAGAAATTATAATACAATATTTAAAATAGTAAAGTGAAATATTTATTTCATTTCCAGGGAGCAAGGGTCACATTGTGTTGCGCACATCAAATCAAGTTCGTTAATACAGTCAACATAACTTTCTAAAAATTTAGCCAAGCTTGAATCAAATGTGTTAGGGTTATTAAACATTCGACTTCCGCGGAAGGTTTTGGCGATGGCCTAGTAATTGACTTCGGCTAAAAATCGACCTTTGGTCGGATCCTTCCAATAAAGGTTTGGTCAAATAGTCGACGGACGCTTTTGGCTACGTTCGGTCGTGGCGTTTGCCGGGGCTGCGCTGTGTGGTGTCTCCCGTACATTTCAGTACATTACAACTCCCCCAGCCGCGCCAACGTCGCACCGACCGAGGCTGCTCTGTGTGGCGTCTCCCGTACATTTAAGTACATTACATCTCCCCAAGCCGCGCCACCGTCGGGCCGAGCGGGGCTGCACTGTGTGGCGTCTCCCGTACATTTCAGTACATTACAACTCCCCCAGCCGCGCCACCCTCGCGCCGAGCGGGGCTGCGCTGAGTGGCGTCTCCCGTACATTTCAGTACATTACAACTCCCCAAGCCGCGCCAACGTCGCGCCAAGCGTGGCTGCTCTATGTGGCGTCTCCCGTACATTTCAGTACATTACAACTTCCCAAGCCGCGCCACCGTCGCGCCGAGCGTGGCTGCTCTATGTGGGGTCTCCCGTACATTTCAGTACATTACCACCGCGCTGCGGCAGCTATGTGGCGAAACCTGGGTTCAGTGCTTTAAGTAAAGGCGTTGAGAAAGCGCTCGTGGGACTGTGGGGTATTGATGCTTATAACTTCTATTGTTCCAGATTAAATGAAGCTTCTTATAATATTATCAGTGTTAGTGACAACAGCCTACAGTTACAACATTCTCTGCGTATTCCCCCTGCCGTCGCGCAGCCACAACCAGCTGGCCTGGGGTATTGTCAATGCGCTGCTTAATGCAAGCCATCAGGTAAGCATTACCACAGGTGATACAGTAAGACAACATCTAGGCGCGAGTAAATACGCTTTGGGGTCTTGGATTCAATTCATGGGTCGGACAAATGTATTTAAAATATATAATAACATAAACACCGTCACGCCTATATTCCCCAAGCGGGGGTGGCAGACGTGTACTAAAGAACAGGACGAAAATAAAACGGCGTGCGCCCTGTTGCAGTTCTGGCCGGTGTGCGTCGCGGGGAAGATTCAAATGAAAATCCAAACAAGTCTTGAAACAGTGCTCTACCCACCAGTCGTGACCCTCTTCAGACAGACACGCAGAGTTTCTTCAAACTATAGGTGCCCAGTCGCTCGAACGTACGCGGCGCGATGTCGCGCGCTCTTAAATGCAATTTTATAGGGTCACAACTAGCGGGCTTTGTAAATGAGCTTTATTGTGCTTATATTCCAATCATCGAGTTCAAACATCTATCCCTATCTAGGGTAAAACTCTTCTATCATATCTATCCCTTTCTAGGGTTACTCTTCTATTCCTATGTTCCTATTACATGATCCTTATGTACTATTGCTTAGGTGCTATAAACTTAAATTTATTACAATACTTATTCTTACCTTAATCAACTACATATACGCTTATTTACAATGTGAAGGCGTCGTCCCGAACAACTAAGTGCACCCATTTTTCGCCGACGAAGTCCCATATAATAGGGGGCGAGCGTATTGCCAAATACAATTCCAGACATTCCTGAAGCGACATTTGTCCGACCTAGAATTTAAACCCAGGATCTCGCGATCACAAAGCGAGTGAGAGTTATTCTATCGAAAAATTTTGTACTAATTTAAAACAAAGAACCAAAGTTACCGACATAGCTCGCAGACTCAGTAAGCTAAAGTGGCAATGGGCTGGTCACATCTGCAGAAGGACCGACGGCCGATGGAGCAAGCGTGTCCTAGAGTGGAGACCGCGACTTGGTAAGCGTAAGGTAGGACGGCCCCCAGCTAGATGGACCGACGACCTCAAAAAGGTCGCTGGGACAGACTGAATGCGGAAGGCGGAGGACCGTGTGCAATGCCGCGTGTTAGGAGAGGCCTATGTCCAGCAGTGGACTGCGATAGGCTGATTGATTGATTTCGATAGAATAACTACATTTGACTGCCTCGTTAGTCTAGTGGCGAAGCGCATTGCTTTGTGATCGCGAGATCCTAGGTATCAGTCTATAGTCTATAATGGTGCCCGGTATGTGGCGATAGGCTCGCAACCGTTAAATAGTACCTAACATCGTCGGCGAAACGTGGGTGTACACAGTACACCTCTGCCACCCCCTCTGGGGAATATAGGCGTGACGGTGTGATAAATTATATTATTTTATGTGGTACTAACATAGCCCTAAGGTTTTGTAATACTAACAATATAATATGGACAAACGTTCGAAATAAACTTATTTTATTATTTTATTAATATAATTTCGGATTTCGTCGCGGCTTATTTGTGGGTTTAAAGTGTCCGATGTTTCGAGTGCTTTTATCACCCATGACCACGGAAGGGACTGAGGCATCTGTCGTCCAAAAGTCGTTGTTGTCCCCGAGTACCCCAGGGGGATTAATTTAATTGCAAATGAAATTTAAATCGACTGGTACTACGATTTTTTTTTAAAACGTAGTCCCACGTACCTGTGTATACCTATGTCGTGGGTGCGTTTACAAACATGATAATTCACATACACAAATACCCAGACCGAAACAAAGAATTGAGGGTCACGCAAATATTTGTCCCGTGTCGAATCGAACCCGCGACTATTCGCGCCAAATCGTCCGTCAATTGAAAAATGTCCAACACTGCTGTCAGCATACACGGTACTTAGAGCGACAATAGCGTTATATCCTTTAATTGAAAATAACGATTTTATAATAATAAAAACGTTATGCGAAAGCAAAAATGAAACTTTGGGACATTTTACCAGAGTATGGTATAAAGGGCACTCTGTTGCGAGCCGTCCAGTCCACTTATGTGGACAGCAAGGCATGTGTACGGGTGGGTGGTAACGTGTCATCTTGGTTTGACGTTGAAATCTGCGATGAATGAAGATGTACAAATGAGTGATCTAATAGTAAATCATCTACTATATGCAGATGACGCGGTTTTGATAGCGCCAACAGCCACTGATCTGCAAACATTAGTGACAGTTATGAAAGACGACTGCATGAACAATGGGTTACATTCGAATGTAAAGAAAGGTTTTTGAACAGGAAGAAACTAGAACGAATGCAAAGATTGTGGTTGGTAACGATGTGCTGGAGCAAGTGAAGGAGTTTGTATATCTTGGATGCGCATTTAGTAAGGATGGGACACACACCGCTGACATAGAGAGAAGAGTGAGTGCAGGCAATAGAGAGAATAGTGCGATGGGAAAGCTTCTTGAGAGTCGGCATTTAAGCCAAAAGGTGCAGCTGGCCATACATAACGGAGTACTCGTCCCAACGCTGTTATATGGCAGCGAGAGCTGGGTATGTGAGAAGGAGAATGGACGTAGGATAAATGCGATGGAAATGCGAGCTCTGCGGAAGATGTGCCAGATCCCCTGCGGGGTAGAACGAGAGTACAGTATTCCAAAATCCAACAGGCTCTTTCTTTACATACCTCTCTGGCTTCCTCCACTCTTATAGTTCATCTCATACACGTTCACCGATTACAGAGACTCTTGACTTGTCCTTCAGATAAGACTTGGTCTATTTGGTCATGGCAAGATAGTCTAGGTCTTGCCCGTACCTACATCCTTCCACTTTTGTGTAGTATATCTGTTTTGGCATTCTTTTTTCAGACATTCTTTCTATATGCCCGAACCAACGAAGCATACCATTTCTCATCTTTACACCGATACTATCTTTCATGGCTACTCACTTTCATACTACGCTGTTGTATGAAATGGTCAGCTTCACTCCGCACATCTTCCACATAGCTCGCATTTCCACCGCATTTATCCTACTTTCATTCTCCTTCTTACATACCCAGCTCTTGCTGCTATATAACAGCGTTAGGACAAGCACTCCGTTATGTATGGCCAGCTGCGCCTTTTGGCTCAAGTGCCGGCTTCCAAGTAGCTTCCCCACTCTGTTCCCTGCACTTACTCTTCTCTCTATGTCAGCGGTGTGTTTTCCATCCTTACTAAATGCGCATCCAAGATATACAAACTCATTCATTTGAGTAAGGACATCGTTACCAACCACGATCCAATAAAACATTCATCATTTAAATAACAGTAGTAACACCAAGACTAAGCGGAATTATGTATATTCTATTGTTTGCAGGTGACATGGGCTACTCCTTTCCCCAAAGAAGTCAAAAAGAATATGCCGAAATCATTGAAAGTTATCGACGTTAGCGGTACTTGGACATATGTTAATGGTAAGTTATTTAAATCAGCCTAATTTAAATGTCCCAGTGGGCACCAGCCGGCGGGCAAGGGATTCTCCGAGCTCGCCGTCGAGGTCGGTGCCTGATCGTGTGTGCGGTATCTGTATCCGAAAGAAGGGATGTAAGGGCATCAGGAGTTAGGGGAGTTAGGTTCGTAGTCGGCGGCGGCTACGATTAGCCGATTCCTATGATTGGTCGCGTGCGCGAAACATCGGGTTATCGCCTTTTAATATAGGCGCGAATAGGTTCCAGACCGAGTGCGGAGATCGACGTTCCGTGTGAACCACGGGGTTCCGACGGCTTTGCGGAGGAAACGGGATTGAACCGTCTGGAGTATATCGATGTGAGAGCGGGCGGCGTGCCCGAACACCTCATAAGCGTACGTCATGATGGTGCGTATTTTATTATATAATATATTATTGATATAGAGAGAAGAGTGAATGCAGGTAGTAGAGTGAATGGTGCGATGGGAAGGCTACTTGGGAGCCGGCACTTAAGCCAAAAGGCGCAGCTGGCCATGCATAACGGAGTGCTTGTCCCAACGCTGTTATATGGCAGTGAGAGTTGGGTATGTAGGAAGGAGAACGAAAGCAGGATAAATGCGGTCGAAATGCGATCTCTGCGGAAGATGTGCGGAGTCACGCTGACCGACCGTATTCGCAACAGCGTAGTAAGTAAGCTAGTAGGTATGAAAGATAGTATCGGTGTAAAGATGGGAAAGGGTATGCTCCGTTGGTTCGGGCATATAGAAAGAATGCCAGAAGAAAGAATGACAAAACAGATATACAATGCGAAAGTGGAAGGATGTAGGTGCCGGGGAAGACCTAGACTATCTTACCATGACCAAATAGACCGTGTCTTAGCTAAAGGGCAAGTCAAGAGTATCCGTAACCGGCGAGTGTGTATGAGACGAACTATGAGAGTGGAGGAAGCCAGAGAGGTATGTAAGGAAAGATCCTGTTGGAACTCTGTACTCTCTGCCTACCCCGCGAGGGAGCTGGCGTGATGATATAGATAGATAGATAGGTATTTTATTACGCTTGCAGATAATCGGGTAAAGACGAGTCGGTAACTGAGCACAAAGACTGCTCGGTTACTAACTCTTTGATGTGCGGTCCGAAGGTCATGGTATTATTTAGGATGACCCCTAGATATTTGACCTGTTTGACCCAGGGAATAGGTCGGTGGCGGTATTCTGGGATGGCGTTGGCGCAGGAGGGCCGCGGGGAAGCACCTCCGAAGTAGAACACCGCAGCGCTCTTGTCCGGGTTCACCTCAATACGCCACTTCCTGAACCAATCCCCTAGGGTATTGGCGGTTGCCTAAAGGGTTCTGGTAATGAAACCCTTATTCCTGTGCGAGATATAGAGAGCGGTTTCAACCGCGCAACAATAGGGCTAGATGCACCTTACTCGAACGAGGAATATCGTTCGTGTAAAAGCTGAATAGGAGGGGGAGGCGGGTACGATTAGCGGATTCCTATGATTGGACGCGTAGGCAAAATATCGGGTTGTCGCCTTTTTAATAAAGGCGCGAATAGGTTCGAGACCGAGATCGAAATGACTACACATAAGTCTCAATACTCTCGACATGCATCCATCCACCTTAGAAATTATCCAAAACGCCGTTAACTTGAAAACCTGCTGAAAAGTCCCTAAATTTTTATGATTATCAGGACCCCATTGACTATAAGCACTTGGCTCCGGCCCGTGCCTTCTTTCTCACCTTTATCGGAGAGAAGTAAAACGTATGAAATAATATTAATAATATCAGCCTATACTGTTCAAAGTGTATCTGGTAGCATCTGTATAGACAAATATTTTATGTCCATGGCATGTATATTGGATAGGTCATTGCTTTAACTGGATTTAACAACTCAACTATTAATTCACTTAGTCAAATGTCACCTACTTTCAGGAAAATATTTCATCAGCCGGGTTAGCACGGTTACTAAATAAAGAAATAACTTGGATAAAGGACATTGTTCTGCGCCCATACATGATTTGCCCCAGAACCAACAGCAATGAAAAAATATTTGTATGATTTCAAATCGCCCATTATTTTTTTGAAGGCATTTATTATTGAACGGGCAAGCGAGGGAAAGCAATATTGCACAAAAAGTATTAGATTTTGAGGTTATTACTCAGTAGCCATTAACAAGTATCAGATTATATTGTGTGTATTGAAATTCAGTAAAGATGTAGGCGACTTAAATATAAGTTAACATTCTTTGAAATATAGGTTAGGTTTAAAGAACTTTATTTCTCATAAGAACCTACATAGTTCACTTAAATGAGATTATAATGTGAAAACTTAAGACTATAATTATCACTTTGACGTCGTTATCGAGTCTCAGACACTACACAAATTTCGTATTTATCCAGTCATATCCAAGTCCTTGTATGTCATTATTTCCGGTTTTATTAATATTTCTCGTATATATATTTCTTAAGTTTAGTTTTAAACACATTAATCCTGCTGCACTCCTTTAATTCATTTGGTAAGTTATTGTATAGTTGCGCTCCCTCAAACCGTATGGTTCTTTTCCCGTAAGTTATTGTACGTGGTTGAGTGAGTTGTATTTTGTTCCTATTCCTTAAGTAGTGCTTTTGTTTTCTTGTGGTAAATGTTATGTTCGAATGTATGTTGCCTGTGATAACTTTTTTAACTAAAATGCATGTTTTAAATTTATACATCTGGGTTAGATTAAATAATTTTGTTTCAATATATAGCTCTTTTGTGGGTGTAAAATAGTTAGAAGAAGGAAAAGTATTTTAATAATTTTGTTTTAGATTGCAAATTATCCGTTAGATACGGATATTTACCATTATTTTTATAAAATAGATAAATAATGACGGCCATGGGTCACATGTTTGTTGATTCTGGGGCAATTTTCGACAATGCCCTTCTATAGCAAACGGCGACTCTGCAACTATCATGAATTAACATTTCGGGATTGAAGCGTTTGGAGTCTATCGATGTGAGAGCAGGCGGCGTGCCCGAACACCTCACAAGCGTAGATCATGATGGGTCGTATACAAGCTTTGTAAAGTGTCACCTTATTCTTAAGGGACATTTTACTACGCTTGCAGATCATCGGGTATTGCTTTACTGGCTTTAACTACTCAACTATTAATTCACTTATTTAATGATAAAAATTACTTATGAATCACTTATTCATTCATTCACTATGTGGGGGGCTTGTAAATAAAACTCCCGACTTCACAAATAATAAAAATGGACTGTATTCTTCTTAATCTTCTATTTGAATTCACAGGGCTTCTTATGTTCTATTCACAGGGCTTCTTATATTCTAATTCACAGGGCTACTTATACTTTATTCACAATTCTTCTAATATAATTTACAATATTTCTTCTCGCTAGTTGCTTCCCCAGTTACGACGTGCGGCGACGCGGCCGCGAAAGTGCACTATTAATATAATTTATTTAGGGGTCACAACTAGCGGGAGTTGTACGGAGATCGACCGGCCGCGGAGCCTATACGTCCCGGCCGCTCGTCACGTATTGCCATCCCTTTCTTATCCTTATGTACTAAACCTTATATACTACTTACGGACTAAATATATCTATTTTTATACATTTCTATACAAGAGCTACTTAGAGAATTCTGATTAGCTGTTCGTCCGCTACACACTATTTCATTACGAGAAACTATAGTGCGACGAGGATATTTCGGCTCGTAGATGATATTGACAGGGCGTTGGTATGAAATTAGAGTTATCATATAGTCAAATTTTCCTACATCCAGGGATATATTTACACGGTTTGTAATAAAAGAAATAACTTGGAAATTTATCCAAACGGCAACTCTGCGACTGCCATGAAGTGGCGTTTCACTTGATGACAGAATTAGACTATAAAAAACAGTTTATCGTCCACAGATGTAGGCACGACGAAGTCCATCAACTCGGGTGCAAGCCTTTCATCCGTGAAAGCGTTTGCAAACAACGTGTCGCGTGAAGCGCTCACTACGCCGGAACTCCGGGATGCTATAGTGACCACGCAGTACGACGCCGTGTTCACTGAGGCGTCCTACTCCGACGTCATGGCCGGGTGAGGAAACTTTGCGAACGATATCACGTTCTATTATATTTACATCTTCTATTATAGGACGGCGCATTTTAGACATGGAGGCAAGGACGTCGTTAACACTTATAGTAAATGCAAAAATGTACGGGAATGACGTTTCACAAGGAAAAGTCACTTGGTCAGAACAAGGAGCTGTCGAGAGCGGAAAGAGAACAGTATTAGTATTAGAGAATAGTATTGTATATGTAATAGCAAACAACGTGATGCGTGAAGCGCTCACTACGCCGGCCCTGCGGGACGCTATAGTGACCACGCAGTACGACGCCATGTTCACTGAGGCGTTGTTCTCTGATGTCTTGGCTGGGTGAGGAAACTGCGAATGTTATTACATTCTATCATATTTACATCTTTTACTATTAGATGGCTCACTTTAGACCTGTAGGCCAAGACTAGTCGTAACTAATAATAAATGGAAGAATGTACAGGAATGACGTTTCACAAAGAAAAATCACGTGGTCAGAACAAAGAGCTGTCGATAGCGGAAAGAGAACGGCATTAGTAGTAGAGAACTGTATTAGTAATATTCGCAAACAATATCATGCCTGAAGCGATCTCTACACCAGCACTGCGGAAAGCTATAGTGACCACGCAGTACGACGCCTTGTTCACTTAGGCTTCCTTCTCTGACGTTTTCGCCGGTTGAGAAAACTGGAATGTTATTACGTTCTATCATATTTACGTAGTATATTACGATAACACTAATATTAAATGGGAGAATGTGCGGGAATGACGTTTCACAAGGAAAAGTCACGTGGTCAGAACAAGGAGCCGTCGATAGCGGAAATTGCGGATTGCTACTTATCTACCCCCTATGCCCCCTTAATAAAGTTAATTTTATGCAGTAGTTAACTGTAATAAAAACGAGAAAATGTATGGAAATATTATTTTATACGGTAAAGTCATGTATTCAGAACAAGGCGCTATCGATTGCGGCAAAAGAATAGAATCATGTTGCTTGGCTTGGTCCTTTGCCCCGTAGCGATCTTGACTTTCTACAGTCGTTAACGCCAACAGAGAACGAAAACGTGTACGCGAATGACATTTTACTAGGAAAAGCCACGTGGTCAGAACAATGCGCTATCAATTACGGCAACAGAATAGAATCTAAACGCTTGTTGCTTGGCTAAGCTGCGCGTTCTTCTGATTCTTAGCCGCATGAGTGCTTTTTCAACACACGTTTTTTAAGCACTGACTAATGTACCATTTCCCATTTGCATTCTCCAGTCCCTTTTTAAAGCACGAATGAGGTGGGTAGATGGGTAGATTGATAGATATATAGATAGAGAGAGAGAGAGAGAGAGACGTACACTAATATAATCAATTTATATAGATAATCACGTTTACAATTCAAAAAATAACGTATGGAACGTCTATCCTGACGGGGGTCTCCCGACCCTGCAATTTCTTTATAAGACACATAAGTTAGTACGGCAAGTTCTGGGATTCGCATGAATATCTGAAGATTATAGATTGTGTGTTAATTGTAGTTATATGTTGTCTTCTAGTCTGGCAGCGGTTCAGCAAGTACCATGGTTGCTTCTGAGCGGTACTCCCCTAAACCCGTCTCTAGAAGCGCTGGTAGACGAAGTACGTTCAATAACGACTGTACCGATCTTCTTCAATGACTGCGGCATACCCATGAGCTTAAAGGACCGCCTGTTCAACACGTTTCTGTATGTCGCCATGAGCGTAGCGCAGTGGTGAGTTAATAATAATGTTACGACTTTAATTCACCCCAAAATCTCGTGAACCCTTTATCGGGGGACGTTAATTTTAAAACGCATTACACACCCTTAAGGCCCCTATCGATGTGTCAAGAAAGATCTCGAATCCGCGTATGAGTGAGAGTAAAACGTCTAGAAGGTACCTACTTGTTCATGTACAAATAGGTATGTAAGCGAGCCGGCTATTGTTCGATGTATTTGGAGGGTTCACGTCTATTCGAGAACTTTTATACGAGTATTAAAGGAACGCGGACGGACACAGTCTCTTTTCGGAAGCGACAGCGATCAAATCGAGAACAAGCGATCTAAGTGGAATACACCGGCGACCTTAGCAACGATATACGGATACTACGAGCGACTCAGCGACTTGGAAGCAGTTATTAGGTACATTAGGATAACAAACCCGGGCCCCACACAAGGATACCTTGCGTTGTGGGAGTCTCATTCGTCTTTTAGAATGAAGGTTGCAAGTTTACATTAATATTAATATGGCTATTTAGGTAAATAGTATATCAGATATCTTATCAGATTTTAGTAAAGTTATGTTGTTATGTATGTGGGTGTATGCGTATGTGAGAGAGGAGAATGTGAGTGTGTATGAGTCTGAGTGTATGGTGGATTCTCAAGTGATAGATTTGACGGAAGAAGTGGTTAAGAGGCTTAGTCGCTCCGCCCATTATGTCTAATAGTAACGGGTTCGATTCCCGTGCACAAATTTTTGTGTGACCCACAATTATTTGTTTCGGTCTGATTATTTGTGTATGTGAATTTTCATGTTTGTAAACGCACCCACGACAGAAATAAATCCTGGTGTGGGGGTACGTTTAAGAAAGAAAAAATGTAAATGCGGAGGCAAACTCGAAACTCGTCCTATAATCTATCTGGGTTGTTAAGTTATTACACTCACCTATCATAAGGGTAAATTATGGGCCACTAATCTGTAACAGTTCCTAAAATCAGTATAACAGCTATGTTCCAATCAATTTTGAATTAAATTTACGAGACACTTACCATTACCATTACAGAAATTCTACCTTTCAGGTTAGGCGGTTCGCCCACAAACAAGTTCTACAAGACACTATTTGAGCCCCTCGCTGAGGACCGAGGCGTGCCTCTTCCCGCCTTCGATGAGGCGCTGAACAACGTGTCAATATTGTTCGTAAATTCCCACGAGTCGCTTACACCGGCACACAGCACGCCGCCCAATGTTATTAACATAGGGGGTTTCCATATTGATGAGGAGATCCCGCCTTTGCCTAAGGTTAGTAATGTGCGCCTTTTTGAGGCGTACCCGCCTTCGATGAGGCGCTGAACAACGTATCGATATTATTCGTGAATTCCCACGGTTCACTTACACCGGCACTCGGCACGCTGCCTAATGTTGTCAGCATAGGGGGTTTCCATATTGATAAGGAGATGCCGGCTTTGCCTAAGGTTAGTAATGTGCGCCGTTTTTGAGGTGTGCCCGCCTTCTTTGAGGCGCTGAACAACGTATCGATATTATTCGTGAATTCCTGCGGGTCACTTACACCGGTATTCAGCACGCCACCTAATATTGTCAGTATAGGGGGTTACTATATTGATGAGGAGATAACGTCTTTGCCTAAGGTTAGTAATATGCGCCTTTTTATGAAGCGTGCCCGCTTTCAATGAGGCGCTAATTAACGTGTCTTATAATATTGTTCATGAATTCCCACGAGTCGCTCACATCGGCACTCAGCACGCCGTCTAATGTTATTAACATAGGGAGTTACCATATCGATGAGGAAATCTCGCCTTTGCCTAAGGTTAGTAATGTGCGCCTTTTTTGAGGCGTGCCCTGTTATATGAAATGAACGCTAAAGAAGGGAGGAATATTACACAAGAAATAAAACTATTTTATTTGTCTCGTTGGTCTAATTGCAAAGTGTATCGCTTTGTGCGTGTGTGTGTGAATGATGTACGCTGTTGGCCGCGAGGCCTTTATAGCTTCACCGGACTTAAAGGCGAGCGTGCAACCACTACGCTCTAGCCAGCCAGAAGGGCAAGAGGCGACATACTCGAGGCGCCCTCGGTTGGGACAGTCGCTGTAGGGGAACGGGTGCACTACTAAGTGCACCGGTCAACCGCCGGCTATGGGAGGGGATCTACTACTACTACTACGTTGTCGTCGCCCGTATTCTGAGCGGAAAGAAGGGAGAAAGCATCGGGGGGGTCGGTGAGAACATGTCGCGGCCGGCGGTGGCGGCAGGGGTCGGGGGGGAAATCGTAGTCGGCGGTGGCTACGATTAACGGATTCGCATGGGTAGATGCGTTCGCGAAGTGACGTGTTGACGCCTTTTTAATAAAGGCGCGAATAGGTTCGAGACCTAGATCGGAGTGGAGGTATATCGCTTTGTGATCACGAGGTTTTGGGTTTAAATTCTAGGTCGGACCAATGTAGTTTTTTTAACGAAAAATTCCCAGTATGAGTCCGGAGTCTGGAATTGCGCCCAGAATATGGCGGTAGACTTGCCCCCTATTACACGGGTACAGACATCGTCGGCGAACAGTGGGTGTGCTCAGTATAACTCTGCCACCCCCTTTTGGGGAATGTAGAGGAGACGGCGTTAATTTTTTTATATAAAGCAATTTTTTGGATACTTTCGATGGATATTTGGATGTTTTTTAAAGATCTATCGGTCATCGCCCCAATTAGAGTGGGCAAGGGGGGCCTTTGCCCATCAGTGGGACCCTGGAGGCTAAATAATAATACCTTCGGTCAGTCACACTTCCACATAATTTGCAGCATCTCTTTTCTCCACCTTAAAAATACGAAATCAAACCTATTTATCACTTATTAGGAATAGAATTTACGCTTTGTTAATACAAGGTGTAACATAATAAACGCAAGAACTGAAAGTTGTTTGTTCTAAATCGATAGCTGAATTGATTTCAACTATTTTTAATTTATATCCCATTATTTTTTAAATATACAAAAAATGTTGTTACTCCCTTAGTGCGCTATAATAAACTTAAAGGACATTGTCGAAAATTGCCCCAGAACCAACAAACATATGAGCCATGTCATCATTATTGATCTATTTTATTAAAATAATAGCAAATATCCGTATCTAATGGACAATTTGCAATCTAAAACGAATATTTCAAAGTATTGTAAGTACTTATATCGAAGTCGCCGACATCTTTTTGAATGTCAACACGCAATATAACCTCATATCTATTAATGGCTACTGAATTATAACCTCAAAATCTAATACTTTTTGTGCAATATTACGATTCTCCCGCTTGTCTGTTCAATAATAAAGGCATTAAAAGAAATCATACCAGTAGATTTTCATTGCTGTTGGTTCTGGGGCAAATTATGTATGGCCGCAGAACAATGTTCCATATTCTTGAATCAAAGCAATACGGACATGTTCTATTATTAATTGGGGTATAAACGTGCGTAAAAAAGTATAAAGTAAAAAATTGAAATAGGGAAAATAAGTTTTGGTATGGGATATGTGAAGCATTTATCTAATCAGGGTGTCTGCGGTCTTCCGTTATTTACGATATCCCATGTATATGATAATAATTTTGACACAGATCTGTGCAAAATTTCACGTTTTGACTTTCAATCCAATGCGCCTCTTTTCACCTCAAATAAGGTTGTTTCTGTTTTTTTTTTTTGACATTTTTCTAAACTGTAGCCCCACACTAGGCATTATTCCTTTATCGTGGGTGCGTTTATAGACATGAAATCACACACACAAACACCCAGATCATCTATACAAATAAATGAAATTGATGTTGTTTGTAATGTCAAAAAAATAATAAATAATATTAGCCCTGTTAAGAAACTGTCCCACCGTTGGGCACGGGCCTCCTCTCAAACTGAGAGGGTTTAGGCCATAGTCCACCACGCTGGCACTGGGCCAGGCGGGTAGGCGAACTTCACACACCTTCGAGAAACCTAGGCATGCAGTATTTTCCTTAACTGTTAAAGCAAGTGATAATCAATTTTTAATACGCACTTGCTTTTGAAAAGACAGAGGCCTGAGTTTGAACCCGAGACCCCTGACTTTTACAGTCCAATGGTCTAACCCACGAAGCAAATACGAAGGGGAGATGACCTAAACATATTTTTCTATAGAAAGAATTGTGTCGAAGCGCGGGGTGGCACAGGGCGAGAGGGACGTTACGCCCAACCCACATTTGTATTTGCCATCTGGCGAAGATTGGAAATAACTAAACGGTTCGTCTATGTCAATGTTACTTGTAAGTTCAATTATATTACGGTAGATGGTATTTTTAATATAGAAGTATTCTAATAAATTACAAAAAAATACTTACAAGTGAAATGTGATGTTATTTGTGTGATCAGAATCTCGATCCCAGTAACATAATAAATGAATGAGAATCTTCTACCGATACTATTCGACGACTTTCCGACCCCTGGCGATGACACCACGCCCACCACGATGACGTCAATACTTTTATGAAATCACAAGGCTCGAATGACAAAACAGATATACAATGCGAAAGTGGAAGGATGTAGGTGCCGGGGAAGACCTAGACTATCTTACCATGACCAAATAGACCGTGTCTTATCTGAAGGGCAAGTCAAGAGTCTCCGTAACCGGCGAGTGTGTATGAGACGAACTATGAGAGTGGAGGAAGCCAGAGAGGTATGTAAGGAAAGAACCTGTTGGAACTCTGTACTCTCTGCCTACCCCGCGAGGGAGCTGGCGTGATGATATAGATAGATAGATAGATAGACAAGGCTCGTTAGCTTAGGCCATCTACTCTTCGTATTTGCTTCATGGTCTAACCACTATGTTATTACTGCTATCAAAATAACAGCGTTTTAATCATTTCAGCCTATCAAACAGCTGTTTACTCAATAGATATAAAAATATATATACGGTACTTATAGCAAAGATGATAAAGATTATGCTCCGTTGGTTCGGGCATATAGAAAGAATGTCAGAAGAAAGACTGACAAAACGGATATACAATGCGAAAGTGGAAGGATTTAGTTACCGGGCAAGGCCTAGACTATCTTACCATGACCAAATAGACCTGGTCTTATCTGAACGACAAGTCACGAGTCTCCGTAACCGGCGAGCGTGTATGAGACGGACTATGAGAGTGGAGGAAGCCAGAGAGGTATATAAAGAAAGAACCTGTTGGAACTCTGTACTCTCTGCTTACCCCACATGGGATCTGGCGTGATGATATAGATAGATAGCAAAAAAACAATTTTTAAAATTTTTCTCTGTCTGTTCTGGCTAATCTCAGAAACGGATGGACGGATTTTGACGGGACTTTCACTGGCAGATAGCTAATGTTATAAGTAGTAGGTTAGGTTACTTTTTTTTGATAAAAATAATAGGGTTCCGCGCAAAAAAATAAAACCCATGAAATCCACGTGGACCACACACAATCCACTAGTTATAAATATAGGTTACACAAAAATTTGTTCCGCGCAGGTATCAATTCCGCGGCTATTTGATTCAGTAGGCAGAACGGCTTCACTACTGGACTAAGCCGCCTGTCACTCATCGTTTACCTTTTTTCATTTATTTGACGGACAACCTTAACGAAGATCGGACGTGCGTTGGGGCAGATAGATTCTAGAGTGGAGACCATGTATTGGCAAACGCAGCGTGGGACGACCGCCTGCCAGATGAGCCGACGATCTTGTGAGGATCGCCGGATGTGGATGTGGCATCGAACGCTGAAAAGGGATTGGGGAGGACTATTGACTATGTTCAGCAGTGGACAAGTATAGGCTAAGATGATGATGATGGACCTTAAAGTCAGTACAGTTACATATGCTGTACCTGTAACCTTTATAGTCCTATTTACATATCCAAGGACAAGCTGACGTTTACAATGTTGTCAGGATTTGACACTTCAAATAGCAATGTAATTAACTTCTTTGTCGATAATAGAAATAAAATAAAAGTGAATGACTTTCTCGTCGGTCTCGTGTGCCTAATACCGCACAAAGGATCAGACACCGCCCTCGCTGGCGAGCTCGAAGAATCCTTTGCCCGCCGGCTGGTGCAGAGCGCCACGGCGAGACACCTAGTATACGCCCTTCCCTAAAGCGACTGCCCAAGCCGAGGCCGTTCCTCCTTGAGGCGCCCTTGAGCTAGTTGCCCCTTGCCTTTCTGGCTCAAGCGAAATGATTGCACGTTCGTCCTCTTGTCCGGTGTCCGGTGAAGCTGTAAAGGCCCCGCGGCCAACAGCGTAGATCACTCGCACACAAAGACTTTGTCCGCGTGGAATTAAACAAAAAACGTTCTAAAATAAAAGTAACCTAAGTTACTCCTTATAACATCAGCTCTCTGCCAGTGCAAGTCCCGTCGAAATACATCCAGCCGTTTCGGAAATTAGCCGGTACAAACAGACTAAATTTTTTAAAGTTGTTGTTTTATTTAAGGACCGTATATACTTTTATATGCATTTAGTAAAAGGCTATTATTTTGACATTACAAACGGACACTTCAATTTGATTAATTTGTGTACATAAAAATTGTAATTAAAACAACCAGATACTTTTTTCTTTTTGAAGTGAAAACTTCTTCAGGCGCGTGGGGTATTTTTGAGATGGGAAAAAACCATTGAACTCGCGACACTGCTACCGACACCTCTTTCAAGTGAAAGCTTTTTCAGGCGCATTGGGTATTTTTGAGATGGGAAAAAACCATTGAACTCGCGACACTGCTACCGACACCTCTTTGAAGTGAAAGCTTTTTCAGGCGCGTGGGGCATTTTTGAGATGGGAAAAAACCATTGAACCCGCGACACTGTTACCGTTACTGACACCTCTGTATATAAGTATGTACATATATTGTGTATGTACGTTCATATGTACCCATGCACGTTGTTCAAGTTTTCACTTCTGTCGGCACTCCCGGAGTGCGACTGTTGTTGTTCTCTTTATTTTTTACTTGTAACCCCACACTAATATTTATTCCTGTGTCGTGGGTGCGTTTACAAACATGAAACTCCACATACACAAATACCCAGACCGGAACAAATAATTGTGGATCACACAAAGATTTGTCCCGTGCGGGAATCGAACCCCCTACAAGACACATTGGGTGGAGCGGCTTAAGCTCTTAACGACTGCGCTAATTCGTCCGTTAAACTATCTCCACAGGACCTCCAAGATATCCTAGATAGATCACCACAAGGGGTCGTATACTTCAGTATGGGGGCCGTGATTCGCTCTGCCGCGTTCCCAGAGAGCACCCGTAAAGCTCTGCTTCGGCACTTCGGGAGACTGAAGCAGACGGTGGTGTGGAAGTATGAAGCACACATGGCTAGGCAAGGCTTACCTCCTAATGTCCACGTGAGAACTTGGATACCACAGCTTAGTATACTTGGTAATGAAACATTCAGTTATTTATTAGTACCAGAGATGATATCTCAACTAAATTTTATGTAGCACGCTGTAGTGTACGCTTTATAGTCTGTCTAATGAAAGCTGAGAGGGATTTTATACCGTTTTCATAAGCTGCCAATAGTGAAACTAATGTCACCTATTGTTCTAGTGAACCATAGATACAGACGAACTGGTTTTGATACACGCTAGATTTACAAAATGTTATCAAAAAGCTACATGAATTAATTTAACAGCTCTTAATGTGAAAACTTATTAAATATCATGGCATTGCATTGACTGATAGCGTTGATGTTTTGAGGCTTCAGTTAAAAAAATGAAAGACTTACAAGAAATTGATTTAATAACTATATATTAATACGTGAAGCAAAAACTTTGTACACATTTTTACGAAAATTGCGCGGACGGAGGAGTATGAAATTTCCCACACTTATAGTTTATATAGAGAAGGAGTGCAGAATGCTAATATTTTATTAAAATTATGCATAAAACATAGGTACATGAAATCAATGAAAAAAACATTACACACACTACCATGTATTTGATACAATACACGTCCAATTGATGTTTGTCTTTAATATTATTTGTCTATAGTCTTACTGAATGTCTAACATAACCAGCAAACGATGAAAGAGTAGGTCGATATTCGACCTACTCTTTAAGAATACGATATAAGAAGCGTTCTACTCGCTCGGCCTCAGATGGGTGACTGTTGTGGCATTTTCATATTCGACCGTCTCCGTGCTTCGGAAGGCACGATTGGCTGTTCCGGTTACCACTTAATGTGGTGACCGGGACCAACGGCAGAGTTGGAAGCCTTATAGGCGGCTTGATAAGTTCCAACAACAGGTGGCCACAAACTTGCCTCCGCCAATCCGCACTGGGTTCGCGTGGTGGAGTATGACCTGATCTCTCTCTGGCCTTTGCCCAGCAGAGGGCAGTATTAGCTGCTATTGTATACCACTAAACGAAAAGGACGTTACCTATATGGTAAAATGTGTTAATATCTATTTAACTCCCGCCCTACTCTCTTCCCTCGTCCCTGTGTATATATGTGTTCCTCAAAATCATAAACTCATTTACACGACTTTTTGATTATGCTCTCCTATTTTTAGTCATAAAAGCGTTCAAGTATCAAATCGATTCATTCCCAGTTCATCCAGGGTTCGACGACTTAATTTATTTAAAGGACATCGTCGAAAATGGCCCCAGAACCAACAAACATGTGACCTATATCATAATTATTTATCTGCTTAATTATAGTAGTTGTAAACATTCGTATCTAACGGACAATTCGCAGTCCAAAACGAATATTCCAAATTACTGTAAGTACTTAAATCAAAGTCGCCAACGTCTTTTCCGAATGTAAATGTTGCTATCAAATTACGGTTGGAGATGTCAATCCTAACAATCGGTTATATTCAATCGATTACATTCAATCATGATCGAATTGACTATTGCTAGTGTATTTTTACATAACTATTTTACAAATTGACGGACGATTTAGCGCAGTGGTTATAAGCTTAAGCCGCTCCGCCCACTGTGCCTAATAGTCGTGGGTTCGATTCCCGCACTGGACAAATCTTTGTGTAACCCATAGTTATTTGTTCAAGTCTGGGTATTTGTGTATGTGAATTTTCATGTTTGTAAACGCACCCACGACGCAGGAATAAATCCAAGTGTGGGGCTACGTTTAAAACAAAAGAAGAAAGAGCAAATGTATTGTTGGCTACTAAATTATAACCTCAAAGTCTAATACTTTTTTTGCAATAATGCAATTCCCCCGCTTGTTACTTTAATAATAAATGCATGAAGATAAATAACAGGTAACTTGAAATCATACAAGCATTTTTTCATTGCTGTTGGTTCTGGGGCAAATCATGTAGGCGCAGAACTATGTCCTTTGCCTCCATTTTTCCTTTTGCCTCAGTCTCCCCTTTCAATAGACAGACTAGTTCATTTATTCTGTGCCAAGTCCTTGCTGCAACGGGACACGTTCGTGTGCTTATTTTATTTTATACTTTGCCATGTGCACTATCGTACTGTTTATACAACTCGAGGAAATTTGGTGCTTGATGGAAACGGTTGGCTTCGGTCGAAATTTCGTTCCATTTTACCCGAAGCCGAAGAAGTGGCCGCCGGTCGGTCGGACACTAATTATGATCAACAGTCAACTAACAACATGACAATGTTTGAGTTATCAACATTGTGTGTGTGAGTGATGTACGCTGTTGGCCGCGAGGCCTTTACAGCTTCACCGGACTTAAGGGCGAGCGTGCAACCACTACGCTCGAGCTAGAAGGGCAAGGGGCGACATACTCGAGGGCGCCTTGAAGAGGCGCCCTCGGTTGGGACAGACTTATCAACATTGTCATGGTGTTTGTTCCCTGCCTCGTTGGTCTGGTGGCAAAGCGCATCGCTTTGTGATCACGAGGTCCTAGGTTCAAATCCTAGGCCGGACAAATGTAGTTTTTCTAACGAAAACTTCCCAATATGAGTCCGGAGTCTGGGATTGTGCCCGGTATATGGCAAAAGGCTCGCCCCCTATTACATGAGACCTAACATCGTCGGCGAATCGTGGGTTTACAGTAAACTTTTGCCTCCCCCGCTTAGGGAATATAGGCGTTACGGCGTTTTTTACAACGTTGAATACAATAAACATTGTAAAAAAACACCATTATGCCTTGATATCAACTTTCTATTTCTATATTATGACGCCAAATCTCTTGCGGGGTATGCAGGAGTACAGAGGTCCAACAGGTTCTTTCCTTACATACCTCTCTGGCTTCCTCAACTCTCATAGTTCGTCTCATACACGCTCGCCGGTTCCGGAAACTCTAGACTTGCCCTTCAGATAAGACTCGGTCTATTTGGTCATGGTGAGATAGTCTAGGTCTTCCCCGGTACCTACATCCATCCACTTTCGCATTGTATATCTGTTTTGTCATTCTTTCTTCTAACATTCTTTCTATATCATCTTTACACCGATACTATCTTTCGTACATACTCGCTTTCTTACTAAAATATCAACTATGTATAACGTTATGGCTAAAAGTTTGTTTTTTCAACAGCTCATCCAAATGTACGCGTCTTCATAACACAGGGAGGGTTCCATAGTATATTAGAAGCCGTGAATGCCGGAGTTCCTTTACTAGCTGTGCCAGTGTTTGGAGACCAGTCAAGGAACGCTGATAGGGCAGTCAGAGCTGGATACGCGAGGAAAGTGAAGTTTGCTGTAGATATGGCGGACGAACTGGTGGCAAACTTGAAGGAAATGCTTAGCAATGACGTGTAAATAGCGACATCTAGTGGCTAGTAGCTAAAACAAAAAATGGTTAGTACCATTGAGAATTAATTGACGGACGATTCAGCGCAGTGGTTAAGAGCTACTTTACATAATTTTAAGAAAAAATTATCTCAACATTTTATTTCTTCATAACTTATATACATTAAAATTCTCCGTATTGTTTTCATTTCTGGATGATTAACTTTTATGAATTAATTAATTTTCATATATAATAAATTTCCTTTTTTAATTATCTTAATAATTAATTAATAACTATTCATTCATTTCACTGTCAATTAATGTATTTTACCACTTCTCATTAGTGTGATATTTTATAATTGGTTAATTCTAATGTAATATTCAAAATCTTAATCAATGTGTAAAATCTTATCGTCCTATGTTGTAAGATTATAATATGTATATTGTTGATGCACCTTTAATAATAAATAATAATAAATAAACAAATAAAGAGCTTAAGCCTGCCACCACCTACTGTGTCTAATACTCGCGGGTTCGATTCCCGCTCGGGAGAAATCTTTGTGTGATCCACAATTATTTGTTTCGGTCTGGATATTCGTGTATGTGAATTTTCATGTTTGTAAACGCACTCACGATACAGGAATCCTAGTTTGGTGCTACATATTAAAAAAAAAATTAAAAATGAAAAGTTCGTCGTCGGTCTAGTAGCAAAGCGAATCACGTCGGAATCACAAGATCCTGAGCTCAAATCCTAGAGTCGAACAAATGTAGTTTTTCTAACGAAAATTTCCCAGTATATAAATAAAAAAAAAATAAAAAAAAATGTGTCCCGAGTCTGGAATTGTGCCCGCTGCCTATTACATGGGATTTATAATCGTCGGCGATAAGTGGGTGTACACAGTACACCTCTGCCACCGCCCTTGAGGAATATAACTACATATTTGAATAAGTGACTGGGAAACGCGAATTACCTGGAAAATGAAAATTGTGCTTACATGTGTAACAAACAATAACAATAGCCCTGTTAAGAAACTTTCCCACCGTTGGGCACGGGTTTCCTTTCTAACTGAGAGGGTTTAGGCCATAGTCCACCACGCTTACCCAGTGCGGGTTGGCGAATTTCACTCACCTTCGAGAAACTTAGGCACGCAGGTTTCCTCACGATATTTTCCTTCACCGTTAAAGCAAACCATAGTTAATTTTTAATACGCACATACTTTCGGAAAGACAGAGACCTCTGACTTTGCCGTCAATGGCTATCACTGCTTATCTACTTGTGTAACGATACTCACTAATTAGAATACCTATCTTTTTTTGTCCCCAGCTACTTCAAAAAAGTAAAGGAACTCTCCAAGTTGTTCCGCTGGCGTCCCGTTCCGCCGGCCAAGCTGATTCAACACTACACTGAGCTAGCTATAGAGACAAAAGGTAATTTAATAACATGAATTGTTTTAGTTATTTGCTGTGTGATGGCACTAAAAATCTTAATATTACAAATTGAGTTTAATAGTAGCGTAACAGAAATGTCCTTTATCAAAATAATGTAATAATGGGTTTGAATAAAAGCGTGGTAAATGCACCATTTTATTTATCTTTCTACTATATGATAAAAGATGACGCTTAGTTTGTAAAGTCACAAACGCATTTATATTTGACTATCTTTTAATATTCAATTGTAGATTCCGCCGAAACTTATAATTAAACCCATCTGGTATAGAATGTTGTATAGGTTGTATATTTATGTATTTATTACGATAAATACCAAAGTACGCTAAACTTTTGGTTTAATTATAGTTGTGTTATTGTTCAATAATAGATTGTGTTCATCAAAGTAATAATAACTATCCGCCACAAGATGGCGGTGTATCTAGTAGTTCAAGTTTCCACGGCTAGATGGCGTATAATTCGGTTCTTAAACTATAATCTTAACGTGCTGTAATTACTTAACTAGATATTCAGACTGCTTATCATTTAATTCTTCACAAAAGATGTTTAACCATTTCTCTTGATTCACAGGGGCATACCATATCCGTTCTCTTTCGAAGAAATACGCGTGGTATGAGCGCTGGATGGTGGACCAGGTGGCTTTTATCCTGATAGTACTAGCAATTTTAGTGGTAATAGTATTGATAACAGTCAAAACTTGCTTCAGAAAACTCAAAGCATCTGATAAGAAACCTGTAGAACAGAGGAAGAAAAAGAAACAATAATTTTTAGTTCTGTATTATGTGTGTATGATTTTTTGTTTTGTATTTTGTGTGTGTGTTTGTGTGATAATAAATAATTTTAAAATATATGTCAAATTATATAAACGTAACACCGTGCTGGCTTTTATTCCCCAAGCGGAGCTGGCGTAGGAGTACTGTGCACACCCTCATTTCTCATCTCATTCATTAATTTTTCTCTCATCATCAGCCCGTGTCAGTCCACTGCTGGACGTAGGCCTTGGCACGCCACTGAGCTCGATCTTCAGCTCTCCTTCTCCAATCTCTTCCCGCTGCCTTACGAATATCGTCGCCCCACCTAGCTACAGGGCGCCCTATACTACGTTTGCCTACACGCGGTCTCCACTCAAGAACCAGTCTGCCCCAACGGCCATCGGTTCTGCGGCATATGTGACCCGCCCACTGCCACTTCAGCTTGCTAATTCGCTGAGCTATGTCGGTAACCTTGGTTCTCTGAAGAATAACTTCATTCCGGATTCGATCCCTAAGAGAAACTCCGAGCATAGCTCTTTCCATAGCTCACTTAGCGACCTTGAACTGGTGGACAAGCCGCACAGTCAGTGGCCACGTTTCGGCTCCGTATGTCATTACAGGTAGGACGCACTGATTAAAAACTTTCGTTTTTAGGCATTGGGGTATGGGCGATAAGAAGACTCGACGGAGTTTTCCAAATGCTGCCCAGCCCAGCTGTATCCGTCTCTTAACTTCCTTGTCGAAGTTGTTTTTACCTAGTTGGAGCAACTGCCCTAGGTATACGTACTCAGAAAAAACTTCGAGGGAGGCTCCGTTTACGGCGATCGGTCCCGGGTCAACATGCTTGTTGATCATAACTTTAGTTTTATCTAAGTTCATCCGGAGACCGATCCGCTGGGACGAATTAGCAAGGCTGTCCAGCATCTGCTGTAGGTCTTGCAACGTTTCAGCCATTATGACGATGTCGTCTGCAAATCGCAGGTGAGAGATGTATGCACCATTTATATTGATGCCGCGACCTTTCCAGTCATAGTTATGGTGATATGACATCACCTTGGCGCACTCCGCGGCGCAGGTGGATATGTTCAGTCCGCTGGTTCTGTACTTGGACGGTCATCGTTGCGGCTTCAAAAAGGCATCTCATCACCTCGATGTATCGCCAATCAACTTGGCATCGTTGCAAGGAGTCCAGAACTGACCAGGTTTCGACAGTGTCAAAGGCCTTCTCATAGTCCACGAAGGCTAGACATAGGGGCAGATTATACTCTGCAGTCTTCTGTATAATCTGCCGCACTGTGTGGATGTGGTCTATGGTGCCATAACCACTTCGAAATCCGGCCTGCTCCGGGGGTTGAAACTCGTCGAGCCTTCGCGCAAGTCGGTTCGTGATGACCCTTGAAAACAGCTTGTATACATGGCTCAGAAGCGATATGGGTCGATAGTTTTTCAAAAGGGTTTTGTCACCCTTCTTGAAAAACAGGACGATCACGCTTCTGTTCCATGCCTGCGGAGTTCTCCCAGTGTAGAGGACAGTGTTAAATAACTTCCGAAGCTCCTTAAGTACTGGGGTACCTCCTGCCCTCAGAAGCTCAGTCGTGACGCCGTCCTCACCCGGGGCTTTTCCATTTTTAAGCTGTTTAAGGGCCAACTCGATCTCATCCAGGTTGATCTCGGGCAAGTCTTCTGTGAAGTGACGTGTAAGGGTGGCTCTGGGATCTCCTCTAAGAGATTCGGGTCGAGGTGCGTGTGAGGCGTAGAGTTGGCTATAGAAATTCCTGACTTCCGAGAGGATTTCCGGCCTAGAAGCGATCACAGTACCCGCTTGTGTAGTCAACCTTGTCAAGTGGTTTCTCCCAAGTGACTGGACGAACACTTTCGACCCCCGGTTCTGCTCGATGGCTTTCTCAATCTCAAGCTTGTTGAAAGCTCGGAGGTCGTGTCGGACCAGCTTTGTGATCTTTTTATTTAAGGCCTGGTGTTCTGACAAGGTTGAGGCAGCATTTCGGCGTCGTTCGCTCATAAGCTCATATTTTACCATCAAGGCTTTGCCACGTCCACTTTCTTTGGGGCTGTTTTTTAAAGAAAGAGTTAATCATAAACAGCCCTTCTCTTTCGAGAAAATTGACGAGCGTTTATCATTTCTGCTGCCATAGCCGTACGGTCCTACTGAGGATTCGCTGTCAGTTTTTACTCCCACTTTGGCGTTAAAATCTCCCATGACAACGTTGTAGTGTGCCCTAGAGGTATTATGTAGGGCCTTAGAGATGTCCTCGTAGAGTACCTCTATGTCCTCGTCCGAGTGTACCGAAGTCAGTGCATAAACCTGCACGATATTGAGGGTGTACCTCTCGGTCAGCTTAATTATGAGGTATGCTACCCTTGTCGACACACTGGACATTTCTAAACGTTGTCAGCGAAGACTCTATGGACCAGAAACCCGACACCACCCTGGGAAAGTTGGTCTCTCTCTCTAAAGTACAAACGATGGCCAGATTCTAGGGTTATGGTGTCTTCTCCCTCTCTTCGAACTTGACATAAACCCAGAACGTGCCATCTTATGCACTTCAGTTCTTCTTCCAACTGCAGAAGATGCTCATCCAGTCGCATTTTTCTCTGTTTCCATGTAAAAGAGGTGTGTGTGTGTGTGAATGATCTACGCTGTTAGCGCGGGGCCTTTACAGCTTCACCAGGCAAGAGGGCGAGCATGCAACCACTATGCTCGAGCCACAAGGGAAAGGGGCAACTAGCTTAAGGGCGCCTCAAGGAGGAACGGCTTCGCCTTGGGCAGTCGCTATGGGGGAGGGCGTATACTAGTTTTCTCGCCGTGGTGCTCAGCACCGGCCGGCGGGCAAGGGATTCTTCGACTTCGCCGGCGAGGTCGGTGTCTGGTCCTGTGTGCGGTATCTGTATCCGAAAGAAGGGATGTAAGGACATCGGGAGGGTCGGTGAGAACATGCCGCAGACGAAGGTAGCGGCCGGTAGGCCGAGGAGTTAGGTTTGTAGTCGGCGGCGGCTACGATTAGCGGATTCCTATGGTTGGACGCGTTCACGAAATATCGGATTGTTGCCTTTTATATAAAGGCGCGAGATGTAAAAGAGGACGGGCCAGCGGTGTAATGAACGACTTAGCGCATTGGTTACGAGCTTAAGCCGCTCCGCCTACTGTGTCTAATTGTCGCGTGTTCGATTCCCGCACGGGACAAATCGTTGTTCGAGCCACAATTATTTGTTTCGGTCTGGGTATTTGTGTATGTGAATTTTCATGTTTGTAAACGCCATAAAAGAAAAGTCCAAAAACGGACTTACTGATAATTTGACCCACCTAGGAACATCAAAATGGCGGGACATAACTTATTCTTTGAAAATATAATCACCTGTGTTAAGTACCAAATTAGAACTATTATTCTATCTATCTATCTATCTATAACCTCACGCCAGATCCCTTGCGGGGTAGGCAGAGAGTACAGAGTTCCAACAGGTTCTTTCCTTACATACCTCTCTGGCTTCCTCGAATCTCATAGTTCGTCTCATACACGCTCGCCGGTTACGGAGACTCTTGACTTTTCCATCAGATAAGACTCGGTTTATTTGGTCGTGGTAAGATAGTCTAGGTCTTCCCCGGTACCTGCATCCTTCCACTTTCACATTGTATATCTGTTTTGTCATTCTTTCCTCTGGCATTCTTTCTATATGCCCGAACCAACGGAGCATGCCCTTTCTCATCTTTACACCGATACTATCTTTCATACCTACTCGCTGTCTTACTATGCTGTTGCTAATGCGGTCGGTCAGCTTCACTCTGCACATCTTCCGCAGAGCTCGCATTTCTACCGCATTTATTCTACTTTCATTCTCCTTCTTACATACCCAGCTCTCGCTACCATATAACAGCGTTGGGACAAGAACTCCGTTATGTATGGCCAGCTGCGCCTTAGGGCTTAAGTGCCGGCTCCCGAGTAGCTTTCCCATTGCACCATTCACTCTGTTCCCTGCACTCACTCTTCTCTCTATGTCAGCGGTGTATTTCCCATCCTTACTGAAGGCGCATCCAAGATATACAAACTCATTCACTTGCTCCAGCACATCGTTACCAACCACAATCCTTACATTCGTTCTGGTTTCTTCCCTTTCAAAAACCATAATCTTGGTTTTCTTCACATTCAAGTGTAAGCCATTGATCATGCAGTCGTCTTTCATAACTGTGACTAGTATTTGCAGATCAGTGGCTGTTGGCGCTATTAAAACCGCGTCATCTGCATAAAGTAGATGGTTTACCACTAAGTCACCCATTTGTACACCTTCATTCATCGCTTTCAGTCTTTGAAGACTTTTGTCCAGATATACTATAAACAGTCTAGCGGACAACACGCAACCCTGCTTGACGCCGATTTTAACGTCAAACCAGGGTGACCTGTTACCACCCACCCGTACGCATGCCTTGCAGTCCACATAAGTGGACTGGACGGCTCGCAACAGAGTGCCATCTATACCATACTCTGGCAAAATGTCCCAAAGTCTCTTTCGCACAACTCTGTCAAATGCCTTCTCCAGATCTACAAAACCGCAGAAAACCTTCCGGCCCACTGCCAGATGCTTCTCTACGATGTTGCGGAGTGAGAAGACTTGATCCGAACATCCTCTTCCAGACCTGAAACCCCCTTGTGCCTCGCACAACATTCCATCGGACTTCGCGCGCATTCTCCGTTCAATAATTTTTTAGATAGAACTATTATTTGGTACCTATATTAAAAAATAAGTACTTTAATGTGCTTGTTGTAGTATCTATCTATCTATATCATCACGCCAGATCCCCTGCGGGGTAGGCAGAGAGTACAGACTTCCAACAGGTTCTTTCCTTACATAACTCTCTGACTTAGAGATTTTCAATAATAATAACGATCAAGGCCATAAATCCAAAAATAAGGATCGTACCAATAACGTAAAAAGGTGAGCAATACTGTTAAACGACACATTGCTAATATATTTCTAGTAGGCGTGAAAATATTGAAAGATGACATTGACATTTTCAATGATATAATATTAACGACATTTATTTCCAATTTAAAAAAACATCTGACATAACTCAATCATTAATAATTCAATCTTACAATTTAATTCCGTCCAATTGTACTAATAATCTAATTTTATTAATGAAATAAAACTATTTTACGGATTTTATCGCGGTATATTTTTTTTTTTATTTTTAGTTCCCGACGTACCTCACCTGTAAAGCCAAGTTTCTACAAGCGGTACGTAGATGATACTTTCACAATATTACCATCTGACAAAATTCATGTATTCCTAAATCATCTTAACTCCATTAACCCTAAAATTCAGTTTACAATGGAGTTGGAGGCAAATAATTCCCTAGCTTTCCTAGATGTGTTAGTAATCCGTAACCCCAACAACACCTTAAGCCATACGGTTTATCGTAAAAAGACCCATACTGATAGGTACTTAAACGGTGAATCTCACCACCATCCAACACAGTTAGCTTCCGTGGGTAAATCTTTGTTTCAAAGAGCACAAGGGATCTGTGACAAGAAACATCTGGCTGCCGAGCTTCAACATGTCAAGCAAGTCCTGCACGACAATAAGCTTCGAGTCCCACGCCAACGTCACAGTGACCGAGTGACCAGCCACAGTTGAGCGTCTCCCTGCTGTACTACCTTACATGAGAGGAGTCACGGACAAGATTGGCTACATCTTGAAGCGTGCTTCGATTAAACATTTTTAAGCCGCCGAAGAAGATCAGTCAATTTTTACCATCTGTCAAGTGTCAGATCCCTCTACAAGATGCAGGAGTTTACAAGCTTGATTGTGCATGTGGTCTCTCTTATATAGGACAAACAAAAAGACCGGTAAAAACTCGGGTTAAAGAACACATAGCTGACCTAAAACACCGTCGCTCAAAGAAGTCTGCAGTCTGTGAACATGTCCTTGACCGCACCCGCCATAACATCAGATTTGATAGACCACAAATCCTCGTGAAAGAACACCGATTCCTACCAAGGATGGTTCGCGAGGCTATTGAAATTAAAAAACATCCTAATTTCAATAGAGAAGATGGCTGGGTGCTTCCATCGTCTTGGGATCCGGTAATTAATATAATCAAATTCAAAACCAAGCATAACACTGCAAGACCTCAAGACACCGTGAGCTCATTCTGCGTAGATCGGACCAACAACAACAAAAATAATTAAGAAGTTTGAGGGTACCTCGGAACAACTATGCCTATTGGACGTCTAACACCTCAGTCCCTCCCGTGACCATGGGTGCTGCAAAGCACTCGAAACGTCGGGAACTAAAAATAAAAAAAAAAAATATACCGCGATAAAATCCGTAAAATAGTTTTATTTCATGTGTAATATTCGCGTAAATCTAAGAACTTAATTTTATTAAGTCCACAATACTAAAATTGCTATAAATCCTTTATGTTCTTATTCTTATTGTTAATTTTGTTCTATTTTTTTTTTATAAATCGACATTTTCTTCTACATTATAACATTTATTGTAATTTATTGTAATCTACGTCTTTAATGAGTGATGTATACACCTGTAAAGTCATTCTACACAGCATTTAAGAATTATTGTTACTTTTATTTATTGTAATCATTTTTTGTAGTATGTCGTTGGTGTATCTATATAAATAAATAAAAATACAAAATCATAAAATAAAAATCATTAGTAGCTACGTCTTGGGTTGATTTAGGGTATAAGATATAAAACATTGATGAAAGTTTATTTGCATTATAATATTTTTATAAATATTCATGGCACTCTTGTCTTTTTTAGAATTCAAGGTATTGTAACTTCAAATCACCCTGATATCTCGGAAACTTAATCGGGGAATGTTAATTCAAAAACGCGTTTTGACCCTTAGGCTCTTTATCGATTCGTCTAGAATCCGCGCTGCGTGTCAAGCGTCTTCGAGAAGGTTCCAATTTTCATTATCACCGGCGCGCTGTCAGCTGATAAGCAAGACGGTAACCTAGGTAATAATCATACCACTTTCGGTATAGGTGCCAGTTATTGTCTATTGGATCGGGACAGTTCTAGATGTTTCTTCATAGGGTAAAAGATATACTCAGCGCGACGACGGACACAGTCTTTCTTCGAAATTCGCAGCGAACAAATCAAGTGTAAGTAGAAATACACCAATAATATTCGACGAGACGGCTTGGTATAGAAATTGACTGCACCACTGCAACATAGACTGCACCGCTCCCAGGATGTAGTAGTTGCGGGTTTAATTCCCGCACGGGTCGTTTTATTTTCTATCTATGTTTATAATCAGTAATAGCCTAGTGGTTAGACCGTTGGACTGCAAAGTCAGAGGTCTTGGGTTCAATCCCCAGCACGCATTTCTGTCTTTTCGAAGGTGCGTATTAGAAATTAACTATCACTTGCTTTAACGGTGAAGGAAAATATCGTGAGGAAACCTGCATGCCTAAGAGTTTCTCGAAGGTGTGTGAAGTTCGCCAACCCGCTCTGGGCAAGCGTGGTGGACTATGGCCTAAACCCTCTCAGTGTGAGAGGAGGCCCGTGCCCAACAGTGGGAAATTTTCTTAACAGGGCTAATATTATTATTATATTTATATGTTTATAATCACGCCATACTCCTTGCGTGGTAGGCAGTGAGCACAGAGTTCCGGTCTGGGTATTTGTGTATGTGAATTTTCATGTTTGTAAATGCACCCACGTCACAGGAATAAATCCTAGTGATGGTCTACGTTTTTATAACAACAATTTAAATAAAAAAAAATCTCGCAGAAACGGCTGAACGATTTGGACGGATCTTGGCACATATAGTTTATTTACTGGATTAACACATAGGGTACTTTTTATTCCGGAAAAATGTAAGGTTCCTGCCTAAAGTCAGCGCGGACGAAGTCGTGGGCAGAAACTAGTTGGAAATATTTTTAGGTGGTCGTTGAAATAAAAACAAAATGACGGATAACATTGACAGAGGGCGTTGGTGTGAAAGCGTCAATATTTAGTAAAATTATCCTACGTCCAAAAAGATATTTCAACAAGGGGGTCCGCACTAATTAAAAAAAAGAACTTGGCAAATTTAATAGCGCACGGCAACTCTGCCACTGTCATGTAGTGACATTTCACTCGATGACAGCGTTAGCTCCGATTTTGGCCACGAGCCAAAGGTCCCGACTGTATATATCTAAAGAATGATACTTTAGTAAAATTTGCCTATTTAATAGGAGATCTTTTAACATGTGGGTGCACACGATTATTAATTAAACAAAGAACTTAAATTTCATAGCAAACGGCCACTCTGCGACTGTCATGTAGTGATATTTCACTCGATGACAGCGTTAGTTCCGATTATGGCCACGGGCCAAAGGTCCTTGTACGACTGTTTATATCTAAAGAATGATACTTTAGTAAAATTTGCCTATTTAATAGGAGATCTTTCAACAGGTGGGTGCACACGATTATTAATTAAACAAAGAACTTGAATTTCATAGCAAACGGCCACTCTGCGACTGTCATGTAGTGATATTTCACTCGATGACAGCGTTAGTTCCGATTACGGCCACGGGCCAAAGGTCCTTGTACGACTGTTTATATCTAAAGAATGATACTTTAGTAAAATTTGCCTATTTAATAGGAGATCTTTTAACAGGTGGGTGCACACGATTATTAATTAAACAAAGAACTTGAATTTCATAGCAAACGGCCACTCTGCGACTGTCATGTAGTGATATTTCACTCGATGACAGCATTAGTTCCGATTATGGCCACGGGCCAAAGGTCCTTGTACGACTGTTTATATCTAAAGAATGATACTTTAGTAAAATTTGCCTATTTAATAGGAGATCTTTCAACAGGTGGGTGCACACGATTATTAATTAAACAAAGAACTTGAATTTCATAGCAAACGGCCACTCTGCGACTGTCATGTAGTGATATTTCACTCGATGACAGCGTTAGTTCCGATTACGGCCACGGGCCAAAGGTCCTTGTACGACTGTTTATATCTAAAGAATGATACTTTAGTAAAATTTGCCTATTTAATAGGAGATCTTTTAACAGGTGGGTGCACACGATTATTAATTAAACAAAGAACTTGAATTTCATAGCAAACGGCCACTCTGCGACTGTCATGTAGTGATATTTCACTCGATGACAGCATTAGTTCCGATTATGGCCACGGGCCAAAGGTCCGTGTACGACTGTATATATCTAAAGAATGATACTTTAGTAAAATTTGCCTATTTAATAGGAGATCTTTTAACAGGTGGGTGCACACGATTATTAATTAAACAAAGAACTTAAATTTCATAGCGGCAACTCTGCGACTGTCATGTAGTGACATTTCACTCGATGACAGCGTTAGCTCCAACCGAAACAAAGAACCTTATACGACTGTAGATCTTAGATATAAGTTACTGTACCTGTAGATAAATCAATTGAATAAAAACGCTTACAGTATTGAATATAAAGTGATTACTTCTGGAGGTACCAATTCAGGTACTAAATCTTTGTACCGACAATATATTGGTACTGTTAGAGATAATCGATAGTATTTATAATTAATTAGTTCTAAGGGCAAAACGAGATGGCGCCACCGTAGATTTACGTCGCGGTATGGTTTCGTTTATGCAATTTGTTACCTTTATAAAACTTTTTAAATAAAGTGCAATCAGATCCGATCTCCAATTGGTGTTTTACTCGAGATCACTTAGGGAGCGCTCTTGGAACAGTCTAGGTTCTGTACAGGTACGATCCCTATTTTTAAACTACAGCCTATTAATATTGAATATCTTCAAGCACATTGAAGCACTTATTTTATTTTCTAATAAAAGTACAATATGGTACCAATTTTGTACTAAATACTGGTGATTGGATTTTCAAAGAATAAGTTGTGATGCGAGCTCTGCGGAAGATGTGCGGAGTCAAGCTGACCGACCGTATTCGCAACAGTGTAGTAAGAAAGCGGTATTAAATATAGTATCAGTGTAAAGATGAGAAAGGGTTCTCCGTTGGTTCGGGCAAGAAAGAATGTCGGAAGAAAGATCATCAAAACATATACAATGCGGAAGTGGACGGATGTAGGTACCGGGGAAGATCTAGACTATCTTACCACGACCAAACAGCCGGTCTTATCTGAAGGACAAGTCAAGAGTGTCCGTAATCGGTGAGCGCGTATGTGACGAACTATGAGAGTGGAGGAAGCCAGAAAGTTCTGTATGGAAAGAACCTGTTGGAACTCTGTACTCTCTGCCTACCCCGCAAGGCGACGGGCGTGATGATATAGATAGATAGAAGTTATGATCCCGCCATTTTAACGGTCATGGTTTAATAGGTACGCAGCTCTCCAGAAGATCTAGCGAAAAATACAACGGGCTAGTCTTTTTTATTTAATTCTCTATTCTTGAACTCATATTGATAGTTCACTTGTAAATAGAGAATTAAATAGAGTTCGAGTTAAATGATATGAGTTTAGGTTTGAAAAGGTTCGCCCTTACTTGGTTTCATTTAACAGAACAATTGGCGTCTTAGAGTGAGCGTATAATCTGTAAAATGAGTTTTATTTTCTCGTCCCAGAAGTCGGGCGGCGCGCGGTGTAAGCACACCACCACTCGACTGCAGTCGCTTGTCATCGGCAGGGGATGCACAATTGATGACGTCATGCGGCATACTACAGGGCTGCCACCACAAAAATCGTAGTGTAATGAGTTATCAGGTGTATTTAAGTTTTCGGTGAACGCGCGATTCTAAACCGAGAAACGGCGCGGGACCTTGATTCGCCTTGAAAATTTTATAGATACTTTGTAGCAAAAATATATACGTGATTGTGGAGAAGGCGGGAAGTTAGTGTGAAACCTCCCTACGTATCACCAAGCGGAAGGGGGGTTGAAAAGTTGCTTAAATACATCACGAGATTAATGGATGACCCCTTAGATACCAATTAAGTAGTACCATTTCTGCCTACCTGGCGTATAGAGCGAGCAGCGCTCGCGAGTCGAAAAATTCTTAGTCGTTGTTTGAAGATTGGAATTATGTATACACCGTCCCCCATAGCGACTGCCCAAGCCGAGGCCGTTCCTCCTTGAGGCGCCCTTGAGCGAGTTGCCACCTTGCCCTTCTGGCTCGAGCGTAGTGGTTGCACGCTCGCCCTCTTGTTCGAAGACCCCGCGGCCAACAGCGTAGGTCATTCACACACACACACACTCACACAGCGAAAAGTGGGTGTACCGCAGTAGACACAGAACACAGAAAGAGATGTGTTCTCGTGTAGTTCACTTCTGTCTACCCGCTTGGAGAAAACAGGTATGACGGCGTTTATTTCTTGATGTGTAACATCTTTCCTCTCGATTGCTGGATATTTTTTGTGGGAGTGATTATGGAAAAGGGACAGAAATGTGTTACAGGAAACCGGAGGAGCGCGCGCTTTTTGATTTGACCTATGAGCGCGCGCGGTGGAACCGGGGAAGCGCGCGCTATTTGATTTGACCAATGATGGCGCGCGGTGGAACCGGGGAAGCGCGCGCTATTTGATTTGACTAATGAGTCATATCAAATTCATAGTAGGATAACATGTCAGATGTTACACATCATATGCGGCTACTGTAAGGCTCGCTCGTTTTTTTTTTATTGTGTATTCATGTTCTTAATACAAAACGAACTATATTCTTTAGAATAATACATAATACCGGGCATTTTTACAATAAAAAAACAATACTCAAACTCAAATCGTTTATTTTGCATAAACCCTGCGGAGGTGTTTACAAATTGCCATACTTACATTTTTTTAACATATTAATCCGGGCAAATACTCGGCGGGCTAGCCTTTTTTGTCTAATCCTCCATTCTTTTGTCATCTTTGTATAGATACATACACTTTTATATTGTACAAAATCATTAATGCGATTCAGCTCGAATGTGATGGCTTACGACTAAGATATAAGACTAATAATAATATTTTTTTCTCTGCCTACCCCGCAAGGGATCTGGCGTAAGGTTATAGATAGATAGATAGATAGAATAATATTTTTAAATATATGTTATAATGAAAAGTTAGAGGATTCTGGGTGGACCAGTCCCCACAAGCAGCACCCTTTCACGACGCACCGCGGTCGCGGCCATACCTTTACACCTAAAATGGTTCGTTCCATTGTTCTTCAGTAACTGTTTTAATTGGTTGTTCTTAATAAAACAATCGAAAGTATCTATTGAAATTCCAATTATTTATTTATTTACGAGTGTGTATAGAACAGAGACAACCCTGTCTCTTAACGCGCCATTTTTTCAACAATTTGGCACCTCACACACCGCGGAGCGGCTGGACTGAGCTACAAGCGATCAGCGGCGTCTGCGGGGACTATCTTAATATATTTTGTGTATTTTGAATTTTGATTTTGCATCGTGGCCGACCGAGACGACAATGGTATGACGACTTGGACATTTTTACGGGAAAGACACGAAGGGATTTTTGTGGAGACATCAAGCGGAGGCTTATTAAAGGAGGTGAAGGCGTATTACAATATAATTGACGAGTTTTTTATATTTTTTAAACCCAGTGTTTATTACAATATACATACAAATTCACAAGATTCAATAATTTGTTATAGTAAAAATATACTTACGATTCGGATAACCCACAATATCAAATAATTATTTCGATAAATAAGTTGAAGGGTAATTTACAGAGTCCTTAGATTTACGCCAATATTACACATGAAATAAAACTATTTTTTCACAAACGTGCACGGGAGGGACTGGACCCTCCCGTGACCATGGGTGCTGCAAAGCACTCGAAACGTCGGGAACTTAAAAATAAAAAATTAACCGCGATAAAATCCGAAAAATAGTTTTATTTCTTGAAGGTTGATCGTCTAAATTGCTATAACAAAATCATAATGAGAGTTTCACCATTGCGTTAACCTTGTTTTTGTAATTTTGTAATCTAGTCTAGATAAATCTAGTTTAGTAAATGTTTCTGTAACTATTAGATTTAATACAGCCACAAACCATGACGGTGTAGTTAGTCTTCGTTGGTACTGTAACGCCCTGAACGAGTTTATTTTATGGATGAACTAACCAAATTCTATGCTAAACGTTTTGACCTCCTGCATTGCACTTGGTTCAGTAAGTACTTTATATCTAACAATTTGTTATGCATTTTCGTGTTCTACTTTTGTCGTAGCAATATTTTTACATATATAGTTAATTGGTTTCAGTTTAAGCCTAGGTAATAAATATTAGTTTTGCAATACATATTAGTATGTTTTCTCCAACAAGGAACTTGTTATAATGAAGTTTGATAAAACCTAAAAACGTTTTGGCAAAAGCGTGATTATCCAAATAACCCAATAATATTTTTTTTGTAGTTTTCTTAATGACATCCTAGGTACATTACCTTCCTTTTAATAACAATTAGGAAGAGCAATATTAGCCGAACTTCAATAGGGTTTTGCGGCATTGTTTGGCACACAAATAGTTTATTACCTGGATAAACAAATAGCATTTTTTTATCCCGAAAAATGTAAGGTCTCTATCTAAAGTCAACGCAGACGCAGTCACGGGCAGTTACTAGTGTGGAATAAATTAGTAGGATATTCAAAGTCCCCGCTGCCGCTCCTCGCCGATACCGCGCGGCGTGGATGACTCGCGGCGCGAGATCGGCAGACCTGTAAGATACGACCTGCCCCACTATACACCTAAGTACTTATCTATTGGTGCTTAGCGATTTAACTTGAAATAAATCCTCCTATCCGCATACAAGTGCTTGTACGCACATATGTTTACCTCGACGGAGCGGTCGTAGATTACCTTGCCCGCTGGCCCGTGCAGCAGCATGGCAAGACACCTAGTATACCCCCTTTCCTATAGCGACTGCCCAAGCCGAGGCCGTTCTTCCTTGAGGCACCCTTAAACTAGTTGTCACCTTGCCCGTTATGCTAAAACCTTCTCATCGAAGCATATACATATATACTGAAATAGCGACTGACCTAGCAGAGGCGTCTCCTTTTTTGACGCCCCTTCTAGCTGGAGCGTAGATGTTCTATGCTAGCCTTCTTGTCCGCTAAAGCTGTAAACGCTTCTAAGCCAATAGCATACTCATTTAAAAACATACATATACTATAGATACCGCACATAGGATACCTTGTCTGCCGGTTAGTGCAGGGACACCTATTAGTATATGCCCTCCCCCATAGCGATTGCCTACGCCGAGGGCGTTCCTCGTTGAGGCGCCCTTGAGTTAGTTGTGCCCTTGCCCTTCCGGCCTCTTGCCCAACGAACCTGTAAAGGCAGCCCGGGTAATAAAGCTAGCGTGCGCACGAGCGCTTTTTCAACTCGTGATGATGCACTGTAAGGGCTTTTCAAAATCATATACTGTTAGCATCGATATATCATAACAAGATACACAGTCCTGTTCAACTGTTACACTAATAATAATAATAATCCGCCCGCAGGGCAGCTTGTGGCGAGCTGTTGGTGAGTAACGACACCACGGGCCCGAGTGCTTAAGAGAGTCGGTTAGGGACCCCAACTCGGCGTGTCTTCGTCGGTCGAGTGGAAACCGAAGGGTGCCCGCAGGATTCTCGGCTCTGGCTTGCCTTAATTGGCCGTCCAGAGAAGAGCCGTGAGAGTTACATCGACGTAGGAAGATAATGCGGTCCTACGTCGATGTATTTCAGGGGTGGAAGTGTTAAAGGGCATAACGCCGCGAGTAACTTCGGAGAAAGCGCAGCACACCTCTTTACACCCCTGAGCCGCTCACACCGGTGTTGCCCTCAGTTGTCCTAGGACGAACGTTTGAGGGCCCATCTAGTAAGCGGCGAGTCACCGCCGGCCACGGGTAATTAAGTATCACTACTTAGGGCCGGTGTCCGTTCACTTGGAATTAGTCCAGTTTTTGTCCATCAAACCTCATTTATGTAGCCCTTGTTTTCTTTCCATAATTTACAATAGTCCTTGCACCTGCCGGGATCAGTTCGCTGGTTATGTTTAATCATTTTCAGCAAATGATCTCAGCAAGTGACTTACATAACATTAACTTCTCGCAAAGGGCCTCTGCGTGTTGGACCCACGTCCCCATGCAAGCCTCTCAAAGGTCCAGGTAAAGCCCGTGAATCTCAGCGAGATACATAATAATAATAATCCATTTATTTTCAGACAACTGAAATTTTACAAAAAAGAATTGGTTCAACTTACAGGCCCATAGAAATATACCTTATAGACTAACATACATATTATATATAAAAACTTATAAACTAAGTAACATGTATCGCCGGCAACATGTTGCGCTCTGCAGGGGTGTCTCTCAGTCTCCCACGAAATCTTCTGAATACGACACCCTTCGGCCAGAACTCCTCGCTCATGAACATTTCCAGCTTGGTGGTAGGAACTCACACAACAAAGGAATTAATTGCCGCATTGTTTTGCGAGTTCAGCTTCTCGACCCCTAGAGTGTAGGCCTTCTTACGGGCGTACTCCGCAATGTCCACGGCTTTAGTGGTGTAGTGTAGCCGAGACACGTACAGCAGTGTTGTTGGTACTGCTGCACGAAGAAGTACGCAAACTTCTACTGGTGCAGTCCCACACCGGTTTCGTCGGAGAGGCTTCTTCTTCCTCTCCACCTTGATGAAGCCTTCCTCATCAATTCGGCCCTTCGTAGGGGGCCTTCCCGATTGTCTAAAAAACGTCCCCAAATCACGTGAGTATAGTTATGATATAAACATAAATTAGGGTATAACACCTTACTCGTAACACTTAAAGATGTATTTGCAAAAAGTGGAAGCCTGTTAATTTTTTAGTGCTGTCCACTTTTGTCTAACCCACCAGTGGGTCGTGACCCATACTTTGGGAAATGCTGGTCTAGTACAAATAATATCGATGATTTTTATTTTCTCTTATATATTTAAATGTAAATCAAAATGTTGCGGGAAAAAGCTATAAACAATAAAATTTTGCCAGACATAACACGCTGACGCATTGTTCTGGAAGTGACGCCATTTTTAAATTCGCGTGAAATTTGAGCTAAGTTGTGTTGCTTATGGGTTGGCAAATATAAACAAATCCTTTGTATTGTCATCTCAATAAAATACTGCCTGAGAAGCCACGTTAAAAGAATTTATTAGTTCCGGCTGCACTAAATCTTACTAATATTATAAACGTGAATTTTTTTTATGTTTAGAACACGCAAAAACGGCTTAATGGATTTGGCTGAAATTTTTCACAAAGATGGTTTATCTATCTATCTATCTATCTATAACCTCACGCCAGATCCCTTGCGGGGTAGGCAGAGAGTACAGAGTTCCAACAGGTTCTTTCCTTACATACCTCTCTGGCTTCCTCGACTCTCATAGTTCGTCTCATACACGCTCGCCGGTTACGGAGACTCTTGACTTTTCCATCAGATAAGACTCGGTTTATTTGGTCGTGGTAAGATAGTCTAGGTCTTCCCTGGTACCTGCATCCTTCCACTTTCACATTGTATATCTGTTTTGTCATTCTTTCCTCTGGCATTCTTTCTATATGCCCGAACCAACGGAGCATGCCCTTTCTCATCTTTACACCGATACTATCTTTTATACCTACTCGCTGTCTTACTACGCTGTTGCTAATGCGGTCGGTCAGCTTCACTCCGCACATCTTCCGCAGAGCTCGCATTTCTACCGCATTATGGTTATGGTGGTTATTACCTTTGTTTTTTTTTTAAGTGGGGAAATCCTCTTGGATCACCCGTTCACGACGGGGATGTGAACAGGTTATGTGGGACTACTCGCTCCAGCGACGGTCGGCGTAACTCCGGCCGTCGCTGGAGCTAGTCCTACCCACTAAAACTCCACCGGGTTCCATCGCCCGCTATAGAGGCGAGTCACGGGGACGCGGACATACTTCCGTGACCCGTCAGCGGCTGTCCGTTTTTCGGACTCTACTTTATCGGGGTATCCCCGCCCTGGTCCTTCTACATGGTGAGGGCGCACCGGAACACTTGGCGCGTCCTCCAACCTGCGGCCAAATGTTCTGCGTAGGCGACAGCAACCCCCGTTGCTGTCGCCCGCAGGCCCCTATCACGGTGGCATGAGGTCGGCAGCCGCCCGCCTCCTCCGCCCGACTCTCCGACGACGGTTCGGAGCAGCAAGGGGATCATTTTCCCGGCTCCGCTCCGCCGCCTCCTTCCACGAACGGACTTCCTGGCAGAAGGCCTCTACCGCCAGCCAAGACCTTTCGCTGCCCATCATTGCTCGCACTACAGTGGGCAGTGTGACGTCTCTTCCAGATGGTTTATTACCTGGACTAACACATACTTTTTTCATGATTTGCCAAAGGGACGATCTTTCAGCCAGACGGGTGATGTATCTGGCGGGGCCTGTTGTCGGGGGTTGTCGTCGAGATAAATCTAACGAGTCCAAACACGGCGGAGTTATATTGAGTAATTAAGTTACATTGGCAACCTTTCAGCTTCATCATCAGACCTGAACACTGTCTTGTCAATACCAATCTAACAAGCCTAAACACAAGGGGGTAACGTTGTATAGTTAGCTCACTTGCTCCTGTGGCCACCTTCCGACTCAATCATCAGAACAGCTCTATATAATTGCATTGCTATCGAACTTGCATACGTATGCCAAATTTCATCTCAATTGGATACCCGCAAGTGCTTGAAAAATGGATCACAAAATTTGAACCGGAAAGACAGACATACGAACATTGCTAGTTAAATAAAAACTTGTAAAAAGGCTTGCAATTTTATAATTTTTCGTCTCTATTTGTGTTAACGACTGCAGAAAGTTAACTTGGATACAGGAGTTGATGCGAAATCAAAGATTGATAAGTACTTTAAGGCTCGTGAATCCAATTTTAAAACTAACATTATATTACAAAGATCAGTTTTTAAAACTAGATTCTTGACGGATTTTATGTTCTGTAATACGGGCCATATAGTTGTATAATAATAGCTGCCTTTAATTTAGTATCGAAAGCAGTGCCGTATTTACCATAAGGGCACACGGGGCCTAGGCCAAGGGCCCCCATTCTCACGGGGGCTCCGAAAGGCCGATATAATCGCTAGGCTTATACTGTATTTTTTTCTATTTTAAATTGATATAGACCAACAATCTCTCTCACCTCGATTTGTGAGAGAAGGCCTATGCCCAGCAGTGCGTAGTATTGGCTGATATTATATAGAGCAACAAAACTATTAGTCATTTATATGTAAATAAAGTGATGTCCTTCAAAAACAAGATTTTGAGGATATAATAGAAGATTTTGCAAATAGAAATCCCGGAAGAAACCATTATCGTAATCGTATCAAATTCAAACCCCGCATACGTATATGAAAATTCATTTGTACTAATTATCCGTAATAAATATTATGTCATAGCAGAAAAATATTTTTGTTTTTTACTTTTTTAGGTTCGTAACGTAGGGTAGTCTGAATAATATGGATTAACAACAAAGAATAAAAACTGGTCATGTGCGAGTCTGATCTTCGCTTTATATCTCGAGTCGATAATACCAAAGTTTGTGTTACGGAACCCTAAATGCGTGAGTGCGGCTCGTTTTTTACTTTCCAACAGGGCCCCCATATTCTCGTGTACCCTAGGGCCCCGAAATGTGTATAGACGGCCCTGATCTGAACCACACAGCTGTCAATCTTCGAAGAACACCGATGTATTAATAAAACTGACCCACATTATTTAGTTGAAGTCTTGTTATACTGGTTTCCATCGTCGCGTGGCACAATCAGGTGTTGATGATGGATGATATGACGCAGTACAGATTTATTAAGGACTAGCCGTTACCCGCGACTTGGTTTGCGTTTTTTTTAAAGAAATGGTAAGCTATGTCCTTCCCAGATGCAATCGATACGAACGAAAAAATAAAAGTTGTAGAACATGGACGTAAAAAAGGACGGCTCTCTCTCTCTCTCTCTCTCTCTCACTCTCCTTGGCAATTATTATTCCCATCTGATGGTGGGGTCTGCCTTCTTAATTTTCTTCTTCCACTTCGCTCTGTCGGACGTGTCGTGTTCGGAAGCATTGCAGATACACAGGTCTTTCTTGACCACATCTGCACGGACCACATTTTATTTTTATTGTTATATTATTTTTATTTTTTAATTATTTTTATTTATTTTTCATATCTCAATTAAATTAAGATGCATTTATTTTTATGTTTGAATTTTAATTGTATTTTTATTGATTTAATTATATTTTATTGAATTTGAAATGATACCACTATGGACTGTGTCTGAAATAAAGAAAAATTAATTTAATTTAATTATAGGTTTATAGTACTCATCACTACAAATTATTATTAATATGACGACATTTCGTGGAAAAGAAAAATAGTAGCTTTACATATATTTCGGTGAAATAGTCATAATCATAATCAACATTGTTTATGAAATCGCTTAGGTATTTTTTTTATTTAACTTGCACTGTTCCGCATGTGTGTCTGCCTGTCTGTCTGTCTGTCTTCCCGGTTCGGATCTTGTGATCCATTTTTCAAGCACTTGCGGGTATTCGATTGAGCTGAAATTTGCCATGCGTATGTAAGTTCAATGACCATACAATAATATGATGATGGATTCGGAAGGTTGCCATAGGAACATGTGAACTATACAACGTAACCCCCTCGTGTTTGGGCTTGTTAGATAGGTTTTGACAAGTACTATACAACCTGACAGTGTCCAGGGTCTGATGATTAAGCCGAAAGGTGGCCAATGGAATCACCCGACTACTCAATATAACCCGGCCGTGTTTGGTCTCGTTAGAGTTGTCTTGACGAGTACTTCAGACCCAGACTTTACTAAGCAAGATGTCTTCATTGTGTTTTTGCTATTTGTGTTGGTTGTCTGGAAGAGATTGCTGTTAGTAATAAGGCCGCCAATTGTACTACCATTTTATATATGTATATTTTATTTCTTTGTTTGTTGTTCTCTGCTTATGTTGGTGTACAATAAAGTGTACTCTACCTATCTATCTTTAAATGCTTGTTTTAAAAAGGACTTTTTAAATTAAAATTATTTTGAAACTGTTCATGTTTGGCGAAGTGCCGTCAGTAGTTTTGAGCAATCCATTTGCTGTTTCAGTTCTAGAGTTTTATCATTAAGATGTGTTCGTGTGTGTGTGTGTTTGAATGATATACGCTGTTGGCCGTGAGGCCTTTACAGCTTCACCGGACTTAAGGGCGGGCGTGCAACCACTACGCTCGAGCCAGAAGGGCAAGGGGCGACATACTCGAGGAGGAACGGCCTCGGTTTGGGCAGTCGCTACGGGGGGAGGGGGTGTAATTAGTGCACCAGTCGGCGGGCTAGGGGATCTACGACTTCGTCGTCGTCGTCCGTATCCGGAGCGGAAAGAAGCGATGTCAAAGCATCGGGGGGATCGGTGAGAATATGTCGCGGTTGGCGGTGGCGGCAGGGGTCGGGTTCGTAGTCGGTGGCGGCTACGATTAACGGATTCGCATGGGAAGATGCGTTCGCGAAGTGTCGAGTTATCGCCTTTTTAATATAGGCGCGAATAGATTCGAGACCGAGATCGGAGTGGAAGATAAGTTCATGACCAATCACCACCATATCAATGCTTAGTGCATAAAATATACGATCAAGATATCGGTTACAACTCTGCCCACCGTGTATGGAGCGAAGGCGTGAGAGATCAAACTAAAGACTGCATTTCACAGTTATATAGAAAGGAGAAACCGTCTTAAGGTATCTGAGTACGTATCGTAAGAATTCTAGATCGTGTGGGCTATTCTGGGAAAGTTTGATTTTTCCCGCAGTTATGTAATGATATTTCAATGGCATAGTTGGTTTTTTAAACAAACTGACTGCCTTGTTAGTTTAGTAGCGAATAGGCTTTGCGATCGCGAGGTCCTGGGTTCAAATCCTAGGTCGGACAAACGTAGTTTTTCTATAGAAAAATTCCCAGTATCAGTCTGAAGTCCAGAATTGTGCCCGGTATATGGTAGTAGGCTTGCCCCCCCCCCCCACCCCCCGATTACATGGAGAAAAAGTCGAGATGATTTTCGCGAATTAAATTAATTTTAGTTACTGTATGATACTTAAAAAATCTATAATTAATGTTGAAGTCTATCTATCTATCTATATCATCACGCCAGATCGCTTACGGGGTATGCAGAGAGTACAGAGTTCCAACAGGTTCTTTCCTTACATACCTCTCTGGCTCTCTCTGACTCTCATTGTTCATCTCATACACGCTCGCCGGTTACGGAGATTCCTGACTTGTCCTTCAGATAAGACCCGCTCTATTTGGTCATGGTAAGATAGTCTAGGTCTTCCCCGGTACCTACATCCTTCCACTTTCGCATTGTATATCAGTTTTGTGATTCTTTATTCGGACATTCTTTCTATATGCCCGAACCAACGGAGCATACCCTTTCTCATCTTTACACCGATACTCTCTTTCATACCTATTTGCTTTCTTACTACGCTGTTGCGAATACGGTCGGTCAGCTTCACTCCGTACATCTACCGCAGAGCTCGCATTTCCACCGCATTTATCCTACTTTCATTTTCCTTCTTGCATACCCAGCTCTCGCTGCCATATAACAGCGTTGGGACAAGCACTCCATTATGTATGGCCAGCTGCGCCTTTTGGCTTAAGTGCCGGCTCCCAAGTTCCCATCGCGCCATTCACTCTGTTCCCTGCATCACTCTTCTCTCTATGTCTGCGGTATATTTCCAATCCTTACTTAATGCGCATCCAAGATATACCAACTCATTCACTTGCTCCAGCACATCGTTACCAACCACAATCCTAGCATTCGTTCTGGTTTCTTAAAAATAAATATAACCTCTGTGCTATAGAATGGCCACCATTTCCCAAAATGGCGTCGCCCGGCGCCCGTGCAGCGGCGGGTAGTCACGCAGCGCCACCGATGCCCTCTATATGGCAACCTGGCGCGCCACACGACTGCAGTAAAAGTACCAGCTACTAACTTTCATAAATCGATCGTGATCTGTCCATACCTTCTGTTGGAACAAATACCGTAATTTCATCTGCACAATAATGTTACAACTAACATATTTTAGTTGTTTAAGACATACCCCCCGATAGATGGCGCTGCACCGAAATTGAATAATTAATGAAGAAGGTTAGTCCGCGGTTTCGAGATTTTTAACTGATTAATGACTACCGGTCAGTTTTGACGTAGCGTCAATCGCGGCACAGTAGAATAGCGATCGGCGATTGTTAGCAATAATTTTTTAGTTGATCAGTAATTTCTGTCAGTGAAAGTCTTTTTAGTTGATCAGTAATTTGTGTCAGTGAAGGCCATGTCAATAAAGGGCTTAGGTTAAGATGAAAATACCAACTGAATTATAGATAAATATAAACAAATCTAACGTCGTTATTATCACTAAACCTAACCTGCAGGAGATCTGGCGTGATTATAGCTTACAACAAATTTCAAATTCCAAGGTAATTTGATGAATTATACTTATTTACTAATTTTCTACATAATAATTTATGTACGTAAGTAATTATACTTATGTACACAAATTATTATATAGAAAATTAAAAAGAAATACGTCCTGATTAAAATCTTTTAACCAATGCCAAAACAATCGACGCTACAATCGATTCGTCTGTCGCATGATCGTTGCTAACGTTACGCGCGCGCGGTCGGTCGCTTAACAATCTAACCTACGAGGAATTGCGATTGTCATTCGAATAAAGGGAAAAATCGAATGATTCGATTGTTTTTAGTAATAATCGTCCATCGCTACATTAGAACAGTTGAGTACACCCCTTAGTAACTAAGTACACATGGAGGTTCTTTGGACCTTCGATCACCTTCTAGAGCGACAGGGTTTTTTTTATTTATATTTAGGAAAGCTTAGAGACTAATGATACAGATGAGAATAAAAGTATAAAAACAAACCAACAACAAACAACACTTCTTGAAATATTTCCCTGAAAGTAGGAAAATTTTACTAAACGATAACCCTAATTTCATACCAACACCCCCTATCAATGTCATTTATGGTCCAAAATATCCCTGTCTACTAACTTACTAAGGAGTATACTCAACTCTTCTACTGTAGCGATGGGCGATTATTACTAAAAACAATCGAATCATTCGATTTTCCCTTTATTCGAATGACAATCGCAATTCCTCGATTGTTAGATTGTTAAGCGTTTGTCAATGTCATCCACGGCCTAAAATATCCTTGTAGCACGATACTTAGTATACCTTCTGTATATATCTATGGAATGGAACAAGAAGACTTCAGAATTCCGTATCGTTATATCTATGTTGTATAAACCTATCAACATCAACCTCGCTTACCTATAAAAGTATGTCCTGATGGTTCGACTCTACAATCGCACCAAACATTTTGTAAATCTACATTCGATTTATCAAACTACCCTGCCGAACCGTACTGCCTTAAGAATATATTTTTTACTATCTATGTTTAATCATCACACCAGATGCTTTTCAGGGAAAGCAGAGCATACATATAGAGTTCCAACAGGTTTCTTTTTTAAAGACCTCTCTTGCTTCCTCCACACTCGCTCGTCTCACAGTCCGACTTATATACGATCGCCGGTTACGGAGACTTGACTTATCTTTAAAAGACATTGGTTGGCAGTCATTGATAAAAAATAATTTAAAACATAGCAAAAAATCAAGAAAATGGCCGCCTTTCATTAGCACAATAAAGTAACTGTTTGAATAATAGCTCGCTTTTAATCGTAACGGATCTTTATTAGCAACTAGACATGAAAATTAAAACAATTACTCCATTGATTTAGTTTTTAATTATACCACAAAAACTAAGTACATGAATGAAGAAGGATTGGGGCAGTTTAAGCGGGATGTACAGAGTGATCTTTATCCTACCTATCTCTAATTATTCTCTCGGCAGCCATATGATAATTCATCATCATTACGTATCTGAGATTCACAAGCTTTGCCTGGACATTTGAAAGGCTTGCATGGGGACATGGGTCCAGCACGTAGAGGCCTTTTGCGAGAAGTTAATACATACTTATATTATAAATTCGAAAGTTACTCTATCTGTGTATCTGTCCATCCGTCTGTTACCTTTTTACGCCCATACCGCTGAAAAGATTTTGATCAAATTCGGCAAGGACATAGATTTTATACAAGGAAGGGCATAGACTCCTTTTGTCTCGAAAAATAACTTTCTATGTAAAATATATGCCTGAAAATAACGCTGTCACCTGCTGAGATCTATAGCTAAAACAAATGAGAATGACAAACAGATATACAATGTGAAAGACTATCTTACCATGACTAAATAGACCGTGTCCTATCTGAAAGGCAGTTCAAAAGTTTCCGTAACCGGCGAGCGGGTATGAGACGAACAATGAGAGTGGAGCCAGAGAGGTCTGTAAGGAAATAACCTGTTGGAACACTGTACTCTCTGCCTACCCTACAACGGATCTGACGTGATGACATAGACCCTCGAAATATATCCGCTTGTGGACAAAGGCCTGTTTGCATCAACCTTTTACCAGCGACCTTCACTAGATAGTCGGTACTCCTTTTTGGGGCCTGCTCACTTTATATCTTTCAGTACGTGATCGCTACTCAAAAACCTTAACGCCATAGCGACCGTTAGTTCTACGATCAATTTGCTTTGAGACTGATATGTACATAATTGTCGTACAAAAGTCTCTAAATAAATTTAAATAAAAAAAAAAATTAAAAAAAAAAAAAAAAACTTTTGGATAACGATGTTAAGTCCCATGTAAGGGGGCCTATTGCCATATACCGGACACAATTCCAGACTCCGGACTCATGCTGAGAATTTTTCGTTAGAAAAACTACATTTGTTTGACCTAGGATTTGAACTCAGGACCTTGTGATCACAAACCGATGCGCTTTGCCAATAGTCCAACGAGGCAGTCTAAAAGAAGTAAATATTCTCTTGGTAACCACATGGGTACTAAATTGTATTAATTTATCGATTTGCAAGTCCACATAATTTAAGCAATGACATCTATCTCATTGAGCCTATCAGTGTTGCCAACCAGTTATAACTAGCCGGACGGTGTTGCCATCAGACAATATACGAGTTTAAATTGACAATCAATATCAATAAAAAGTTCTTAATATACAGACTGTCGATTTTTATTGTAGTAAAAAAAGGATGCCTACACTGCTACCTTTATACTAAAAAAAAACAAGTAACTGATATTTGTACTTTATATAAAAACGTTTTTAATATTCCTCGATTATTTAAAAATTATAAAATAATCAAAAGATTCTGCGTTCATTAATGATTTGCCCCAGAACCAATAGCAACGAAAAACTACTTGTATGATTTTAAATCACTCATAAATTCTCTTAAGGCATTTATTATTAAACAGACAAGCGGGGGAATCGCAATATTGCACGAAAAGTATGCGATTTTGAGGTTATAATTCAGTAGCCATTAATACATGCGAGGTTATTTTGTGTGTTGACATTTAGTAAAGATGTCGGCGACTTCGATGTAAGTACTTACAATACTTTGAAATAATCGTTCTAGATTGCAAATTGTCCGCTAGATACGGATTTTTGCCATTAATTTAATAAAATAGATAAATAATGATGGCATGGGTCAAATGTTTGTTGGTTCTGGGGCAATTTTCGACAATGTCCTTTCGTGTGTTTGCGTGTTTAAATAAAATAATATATCTAATATAATTAGTTGCCCTAATATGTACAGTCCCACAAGGATCTTTTGACCCGCGGCCAAAATCGAAACTAACGCTATTGTCAAGTAAAATGTCATTTCATGACAGTCGCAGATCTATCTATATCATCACGCCAGCTCCCTCGCGGGGTAGGCAGAGAGTACAGAGTTCCAACAGAATCTTTCCTTACATACCTCTCTGGCTTCCTCCACTCTCATAGTTCGTCTCATACACGCTCGCCGTTGAGACTCTTGATTTGACCTTTAGATAAGACTCTGTCTATTTGGGTCGTGGTAAGAAAGTCTAGGTCATGATATTTGGTAACTCGCGTCTCCCGCCGTAATATTTGGCGGGGGACCCCCCCTGCACCAACATCAGCAGGGGGGCCTTCGGGGTCGCGGACGCAAGGGGCGGGGGCCTTGAGCGTCCTTCACGAGCGACCCTTAGGAGGACGGCGGCGTCGTGTGGCCGACGTCGCCGTGAGCACCGCTTCGGTGCGGCGGGGAGCGTGTCATCAAGTCTCCCCCCGAAGGCGGGCTCTACAGACCGCGGCACAAGAGGGGCACCGGTGCGTTCTATACGGAGATCTCGCAGGCCCTCCAAAGTGCTGATATCGGCCACCCTGGGGTTTTTAGTCGGTAGGAATCCGACACGCCCCGCGAGCGTCCCCCGAGGCTCGCGGAAGTCCTATGCAGGATTTTCCCCAGGTAAAAACCCGGACCCACCTGTTGAAATATTTCCCTGGAAGTTGGTAAATTTTACTAAATACCCTCATTTCACACCGCCCCTCTGTAAATTTCCAGGCCAAAAGATCCTCGTCGAACTGTACACACGGAATCCTGGTGACTCTTACGTAGAACCCTTGGGTTCCTTTATCCTACTTGTTGTACGCGTTGACTTTAGACAGGAACCTTACATTTCTAACAACCTTAAGTATCCTGTGTCCTGTATCCGATCAGCCATTTAGGCGTGATTGAGTAACAGACACGCGGGCATCCAAATAACCAAACATACAAACTTTTACACTTATTATATTAGTTAAACAAGGTTAAAGTGGAGATGGGCAGGACACTTGATGAGGCGTGAAGATGGCAGGTGGACCAAGGCCGTAACAGAGTGGTGGCCCAGAACAGGACGCCGACCCATAGGCAGACCATCGGCTAGATGGAGCGATGACATCGTAAGAGTGGCTGGCAAATGGTGGAATAGATTAGCACAGGATCGGAACGAATGACATGATAGAGGAGAGGCCTACACTCAGCAGTGGGTAGATACAGGCTGATTGATGATGATGATGAGGATGATGATGATGATATTAGTAGGATGTGAAAGTTTGTATGTTTGCCTAGTGGTTCGACTGTTGGACTGCAAAGTCAGAGGTCTCGGGTACCCAGGCACGCCACTGGACCCAGCGGTCGGTCAGTAAGCTAGTATGTACAATTAAACGTATTTTTTTTTTCCCCACACTAGGATTTCTTTCTGTGTCATGTGTGCGTTTACATGAAATTCACATGCACAAATATATAATAATACCCAGACCGAAACAAATATTTGTGCGTCAAACAAAAATTTGTCCCGTGCGGGAATCGAACCCGCGACTATTAGACACAGTTGGCGGAGCGGCTTAAGCTCTTAGCCACTGCGCTAAATCGTTTCGCTAATCCGTTTTTATTCAATAAATTTTATTTAATTTTACAGCAATGATAGCCTATTGGTTAGACCGTTGGACTGCAAAGTCAGAGGTCTCGGGTTCAAACCCAGGCACGCACCTCTGACTTTTCGAAAGCTTGTGCGTATTAAAAATTAAGTGTCACTTGCTTTAACTTCGTGAAGAAACCTGCACGCACCTGTACGGTAAAATTATTGAACGGAGAATGCGCGTGAAGTCCGATGGAATGTTGTGCGAGGCACAAGGGGGTTTCAGGTCTGGAAGAGGATGTTCGGATCAAGTCTTCTCACTCCGCAACATCGTAGAGAAGCATCTGGCAGTGGGCCGGAAGGTTTTCTGCGGTTTTGTAGATCTGGAGAAGGCATTTGACAGAGTTGTGCGAAAGAGACTTTGGGACATTTTGCCAGAGTATGGTATAGATGGCACTCTGTTGCGAGCCGTCCAGTCCACTTATGTGGACTGCAAGGCATGCGTACGGGTGGGTGGTAACAGGTCACCCTGGTTTGACGTTAAAATCGGCGTCAAGCAGGGTTGCGTGTTGTCCGCTAGACTGTTTATAATATATCTGGACAAAAGTCTTCAAAGACTGAAAGCGATGAATGAAGGTGTACAAATGGGTGACTTAGTGGTAAACCATCTACTTTATGCAGATGACGCGGTTTTAATAGCGCCAACAGCCACTGATCTGCAAACACTAGTCACAGTTATGAAAAACGACTGCATGATCAATGGCTTACACTTGAATGTGAAGAAAACCAAGATTATGGTTTTTGAAAGGGAAGAAACCAGAACGAATGTAAGGATTGTGGTTGGTAACGATGTGCTGGTGCAAGTGAATGAGTTTGTATATCTTGGATGCGCCTTCAGTAAGGATGGGAAATACACCGCTGACATAGAGAGAAGAGTGAGTGCAGGGAACAGAGTGAATGGTGCGATGGGAAAGCTACTCGGGAGCCGGCACTTAAGCCATAAGGCGCAGCTGGCCATACATAACGGAGTTCTTGTCCCAACGCTGTTATATGGTAGCGAGAGCTGGGTATGTAAGAAGGAGAATGAAAGTAGGATAAATGCGGTAGAAATGCGAGCTCTGCGGAAGATGTGCGGAGTGAAGCTGACCGACCGCATTAGCAACAGCATAGTAAGACAGCGAGTAGGTATGAAAGATAGTATCGGTGTAAAGATGAGAAAGGGCATGCTCCGTTGGTTCGAGCATATAGAAAGAATGCCAGAGGAAAGAATGACAAAACAGATATACAATGTGAAAGTGGAAGGATGCAGGTACCGGGGAAGACCTAGACTATCTTACCACGACCAAATAAACAGAGTCTTATCTGATGGAAAAGTCAAGAGTCTCCGTAACCGGCGAGCGTGTATGAGACGAACTATGAGAGTCGAGGAAGCCAGAGAGGTATGTAAGGAAAGAACCTGTTGGAACTCTGTACTCTCTGCCTACCCCGCAAGGGATCTGGCGTGAGGTTATAGATAGATAGATAGATAGAAGAAACCTGCATTCCTAAGAGTTTCTCGAAGGTGTGTGAAGTTTGCCAACCCGCACTGGGCTAGCGTGGTGGACTATGGCCTAAGCCCTCACAGTTAGAGAGGAGGCTAATATTATTATATATATATTACTAGCAGTTTCCCGCTACTTCCAATAACTTGACGACCCGGTCGACAACACCGCCACCTATAGGGACTAAGTTATATAGCCTATGTTACTTCTGGATAAGGTAGCTTTCTAATGGTGAAAGAATATTTGAAATCGGTCCATTAGTTTTTGAGTTCATTCGTTACAAACTTAGAAAAATACAAATCTTTCCTCTTTATAATATTAGTATAGATATATTCAATTATTTAATTTAATACTGATATTATCTATTTTAAGCATAAAAATGAAATAGTTTAAGGGACAATGGGACCAATTGCCCTTTAGAGGTACTTATAAGGCAAGGAGTCACGAGTGTCCGCGGCAGGGCAAACACTTCACAGCTACCTGGGCGGCCCTTTGACTGCACAGCATGATATTATTCCAGTCAAACTGGTGTTTTTTTGCTAGAAATATTTGACGTCTTACGCAAGTTTGCAACTGTCAGACCAATCGAGGATATTTTTTTTTACTATAATTAGGCACGAGAACAGAAATAGACAGGCTGCTTTTGCGGGAAATAGTAGTGATGTTGTCAATTGTTTGACTTCCCAAAACATCAAACTACCCGGATTTTTTTTTTACATTAGCTGTCGGATCTGCCATCTTATAATTAGAATGACTAATTGGATCTAACATATGTGATTTAATATTACGTTTTAATAGACGACGGGCCACTGGATTGAGATGTAACGGGTTCGATTACCGCATGGAATATGTCTTTGTGTGCTCCGCATATATTTGTTTCGGGCTGTGTGACACAGGAATGATTCCTAGTATGAGGCTAAGTTTTTATTTCAATTAGCTGTCATCGCCTGACTTAGAAAAAAATAGCTGGTACTGCTTTAGAATTAATCTATATATATATATATATATATATATATATATATTAAAACTGCAACCAAGCCGAATCTGTACATTGAATACTTCTTGAAAATTTTAATTAGGGTACATTTCCTTATCATTCTTTTCTAATTTCATATGAAAATAACTTAATACGCTAACTTAAAGTAATAAATACTTTTATCCCGGAAAAATAAAGCAAACTGGGACTATCGCGGATTAAACAATATCTCTATCTCTATCTATATCATCACGCCAGCTCCCTCGCGGGGTAGGAAGAGAGTACAGAGTTCCAACAGGTTCTTTCCTTACATACCTCTCTGGCTTCCTCCACTCTCATAGTTCGTCTCATACACACTCGCCGGTTACGGAGACTCTTGACTTGCCCTTCAGCTAAGACACTGTCTATTTGGTCATGGTAAGATAGTCTAGGTCTTCCCCGGCACCTACATCCTTCCACTTTCGCATTGTATATCTGTTTTGTCATTCTTTCTTCTGGCATCCTTTTTATATGCCCGAACCAACGGAGCATACCCTTTTTCATCTTTACACCGATACTATCTTTCATACCTACTCGCTTTCTTACTACGCTGTTGCGAATACGGTCGGTCAGCGTGACTCCGCACATCTTCCGCAGAGATCGCATTTCGACCGCATTTATCCTGCTTTCGTTCTCCTTCTTACCTACCCAACTCGCACTGCCATATAACAGCGTTGGGACAAGCACTCCGTTATGCATGGCCAGCTGCGCCTTTTGGCTTAAGTGCCGGCTCCCAAGTAGCCTTCCTATCGCACCATTCACTCTATTACCTGCATTTACTCTTCTCTCTATATCAGCGGTGTATTTCCCATCCTTACTAAAGGCGCATCCAAGATATACAAACTCATTCACTTGCTCCAGCACATCGTTACCAACCACAATCCTTGCATTCGTTCTGGTTTCTTCCCGTTCAAAGACCATAATTTTGGTTTTCTTCACATTCAAATGTAAGCCATTGTTCATGCAGTCGTCTCTGATAACTATAAACCTTCATTATTTCTATTATTGTTTGTCGCGAACTACAATGATACGCTAAAATGTGTGATTTTGCCTACACATGAATTCCTCCATGAACTTCCATACTGGACTCAGGTTCGCCTCCTCACAATAAACTTCTCAGCGGCCAAAAGCACTTACCCGAGATTGTTCATACACGTTTGATTAAAACACTCAAACATGATTTAGTGCTTCAACCGATGATGCGTTTAGGATTATCTCGTGTGTGTGTGAGTGATGTACGCTGTTGGCCGCGAGGCCTTTACAGCTTCACCGGACTTAAGGGCGAGCGTGCAACCACTACGCTCGACCCAGAAGGGCAAGGGGCGACATACTCGAGGGCGCTTTGAAGAGGCGCCTTCGGTTGGGACAGTCGCTGTGGGGGGACGGGGTGCACTACTAAGTGCACCGGTCAACCGCCGGCTATGGGAGGGATCTACGACTACGTCGTCGTCGCCCGTATTCTGAGCGGAAAGAATGGATGACAAAGCATCGGGGGGATCGGAGAGAACATGTAGCGGCCGGCGGTGGCGGAAGGGGTCGCGGGGGGGTCGTAGTCGGCGGCGGCTACGATTAACGGATTCGCATGGGTAGATGCCTTCGCGAAGTGTCGTGTTGTCGCCTTTTTAATATAGGCGCGAATAGGTTCGAGACCTAGATCGGAGTGGAGATCGACATTCCGTACGAACCAGGGTCTCCTACGGCTTTACGGAGGAAAGGATTATCTCTTCTGGAAAGAACTCTTTAAGTATGAATGGCCCGGACACGAAACTTTGTATATTCATTTACTTAAGATATCTTAACATGATATTTATCATGAACATGAACTGTGTATGTATATTTTATGATAAAACTGGCACTAAATATCCTAACAAAACCTTGTTACATACTTAGCTCGCAATGCACCTTTTTTAAATATTATATTATGCCAAATTACAATATTTAGAGAGACATACGTATGTAGAGATGGTTTAAATCAGAGCTATTTTCACCAATAATTTTATAAAAATGGATAAATTGGTAATTCTTTTCAAAAACAAAGGTATTGTATTTGATTTTTTTTTTTATTAGACGGCGCTAACGTTTAATAAGATCGCGCTATATTTTTATTTATATTTTATTATGACCACCTGTGCGGGCTAAGTCTAGCGATAGAGATTGTTGATAGAGGAATTTTTATCCCGAAAAGTAGCACAGCTCCTGCGGAATAGCTATTTTTTCTGAACGGATTTTAAAGAAACTTTTTATAAATGTATCTTAGGTATTAATAATACAAGATAGGTACTCTGTTTACACACTAGATCATGCCAATATTACCCGTAAAAGTGACATATAAAATCACACCAATACGCATTCGATTTTTTTACCGGCCTGCATGGCGGAATGGATTTTAAGGAAACTTAGTAGGGAGGCGTGTTAGGTCTTGGAATAATGCTATCCCAGTAAGACCCACCTACCTATATCAAATTACAAAATAAACGCGTGCACAGCCGCCGATAACATCTAGTATTTAACTAAACCAACAAATAAAGGTCACTTTGATAGAGGAAAAAAGCTGAGATTTGTAATCTGATTTGTAATTAAAGAACCTGTTAGAACTCTGTACTCTCTGGCTACCCCGTAAGAGATCTGACGTATGACGTAGTTCATAAATAAAAATCTTTGACACCTGTGTTCGTCAAAAGAATAGGCATTCATCGAAATATGCTACACCTAAAATTCCAATCTACCAGATGGATTGACAACACTTGTTATTTTCCCTCGGACATGGAGGTATCCTTAACAATTACAGCTATATGAATAACAATCTGCTTATAATAAGGGCATCAAAGTCATCCCCCTGTTCATCTACTTATTATCTGTGGCTTTCATTTCGCTACTTCACACAATAGGCCGAGTCCACGTGGGAAAAGGTGTCATCTCTACAGTAATACCTGTGCCGCACTCTTAGTAGAAAAAAGAATCAGAAATGTCAAGTGGGAGCTGTCAAATGTCATGGTTCCGTATAGAACAAAAATATTTAAATGTATTATTATTTACGTAGGTAGTAATAAAAAAATTACAACGTCACGGCTATATGCCGAAGCGGTAGTGGCAGAAGGGTATGTATGAAACTAAATATAGCCGTCACAATATAGTGGGCAAGACTATTGTCATTATACCGGACACATTTCCAGTCTTCACAGTCTGGTTGAGAATTTTCGATAAAAAAACACGCACTACTTAAGACTCCGACCTAGGATTTGAAACCAGTTCCTTGTGATCGCCAGTCGTACTATGCGCCTTTAGATGGCAACGAGGCAATCTATAGTAGTGATAAAAGTTCCGCCTTGTGCCATTGTCGCGTTCCGTAAGCTCCGTACTACATTTTCTTTGCTTATTATATTAGGTCCTCATCTATAAAATTGCCAATTTTTGATACTGACTAGTGTGTGGTCGATATTTTTTATCATTCTATTTAGAATTCCATATACATATTAATTTTAGAATACAGCACGACATTTTTTTTTTTAAATCAGTTGGTCTTCGTTTCTCCGCCGTTCGATATTTCTTTGATATCGCTGTTTCTGTAACCATAGATAATATATATCGAATTTGCGCGCTATTTTGAATGTTAGTTCCTTCGTGGCAACAACGCAGCACAGACAGCTCTGTATGTCATAACAGGTAGGACGCACTGATTAAAAACTTTCGTTTTAAGCAGTTTTCCAAATGCTGCCCAGCCCAGCTGTATCTGTCTCTTAACTTCCTTGTTGAAGTTGTATTTACCTAGTTGGAGCAACTGCACTAGGTATACATACTCGGAAACAACTTCGAGGGAGACTCCGTTTACGGCGATCGGTCCCGGGTCAACATGCTTGTTGATCATAACTTTGGTTTTATCTAATTTTATCCGGAGAAATCCTCAGTAATAGTCACTAGTCTGGAACTGTGCCCAGTATAATAGTCATAGACTTGTCTATAGCATGCGAACCTAACATTACCTGCGATATGTAATTGTACATATATAATGTATCTCTTCCGCCCTTAATTGAGGTAAATAGGTGTTTATTTATATTTCATTACAATACATCTACAATTCCTACATTTATGCCTACGGGAATGGCGTGAGTGCTATTTATAATCTTTCAATGTTATTGACGTCACATAAACTTACGTACCTAATAATAATGGAAAATATGTGAGTAATGTCGATGTAGAGACGACAAGTCACCTCTGGCCACGTATTGTTAGATACCATTAATTATGACTAAACTCTTTGCGTCTTCTTTCGTGTCAAAGGTTGTATTTCGCAAGAAAGAATGTCAAAATATGAATACAATGCAAACGTGGAAGGATGTACGTACCTGGAATGACCTAAACTACTCTACCATGGATCCTAGGTGGGACAAATGTAGTTTTCTAGTCGAAAAAACTCTAGTGTCCGACCAAAGGTCGATTTTTGTTCGAAGTCGAAACCGATTAATAGGCCAAAGCCTTCGGCTGAAGACGAAGGCTTAATAACCCTAACAAATTTGGTTCATGATTGGCAAAATTTTTAAAAAGTCATGTTGGCTATATTAACTTTACGAGAAGATTAAAATTACCTGCAATTGGTTAAAAATAATAACGCTAAAATTATTATGGCGGGCGGCCGGCACAATGCAATACGACCCCTGTAATTGTGCACGGTATATGGCAATAGGCTCTCCCCTATAACATGGGATCTTACATCGTTCGTGAAATGTGGGTGTACACAGTACACCTCTGCCACCCCGCTTGGGGAATATAGGCGTGACGGTGTTTATTTTTTATTTTACCACGGACCCAGAACGAATTGGTGAAGTCAGATTTGTAGCCAACTTAGAACTTGTGAAGCCGCTCATAAATATAGTCTAATAACTACCGCATGTAGTGGTAACTGGGACCAACGGCTTTACGTGACTTCCGAGCCACGAGAACCCTCGAATATGAAAATATCACAAACGGTCGCCCATGTCAGACTGACCGAGTCGAATCCAGCTTAACACTGCGCCAACGCAATACCCGGGTAAAACGCGCGATTCTCAGAGATTGATAAGAACGTAAGATAAGTTACATGTTACAGGAAAAAAGTTGAGCACCGACTTTACTAAGGAAAATCCAAATGGAATTTTAATTAAATGATTATTTATGCGAAATCCAATGACGCTATATGTAAATGTAGGTAGACTATTGTTACACAATGGAATTTAAATACAACATAGTCATGTTTTAAAAATATTGTCATGTATGGAAGTAGTGACAGCCTAGCGGTCGAACAATCGATATCAAGGTTCGTGGTTCATTATTTTTTCAAAATAGCTCGTCCCTCTCTTGGAGTTCCTATGTCGTGAGTGCCGGGCGAGAAACAAGGGATTAATCGATCTCGCCGTCGAGATTGGTGTCAAGTCCTGCCATAATATTATCATCATGCTTATCAATAAATAGCGTTACAGGTGGCTTGATAAGTTCCAACACCAAGTGGCCACAACCCTGGTTCTACCAATCCGCACTTGGCCGCGTGGTGGAGTATGACAATCTCTCTTGCCTCGATTTGTGAGAGAAGGTCTCTATGGAGAAGGCCTTTGCCCCGCAGTGGGACAGTATAGGCCGATATTATTCTATCTAACTATATCATTACGCCAGATCCCTTGCGGGGTAGGCAGAGAGTACAAAGTTCCAACAGGTTCTTTCCTAACATACCTCTCTGGCTTCCTCCACTCTCATATTTCATCACATTCTCGCTCCGGTTACGGAGGCTCTTGACTTGTCCTTCAGATAAGACAAACATCACATGCTGATATTATTATTAATTTTATTAATAAATAAGAACAAAATCACCCATATTGAACCCTAAAATCGTGCCATAGACAGCCAGCCAAAGACGTTTGCCCGCGTTAAAAAAAAAGAATAACAATATGGCGGGCGCCCAGTCAAGTGGAATGCCATTGATGCCTTTCTGAAACAGATATAGATCTTTTTGCATGAACGAACTGTTATTTATTGTCTCATAATGTTATTGTTATTTTAACTTGTTCATGAATGTTTTTGTATTGTGTACTTATAATGCTTCCGAGGCGGTAATTTCAATGCGTATTGGTTACCGTTTTGAGGTCTGCAGTAAGTGGGGACTTTTGTTTGACACGTCTGTGAGTCTATATCATTGGTCTGAGGACTTGAAACTAAATTAATCGCGCATCTACCCATGCGAATCCGTTAATCGTAGCCGCCGCCGACTACGATCTCCCCCCCCCCCGACCCCTGCCGCCACCGCCGGCCGCGACATGTTCTCACCGACCCCCCCGATGCTTTGTCATCCATTCTTTCCGCTCAGATTACGGGCGACGACGACGTAGTCGTAGATCCCCTCCCATAGCCGGCGGTTGACCGGTACACTTAGTAGTGCACCCGTCCCCCTACAGCGACTGCCCCAACCGAAGGCTAGAGCGTAGTGGTTGCACGCTCGCCTTTAAGTCCGGTGAAGCTGTAAAGGCCTCGCGGCCAACAGCGTACATCACACACACACACACTAAATTAATCAAAGAATTATGTTATTTTGAATAACAATCAGTAATTTTAATCAATCAATACCTAGTATACGTAGCATAGAATAAATAGTATTCCAAGTATTATGACTTGGTATCCAATTTATTTTTAACTTTGGCTTTAAATTATGATCTAATAATATAATAATGTAAAATATATAAAAATAATCATCCTATTTTAAATAAATGTACAGTGAAAGTAGCAAAATATAATACACTATTTAAAACTGTGCCAAATCGCCAGGGTGCCCAGAAGGCTGGATAGCAATGCTAATCCTTTGCGCGAGATACGCGCCAGCCCTCTCGTCACGTGTGGTGTCGACCGGACTTTAAGACAGTTCCTCAAAGATGTGATGGGCACTAGAACCCCATGGACCCAAAGTCGCCACACCAAACGGCTCAAATAAGCATCCTTTATCCGGATTCTAACGGCTCACAAATAGAACCTGTTAATATTTTTTCGTGACCGTGGTGCTGTACAACTGGGCTTATCCTAGTTGTAGTCTCCTTCTCTATGGTTGATGTGCCAATTTTAATTTTTTTGTGTCTCCCGCTTTGCAAAGGAGGGAAGTGGAATTTTTATTTTTCCTACTCCTGTATTTCTTTCTAATTAAATTTGTTGCGGGTTCCAAGACAATTAAAGCGCTTCCCGGGATACCCCAAGGTTCAAACCTTGGTGTCATCTAAGGAGGCTATTGTGGATCCTGGCTTACAGGAGTAACAATTGTGGCAGAGAGTGGCGGGCTTAGTCCCAAAAAAAAATCCTTTATCTAGGTCATACAAGAGTAATTGCGCCGTTTGCGGCACTTGGCAGAATCCACGGCGCTATCAACCCTAATGACTGTCTCTGGAACGTACGACGGCGCTAAGGTATCGACATATGTCGCGTCACCAGAGGCCGTCCCATCTTCCAGGGAATAATTGTCATTCCATCGGGTCTCTTACCATTGTCACGCATGAGGCCCTTCGGTTCCAAAACGGCCGGCACATTGGTGGTGGCAAAGGCCCGACGGATGACATCATTAATACTGGCATGCCGGGATATTCTACCGGCGCTTCAAAGACATGAGAGGCCATGGTGTCCAAACTGGTCGACATTCTCACGACAAGGACAGCGCTGTGGCACAAAGCGTTTAGCCTCAATACGTAGGCAGTAAGGCCCCATTAGTAATTCTTAATCAAAATTATGAATACTAGCGGTCGCCCATTGGTCAAAATTCGACCTACTCTTTCATCGTTTGCTTTTTCTATATAAACTATAAGTGTGGGAAATTTCATAATCCTGCGTCCGCGCAATTTTCGTAAAAAGGGGTACAAAGTTTTTGCTTCACGTATTATTATAATGATATTGCCATTATGTATGCTTATGTGTGCTTGAGTAAAGGTAAATTGCCGTCGTTTGGTCTGAAAAAAAATCCACTACTGCACTGGTAAATTAAGAAACATCTTGATACATCACGCTACAGATATGGCTCAATAAAAAAATAATCTATCTTTCTATCTATAACCTCACGCCAGATCCCTTGCGGGGTAGGCAGAGAATACAGAGTTCCAACAGGTTCTTTCATTACATACCTCTCTGGCTTCCTCGACTCTCATAGTTCGTCTCATACACGCTCGCCGGTTACGGAGACTCTTGACTTTCCCATCAGATAAGACTTGGTTTATTTGGTCGTGGTAAGATAGTCAAGGTCTTCTCCGGTACCTGCATCCTTCCACTTTCACATTGTATATCTGTTTTGTCATTCTTTCCTCTGGCATTCTTTCTATATGCCCGAACCAACGGAGCATGCCCTTTCTCATCTTTACACCGATACTATCTTTCATACCTACTCGCTGTCTTACTATGCTGTTGCTAATGCGGTCGGTCAGCTTCACTCCGCACATCTTCCGCAGAGCTCACATTTCTACCGCATTTATCCTACTTTCGTTCTCCTTCTTACATACCCAACTCTCACTGCCATATAACAGCGTTGGGACAAGCACTCCGTTATGCATGGCCAGCTGCGCCTTTTGGCTTAAGTGCCGGCTCCCAAGTAGCTTTCCCATCGCACCATTCACTCTGTTCCCTGCACTCACTCTTCTCTCTATGTCAGCGGTGTATTTCCCATCCTTACAGAAGGCGCATCCAAGATATACAAACTCATTCACTTGCTCCAGCACATCGTTACCAACCACAATCCTTACATTCGTTCTGGTTTCTTCCCTTTCAAAAACCATAATTTATTTATTATTTATTTATTTAATACTTTTTGCACAATTGGTACAAAGGCGGACTTAATGCCTGAGGCATTTTCTACCAGTCAACCTTAGGGTGATGCAGAAACGATTGAAGCAGGTGCAAATTCACAGGAAGTAAAAAGTCAGTGGAACAAATATATATTAGATCATACAATATATATATATATATATATATATATATATATATATAAACTTATACACACAACAAATACATACATATACACATACATATTAATAATAAAATGAAATTTTATTGAGATAATAAAATCTAATAATCTTGGTTTTCTTCACATTCAAGTGTAAGCCATTGATCATGCAGTCGTCTTTCATAACTGTGACTAGTGTTTGCAGATCAGTGGCTGTTGGCGCTATTAAAACCGCGTCATCTGCATAAAGTAGATGGTTTACCACTAAGTCACCCATTTGTACACCTGCATTCATCGCTTTCAGTCTGAAGACTTTTGTCCAGATGTATTATAAACAGTCTAGCGGACAACACGCAACCCTGCTTGACGCCGATTTTAACGTCAAACCAGGGTGACCTGTTACCACCCACCCGTACGCATGCCTTGCAGTCCACATAAGTGGACTGGACGGCTCGCAACAGAGTGCCATCTATACCATACTCTGGCAAACTGCCCCAAAGTCTCTTTCGCACAACTCTGAATCAAAAAAAGTAAAAAAATATAATTAAAGCTAGTATTTTCTTTTATGTTAAAGAAAACGTAGCCTCAAAGTAGGAATTATTCCTGTATCGTAGGAGCATTGATAAATATAAAATTGGCATGCACAAGCACCCACACCGAAACAAATATTTGTGGGTCATACAATTGTTTCGTACGGGAGTCGAACACGCGACTACTCAATCCAGTGGGCAGAGAGACTCAAGCCCTAACCACTGGACCAAGTGGTCCGTCAGTAAGCTAGTATGAACAATTATACTTATTTGACTTTTTCTGTTATTTTTTTAAACGTAGCACCACACTATGATTTCTTCCTGTGTCGTGTGTGCGTTAACAAACGTGTAAATTCACATACACAAATATATAATAATACCCAGACCGAAACAAATAATTGTGGATCACATAAGGATTTGTCCCGTGCGGGAATCGAACCCGCGACTATTAGATACTGTGGGCCAAGCAGCTTAAGCTCACTGCGCTAAATCGTCAGTTTTTATTTAATTAATTTTATGTATATGTATATCTATCTATATCATCACGCCAGCTCCCTCGCAGAAGGGGCAGGGCAGAGGCAGGCAGAGAGTACAGAGTTCCAACAGGTTCTCTCCTTACAGACCTCTCTGGCTTCCCCCACTCTCATAGTTCGTCTCATACACGCTCGCCGTTACGGAGACTCTTGACTTGCCCTTCAGATAAGACACGGTATATTTGGTCATGGTAAGATAGTCTAGGTCTTCCCCGGTACCTACATCCTTCCACTTTCGCATTGTATATCTGTTTTGTCATTCTTTCTTCGGACATTCTTTCTATATGTCCGAACCCACGGACCTTTCTCATTTTTACACCGATACTATCTTTCATACCCACGCTTTCTTACTACGCTGTTGAGAATAGGGTCGGTAGCGTCATGTATGTATATGTATATTTATATATAACATACATATAAAGAACCTTCTATAACATACAAATTAGATCAATTTGGTTGACATACTGAGTTCTTAGATTTACGCAAGTATTACACATGAAATAAAACTGTTTTTTTCGGATTTTATCGCGGTTTATTTTTGATTTTAAGTTCCCGACGTTTCGAGTGCTTTGCAGCACCCATGGTCACGGGAAGGACTGAGGTGTTAGACGTCCAAAAGGTATAGTTGCTCCGGGGTACCCTTAAACTTCTTAGTTATTTTTGTTGGTCCGATCTACGCAGAATAAGCTCACGGTGTCTTGAGGTCTTGCAGTGTTATGTTATATGTTAATATTTAGACGCCAGCAAATATTTACAGAAATATTTAATAGTGTAATTGTTTTTATAATCAGCTTGCCAAAGGTTCCGACTAAATGTTTGAGGTGCCGAAATTTCTAAGAAATACCCCAAGCTCGTAAACACCTACCTTGCTTTTGTTATCGGTAATTGTCTTAATTTTGGTGGTGTCAGTTACTAAACGCACTAGACACCTATTTTCTTATCAGTCGTAAACCAATTTTGAAACTGTCAAGATGGCTAGCAAAAGAAAATCGTTGTGTATATAAAAATAATATCAGCCCTGTTAAGAAACTGTCCCACCGTTGGGCACGGGCCTCCTCTCAAACTGAGAGAGTTTAGGCCATAGTCCACCACGCTCGCCCAGTGCGGGTTGGCGAACTTCACACACCTTACAGAAACTTTTAGGCATGCAGGTTTCCTCACGATGTTTTCTTTCACCGTTCAAGCAAGTGATAATTAATTTTTATGTACATATAATATCAGCTCTGTTAAGAAACTGTCCCACCGTTGGGCACGGGCCTCCTCTCAAACTGAGAGGGTTTAGGTCATAGTCCACCGCGCTGGCCCAGTGCGGTTTGGCGAACTTCACACACCTTCGAGAAATACTCAGGCATGCAGGTTTCCTCACGATGTTTTCCTTCACCGTTAAAGCAAGTGATAATTATTTTTTAATACGCACATGCTTTTGAAAAGACAGAGATGCGTGCCTGGGTTTGAACCCGAGACCTCTGACTTTGCAGTCCAACGGTTTACCACTAAGCTATCACTGTTATTATTATGCTGCACTGCTATTTATGAATATAATGTAATTTAATTACCTATTAAAAGAAATAAAATTAGAAATTATTGATATTCATGAAATTTGGTTATTTTTCTTTCTTCCCTTTGTATAACAAAAAGTCTTTGTAACGATGAAATGCGTTAAAAAGTTTTTACACTCTATATGTATTTGACTTTTTTTTTTGTCGTGTTTCTTCTGTACTGGACAACAGAACCCACAAGCATACGTCGTGCGATTACTATAATTAACATCGGTCGGACGGAGAATGCGGTGCGAATGTTGCGAGCCGATCGCGTCTGTCGGATCGACGACTTTTTGCACGCATACCGCGCTCCGTGCGACATTTTCAATCGCAAATTGGCTGCTAAATAGGTGTTTCTTAATAAAAACAACAGTTTCCCAATTTAGAAATAGCACCATCACAGACGCGCTTAATTTCTTAAGGGTTAAACTTCGCCATCGATAGAAAAGCATTTTTTTCTTAGTTCTAAAATCGATTACAGACGACATAGTTCGTTAGAACCATCGATATAGCCCACCAAATATAGTCAGACACCGACCTCGCCGGCGAGGTCGAAGAATCCCTTGCCCGCCGGCCTGTGCAGAGCATCACGGCGAGACACCTAGTATACGCCCTCCCCCATAGCGACTACCCAAGCCAAGGCCGTTCCTCCTTGAGGCGCCCTTGAGCTAGTTGCCCCTTGCCCTTCTGGTTCGAGCGTAGTGGTTACACACTCGCCCTCTTGTCCGGGGAAACTGTAAAGGCCCGAGGCTAACAGCGTAGATCATTCACACACACACAATACAAATAAACACGCTCGCCGCACGAAAAATGGTAACACCAAAAGGCAGGCAAAAGTAGACTGTACTAAATAATTAACAGGCTTCAGCTTTTACATATACAACCTTATGTGATATTAGTAAGGTACAATATGCTCTAAGTTATTTTTATCATCATCATCATCATCTCAGCCCATACTTGTCCACTGTTGAACATAGGCCTCCCCAAAGGGGGGATTTGCCATACTCGCCACGCTTGGCAGGCGGGTTGGCGAGCGCAGTTTTTGATCGCAGAAGTGTTAAGAGAACGCTGCTGCCCATTCCCTAGTTTTCCCTTAGTCGCCTTGTACGACACCCGATGGGATGAGATGGGTTGGTCCTATTCTAAGCCGGGAACCACGCGGCTATTTTTATATCATAACTATAACTAGTCACGTGGATTTCGGGACGTTTTTATTGTAAGTTTTGAACGGGACTGTGTATCTTGTTATGATATATCGATGGTTAGAACATATTTTTTTTATATTTTCTAACCTAACTTAACTCCCCTCCTATCAGCCGCTACCGCCGTCCGCATGTTCTCACCGACCTTCCCGATGCCAATATATCCCTTCTTTCGGATACAGATACCGCACACAGGATCAGACACCGACCTCGCCGGCGACGTCGAAGAATCCCTTGCCCGCCGGCCGGTGCTGAGCACCACGGCGAGACACCTAGTATACACCCTCTTCCATAACGACTGCCCAAGCCGAGGCCATTCCTCCTTGAGACGCCCTTGAGCTAGTTGCCCCCTTGCCCTTTTGGCTCGAGCGTAGTGGTTGCTTCTTGTCCAGTGAAGCTGTAAAGGCCCCGCGGCCAACAGCTGAAATCATTCACACACACACGAAAGGCACGCCAAGCCATTGGTCTCGGTTACCAGCTAATGTCATAGTCATTAAACCAAGTTGGGAGCCTTATAGGCGGCTTAGTAAGTTCCAACAACAAGTGGCCAGAAATCTACCTCCACAGCACCGCAATGCGTTCGCGTGGTGGAGTATGAATTGATTTCTCTCACCTCAATTTGTAAGCGGAGGCCTTCGTCGAGCAGTGCTGCCGTGATAATTATAAGGACAGTAAGGTATCGTAGGCTATGTCATGATTTCCTTTTTATCAATCTATATAATCACGCCAGATCCCTTGTAGCGTAGGCTGAGAGTACAGAGTTCCAACAGGTTCTTTTCTTAGAGACCTGTCTTCCTCCACTCTCATAGTTCGTCTAATACACGCTCACCGGTTTCGGAGACTCTTGACTTGTCCTTCAGATAAGACTCGGTCTATTTGGTCATGGTAAGATAATCTAGGTCTTCCCCGGTACCTACTACATCCTTCCACTTTCGCATCGTATATCTGTTTTGTTATTCTTTCTTCCGACATTATTTTTGTGCCGGAACCACCGGAGCATACCCTTTCTCATCTATACACCGACACTATCTACTACGCTACTGCGAATACGGCCGGTCAGTTATTTTTATATTATTTCTGCCTTAGCTACTAGTCTATCACTGCCAAAAACCTATCTATCCATCGGCCAGTGCAATACCTACATAGCGTATACGAGAATATATCAATCGCCAAGTGCGCTCCGGCGCATGGTTTACTCTATCTAACGTATCGCTGCTCAATGCTCCACTTTCCACCTCTGTTATTATAATAACATTAAACGCACATACTTAAAGTTTCTTAATTTTTTACAAACTTTTAGTTAACTTGCAATGTTCGTATGTCTGTGTGTCTGGCTGTCAGTTTGTCTGTCTTTCTTTCCGGTTCAAAAGTTGTAATGCAATTTTCAAACACTTGCAGGTATCCATCATCATCATCATCAGCCTATAGCAGTCCACTGCTGGACATAGGTCTATCCAAGTGCACGCCATTGGGTACGATCCTCGGCTACTCGCATCCAGTTTCTGCCAGCCGCCCTACGAAGGTCATCGCTCCACCTAGCCTGAGGGCGTCCTGCATTACGTTTGCCAGTCCGCGGTCTCCACTCAAGAACTCGTTTGTCCCAGCGGTTATCGGTTGTTCGGCTAATGGGACCGGCCCATTGCCACTTCAGCTTACTAATCCGGTGGGCTATGTCGATAACTTTGGTTCTCTGTCGAATGACTTCGTTCCGGATTCTATCCTTCAGAGAAACTCCGAGCATAGCCCTTTCCATAGCTCGCTGAGTGACTTTAAATTGATGGACCATTCCAACCGTGAGTGTCCACGTCTCGGCTCCATATGTCATAACGGGTAGGACGCACTGATTAAAGACTTTTGTCTTTAGGCTTTGTGGGATGGGCGATGTAAATACTCGACGTAATTACCCAAATGCCGCCCAGCCCAGCCGTATTCTTCTTGCAGGTATCCAATTGAACTGAAATCTGGCATACGTCTGTAAAGTCAGTGGCAATTCAATAATATTGAACCATGGAGCTGGTCTAATGATGGAGTTGGAAGGTGGCCATAGAAACATGCGAACTATACAACGTTAGCCCCTCGTGTTTAAGTTTGTTAGATTGGTATTGATAAGTACTATACAACTAGACAGTATTCAGGGTCTGATGATGAATACAAATGGTGGCCAATAAAATGACCCAACTATCCAATATAACCCCGCCGTGTATGGGCTCGTTGGATTTGTCCTGATGAGTACTTTAGACCCAGATGGTGTCCAAGGTCTGATGATGGAGCCAGAAGGAAGTCATAGGGACTTCTCAACTAAACAAGACATCATTTGTTTATGCTATAAAAGCTTGTTTTTGAAAAGGTATTTCTTAATTTGAATTATTGTTAGTGTTTAATTTTTTGACCAAATATACTGCAGTCCGCAGGAAAACGGACTCTAGTATTTTTGACGGACGGATTGACGGATAGATTGGTCGCGGGTTCGATCCCGCACGGGATAAATCTTTGTGTGACACACAATTTTTTTTTGTCTGGGTGAATGTAAATTTCTTTTTTGTAAATACACCTACGATACAGGAATATCAATGTTCCCAGTGTAGAGCTACGTCATATTATATAAAAAAAGGAAAAACCGAAGTCAGCTACTCAGAACTCAGCGTTGGTTGGACAAAAATTAATTGTGAAAATTACGATTGAAATATTTCGGATTTTATTGCGGCTTATTGTCAGTTTTTAAGTCCCCGGTGTGTAGAACACTACAGCACCCATGATCACGGGATCATTCACACACATACAAGCGCTGGACGTCCAAAAGCCGGAATATTACGGAGTACCTTAAGGTAATTAATTTTATCTATCTATCTATCTATCTATAACCTCACGCCAGATCCCTTGCGGGGTAGGCAGAGAGTACAGAGTTCCAACAGGTTCTTTCCTTACATACCTCTCTGGCTTCCTCGACTCTCATAGTTCGTCTCATACACGCTCGCCGGTTACGGAGACTCTTGACTTTTCCATCAGATAAGACTCGGTTTATTTGGTCGTGGTAAGATAGTCTAGGTCTTCCCCGGTACTTGCATCCTTCCACTTTCACATTGTATATCTGTTTTGTCATTCTTTCCTCTGGCATTCTTTCTATATGCCCGAACCAGCGGAGCATGCCCTTTCACATCTTTACACCGATACTATCTTTCATACCTACTCGCTGTCTTGCCTAATTAATTTTATTGCAATTAAATTTTTTATCGATTGATTCTACAATTTAAAAATATATTGAATAATGTCCAACGTATACATTAGCGCGTATACAATGGCGCTCATTGTATACATTAGGGGACAGACGTCGATATATTATACAATTAATATCTATTCATTAGTCATTCGACAAAGAACCAATTATGTGAAAGTTATGGACATCGCCCACCGACTTAGTAAGCTGGAGTGGTAATGGGCCAGTCACTTTAGCCGAACAACCGATGATTGCTGGGACTAACGAGTTCTAGAGTGGAGACCGGAGACCACGGACTGGCAAACGTAATGCAGCACGCCCTCAGGCTAGGTGGAGCGATGACCTTCGCAGGGCGGCTGGTAGAAACTGGATGAGCGTAGCGGAAGATCGTACCCAGTAGCGTGCGCTTGGAGAGGACAGGACGGATGTCCAGCAGTGGACTGCTATAGACTGATAATGATAATGATGATAATATCTATAGCATAGAGATACTTGTTTCTAAGTCCTACCTCTATGATCTATAGGTGCAAATGTCCCGTGACGCTTGTCGCTCATGAAATGTCAAGCGACGTCGTCCGATGTCACCTGAAAAGGCTGGTGACATTAATTACTGTTATCAATTTGTGGGGAACGGGGGATTTCGTGAGAAGGATTATCATTGCAGGAAAATACAGAGCATTTTGCGGTTTAAAAATAAATTGTGATATAATAATATTATGACTACAACTGATATTAAATAGCCATAAATAATAATTTCAGTATTTAATTGAATAATTCACCTATTAAGTTCCCCAGTCGGAGTCACCCGTCTAATGGTTTACTGCCCTGTAGAAAATCAATCAGTTTAGTTTTTTTTTACTGTGGTTGTAACCTACGATACGCGACGAATTTCAGCAAAATTTGGAATAAGTCTTTCTCAATTTGAACGACATCTACACAGGAAATATGAACAGTGATGAATCAACGCTTAATAACTGTATCAATAATAGTCGCCTCATAGTTTTTGGTGTCGTGCTAATTTCATGATGTGATATAGCGGTCGAAATGGCGGTTGGTAATCCTTTGAGTTATTATTTTGCTATCTTGACATAGTTTCTGTGGGCGGTTAAATATTAAATTCCCTTATTCTATATTCTAAGGAGAAGACAGAAACATCTTAGTATTTTTTAATTATTTATTGAACTATATGCATATAAATGTATAAAAATATTATAAAACTATTTGCAACATGTGAGGGGACTTTTGACAGTTCGACACTAAGCGTAATGATTGAGTTAACCACTCAGTCAAATATTTTTTTTTTTAAATAGCGAAATCGACTTCAAAAGCAAAAAATAAATATTTGAAGTCGGTGCTGGTTGGTCTAAATCGGTCCACAATTGACGGAAATATCAGTGAACATACAAAAAAAAACAAAGAGGATACATAGAAACGAATATTGAACCACCTCCTTTTTGAAATCGGTTAAAAATGAACGTAAATGATGAAAATATTAATTGACAAAATATCCGCAAATAGACTAGATACGATATTATTATTACAAGAAAGGTATTGGGTAGTATACGAAATCACTCTGCATTTTTTAAAAACTTTAATTTTTTTCTACAATTTTTTACCATTTCCACACCATGAAAAGCTATGCTAGCAAAAGTTTGTTCCTTCCTCGCAACTTGGAAATATCTCCAAAACCGGCAGATCTTGCAGATGATGACGTATCAGTTTCCTTTGAATCCCACGTCCGATATCGTACGATAAACCACGTTGCAAACACGTTGGCATGGCGAATGGCGATGCATTTCGTCTTGTCCAGCCAGTGTAGCGCCCGCAGCCAGCCGGTGTCGACGCCATCTTGAACCGCGACGCCTCCCGCCAAAAATTACGTCAAAGTTTCGAACACTTTTTGAATTGAAACTAATTTTTTTTTCGTGTTTGTGCCATTGTGTTTAAGTGATATTTTTTTTTAACTGGATTATGTGATTCAGTATCGTGTAACAGTGGACAGGTGAGTTCATTGTTTTTTTTTAATTGAGGGTTTTTAAATGAGTAGGTCGCGATGGTCCGATGGGTGCAGTTTGTGATGTTGCATAAGTTTTTAATTATCATGAATCAAAACATGTGTTAAAAAAATAGGGTCCTAGTAGAAGTAGCCATAAATTAGTTACTCATGGAATGATTATTATGGAATAAAGAATGAAAATGGAAGTAACATCAATTAACATATTTATTAATATCTTTTTCTTCTTAAAATAATTGTTAACTTACCTTATCCCAAATCAGGTAGCATCTATACTGTTTTAATTAGTTCCGTTGTTTCTTCTTTAAATACATAACTAACTAAATAAATAAATACACTGTCTTAATATCCAGATCATTAAATTGACGATTAAAAAAAAGTTCTAAGATTTATGCACACATTACACTTGAAATAAACCTTTTCTGCTGCAAAGCACCCTTAACGTCGGAAACTTTAAAATCAGATATAAAACGCGACAAAATCCGAAAATTACATTTATTTCATATATAAACGTCAAGTTAAAATAAAATTGTAAAAAAATGCTTAAAAGAAAACACACATGTCACTTTATTTAAGTAAGTCAGCCAGAACGTAAAAACATGACTAATGATCAAATACCATTAAAATATAATAGTGTTTAATAACTTTTCAAAAGTGCACTAAGTGGGTCACGAAACTATAGTCTCTTTCACTTAAGCTCAAAAGCTATATCATTTTGCCACGAGAGCTATTTTCTCATCGTTAACCGCATCATTACCGTATTTACTGGACGATAATTACGACACAAATAAACCTAAATTACAATCACGGTTGCCAACTTGAAAGGAAGAAAAGAAAAAAATAGTAAAATATTTTGTACTCATTATAACTATTTATACACTTCAAAAATAACAGAAATGGAGGGAAACAATAAACAGAGTAATTGATTGAAATTGCAGTATTCAAAATTATAATAAGAAAAGATTGGTTTGTTTGTTTGCAATCGATATACTCTGAAACTTCTGAACCGATTATAATGATTCTTTCACCATTAGAAGTACATAGACCTGAGGGCCTAGACAAGTTACAAGCGTTTTGTTTCTATTCTCTTGTCGCATTCGATAGCGCATTGTTTTGACCCCGTGACTTTTCGTTGCAAAATGTCATTCCCGTACATTTTTCCGCTTTCTATTAGCGTTAACGATTGTAGATTGTCAACTTGGCTTTAGGCGCTGGATTGTGGCCTTATTGGCGACCGGAACGAATCTGCGGTAAACTGCTAGTCCTACTAATATTGTAAATGTGAGTTTGTATGTTTGTTACTTACGCAAAAACGGTTGAACGAGTTTAGATGAAATTTGGCACCTAGATAGTTCATTACCTGGATTAACACATAGAATACATTATCACATTTTTATCCCGGAAAAATGTTCTACTATTATTGGTTGTCTGGAAGAAATAGCTTTTAGCTATAAGACCGCCAATTGTACATATTAGTCTGTAATTAGTTGTTTATTAATTGTTATTTCACTGGTGTACAATAAAGAGTACTCTATCTATCTATCTATCTACGCGCGACCTCGTCCGGGTTGACTTTAAACAGAAACCTAACATTTTTCCAGAATAAAACGTATCCTATGTGTACGTATCAAAGTTATACTATACAAGATCCATCCAAATCCGTTCAGCCGTTTTTGCGTGATTGAATAACAAACATACAAACATCTATACATCCAAACACACAAACTTACACATTTAGGATTACGTATTAGAGAAGCTACTTTAAACAAAATATTTAATTAAAAGAAGTCCTTTTCTAAAACAATCTTTTACAGCAAAACACAGCGAAGATATCTTACTTAGTTGAGTATTTCCCATGGCTTCCTTTCGTCCCCATGACACCTTGGACACCATCCGAGTCTAAAGTACTCTTACAAACACATCCAACGAGCCCAAACACAGCGTAGTTATATTGAGTAGTTGGGTGGTTCCATTGACCACGTTTCGACTTCATCAACCTTGAACGCTATCTTGTTGTATAGTACTTGTCAATACCAATCTAACAAGCCTAAACACGAGGTGGTTATGTTGTCTAGTTGACATGTTCCCATGGCCACCTTCCGATTCCATCATCAGACCAGCTCCATAGTACCATATTATTGCATTGTCACCGCTTTTACATATATAATAATATCAGCCTATACTGCCTACTGCTGGGCAAAGGCCTTCTCTCACAAATCGAGGTGAGAGAGATTAGGTCGTACTCCACCACGCGGACCCAGTGCGGTGCGGTGGAGGCAGGTTTGTGGCCACCTGCTGTTGGAATTTATCAAGCCGCCTTTAAGGCTTCCAACTCGGCTTAACGACTACCTCATTAAGTGGTAACCGATACCAACGGCTTAACATGCTTTCCGAAGCACGGAGACGCTCGAATATGAAAATGCCACAAACGGTCACCCATCTCACGCCGACCGAGTCGAACGCTGCTTAACCTTGGTGATCGGTAAGAACACCACGGTCGCATAGCGCTACGAGCGCCTTTACATACTTATGCCAAATTTCAGCTCAATCTGATACCCGCAAGTGCTGGAAAAATGGATCACAAGATTTGTACCGGAAAGACAGACAGACATACGAATGTTGCTAATTAAATAAAAGCTTGTAAAAATGGCGCGTAACTTTATGACCGCGGAGTTAGCGGGGTTCTTTGTTTTTTCATAGATAATACAATCTGCAGTGAAGCAGCCTAGTGGTTAGACGTTGGACTGCAAAGTCAGAGGTGTCTGGTTCGAACCCAGGCACGCACCTCTGTCTTTTCGAACGCACGTGCGTTAAATAATTAACTATCACTTGCTTTAACGGTGAAGGAAAACATCGTGAGGAAACCTGCATGCCTAAAAGTTTCTCGTGTAAAGGTGTGTGAAGTTCGCCAACCCGCACTAGGCCAGCGCGGTGGACTATGGCCTAAACCCTCTCAGTTTGAGAGGAGGCCCGTGCCCAGCGGTGGGGCAGTTTCTTAACAGTGCTAATATTATTATTATAATACAATCTTATGTTTCTCGGTTTCTCGAATTGTTTAAATAATATCTCAGTGCATGTGAAGGCGAGTAACGAATTAAAACTTAGGACTCGTGGAGTGTCACGTTGCTGTAAGCACCTGGCACAACATCAGCTAGAGTGAATTCACTCTAACTTATGCCAAAAAAAATGAGGTGTCTTCTCTCTACGAAACGCATAATGTTACTGAGGGAAGAGCTGCATTTCGATATACAGGTTCTCATGTAGTTCTAGTTCGAATGTAGGTGTTCCTATATATTGTAAAACAATAATATTTTGTATCTGTATAAAATGTGTAAACTTGTGTGTCTTATCTATGCTATGTTAAACAAATAAATTAACGATTGTTTACCAAATTCGTCCCATAATAACTCAATCAATTTTAAGACTTGACATTGGCAAATTATGCGTCATCGTGATGCCAGAAAACACAAAAATAATATCTTTATGGTAAATATCAATTATAGTAAGCCGTGTGCTTTAAATGGCTTTCTCTAGTGGTCAGAGCACAGAAATCAGAATTATTCTGATTTCTGTGGGCCAGAGCCCTGGATCAAGTAATCACAATATCGATTTCCGCACGGAACATAATATCTTTTTATGATGCTAAGACGTTTATGTGAATTTCTTGTTTGTAAATAATATATCGATGCTGTAAACTCACCCATAAAAGAGGTTAACACATAAATTAGTTACTTAATTTATAAATTTACTGTTTTAAATTAAAAATCATAAGAAATTATTTCGAATTCTATTTCTAGCTTCTTTTTTATTTTTTTTGTCATATATATTATAATTTTATAAATGTGGTAATTTTTAATTATAATTTTTATTATCTTTAACTGTTTTTTTTTCTCGTGGCAATTGCGTTTACATTATGCCATTGTACAAAGTTTACGAATATTCATTTCTAAATTAATTCAACTACCCAATGAACTTGATGACGAAGATGATAATGAAATTGATGAAGTGCCCCACCCTGGATAGTAAAGTGATGGATACTTTACATACCAATTGCGACGGCCGTTTTGAGGGAAATCGAAAAGGCACGTTTTATCACTTTGTTACAATTACCTTCACTCGTGCACATATAGGAACACATAATGGTTAATATTCCACCAACATTACACATTATAATTCGAAATAACACAAGTTTTGGAAATTAAAACAAATTGACAACATCACTCTTCGATTTCCCGCCAAAAAGTCTTCTATCTTTAACGTACTGACTGCAGGAGTTCTGCCGTCGCAATTGGTATGTAAAGTATCCATCACTTTACTATCCAGGGTGGGGCACTTCATCAATTTCATTATCATCTTTGTCATCAAGTTCATTAGGGAGTTGAATTAATTTAGAAATAAATATTCGTTTATATATATAGAAAAAATGACAAAACTGATATACAATGCGAAAGTGGAAGGATGTAGGTACCGGGGGAGACCTAGACTATCTTACCATGACCAAATAGACCTGGTCTTATCTGAAGGACAAGTCAGGAGTCTCCGTAACCGGCGAGCGTGTATGAGACGAACTATGAGAGTAGAGGAAGCCAGAGAGGTATGTAAGGAAAAAGCCTGTTGGAACTCTGTACTCTTTGCCTACCCCGTCAGGGAGCTGGCGTGATGATATAGATAGAGATAGAATATTCTTTAACTTTGTACAATGGCATAATATAAACGCAATTGCCACAAAAAAAAAATTAATGACTAATTTTATTTTATTTCTTAAATAATGTTGTATACCTGTAGAGATTTTTATTTTATTTTAAATGTTAAGTTGATGGTGTAGTTACTTTAATAAATAAATAAATAGGTTTCTCGTGTGGGGCAATGTTTTACAAAACACTTTTTTTACTGTCTCTTTGGTCTTTGGAATAAAATCTACGACTACTCGGCCCAGTGAGCGGAGTGGCCTACATTCTAATCACTAAACGCTCTATATCATCACGCCAGATCTCTTGCAGGGTAGGTAAAAAGTACTCTGTTCCAAAAGATTTATTTCTTAAAGACCTCTTTGGCTTCCTCCGCTCTCATAGTTCGACTCAAACACGCTTGCCGGCTACGGAGACTCTTGCCTTAATCTAAACCGTCGTTATTTGAGAATAAACCATCTCTCTACCATACGTTAATTTGTATCTTATTCAAATATAAGCTTATTAAAGCTTAAGTTGGTCTTAACGCTGATTGAGAATTGATTTAGTACTTAATAATTTCCTTCCTAAACCACTTGTGAATATATTTATTAGGTACTTAAGTTGGCCACAGATAATAAGATAATCGTAATAAGTTACTAATTCTGAGAAATTTAAATGCATTTTGTTCTGTTTAATTTGTGTGGAAATAAATTCTTTGACTTCAGTGACGAGTTTGGTGGGAAGTGAAAAAGTAATGTTGTCAATTTATTTAAATTCTCAAAACTTGTATTGTTTTGCAATTACATTGAGGCCTCGTTGGTCTAGTGGCAAAGCGCTTCGTGATCCTGGGTCCTGGGTTCAAATCCTAGGTCGGACATATGAAGTTTTTCTAACGAAAACTTCTCAGTATGACTCCCGAGTCTGGTATTGTGCCCAGTACATGGCTATAGGCTCACCCCCTATTACATGGGACCTAACCTCGTCGGCGAAAAGTGGATGTACTCAGTATACCTCTGGATAATTTACATACCAATTGCAACGGCCGTTTTGAGGGAAGTCGAAAAGGCACGTTTTATCACTTTGTTACAATTACCTTCACTCTTGCACATATAAGAACACATAATGGTTAATATTCCACAAGCATTACACATTATTAGTCGAAATACCACAAGTTTTGGAAATTAAAACAAATTGACAACATCACTCTTCAACTTCCCGCCAAAAACCCTTCATTTTCATTAGAAGTTAAACACCTTCTTCTACTTTATGGCTTCACACTAATTTTAAGTGTAATTTGCCAATGTCCGAGATGCGTGATCGTGTTTCCCCGATAATATTGTTGAAAACGATGATAATGGAATTAATGAAGTACCCCACCCTGGATAGTAAAGCGATGTAGCTTTAGTACATACTAATGGCGACGGCCAAACGTTTTATCACATTGTTATAATTACCATCACTCATGCACATATAAGAATACATAATCTATACTAATATTATAAAGATGTAAAGTTTGTGAGATTGGATGTTCGGGGTAGCCTCCGGTACTACTGATCCGATTTTAATGATTCTTTCACCATCGGCAAGCTACCTTATCCAGAAGTAACATAGGCTATATAACATAGACCCGGTAGGTGGCGCTGTTGTCGTCCGGGTACAAAGGAAACTGCTAGTAGATAATAATCCACCAACATTACACATAATTATTCGAAATAAGAAGTTTTGGAAATTAAAACAAATTGACGACATCACACTTCGACTTCCCGCCAAAAACCCCCAGCAAGTCACACCTTCATCTGTATTAAAGCGACAAGATGGCTGCCAAAGTCGGTCATTAAAATTGGAACACGGTCAAATCCCAGACGTGCTATTTCATTATATTGAATGGAATTAATTTATTACAACACATACACGCTGTTAGCAGTTGTATTTGAATTGATTTGTCAATCGTAAGACAGTATTATGTGTTAATTAGGTACACAGTACCTCTTAAAGCATAGTACAGGCCTACAAGGATCTTTTACTCCGCGGCCAAAATCGGAAATAACGCTGTCATCAGGTGAAATGTCAGTTCATAACAGTCGCAGATTTGCCGTTTGTTATACAAGGACATTGTCGAAAATTGCCCCAGAACTAACAAACATTAGAACCATGCCATCATTATTTATCTATTTCATTAATGTCAAATTTACGTATCTAACGGACAATTTGCAATCTTAAACTTATAATTCAAAGAATAGTAAGTACTTATATCGAAGTCGCCGACATCTTAACTGAATGTCAACCCACACTATATAACCTCATACGTATTAATGGCTACTGAATTATAACCTCAAAATCTAATACTTTTTGTGCAATATTGCGATTCCCCCGTTTGTCCGTTTAATAATACGTGCCTTAAGAGAATTCATGGGTGATTTAAAATCATACAAGTATTGTTTTATTGCTGTTGGTTCTGGGGCAAATCATGGATGGGCCCAGAAGAATGTCCTTTACCCAAGTTCTTTTTTTACAAGCTTTTATTTAACTTGCGATGTTCGTATGTCTGTCTTTCTGTCAGTCTGTCCGCCTGTCTTTCCGGATCATATTTTATGATGCATTTTTCAAGCACTTGCGGGTATTCGATTGAGCTGAAATTTGGTACGTTCGAATACGTATGTAAATCCGGTGACAATGCAATAATATGGTACCATGGAGCTAGTCTGATGATGGAGTCGGAAGGTGGCCATAGGAACATGTGAAATATATAAAGTAGCCCCCACGTGTTTAGGCTTGTTAGATTTCTATTGACAAGCACAACAACAAAACTAATTAATTTTCAGAGTGTGAGTGGAAGTACCCAACTACTCAATATAACCCCGCCTTATTTGGGCTCGTTGGCTTTGTCTGGACGAGTACTTGAGACCCGGATAGTGTCCAGGGTCTGATGATGGAGGTGGAAGTAAGCCATAGGAACTCCTTAACTAAGTAAGATAGATCCCTTGCGGGTTAGGCAGAGAGTACAGAGTTCCAACAGGTTCTTTCCTTACATACCTCTCTGGTTTCCTCCACTCTCATAGTTCGTCTCATACACGCTCGCCGGTTACGGAGACTCTAGACTTGTCCTTTACATAAGACTTGGTTTATTTGGTCATTATAAGATAGTCTAGGTGTTCCCCGGTACCTACATCCTTCTACTTTCGCATTGTATATCTGTTTTGTCATTCTTTCTTCTGACATTCTTTCTATATGCCCAAACCAACGGAGCATACCCTTTTTCATCATCTTTACACCGATACTATCTTTTATACCTTTTTTCAACCCTTTTTATAAAGGGTTTTTAAATTAAAATTATTCAATTAGTAATCATGCGGAGCCACCTGTTGAAATATCTCCTTAAAAGTAAGAAAATTTTATTAATACTTATAGTTAACCCTAATTTTACACCAAGGCCTCCCGTCAATGTCATCTACAGGCCAAAAAATCCTTGTAGCATTCGAGCGTAGTGTTTGCAGGCTCGCTCTCTTGTCCGGTAGAGCTGTTAAGGCCGCGTGTCCAACAGCATAGATCACACACACACACACACACACACACACACACACACACACACACACACCTATATGAATAAATTTTTAAACTCCGGAAACTTTCGGCAATCTTTGTAAATACGAAGTCGCCATTATGGCAACATTGGGAAACTTGTAAAAAGATTACTTTTCTTTCTTTTTCTATCTATCTGCCTCGTTGGTCTAGTGGCATCGCTTTGTAATCACGAGGTCCTGGGTTCAAATCCTAGGTCGGACAAGTGTGGTTTTTCTAACGAAAACTTCCTAGTACAAGTCCGGAGTCTGGAATGTGCCCTGTACATGGCAATAGGCTCGCCCCCTATTACATGGGACCTAACATTGTCCGCGAAACGTGGGTATACTCAGTACACCTCTGCCACCCCCACTTGGGAAATATAGGCGTGACGGTGTTTCTATCTATCTATACCAATTATCAGCACGCCAAACACGCCAGATCCCTTGCGGAATGGGCCTAAAGTACAAAGTACCAACAGTTTCTTTTCCTACAGACCTCTCTCGTTTTTTTTCATTTGTAACAGAGTTCACAAGAATTCTCAATTCGTCTGTATAGTAAGTAAGTAAGTATATTTTTAATAAATTCCAAATTGTAAAAATTCACGATAAAGCCGCGTCCACACGATCCGTTGCGAATGTCAACTAGTTGTGAAGTGGTCGGCGCTTCGAGAGCTCACTGCCGTCACGCTGTCGACACAACAAACACGCTGAGTGCGACGGTAATGAGAATATTGACAATATTTATATATTCTCACCGGCCAGAGCTAAAATTCAATAATTTTATTTAAAAAGACCTTTAAAAACAAGCTTTTTATAGCAAAAACACAACGAAGATATCTCGCTTAGTGGAGGAGTTCCTTTCAGCTCCATTATCAGACCTTGGACACCATCCGGGTCTAAATTACACGTCAAGACAAATCCAACGAGCCCAAACAAGGCAGGGTTATATTAAGTAGTTGGGTGGTTCCATTGGCCACCTTTCGGCTTTCTCATCAGATCCGGAACACTATCTGGTTGTATAGCACTTGTTAATACTAATCTAATAAGCCTAAACACAAGTTGTACATTGTATAGTTTACATATTCCTATGGCCACCTTCCGACTCCATCATCAGACCAGCTCCATGGTATGATATTATTGCGTTTTTATCGGCTTTACATATGTAGGCTAAATTTCAGCTCAATCGGATACCCGTAAGTGCTTGAAAAATGGATCACAAGATTTGAACCGGAAAGACAGACAGACATAAGAACATGGCAAGTTAAATAAAAGGTTGTTATAAAAACAAACTTTCATGTAACCAGGCATTAGTTCAATTTAAAACGGCCAATCAAAATGAAATGTGTTTACAAAATTTCGTTTCTGTATTGTTCGCCGTTCAGGAGTTCTTTCGTCTGCAGCTAATCCTGGGTGCAGCAGCCATGTAATGGTGGAACTTAGAAAGGGCTATCATTATTGAATGTGTATTGCGTATACAACATTTCGTTTCTGTACTAATAACCATTCAGGAGTTCCTTTATCACGAGCCAACCTTGAGTGGAGCAGCCATGTAATGTGTAATAACTTCGCCAGATGATCGATTAATCATCGTGCTCCACGGCGACAGTATACGTCCTCCCCTATAGCGACAGTCCGAGGCCGTTCCTTCTTGATGCGCCCTTGCCTGTCTGGTTGCAGCGTGCAACCAACGCTCACCCTGTTGTCTGGTGTAGCTGTATAGGCCCCCCAGACAACAGCGTTGACCGCGGGGCCTTTACAACTACACAGCTAGGCACAGGGCCTATAAAGTTTATTCACACACTACACCAAAAAAGACGCGCTGCTCACAGCGACGTGGGCTACACTACACCGGCGTCCTTTTAGGGGTCACGCTTGAAGGACACTGAGGGCCCCTACCCCTCACTTCCCATGACCCCAAGGGGGGACAGAGAGGGGCCCTGTAAATCGGTGCAAGTAGCGCCTTCCTTGATTCTACTATAAGTTGATGACCACAAAAGAAGACAAGTCGCGGATGGTTACTCTTGCGTTCCCGTAACTCATGCCAGCCACCGCAACGAGCTGAAGCACGTTGGGGGTTTTAGCCGGTAGGAATCTTGGCCTAACTCCTCGCTTCCCTCCTAGCGAGCAGGTATCCTATGTAGGATTTCTCCCAACCAAAAAAAAGAGCAAGCGAGCGAGGGGAAAGAATAGAACGCTTACCGTAGCTGGCCCATTTGAGGTCATTTTGGTAAAAAGTGGATGAAATTTTGTAAGGTACTCCAGAACAAAACTATGCCTTTTAGACGTCTAACTCCTCAGTCCTTCTCGTGACCATGGGTGCTGCAAAGCACTCGATACGTCGGGAACTTAAAAATTAAAAATAAACCGCGGTGTAAATTCCGAAAAACTTCTTTTACTTCAAGTATTGTGCATATTTGCAGGGACCCAGACGTAGAAACAAGTTTGGTTTGTATGCTGGCGCCATAACAATCATATACCTACTTACTATAATATGATAATTAGGGATGGCACGAGAGGTTTGTAAGGCAAGAACTTTGTTGGAACTCTGTACACTCTGCCTAATCTTCTAGGAATACGGCGAGATGATAAAGATTAATTAGACTTACCAACTTCAATATGTGTTTTATCTATCATTACGCCAGACTCCTTGCGAATACGATTTTTTTTATATTTACATTTTTGTTACATTACCATACCTTTATAGACAAATCTATGTCCCACAAAATTTTGTTTAAGTCTGAATGTTAGCGCAACTGATTTAATGTTTGTGAATCCACTATAAATACGTTTGAATATATAAATTATTTACACTCATAATAATAAACATGTTTATTATTATGAGTAGGAACTAAGAAGAAAAAAATAACGCTTTATGAAATACTAGTTTCTGCCCACGATTTTGTCCTCGTTGACTTAAGTCAAAAAGAAATCGTCTTGTGTAAAGACAAGACGATTTCTGTTCCTTTCTTTAAGAACCTAACATCGTTCAGCCTTTTTTGCGTGATTGATTCATTTAAACCTACAAATCTTTACATTTATAATATTAGTAAATTGTATTATAGAAAGAGTACCTACTGGCAACCCTTACAATGTTACTCAAGTTACTTGTGTAATTGAGATTCTGTTTATATTTATAACATGAAAATTGCAAGTAATTCTGTATCGTTAGATTTATGTAGGTATTAGAATTATGGGAATCTTCCTGGGTGGTATAGATGCCTATCTATATCATCATGCCAGGCCTCTTGCGGGGTAGACAATTCCAACAGGTTCTTTCCTCACAGACCTCTCTGGCTTCGTCCACTCTCGCACATCATAGACGCCTTCACCGGTTACGTAGGACTCTTGACTTGCCCTTCAGAAAAAAACACGGTCTAATTGGTCATGGTAAGATAGTCAAGCTATAGTCACTTATATAGTATAAAACATGTAATAGTTGTATTTTTTTTATACTCAGATGACTAGATCCACATATTACAAATCAAGTATAATTAAATTAACAAAAATAAATAAATAAAAATATAAAACAAAATGTCAAAATTACAATAATCCTCAAAAATCATACAATAAATAATAAATAGGATAGCCAGTCACTGATTGGCTATCCTATTTATTGATGTAGCTTAATAAACCTTTCCATGACCGCATTATCCTTCATTTCCATAATATCTCCCGGCAAACACCCTCAGCATGTGGCTGGAGGTCCCCCACAATCTGTGGATCAGGGATGCTATCTTCTTGCGCATAAGAGCAAAGAAATAGTTAGCGCCTCAGCGAACATTCCGGATGCACTACAGAATCGAGGATCGAGTCGACCATGGGACTTTAACACTTAAACCAAATTGCGGGACCGCAATGCCATCCCCAAGGTCAAGTAGCGTTCGGTTCAGTGAACCTCAGATAGGTGATCGTTTCTGGAAACGCATTTCTAAGCGTCCACGTAATTCGGAAAGTACCCTGTTGGTCCCAGCTGGAACTAAGGATCACTTACACGAGCCAGGGTTAGCGTTACCTATTAACTATCTATCTATATCATCACGCCAGAGCTCTTGCCGGGTAGGCAGAGAGTACAGAGTTCCAACAGGTTCTTCCTTACAAACCTCTCTGGCTTCCTCCGTTCTCATAGTTCGTCTCATACACGCTCGCCGGTTACGGAGGCTCGTGACTTGTCCTTCAGATAAGACTCGTTCTATTTGGTCATGCTAACATAGTCTAGGTCTTCCCCGGTACCTACTTCCTTCCACTTTCCCATTGTATATCTGTTTTTTCGTTCTTTCTTCTGACATACTTTATATACGCCCGAACCAACCATTAAGTATTTTTATATGAGCATTTTTTTTAAATTAAATCGTAGCCCCACTCTAGGATTTATTAGTGATTCGTGGGTGCGTTTTACAAACATAAAAATTTACATACACAAATATGATAAAACGTGTCTTTTCAATTTACCTCAAAATCGCTTTACTATCCAGGGTGGGGTACTTCATCAATTTTATTATCATCCTTGTCATAAAGTTCATCAGGGAGTTTTTAATTAATTTGTTATTTGTTAATTAATTTGGAAATTCTTACAAACACGATTATGCCTCTCAATGAACATTGACGAAATACACTTAAATTAGTGTGAAGCTATAAATTAATATGTGGCATTTTCATATTCGAGCGTCTCCGTGCTTCAGAAGGCACGTTAAGCCGTTGGTCCCGGTTATCACTTAATGTGGTAGTCGTTAAGCCGAGTTGGAAGCCTAAAAGGCGGCTTGATAAGTCCAACAGCGGGTAGCCACAAACCTGCCTCCACCAATCCACACTAGGTCCGCGTGGTGAAGTATGACCTAATCTCTCTCACCTCGATTTGTGAGAGAAGGCTTTGCTCAGCAGTGGGCAGTATAGGCTGATATTATTATAAATTAAAGAAGAAGAAAACAGGTAGATACGTAATACCCAATTTACACACTGCTTACTACCGCGTGTAGTGAGGTGAGTTAGTCGTATAAACGTACCACTTGCGTCCCACTTCCCTTCCTACACTAACACTGCCGGGCGCTCCCTTCGTTGAAGATTTTTAGCAGGAGGCAAAAGACTGACAGGCCTCGCCCACTCAGTGTGGCCGGTTAAGAAATATTTTTGGAATGACTGGTATTGGCGGGAAGTCGAAGAGTGATGTTGTCAATTTGTCTTACTTTCCAACACTTGTGTTATTTCGATAATGAAAATGAAAATAATGTGTAATGTTGGTGGAATATTAACTATTATGTATTCTTATATGTACATGAGTGAAGGTAATTGAAACTAAGTGATAAAACGTGCCTTTTCGATTTCCCTCAAAACGGCCGTTGTAATTGGTATGTAAAGTATCCATCGCTTTACTATCCAGGGTGGGGTACTTCATCAGTTTCATTATCATCGAATTCATCAGGGAGTCCAATTAATTTAAACAAATATTAGACTTGGTAGTATGGTTTTGTACCTTCGCCTGTCCGTAAAGGTCGAATATTAAAAATATTTTTTTTTTTCTTGGCAATTGCGTTTACATTATGCCATTGTACAAATTTTAGGAATATTCATTTCTAAATCAATTCAACTACCCAATGAACTTGATGACGAAGATGATAATGAAATTGATGAAGTGCCCCACCCTGGATAGTAAAGTGATGGATACTTTACATACCAATTGCGACGGCCGTTTTGAGGGAAATCGAAAAGGCACGTTTTATCACTTTGTTACAATTACCTTCACTCATGCACATATAGGAACACATAATGGTTAATATTCCACCAACATTACACATTATAATTCGAAATAACACAAGTTTTGGAAATTAAAACAAATTGACAACATCACTCTTCGATTTCCCGCCAAAAAGGGGTGAATTTGGAATTTAGGGGAAAAAAATATTTAAGAAAAAAAAAAGTAATTAAAGCTTAAAAAATATATTTAAAAAAAAATGTAAGAGTGGTGCATCAAAAAAATCATGGTAAAACTAGTATAAAAATTGCCTTGGGGATATTTTAATGAAAACAAGATATTGTAAGAGGAAAGGAAAATCTGATGTCAGGAGTTCTTTGCAAACACAAAGAGAAACACAGAACGATTCTTTAAGTGCGAAGGGAGTATGTGAACAGTTGACGCTGCCATGGTACTGCTCATTAGTTTCGGCGGGAAGTGACGGCAGAAGCAGTGTACAACGTGTTTGACGGACGATTTAGCGCAGTGGTTAAGAGCATAGTCGCAGGTTCGATTCCCGCACGGGACATATCTTTGTGTGATCCACAATTATTTGTTCCGGTCTGAGTATTTGTGTATGTAAATTTTCATGTTTGTAAACGCACCCACGACAGGAATAAATCCTAGTGAGGGGTTACCTTTTCCTAAAAAAAAATGGGGTATAAGAGGGAAATGAGGGGACATGATAGGTTTCATGTAATAAAACTATTAATTATTTATAGTACACATTATGTATGCTAATTGACACAATAAAATTGTCGTGTCATATTCCACAATCGATCGTACGATTTTCTCTAATTAAAACTACCGCATAAATTTAATTGTGGTTTTAATTTATAAAGTAATAGTAACTATATATATGTTGTTTTTTTTTGACAATAAACCGAGGAGTGATGTCGTCAATTTGCTTTAATTTCCAAAACTTGTGTTATTTCGAATAATAACGTGTAATGTTGGTGGAATATTAACCATTATGTATTCTTATGTGTGCATGAGTGAAGGTAATTGTAACAAAGTGATAAAACGTGCCTATTTGATTTCCCTCAAAACGACCGTCGCAATTGGTATGTAAAGTATCCATCGCTTTACTATCCAGGGTGGGGTACTTCATCAATTTCATTATCATCGTTATCATCCAGTTCATCGGCGAGTTAAATTAAAAATGAAGAGTTATATTCGTAATACTTGTCACTGGCAAAATACGCGTCGTCGTGATGCCACAAATAAAAAATAAAAAACACTATACATGTTAATATGTTTTCGTATCATTTCGTATACTTTACAACTTGGCTTATCCTAGTTGTAGTCTCCTTCTCTATGGCTGATCTGTCAATTTTTGTGTCTCCCGCTTTGTATAGGAGCGAACTGGAATTTTAGTTACTTCTCCAATTTTTCTTTCTAATTAAATTTGTTGCGGGTTCCAAGACAATTAAAGCGCTTCCCCGGACACCCCAAGGTTCAAACTTGGTGTCATCTAAGGAGATATTGTGGATCCTGGCTTACAGAAGTTACACTAGCTATTGACAAGTACCGCCGCCGCCGAAAGGTAGCCGATGGATCCACCCACTACTCAATATAACCCTACCGTGTTTGGGCTCGCTGGATTTGTCTTGACGAGTACTATAGACTTGGATGGTATCCAAGATCTGATGATGGAGTCTATAGGAAGCCATGGGCACTTTTCAACTTAAGCAAGATATCCTCATTGTGTTTTTCCTATAAAACCTTTTTTATAAAAAGGTCTTTTTAAATTATTTTACGTTTTTGTAATAAATACCAATTCAATATAACAATTTGTTGATATTACATAATTACATAACCTCACGGCCGTCACCCGAAGGAGTGATAACAGATATTCGAAACAAAACATAAATATTAAACTTACGCACTTATTTTTTTGTTTACTTATAATAATAAATGTAATATTCGACCATTTATCAATTGGAAGAGTGACAGTGATGCAACTACTTCACAAAAGAATAATAAGGGATAGGTATATCGGGCGCGTTCGGAAATAGACGTCGTATGTGCAAAAATATATTTAATCTATCTATTTATATCATCACGCCAGATCCCTTGCGGGGTAGGCAGAGAGTACAGAGTAACAGGTTTTTTCCTTACATACCTCTCTGGCTTCCTCCACTCTCATATATAATAATAATAATATTATATTAGCCCTGTTAAGAAACTGTCCCACCGATGGACACGGGCCTCCTCTCAAACTCAGAGGGTTTAGGCCATAGTCAACCACGCTGGCCCAGTGCGGGTTGGCGAACTTCACACACCTTCGAGAAACTCTCAGGCGTGCACATTTCCTCACGATGTTTTCCTTCACTGTTTAAGCAAGTGATACTAATTTTATTAATACGCACATGCTTTCGGAAAGACAGATAGCAGCAGCAGTGATAGCGTAGTGGTTAGACTGTTGGACTGCAAAGTCAAAGGTCTCGGGTTCAAACCCAGGCACGCACCACTGTCTTTTCGAAAGCATGTGCGTATTAAAAATTAATTATCACTTGCTTTAACGGTGAAGGAAAACATCGTGAGGAAACCTGCATGCCTAAGAGTTTCTCGAAGGTGTGTGAAGTTCGCCAACCCGCACTAGGCCAGCGTGGTGGACTATGGCCTAAACCCTCTCAGTTTGAGAGGAGGCCCGTGCCCAACAGTGGGACAGTTTCTTAACAGGGCTAATATTATTATTATTAATATTATTTTTCGGAAAGACAGAGAAGACTTTGCAGTGCAACGGTCTATCCACTAGGCTATCACTGATTTTTCCCCACTCCAATAAATCGCTATTTTAAATATTTTTAAAAACTACACTTTGTAATAAAAAACCGCTTTACACGAAATTTGCTACAATTATTTTGCTATATTTTTAAGTTAATTCTATTGATAAGTTCTTAAGCATTTCGCGTTGGAATAAGAAAATGTGAAGCAATAGAGACAACTTTAGATTTTTTTTCTATTAAGATAATTTTGTTTAATCGTGTATTCCTTGTACCAGATCCCAAAATATACAGTCGAAAATCATATTTTGAAATATTAAGTGTCTAATCCATATACTTCTTGAAGTGCATGGAGAACAAAAACACGTATTTTTCACGATAGTTCCTTGCGGTCTCACTTATCACTAACTCCCACATCATTCCAGTTCTGTTAAAGCAAATCAGCAATATATGCCTTTATAAACCCCGAGTTTTCAACAAAAGTCAGTCATTATTCCTTTGGTAATTAGCCTAATTGCTGCCCAACTACGGACCTGGTTTCTGCTTGCTTAGCTTGCTTGGCTCAGTGTTGTAAACTAAGCTACCAAAGGGGTCTGAATTCGGCAGACCTTTATGAGGTCTCATGTGAGCGACAAAAGTACCGTGTTACCCGTGTAATTAGTTATAATAATTGTGGAACAAATAATAAATAAGTGTCTAGCAATAAAGTTGTTTTTTTATGACAACTGAGTGCCCGGGTCTAATAGTTCGTAGCACTGTAGTACGAAATGAGGTTATCCGCCAAAGAACCAAAGTAGTTGACATAGCTCGCAGAGTGAGCTCGCTAAAGTGGCAGTGGGCTGGCCATGTCTGTCGAAGAACCGATGGCCGATTGAGCAGACGAGTTCTAGAGTGGAGACCGAGACTCGGCAAACGAAAGGTAGGGCGCCTGCCAGCTAGGTGGACCGACGACGTTAAGAAGGTCGCAGGGTGGGACTGGATGCGGAAGGCGGAGGATCGTGAATTGTGGCGCGAATTCGGGGAGGCCTATGTCCAGCAGTAGACTGCAATAGGCTGATTTGATTGATTTGATTTGACTGTAGTACCACGGTGTTGGTAGATCACTAACTAGGTCAGTTTGAGATGGATTATCGTTTATAGCTTTTCCATATTTGAGAATCTCCATGTTTCAGAAGGTATATTAAGCCGTTGGTTCCGACGACCTTGTAATATAGTAGTTGTTAAGTCAAGTTGGATGCCTTATAGGCGGCTTGATAAGTTCCAACAGTAGGCCACAAACCTGCCTCCACCTCACCGCGATAGCTCCGCTTTGTGTGTGTGTGTGAAGGAACTACGGTGTTGGCCGCGGGGCCTTTACAGCTTCACCGAACAAAAGGACGAGGGTCCAACAACCACTACCCTCGAGCCAGAAATGCAAGGGGGCAACTAGCTCAAGTGCGCCTCAAGGAGGAACGGTCTCAGCTTGGGCAGTCGCTATGGGGGAAGGCGTATACTAGGTGTCTCGCCGTAGTGCTCTGCACCGGCCGGCGGGCAAGGGATTCTTCGATCTCGCCGGCGAAGTCGGCGTCTGCCCCTGTGTGCGGTATCTGTATCCGAAAGAAGGCACGTAAGGGCATCGCGCTGGCTCTGCGTGGTGGAGTGTGACCTTATCTTTCTCACTGCCATTCGTGAAAGAAGGCCTTTGCCCATCAGTGGGACGTCACGCCAAATCCCTTGCGGGTTATGCAGAGAGTACCGAGCTCCAACAGGTTCTTTCCTTACACCTAGTTCTTGTTGTGTCATTATATAAGTACGGGAAATGATCTAGTGCCAATTTGTTGCCTGTTGGAAACATACTTGTATTAGCAACGTTGTGACTCACTCCTGAAAGGTTGCCAGATTAATCTAGACGAATCGAGACAAGATAATGTTGCCGGATATATTAAAATATTTATTAATACATTGTTTAACGATGTATTATCGCTGAACACAACTGAATTGGCAGAGGTGCACTGTGTACATCTAGTGATCGATGTAGTGATGTGACTCGCGTAGAATTTTATGACTCGAGTCACTCGGGTTATTTTTTTACGTCACTCGAGTTATATTCAAGTACCGAATTAGACAAATGCACTCGAGTCACTCGAGTGAAAACATAGCTCGATTCGCATCACTAGTTCACTGCCCATGTTGTACCAAAGATATATCAATGTCCAAAACTTAGACTAACACTAACTATCTATCTATCTATATTATCACGCCAGATCCCTTGCGGGGTAGGCAGAGAGTATAGAGTTCCAACAGGTTCTTTCCTTACATACCTCTCTGGCTTCCTCCACTCTCATAGTTCGTCTCATACACGCTCGCCGGTTACGGAGACCCTTGACTAGTCCTTCAGATAAGACTCGGTCTATTTGGTTTTGGTAAGATAGTCTAGGTCTTCCCTGGTACCTACATCCTTCCACTTTCGCATTGTATATATGTTTTGTCATTCTTCCTTCCGACATTCTTTCTATATGCCCGAACCAACGGAGCATACCCTTTCTCGTCTTTACACCGATAGCATCTTTCATACGAATACGATCGGTCAGCTTCACTCCGCACATCTTCCGCAGAGCTCGCATTTCCACCGCATTTATCCTACTTTCATTCTCCTTCTTACATACCCAGCTCTCGCTGCTATATAACAGCGTTAGGACAAGCACTCCATTATGTATGGCCAGCTGCGCCTTTTGGCTTAAGTGCCGGCTCCCAAGTAGCTTTCCCATCGCACCATTCACTCTATTACCTGCAATCACTCTTCTCTCTATGTTAGCGGTGTAGTTCCCATCCTTACTGAATGCGCATCCAATATATACAAACTTATTCACTTGCTACAGCTTATCGTTACCAACCACAATCCTTGCATTCGTTCTGGTTTCTTCCCGTTCAGAAACAATAACCCGTAAATTTAGACATTTAATTACTTACGGCCGGTTTTAATATTTAACTCGAGAATAAATTTGCCTACAAGGGATAGAATTTTGCCACATTTCGGATGGAAGATCTGTCAAACTTCTACTGCTAATAAGCAAATCTATATAATATTGAAACCGGCCATTAGTCTTGAAAATTTACTTAACCGAGTAATGTCATGTGTTTAAAATCGTATACAAAACTAACTCTTAACAGCTTCTCAACTATAGAATAAAAATGACGTACTAAGTAAATACTTAAGTAAAACTGACAACCTAGACTTGTTTATAGATACGGGTTAGACTTGTGTAGACGGAGCATAGCTAACAAAATTAATCCTAAAAACAGCCTCAGTAACGCCCTCTATGTGTGCGATGCAAGTGTTCAATTTTTTTTTTAAATTGTTTTAATGCTGTCAATGCCATGATTGCTTGCAGTCACCACAATGCTGAGTCGGTACCATGGATATATTAGGGTTTATAGTAGGGTTATTATTTCATAGTTGGGACCGATTTATAAATGTTGCAACTCTGACAGTTGCTTTTCTTTGTTATTTTAGTAATATTGTATTTGCTACTGCATTTTTTATTTGTTGCGAATCAATTTATTTTTTGTTTTTTCTAAAATTATGCGACAGTGCCACCAACCAGACATGTGTCGATCTTTACTGATATGATACAGTGATATGAAATATTAACGAGGACTAAAAGATTCGAAACAGTACAGAAAAAGAAGCCTCCAACTAAATCTCGATCTTACATTCACTAAACTTGCCGGCTCACAGAATGAACGAATACGCGACGAGATGTCGGTCGGTGGACCGACTGTGCTTGAATTCAACTAATTCAAATTTTCCAAATAAGATATATTGGGATTCGAATCTTTGCACTGTATCAGACACAATTATCGAGTCTAAACAGTGATAAACTTTTGTCTACCGCTACAGATTCGAAGCGCCACAGAATAAAAAAAATAAATTTACATATAATATTTTGTAAATTCGTTAACACATGCAATTTTCTTTTTCAGATTAAAAATGGAGCTAAAATCACCGAAGGCCAAGAAAAAGTCAAATTTGGACAAAATAATATCACGCGGGAAAATGTTGAAAATGCCATTGTTGATTCTGTTTCTACTCGGTACCACCAACTGCGAGCTCGAAAGTGACGTCATCGACATACCAAATTCAAAAATCCAGAACCACAGACACCGACATAATGTGACAGATAGACTCAAATTAAGTGAAATAAAATATTTCAGGCGGAGTTTGAATGGTGACATTAAAAATTTTGTTATGACCGACTTTTTAATAGACGGTGAGGTGGAAAATCGTGTGCACTTTAACGGTGTGACTGCTAAGGAGACTTATGTTGGAGCTAATGGGTAAGTCTATATGTTTGCAGCTCTATTTACTATGTTTATTAATGACAAATTCTAATAGAAAGGCATACCATGAATATATTACCCAAAACGAATTAAGTAACGTCAAAATATTGCTAGAGAAAATTGAACTCCTTCTCACATACATAACAATGATTTGTCTTTGATTTATACAACCCAAGAAACCATAATAAGTGAGAGCAATAGCCCGGAGCCCGGTGTCACGCTCGCTCGCACCCATTACGATGTAGTACGGTGACTATAAGGTAGAACTAATACGGACTGTAACTATTTATGATATGGTTTAAATACGCTGTAAAACATTTATAACCAAGTTCAAAAGAACAAGGTTCTAAATTTGTCTGTATACACAGAATGGATTTTTAAGATGGGACAGTAAGGGCAGCTATCTCAACTGTTTTAAATACAGAAAACAGCCCTAGAGGACTTTAATTTTTGCGAACTTAAGAGCTGAATTTACAGATTCTGAATAAATGTAAAGTCAGCAAGAAAATAAGTAATTTAATCGAAAACATTGACTACTACTCATTGAAGATGTGACATATGCATAGAAAGAAAGAAGTACGGCAATAAATAATGCCCGAAAATCATACGTTAGTTATAACTAAAGTTTAATAATAAATATGTTTCAACAAATCCATAATCGTACCAATGTTTGGTCACCCTACTTAGAAAGAGGCGTAAGACTCTAAGTGAGTGTCCTTGTCATTACGTTTTTTTCGCAGAGTGCTCAATCCGTTTCGGGTAATATATCCATGCGGCAAACGGTTTGTATTATGCCAGTGTCACATATCGTAGATAATGTTAGGGCCAATGACGGACAACTTGGTGAGTCGCTCCGCCCACTGAATCGAGAAGTTGCGGGTTCTATTCCCGAACTAGACAAATCTTTGTGTGACCCACAAATATTTGTTTTAGTCTGGGTCTTTGTGCATGTGAATTTCATGTTTGTAAACGCTCCCAGGACACAGGAATAACTTCTAGTATGCCCGAAAACGTATCATTTCCACGTTTTAAAAAAATGTAATAAGTGGCGAACCTATTACCATGAGTGTAATAAATAAGCAGCGAGCTTATTACCATCAGTGGAAAAGGGGGCGAGTCTTTTACCATTATTTTAGTCAAAGCACTGTTTGTCCAACCTAAGATTCAAACACAAGACCACGCGTTAGTAGACTAATGAGACACCAATAAGACTTATCTTAAAGCTACAAAGAAGGCCCCCCAGTGTCAAATCAATCAATCAATCAGCCTATCGTAGTCCACTGCTGGACATAGGCCTCTCCTAACACGCGCCATTGCACACGGTCCCCCGCCTTCCGCATCCAGTCCGTCCCAGCGACCTTCTTGAGGTCGTCGGTCCATCTAGCTGGGGGCCGTCCTACCTTACGCTTACCAAGTCGCGGTCTCCACTCTAGGACACGCTTGCTCCATCGGCCGTCGGTCCTTCTGCAGATGTGACCAGCCCACTGCCACTTTAGCTTACTGAGTCTGCGAGCTATGTCGGTAACTTTGGTTCTTTGTCGGATTACCTCGTTACGAATTTTATCCTTCAAAGAGACGCCGATCATAGCTCGCTCCATAGCCCGCTGTGCGACTTTGAGTTTGTGGACTAGTCCCACTGTGAGTGTCCACGTCTCGGCCCCGTAAGTCATAACAGGTAGAACGCATTGGTTAAAGACTTTAGTCTTCAGGCATTGCGGTATAGGCGAAGCGAAAACGTGACGTAGTTTGCCAAATGCTGCCCAACCCAATTGGATCCTGCGGTTGATTTCTTTCTCGAAGTTGTTCCTACCAAATTGGACAACTTGTCCAAGGTAGACATACTCCCGAACAACTTCGAGCATCGAACCATCGACGTAGATCGGTCCCGGCGTGACATGCTCATTAAACATGATCTTGGTTTTATCCAAGTTCATGCCGAGACCGACACCTCGAGAGGCTCCATTTAGGCTATGCAGCATTCCGCTCAACTGTTCCAGTGACTCTGCCACGATGACGATATCATCGGCAAACCGAAGGTGTGAGATGTATTCGCCGTTGATGTTAATGCCCCGCCCAGTCCAGTCCAGCGTCTTGAAGACGTCTTCGAGTGCATTGGTGAAGAGCTTGGGGGATATTACATCCCCCTGTCTTACCCCTCGATGCAGCTCGATCGGGTCGGTCTTTTGGTCCTGGAGCTGGACGGTCATTGTGGCGGTATCATACAGACATCTCAACACCTCGATATAGCGCCAATCGATGCCACATCGCTGCAGAGCATCCAAAACCGCCCAGGTTTCGATGGAGTCGAAGGCTTTCTCGTAGTCCACGAAAGCCATACACAGCGGCTGATTGTACTCTTCGGTCTTCTGTACAATCTGCCGAACAGTATGGATGTGGTCTACGGTGCTGTAGCCTTTTCGAAACCCGGCTTGTTCCGGTGGCTGGAACTCGTCAAGTCTTCTGGCGAGGCGGTTTGTGAGTACTCTCGAGAACAACTTGTAGACGTGGCTCAGGAGTGAGATGGGTCTGTAGTTCTTCAGCAAGGTTTTGTCACCTTTTTTGAAGAACAGAACCACCGCACCCCCGCTCCACGCTTGAGGTGTTAAGCCCTGGTGGATGACGGAATTAAAGAGACTCGCTAGCTTTTTCAGGATTGGAGTCCCGCCTGCTTTTAGGAGCTCAGTGGTGATTCCGTCATCGCCTGGCGACTTGTTGTTTTTGAGCTGCTCGAGAGCCACTCTGACCTCGTCCTGGTTGACATCAGGGATGTCTTCCGTATCGTGGCGTGCTAGTGGGGCTCTGTGGTCGTCAGCGCTGGGTCTCGAGGGTTTAGCCATCCGTGATGCGTACAGGTCTTTGTAGAAACTCTCAATTTCCTCGAGTATCTCGAACTTGGAGGTCACGGTTTTGCCATCCGCTGTATTAAGTTTCGTCAGATGGGATCTACCTAGCTGGCGAGCGAAGACTTTGGTGCCTCTGTTCTGTTCAATCGCAGCCGCGATGGCGCGGGTGTTGGAACATCGGAGGTCACGTCGCACCCGCTTCCGGATCTTCCGGTTGAGGTTCCTCCCATCCGGCGAAGACGCCTGCGTGGATGACATTTCCCGTCTCTGCCTCATAAGTTCGAGAGTCTCGAGCGAGAGTTTAGACTCTCTGTTACCGCTTTTGCCGGGAAACACCCTTCGAGACACATCCTGTAGCGTTTTGACCACTGTGTCGGTTTTCTCGTCAACATTGCCTTCGGTTTCCAGCAGGTCGAAACGATTTTGAAGCTCCAGTTGGAACTTTTCGGACCCTAAAGCTATTTGAGGCGCAGTAGGTCTGAGAGTAGACCTCATCATTGCAATGGCAATAGGCTCGCCCCCTATTACATGGGACCTAACATCGTCGGCGAAACGGTGTGTGTATTAAAAAGAAAAGACAAAGGAGAAAGAGGAGTAAATAAAGAAGGCAAGCCCGCTGAGTTTCTTCGCCAAATCTTCTCAGTGGAAGCCGCGTTCCGAACCAGTGGTACATTAGTAGTTAAATTAGATTAAAAAAAAATGTAAATTGACTATTTGTAAGCGCCCGCGCAGGGCTTGTACAATAAATTGTTTGAGATTGCCCTTCTGTTTCGAGCGTAGTGGTTGCACGCTCGCCCTCTTGTCCGGTGAAGCTGTTAAGGCCCCGCGGCCAACAGCGGAGATCATTCACACACACAAGCCAGTTTTTTTATGTTTATGGCATCACGACGACGCGTATTTTGCCAATGTAAGTATTACGAATATTCATATCTAAATTAATTCAACTCCCCGATGAACTTGATGACAAAGATGATTATGAAATTGATGAAGTGCCCCACCCTGGATAGTAAAGCTATACATACTTTACATACCAATTGCGACGGCCGTTTTAAGGGAAATCGAAAAGGCACGTTTTATCACTTTGTTACAATTACCTTCACTCTTGCACACATCAGAATATATAATGGTTAATATTCCACCAACATTACACATTATTATTCGAAACAGCACAAGTTTTGGAAATTAAAACAAATTGACATTTTATGGCATTTCTGCGTACGTGATACTCTACTTCGTGATTTATTCAAGTAATTCATCTAAGGATCTATAATAATCTTAACATACGCAAATAGCTGAAAGAATGCGCATTCTGTTTTGCCATTTTGTTTAGTGCAGTGGGTAATGGCTATTTATAATGTCGATAGTTTTGCAACGGACTTCGATCTTGCGTGTGTGAATATAAATATCACTAAACACATACAGGGTTATTGCTTAGAATATATTCAGAAGGCGCGTCCAGTCATAATTGCATGACGCACGGTGAAGCCAAAAATTCAACAAGCGGCCCGCACTCATCGCACTTCCCACCCGCGTAAGGTTGGCAGCCCGGAAAGATTACCACTTTTTGGGGTAAATGTTGACGACATTAGAGTATATGATAATAAAATCATAGTTGCGGTAACGCGTATTAAACTCAAGAAATATGATACTTGAACCCTTAAGGTTTGTAGCAATTTAATGTAGGAAAAATATATTGTCATCATGTTAACTAGATATTAAAACCATAGTAGTTAACTATATTTAATACCATTTAATACTGGAATTTATAAAGCCCTCAGCAAATAAAAGTAGGGAGAAATTAAATTGTTATACTAGCAACACTAACAAAATGGACGCGTTTTACTATGACTATTACAGACGGAAGAATTAATTCGATATTTAAATAACACGCCACCTGAATGCGCTAGTTACGTATGAAATGTAATGCTATCATGTTTCTCTTTGAGCTCAACAGCATTTTTACAGGCGGGAATGACACTAGACGGCATAATTCAATTTAAAACCCGCGCAGAGCGAGTGAACGTGTTACTACTTGCTTTGCAGGTAGTAATTGTTGCTTCAATTTGATGCGCGCTCGCGGCTTAGATTATATTTATTTCTTCTATGGGTTATTGGTACTTACCAACAAGGGACCGTAGACTTTAGTATTTGACATAAATATTAGATAGGGGTCGTGGGAATTAATATAGTCTTTTCATAATCTCCTACTTTAAATAATCTTAAAATAATAATTGACATCGAAAATCTTGCATTCTTTGTCTTTATTAGTCTTTAGTCTTGAATCTTCGATGGTTCTCCTTGTCATACGTGTTCTATAGTCCGACAAGGATCTTTTGGCACGTGGTCCAAATCGTAACTTTGACGTTTCGAGTGCTTTGCAGCACCCATGGTCAAGGAAAGGACTGAGGTGTTAGACGACCAAAGGCATAGTTGTTCCGGGGTACCCTCAAACTTCTTAATTGTTTTTGTTGGTCCGATCTACGCAGAATGAGCTCACGGTGTCTTAAGGTCTTGCAGTGTTATGCTTGGTTTTGGATTTGATTGATTTGAAATCCGAAAAAATAGCTTTTTTTTCATGTGTAATATTCGCGTAAATCTAAGAACTCAGTTGTAAGTTCGAGTTAGTCAATAAGTAACGCTACTTTCCTATGAAATATACCCAAGTACTTTTTAATTAATAGGAATGTAATTAATAATTAAGCAGTGATAGCCTAGTGATGCACTGCCAAGTCAGAGGTCTCGAGTTCAAACCCAGGCACGCACCTCTGTCTTTTCGAAAAGCATGTGCGTATTAAAAATAAATTATCACTTGCTTTAACGGTAAACGAAAATATCGTGAGGACACCTGCGTGCCTGAGGTTTCTCGAAGGTGTGTGAAGTTCGTTAACTTGCACTGGGCCATCGTGGTGGACTATGGCCCTTACCCTCTCAGTTTGAGAGGAGGCCCGTGCCGAACGGTGGGACAGTCCCTAACAGGGCTAATATTATTATAATTAATTAAATAATAATAATATCGGGTATAAATATATAGAGGGTTGAGACCATAGTCCACCACGCTGGCCCAGTGCGGATTGGCGAACTTCACACACCTTCGAGAAACTCTTAGGAATGCACGTTTCCTCACGATGTTTTCCTTCACTGTCAAAGCAAGTGATAGTTAATTTTTAAAACGCACATGCTTTAAGACGGAGGTGCGTGCCTGGGTTATTGAACCCGAGACCTCTGACTATGCAGTCCAACGGTCTAACCACTAGGCTATCACTGCACAGGAATGTATTATAAATAAAATAAAATAAAATTCATTTATTTCGAATGACAGGGACTCATATTAGGTACAACATATTAAAATATTAAAAAAAGGAAACATTGAAAAAAATATTATGTCGACCGTACTTTAACGACCGGTTCAGCCAATGACAGTGTTATGTCTGCCGCAGCAGTGTCGTATGTAAGTGCAGTCCTCTGGTTCAGCGATCATTTCAGGACGGTGTTGGCGCTGCCCCGTACCCTGCGCACGAGCGACGCACTGCGCTTGCTCATAGTCGCATAAAAGCAATCGACGCGCGCCTCCGCGAACATACCAGAAGCGCTGCAGTATCGAGGCAGCCCCAACAATGCCCTGAATGCGTTATTGAAATAAACGCGGAGTGCGTTGCATGACGCGCGAGTGTATCTCGCCCACAGGCTGCACGTGTAGAGGGAGGTGCAGTACGCTCGGAAGAGCGTTACTTTTACCTCCCCCGTACAGCACGCAAACCTGCGAGCATGTTCGCTCGTACAGTAAGATAAATAAAATTTAATGAAAGATTTTACTTAGGATTGTGGTTGGGAACGATGTGATGGAGCAAGTGAATGAGTTTGTATATCTTGATTGCGCATTCAGTAAGGATGGAAAATATACCGCTGACATAGAGAGAAGAGTGAGTGCAGGGAACAGAGTGAATGGCGCGATGGGAAAGATACTTGGGAGCCGACACTTAAGCCGAAAGGCGCTGCTGGCTATACATAATGGAGTGCTTGCCCCAACGCTGTATATGGCAGCGAGAGCTGGGTATGTAAGAAGGAGAATATAAGTAGTATGAATGCGGTGGAAATGCGAGCTCTGCGGAAGATGTGCGGAGTGAAGCTGACCGACCGTATTCGCAACAGCGTAGTAAGAAAGCAAATAGGTATGAAAGAGAGTATCGGTGTAAAGATGAGAAAGGGTATGCTCCGTTGGTTCGGCCATATAGAAAGAATGTCCGAAGAAAGAATGACAAATCTGATATACAATGCGAAAGTGGAAGGATGTAGGTACCAGGGAAGACCTAGACTATCTTACCATGACCAAATAGACCGGGTCTTATCTGAAGGACAAGTCAGGACTCTCCGTAACCGGCGAGCGTGTATGAGACGAACTATGAGAGTAGAGGAAGCCAGAGAGGTATGTAAGGAAAGAGCCTTTTGGAACTTTGTACTCTCTGCCTACCCCGTAAGGGATCTGGCGTGATGATATAGATAGATAGATAGATTTTACTTTGTTTTATAATTCAATCTGGTTAACAGCGTCAATATGGTGGAGCTTGTCAAATTCGTTAAGCAATTGCATTAACTCTCTCGAGTTAGTTACACCGTAAAATTGTAACTCTTAGTTCATACCAACACCCTACTGCCAATGTCATCCACGCACCGAAAGATCTCCTTCGGACTATACGTCTTCCATACACTATTTACAAGTTAAAAAAAATCATCTAGCGTAAAGTCTTCGTTGAAAATCATCCAATAAAGGCCGACTTAAATTTCAACTCGATACCTCTACCCGTTCCGGACAAAAAGATTTTAAGCGTCGGACAGACAGGTAGACAACAGATTCCCTTTTCTACAAACCGATGTAGGACAGAAAAGGTCTCTTATAAACACCGTCACGCCTATATTCCCCAAGCGGGGGTGGCAGAGTGTACTGTGTACGCCCACTTTTCGCCGACGATATTAGGTCCTATGAAATAGGAGGCAAGTCTGTTGCCATTGGACACAACTCCAGACTCCGGACAGGGATTTAGAATGGTTCGATAGCAAAGCACTTTTTGGTCTAGTGGCAAAGCGCATCGCTTTCAGATCACGAGGTCCTGGGTTCAAATCCTAGGTCGGACAAATATAATTTTACTAACGAAAAATTCCCAGTATGAGTCCGGAATTGTGCCCGGTATATGGCAATAGGCTCGCCCCCTATAACATGGAACCTAACATTGTCTGCAAAAAGTGGGTGTACTCAGTACACCTCTGTTACCCCCGCTTAGGGAATATAGGCTGGACGGTGTTTAAAAGCACTTTTTGTTCGAACCCAAGATTTCGTGACCACCACTCGCACTATGCGCAAATAACCCAACGAGGCAGTCGAAATTATATCCAATAGCGGCAAATCTAAAAAGGACTAGACTCATCTACACATTGCATCTAAAATTAACTTCTAAACACTCTGGTCAGTGCCAGATTATACGGAACGCGTTTGTCGTCGACTCGAGTAGGATAGTGTAAACAATGTTTTAAGGGCAACTTGCACCTGGCCGTGAGAGTCCGCATGAATAAAGTCGCGTTGCTATCTATCTATCCATCACGCCAGCTCCCCCGCGAGGTAGGCAGAGAGTACAGAGTTCCAACAGGTTATTTACGGACCTCTCTGGCTTCCTCCACTTTCATCTCATACATGTTCGCCGGTTACGGAGACTCTTGACTTGCCCTTCAGATAAGACAGTCTATTTGGTCATGTAAGATAGTCTAGGTTTTCCCCGGTACCTACATCCTTCCACTTTTGCGTTGCATATCTGTTTTGCCATTCTTTCTTCCGACATTCTTTCCATATGCCCGAACCAACGGACCCTTTGTCATCTTTACACCGATACTATCTTTCATACCTACACGCTTTCTTACTACACTGTTGCGAATACGATCGGTCAACTTGACTCCGCACATCTTCCGCAGAGCTCGCATTTCGACCGCATTTATCCTGCGTTCATTCTTCTTCTTACACACCCAACTCTCACTGCCATATAACAGCGTTGCGTTCCGTTGCGTGTATATTTTTTCCGTATTAACGGGCTAAGTTGTATCAAGCGCACTTCGACCCTCCTCTTGGCTCAGTTTCCTCATTACTGAGGGTTGTGGTCATATGTTAGAGAGCAGTTTTCTGCGGATGATGAGTCGCCATCCACTCCTATCAGCAGCCGAGTGCAGAGCATCGTGAAACGTGGTATCAAGAGCTGCGCGAATCTGATCCGTCCAGCGTGTTGGGCTCCTTCCTCGTGGTCGCTTGCCTTCAATTTTACTGGTGACCATCAGTTTTTCGAGCTTGTCACTGTGTTTCCCAGCAATGGGACCAAAATACTCTAGAACCCTGCGCAGGCAAGTAGTGGACAGTCGAGTTTGGATCCTGAGTTCAGCTAGGATTGACACATTAGTGCGGTGTGCTGTCCATGGTATACCTAGCATCCTTCTCCAGCACCACATCTCAAAGGCATCAATGCGGTCGCGGTCAGCCTTCTTGAGGGTCCATGTCTCGGCACCGTACATAAATATAGAGAACACCAATGCTCGGACTAAGTTGCTCTTGGTGTTGGTAGTTCTGTCTTTCCATATCTTATCCAGCTGTGACATGGCGACTTTTGCCATGCCGATCCTTCTGCGAATTACCATCTCACAAGAGCCATTGTTGCTTATGTTTGAGCCCAGGTATACAAAGTTGTTGACACTTCGCACTTCGACCAGATAGGATCTTTTGTGCTGCCCTTGGCTAATGGTTTACGTGCCTGGTGATTCAAATACTCCTGTTACACGTAACAGATTGTTTTTTTCACGACCTTTCATTCCTCTAGAAATGGATAGGTAACCCCCAGTAGATTCATTTGCTGCGCCGCCAATGCGACGCATTTGCAAAAGTCATCCTTCGTGGTTTCAATTCCTGTGCCACAGCTTGTGCATCTTCTGAGGGTGGGTAATGACCATATTCCTAAACCTATTCGTGGCTGGCGCGCTACCAAAAAATATACAGTTAAACTAATGATAGTCCTGGAGCAGTATATTTAAAATCACAGAGAACCTTTCTATTTCAATTACAATTACATTCAACAACTGAAGACACGCAGGGTGCGTTAGGAGAGCCAATGTTGCACCTAGTATGCCATCATTTTTTTTTTACTTAGTCTCACACTAGGATTAATTCCTGTGTCGTGGGTGCTTTTACAAACATGAAAATTCACAAACACAAATACCCAGACCGGAACAAATAATTGTGGATCACACAAAGATTTGTCCCGTGCGGGAATCGAACCCGCGACTATTAGACACAGTGGGCGGAGCGACTTAAGCTCTTAACTACTGCGCTAAATCGTCCGTCGAACATTGTATGTGGCCAGCATAAAATATTTGCGTGGGTGCCTATTATTATTCAATTATTATTTTTATAGTTTTCATTTGCTTTATTCGGTTTGTCACCGGTTTTCAGATTCAGGTCCGAACCCGAGACCTCTGACTTTGCAGTCCAACGGTCTAACCACAAGGCTATCACTGCTTTACGAATGGAAAGATTCTTGTAGGACTATAATAACTCAATGATTCGAGAAGCTGGAACAGCACCTGTCCAAGCATTTTTATCTCATCGTAATGTTAATATTAAGTTACTGCCGTAACTTAAAAGGCAGGTTACTGCATCGAAAGCCTGTAATACTGTAATAATCTCGCAATAAAGCTTATTACAACTGTAATCATAGTCTTTATATAGATCAAAGGTTGTCATAAAGTTTCACACGTGCTTACTGCATCGCACATGTGTTGGAATTAAACTTAGTAGTTATTTTCGTAGGCATTGTCGTAAAACTATGTCCTAAGGTGTTCATGGTACGCCCTTTAAAGTAATAGGCTTAGAGGCGGTGTTCTTAACCCATTCTTTGTACTGTATATTTGTATTTGGATGTTTTTCTTAAGATACGGCTAAACTAACGCACGGCCGCGGTGGCGTCCCAGGCGGCGATCACGGTGGCGATCGGTATCTTCCTATGATTGCGCGTACAGACACCGCCCAGATAGCGCGTGCAGGACGCATGACGCGTTGGTGTGAACATTTCCATACATATATTACTGCAGGAGCTGATCGCCACCGTGCACGACATCGCGGCCGCGGCTGAACGCGTTGGTTCGGTCGTACCTTTACTTCCTCGTTGGTCTAGTGACGAATAATGTTATTCTTCTTATCACAGTCCTGGGTGCAAATCCTTGGTCGGACAAATGTAGATTTTTTATCAAAAAATTCCCATCACGGAGTATGAAATTGGGTCCAGAATGATGGTGATAGACTCGCCTTCTATTATACGGGACCTAACATCGTCTGCGAAAAGTGGGTGTACGCAGTACACCTCTGCCACCCCTGCTTGGGGAATATAGGCGTGACGGTTCATAGCGCTACAAATTTGTGGTGTTTTAGCAGTTATCGAGATTAAGCAAAGTTGGATTCGGTCACTCTGAGATAGGTGTCTTTGTGCTTCGGAAGGCACGTTCAGATGTATTCCCAATTTAGTCGACTTTTAGTCTCAGTGCCAATTAAATACGAAAATTAGCCTTCAGATATCAATGTTAAGCAGTGATAGCTTTAATAAGCAGTGATAGCCTAGTGGTTACACCCAGCCACGCACCTCTGTCTTTTCGTAAGCATGTGCGTATTAAAATTAACTATCACTTTCTATAACGGTGAAGGAAAACATCGTCCGGAAACCTGCATGCCTAAGAGTTTCTCGAAGGTGTGCGAAGTTCGCCAACCCGCACAGGGCCTAAATCTCAGTTTTAGAGGAGGCCCGCGCCCAACAGTGGGACAGTTTTCTTAACAGGGCTATTATTATTTATACACACGATGTTTCACATTACAAAAATTATGATCCGCACATGTATTTAATTAGTATGACATTATCCGCCGTCCGCTTCCTGTTATTCCTATTACGTAATTGTTTTTCGGAATTTCGATGATGCTGCAACGGAACGGCTAAATCCGGGAATATGATTAACATAACATCGAGTTTGAAGTAATCCGCGTCATATTGAGTTTTAAATTTACGCGAGTATTACACGCGAAATGAAACTATTTTTCGGATTTTATCGAGGTTTATTTTTGATTTTTAAGTTCCCGACGCTGCGAGTGCTTTGCAGCACCCATGGTCACGGGAAGGACTGAGGTGTTAGACTCCAAAAGGCATACTTATTCCGGGGGTAAACTCCTTATTTGTTGGTCTAATCTACGCAGAATGAGCTCACGGTGTTTTGGGGTCTTGCAGTGTAATGTTTGGTTTTGGATTTAATTATATTAATAACCGGATCCCGAGACGATGGAAGCACCCAGCCGTCTTCTCTATTGAAATTACGATGTTTTAAATCGATAGCCTCGCGAACTATGCTTACGAATTGGTGTTCTTTCACGAAGATTTGTGGTCTATCACATCTGATGTTATGGCGGGTGCAATCAAGGATATGTTCACAGACTGCAGACTTCTTTAAGCGACGGTGTTTTAGATCAGCTATTTGTTTTTCTACCAGAGTTTTTACCGGTCTTTTTGTTTGTCCTATATATTTGACGAACGATTTAGTTTAATAGTTAAGAGCTTAAGCCGCTCCGCCCACTGTGTCTAATAGTCGCGGTTTCGATTGTCGCACGGGACAAATCTTAGTGCGATCCACAATTATTTGTTCCGGTCCGGTCAGGAATAAATTCTAGTATGAAAAACGTAGCCCACGTTTTTTAAATGATAAAAAAAGGATATGAAATGTGCCAATGTGTTATTTTATAACAGAATTGGACGACTTGTAGATAATATTAAAAAAAAATGACAGACTTTCTAGTGTTTATATCTTCATGCTAGATTCTTTGGGGGGTAAGAAAAGCGTACAGGGTTCCAACAGGTTCTTTCCTTACACACCTCTCTCGCTCCCACTCTCAGCCTTCGGTCGCACGGAGGCCTTTCAACGCGCAGAGCTGAATCGCTGTACAGCGCTTTAAAAAAATGTACTGTTAGCCATTTATTTCATTCCAGCGCTTTACTAAGATGTGTTGAAAAAGCGCTCGTAGTGTCATAGTTTGTAACATACACGCTCACTGGTTATAGAATTTGAAAAGCAGTATATATTTAATAAATACTTAGATGAATTATTCTTTGTCTAAGAATTCTAAGAAAATCTTTTTAGATACATAGCAGTGATAGCATAGTGGTTAGACCGTTGAACTGCAGTCAGAGGTCTCGGGTTCAAAACGAGGCACGCACATCTGTATTTTCGAAAGCATATGCGTATTAAAAATTAACTATCACTTGCTTTAACGGTGAAGAAAACATCGCGAGGAAACCTGCATGCCTGAGAGGTGTGTGAAGTTCGCCAACCTGCACTGGGCCAGCGTGGTGGACTATGGTCTATCCTCTCAGTTTGAGAGAAGGCCCGTGTCCATTGGTGGGACTGTTTCTTAACAGGGCTAATATTTATATACATACCACGTAAACTATTCTTTCTCACCTCGATTTGTGAAAGAAGGCCTTCGCCTCAGTACAGGCAGATTTATTATAAAAGATAGCAACCGTAGTTACAATAAATAAACAAATTTTCAAAGAAATACACAACATTTATTCTCGACAAAGCGGAATGAATCATTTTATTTCTTCAAAATGCATTTAACGTTTTGAGCTTAAATAAATAAACTAGGCACCATTCTTAGACTTATGCGAAGCTTATGAAATAAATAATTTTATTTTAAAAATACAAATCAGTGATAGCCTAGTGGTTAGACCGTAGGACTGCAAAGTCAGAGGTCTCGTAAAAATTAACTATCACTAGCTTTAACGGTGAAAACATCGTGACGAAACCTGCATGCCTAAGAGGTGAGTGAAGTTCACCAACCCGCACTGGGCCAGCGTGGTGGACTATGACCTAAACCCTCTCAGTTTAAGAGGAGGCCCATGCCCAGCGGAGGGGCAGTTTCTTGACAGGGCTAATATTTTTTGCTTATATTCCCTAAGCGGGGTTGGCAAAGGTATTATATACACCCACTTTTTGCCAAGGATGTTAGGTCCAAAGAGAGCGGGCCTTTCACCAATGGACAAAACAGAAAACCAAGGAAGAAAGAATGACAAATCAGATATACAATGCGAAAGTGGAAGTATGCAGGTACCGGGGAAGACGTTTTTTTTTTAACTGTATAAAATCCTGTTTAGGACTTGCGCGAGCCTCAAGAGACGCTCGCGGGGCGTGTCGGATTCCTACCGACTAAATCCCCAGCGTGGCCGACATCAGTACTTTGGAGGGGCTCCGGGATCTCCGTATGGAACGCACCGGTGCCCCTCTTGTGCTCTAAAGGGCCCGCCTTCGGGGGAAAACTTAATGACACGCTCCCCCCCGCACCAACGCGGTGCTCACGACGACGTGGGCCAAACCACGCTGCTGTCCTCGTCGGGGTCGCTCGTAAAGGACGCTTAAGGCCCCCGCCCCTTGCGTCCGCGGCCCGAAGGTCCCCCTGCTGATGTTGGCGCAGGGAAGGGGGGGGGGGGGTCCCCCGACAAATATTACGGCGGAAGATGCGAGTTAGCCCGTATTCTTAAGCCCCGGGCTGGGGGGCCTGGGCGGGATGTGCCTTCGCCCCGGCGCCGTAGCCTTTACCGAGGGAGACCTAAACTATCTTACCACGACTAGACAAAAGTCAAATAACAAGTCAAAGTCTCCATAACCGGCAAGCGTGTACGAGATGAAATATGAGAGATGAGAGTGGAGTAAGCCAGAGAGGTCTGTAAGGAAAAACCCTGTTGGAACAGAGAGAGAGAGTACAAAACTCTCTGCCTATCTACCTTGCTTCTTGTCCGATGAAGCTGTATAGGGGTACCACCAGCGTAGATTACTCACACACAAAAGCCAGTAAAACAACGAGGTACTCTAATTAACTAACATCGTCGGCGAAATCTGGATTGTACTCGTATCCCCCTGATGCTTTGTCGTCCATTCTTTCCGCTCAGAATACGGGCGACGACGACGTAGTCGTAGATCCCCTCCCATAGCCGGCGGTTGACCGGTCCCCCGTCCCCCCACAGCGACTGTCCCAACCGATGTCGCCCCTTGCCCTTCTGGCTCGAGCGTAGTGGTTGCACGCTCGCCCTTAAGTCCGGTGAAGCTGTAAAGGCCTCGTGGCCAACAGCGTACATCACTCACACACACACACTGGATTGTACATAGTACACCTCTGCTACACTCGCTTGGAAAATAGGCGGTGTATTTTAACCAAAGTATAACATAATACTGATTTATAATGTTGGCAACCCTGTATCGAGCCGATTTAAAAATGGCTTCCGCGAAAAGATTTGAAACTTATTTGTGTTCTTTGCAAATCGGTATTTGTGTTACGTCAATAGATTTGACTTATGATAAATGTAAACTATTTGTTTATTTGAAATGAATTGTAGCTTCTTTTAAAAGCTTTTTATCATAATAGAGGCGCTCGTAGCGCTAAGCGACCGCGATGTTCTTGGCGATCACCGAGGTTAAGCGGTGTTCGACTTGATCGGTCTGAAATGGGTATCCGAATGTGACGCTTACATACTGTGTGTACTTGGTTAGAGCGAGAAATCACCAAGGTAAAGTAACGTTTAGCTCGGTCGGTCTAGAATGGGTGATCGTTTTTGGCATTTGCCTTCTCGAATTGCTTCTTAGTAAGGAGAAGCGATCACCAAGATAAGCAGCGTCTCCGTGCTTCGAAAGGTACTTTAAGACGTTGGTCCCATTTACCACTTAATGTGGTAGTCGTTAAGCCATGCCGATAACCTTATGAGTGGCTTGATAAGTTCCAATAGCAGGTGTCCACAAACCTGCCTCCACCGCACTGGGTCCGCGGGGTGGAGCATGACCTCATCTCCTCTTACCTCAATTTATCAGCAGTCTTTGCCGAGAAGTAGGACAGTGATATAAAATTCCGATGGACGTGAGTTCGTTCTACTTAAACTCAAACCCAAATTATTTATTTTGTATAAGCCCTGCGTCGGCGCTTACAAATGGTCAATTTACATTGTTTTTTTTTTAAATATAATTTATCTACAAATCTACCACCGGATCGGAACGGGGCCTCCACTGAGAAGAACCGGCAAAGAAACTCAGCGGGCTTGTCCTTTTTTATTTAATTCTTTTTCTCTTTCACAAATTTACAATTAAATAGTCTACGATCTAGCACCAGTGTGATGCCCTACGACCGAGATATGAGGCTAATGAAATTATTTATAAAGAGTGTTTAAAGGATTTCAGATGGACCAGTCCCCACAAGCAGCACGTTCACGAATATGACTGCTGGAACAGCCATCACTCCCCTCGACCATATTGGAGGAAAGGGAGTGACCCGCGCCAGACGGCCACCGCAAGCAAAGACGTTATAGTGAGCATGACCAACCAGAACCCCAAAGACTTCTCCTCCTAAACTAGTATACACCCTACCCCATAGCTACTGCTCAAGCCAAGGCCGTTCCCGCCCTTATGCTAGTTGCTCCCTTGCTCTTCCGTCTGAAGCGCAGTTGTTGTACGCTCGCCCTCTTTTGTGTGTGTGAGTGTGTATGTGAGTGATCTACGCTGTTGGCCGCGGGGCCTTTACAGCTTCACCAGACAAGAGGGCAAGCGTGCAACCACTACGCTCGAACTAGAAGGGCAAGGGGGCAACTAACTAAAGGGCGTCTCAAGGAGGAACGCTATGGGGGAGGGCATATACTAGGTGTCTCGTCGTGGTGCTCAGCACCGGCCAGCTGGCAAGAATTCTTCGACCTCGCCAGCGAGGTCGGTGTCTGATCCTGTGCGCGGTATCAGTAACCGAAAGAAGGGGTGTAAGGGCATCGGGAGGGTCAGTGAGAACATGCCGCGGACGGCAGTAGCGGCTGTTAGGAGGGGAACTCGCCCTCTTGTCCGGTGAAGCTGTAAAAGCCCAACAGCGTTGATAATCCTTACACAAGGACACCCATCCCTGACTGAACTAACCGAATGCTGCTCTACCTTGTTGATATCTCTTCCTAAAACTTATTTTTAATTTGCAATAGCAGATTTGGAAACCTAATTGCGATTTTTGCCCTAAGTCTGCTATTTTTTACGAGTTTTGCCATTATTACATGCTACAAAAATCGTTAAATTACAATTATGCCAATAGTCAGCAATTGTTTGAACTGGTACCTACGACTATGGAAAACAATAACAATTATTAATAGATACCATAAGAATTGGAAAGCATTAAATTAGTTTTTATTTCCACCACCGCCACACATACCCACCATTGTAACTCCTGTAAGCTAGGATCCACAATCGTGTCCTTAGATGACACCAAGGTTTGAACCTTGGGGTATCCCAGGAAGTGCTTCAATTGTCTTGGAACCCGCAACAACATTAATTAGAAAGAAAAACAGGAGGAGTAGGAAAAATAAAATTCCACTTCCCTCCTTCGTTCGTTGCTCTATTATGCACCCAAATACCAGACGCGGTCACCTATCTTAGAAAGGCCGAGTCGAATGCAACTTTACCTTGGTGATCGCTCTTCCTAACTCAGAAAAAACTCGATTAAGTATATAAATACCAGAAACAGTCACCCATCAAAGATTGTCCGAACCGAAAGCCACTTTACCTTGGTGTTCGCTTTCCCTAAATATCAAGAAACTTACGAGAACCGATCACTCATCTCAGACTTACCTGGCCGAAGGTTGCTTTGTCTAGTTGAACGCTCTTCCTGAAGTATGTAACCGTCATGAACGGTCACCCATCTCAAACGGACCGAGCCAAAAGCTGCTTTACCATGATGATCGCTCTCCCTAACTAAGAAGATGCGCAATTATGCACCCAACTCAAACTCACCGAGCCGAAAGTTCCTTTCGTAATAGCTAAGAATGCCGCGGTCTTAAAGCGCTATAAGTGCGCACTTAGACTTGAGTTAGTAATTAAAACGTGTCTAAACTAGCTACACAAGGTTCCCCCCGTAGCCCGCGGTACACCGCGAAAGTCCAAGAATGAACGTAGGGCGCTTTCAAAACAAACGTTCATTACCGTACTGATTCCGTTTCGGTAATCTGTTCCTTTTTCCTGTTCTTCTTACTTTTTCAACCGACTTCAAAAAGGAGGAGGTTCTATTTTCGATTGTATGTATGCTTTACCTTTTTTTTATGTATGTTCAACGATATTTCCGTCAATTGTGGACCGATTTTGATGATTTTTTTGCATTGGGTTCAGTATAGCTCCCGTAGCAGATGGTCCCATTTTAATTTTATTGGCATTGGACCTTGGACTTAGAAGATAAACTAGGGAACTGCTTAACGACAAACAATAGGAATGTGTAAATTGAGATATTATGGGTATTACGTCAATCCTATAGGTGGGTTTGCTTTTTGAAGTCGGTTTACCTTATTTTAAAAAGTTTTTTGTTGATGGCAATCGGCCATGGAATTACGCTATTTTGCCAGTATGAAGTAGCATACTTCATAACTATATTATTATTCAATTTAAAGATTTTTTTCTTCCTCTCGCCACACTGGACCGACACTACTTGACGATAGGTATTTTTTATTAAAAAAAAACACAGCCCCACTCTAGGATTTATTCCTGTGTCGTGGGTGCGTTTCAAACCATGAAAATTCACACACACAAATACCCAGACCGGAACAAATAACTATGGATTACACAAAGATTTGTCCCGTGCGGGAATAGAACCCGCGACTATTAGACACAGTCGGCGGAGAGGCATAAGCTCTTCGCTAAATCGTCCGTCAGTTGGCCCCAAATTTGCTATTTTTATGTGATTTGTCATTATTACATGCTATAATAACCCTTACGCCGATTTCAATTGTTCCAAAAGTCAGTAATCTACAACACTTGCAAAGGTATTATTCAATGATTGTGATTTAAATGTGTGAAATTCCGATATGTATAGGATATTATCGAAAAATAGTACTAAATTTAAACCTTTATGTAAGCGCTGTTTTGATTGTTAATAATCTGTGTACAGTCGCGTTCCAATTGTCAAAGAACTGTAAAAATAATGGCATATTACCTAACAAACCAATCATTACTTTATCATTATTTACCACATTACCTAATATTAATAATTGTTAAAGCAGCATGATACGGAAAACCATAATAACACGATTGAATTAATGGACTACCAAAACATCTTTTTTAAGATTCAAAAACTAACAGTTTTGATGTCAATTAATTCAATGATCTACATGTTTACAAGCTTCTATTTAACATGCTTCTTCTTCTTCTTCCTTAAGTTATGGCTTCACACTAATTTTAAGTGTATTTTGCCAGTGTCCAGTAAGATATGTAATCGTGTTTGTTTAAATTAATTCGACTCCCCGATGAACTTGGTGACGACGATGATAATGAAATTAATGAAGTACCCCACCCTGGATAGTAAAGCGGTGGATACTTTACATACCAAACGCGACGGCCGTTTTGAGGCAAGTCGAAAAGGCACGTTTTATCACTTTCACACTCATGCACATATAGGAACACATAATGGGTAATATTCCACCAACATTACACATTATTAGTCGATATAACACAAGTTTTGGAAATTAAAACAAATTGACAACATCGCTCTTTGACTTCCCGCCAAAACTCCAAGCGCTGTTTTGATTGTTAATAATCTGTGTACAGTCGCGTTCCAATTCTCAAAAGAACTGTAAAAATAATGGCATATTACTGAACAGACCAATCATTACTTTATCATTATTTACCATATTACCAAATAATAATAATTGTTAAACCAGCATGATACGGAAAACCATAACACGATTGAATTAGTGGACTAATTAAACATTTATATTTAACATTTTTTTAAGATTAAATAAATTAACTAACAGTGTTAATGTCAATTAATTCAATGAAGAGGTAAAAAAATCAATCAATCAAAAAGTCTAATAATTTCGGAGTCTTGATTTGAGCTGAAGAAAATAATAAATCATAGCAAAATGTGTTGCGGATGCGGTTATCCCAGATTCCACCATCTACACGTGCTGTACAAAGATCTGCTGATGGCTCTGCAACTTGGTGCACTACTGATAGCATCTAAAGCGTAGATGCTCTACACTTAGCGTCGAATTCTTCTATCGTCTATTGTGCTGTTGTTTAGTGAATGTCAAAACTGAATTAGTTCATTAGTTCAATGATCTACATTTTTACGAGCTTTTATTTAACTTGCGTTCATAGTCTTTTCCGTTTCAAATTTTGTGATCCATTTTTCAAGCACTTACAGGTATCCGATGAAGCTGAAATTTAACTATAAAAGTTCGGTAACATTGCAATAATATGGTACTATAGAGCTGGTCTGAATGCAGCCAGAATTATTCCATACGAACATATCATCTACGCAACTTAACCCCCTCGTATTTAGGTTTGTTGGATTGATATTGAAAAGCAATATACGACCCGATGGTGTTCAGGGTCTGATGATGAAGCTGAGACGTGGTCAATGAAACCACCCAACCACTGAACATAGCCCGCCGTGTTTGGGCTCGTTGGATGTCTTGACGAGTACAACAGTTCTAGATGGTGAGCAGGGTCTAATAATGCAGCCGGAAAATGGCCATAGGAACTTCTTAACTGAGAAAGATCGTTCTACTATCTTGCTCAATTCTCTATCTAACTCGTTCTGTCTTTGCTATTATTTCAAATTCAAATAGATTGTTTTGAAAAAGTCTTTTTAAATGAATCTTATTTTTAATTTGCAATAGCAGATTTAGGAAGCACTTTAATTGTCTTGAAACCCGCAACAAATCAAATTCCACTCCCCTCCTTTACAAAGCGGGAGACACAAAAAATTGGCACATCAGCCATAGAGAAAGGAGACTACAACTAGGATAAGCCCAGTTGATTGAATTAGTATATTGAAAACTGTCAGTCGAAATGCGCGCTCGAAGTATGACGAAGTATGAGAGTGGAGGAAGCCAGAGAGCTCTGTAAGGAAAGAACCTGTTGGAACTCTCTACTCTCTGCCTACCCCGCAAGGGAACTGGTGTGATGATATAGATAGATAGATAGAAAACTGTCTTAACTAACAATTATGATGTCAATTGTCAACAATTTTATTGAAATTGCAATAACGGACTTGGGGCCCTGTTTCCGAAGAATTATTTTTACTAGAACGTCTAAGGTACAGGTTTTCAAGTTTGAAACTGCTGTCTCCCTTACACCTTGTAAATAGGTACGTGTTCATTTGAACAACAAACGTGTAAATTGTAAGCGCCCTAATGTCGCGCTATGCCGCTCACAGCCCACTGACTCGCGATGCGGTAGATTAGTGTGGATATTCTATCTATCTATATCATCACGCCAGATCCCTTGCGGGGTAGCCAAAGAGTACAGAGTTCCAACAGGTTCTTTCCTTACATGCCTCTCTGGCTTCCTCCACTCTCATACTTCGTCTCATACACGCTCGCCGGTTACGGAGACTCTTGACTTGCCCGTCAGATAAGACACAGTCTATTTGGTCATGGTAAGATAGTCATAGTAATAATAATATTGATTTGCTTATGCTGTATTAGCAGGGCGATAGATTATATATATATTTTTTTTCTTTTTCTAAAGGCAGCACCGCACTACGAAAGATTCGTGTTTTTTTTGTATTAATTGTGATTTATCATGGGTTTACAAACATGAAATTGCTATACACAAACACCCAGGCCGAAACAATGATCAGCCCCAGAACCAAACCAAAAAAAGGACGAAAAATATTAAGGGTCACACAAAGACTTGTCCCATACAGGGTTCGTGACTACTGGACACACTAGACCAAGCCGTCAATAATATTAAAATTAAAGTATTATTTACTGAAATAAATCCGCGTTTGTTTCCGTAAATCTATCTATCTATATAGAGAATATATGTATATATACCTGTTGGAACTCTATCTATCTAGATAGAGTTCCAACAGGTTATTTCCTTACATCCTCTCTGGCTTCCTCCACTCTCATAGTTCGTCTCATACACACTCGCCGGTTACGGAGACTCTTGACTTGCCCTTCAGATAAGACACGGTCTATTTGGTCATGGTAAGATAGTCTTAGTCTTCCCCGGTACCTACATCCTTCCACTTTCGCATTGTATATCTGTTTTGTCATTCTTTCTATATGCCCGAACCAACGGAACATACCCTTTCTCATCTTTACACCGATACTATGACCGATATTTCCGTAAATAATACTAAAAAAATTATTAATAATTAACTTTAATTTATAGGAATTCGAAAGTGGAAGGCTAGACTATCTTACCACGACCAAATAGACCGAGTCTTATCTGAAGGGCAAGTCAAGAGTCTCCGTAACCAGCGGGCGTGTATGAGACGAACTATGAGAGTCGAGGCAGCCAGAGAGGTCTGTAAGGGAAAAACCTGTTGGCACTCTGTACTCTCTGCCTACCCCGCAAGGGAACTGGCATGATGATATAGATGGATAGATAGATCATAAACAGAAAAGTGTTATATCCACACTATTCTAACGTAACTCGAAGTGACAATAGCCGAGTGCACAAAGCGGTCAGCTGCAGTCGCAGGTTCACTTCGCAACTATGACGTCACTTGCTGATGAGATGCGAGGCAAGACAATACGTGTAGTTTTTTTTTATGTCGTTGACTAGGTATTGTCTCTGAAATGATCTGTGTGGTCTAAAGTAATAAGTTGAGTTTTATGTGGTTCGTGCCAGCTGGGCTGCCAGATACAAAATACAAATAATTGATACAAAAATTTGCTTGCAATCAAAGGATTTTGTGATTTCTGACTTTTTTAGTACTTCAACTTCAGTGGTCCAATATAATTTTTTGATCCTTATAAGATACAGAATCGATTGGTATCAAAAATTTTTTTGTGAAAACAGCCATTTTTTTGCGAGCTGTAATTTTTATTTATAACTGTAAATGCAATTTCTAATATCGAAAAAAATGAAGCATAGTCTCCTAATACTGTTCTCCTGTATCTACCACGGTTTTGGTAGCCCTTACTGCCTCGTCGCAAAAATCCAGTGTATATAGTAAGAAACAATAATTAATTTCAGCAATATATTTTTGTAATATTTTTCTTGCTTTATTGTTTTCGCTTAATCTAATTTATCATCCATCAATATTATAAACCGAAAATTCCCAAGAGGCTCATTAATAAACATTTTTTATCGTTATCCGACAGTGGTCTAATCCGCCGCCATTGTTCGCCGGCGATGGCCCGTCGCGAACGAAACGCTGCGTCTTTCGCGGTTAACTAAATTAAATTAGAAAAATAAGCAAGTATGTGTCATCAATTAACAATATACTATTGAAAATTGAATTTTATTACTATAATAGGTAAGTTTTCATTGGAATGTCACAATAAATGTAACTGATATGTTATTGCATATTTAGGTTCGATTGGTGCTTAACTGTTAAGTGAGTTGGCGGGAAAGACAACATTTTGTTTTTTAATTTATAAATTATTTAAAACATTCATTATGTAGGTATTAATTTAATAAAATTATTCATTTATTTGTTTTGATAAAGTAAGTATTGAGAGTCGAAATCCTAAAAAAAAAATATCACTGGCATATTTTGATTGTTTTTGTATAATTCCAAACACATTGCGGTCCACCACATCCACTATACATTGTTTATACTAATTAAATACTTAAATGTTTTCAATTCGAAAATTACTAAACATTAAATGAATACATTGTAATTTATTATGTTTGTTATAATTTTAGGGTTATCATATTTATTTAATTTAGTCAAGAGTCTCCGTAACCGGCGAGCGTGTATGAGACGAACTATGAGAGTCGAGGAAGCCAGAGAGGTATGTAAGGAAAGAACCTGTTGGAACTCTGTACTCTCTGCCTACCCCGCAAGGGATCTGGCGTGAGGTTATAGATAGATAGATAGATAGATCATATTTTCTTTATTTTACTGATCATAAAAATAATTGCACCAATAAACAATTAAGTAGCCACCAAGATATATTTAATTGCTTCCCAGTACTCTTACAATTCTTTTTAAGACAAACGACGCTCTAAAACTATTTAAAACCTTATCGATTATTTTAATCGGATCGTGTATCGATTTGAATATTATATCGATTATTACGACGCGGGAACGAAGCGTTATCATCGCAACCATAGATTAGAGAACATCGCTCTATTAATTAAAAGTAAAATAAAAAGAAATAAAGCCCATTTCCATTAGCCGGATACGTGTCAATTTATTGTACATGTTAGGAAGGTTGTACATTTGCGATATGTCGGAGAAACAATATTACACGAAGGGAAATTAATAATAATTAAATAAAGGGTGGTTTAGAATCATTCGAAACTAATTAATAATACTTAATCAAATTTGAAATCATTAAATTTTTATTAAACTAAACAGTACTTATGAATAGTAGAGAAGGCTACCACCTAACCTAATTACTTAAGACTACAATCTAAAGTACTTACTTAAGTCTAACACCGTTCAAAACGTCATTCCTTAGAATCCTGGGAAGGTCTTCGCCCTTCTTTTTCTTAATTAATCAGCTGATCGAGTGAACTTATATAAAAAATAATATAAAAACAACTGAAAAAATGTTGTCGAACAAAAGTTATTCAGTTTGACGTATAAATGCAAATATTTCTGACATAATACCTTTCCGTGGCATCCAGTACAATAATAATCAGACATGTCGCTTGTCTATAGACAGCCTAACACGTATAACTTACAGACAAAACATTGCGCCATCTCGCGGTCGACGCCCACATCATCCCACAGATTATTAATTGAAATATCAGCGAAAGTAATCAAGCCTTTCTTAACTATTGTTCTCACGCCTTTCCTTGAGGAAGGCAGAGGAGTATTTCAACTTCTTCGCGATCGGTTCCTCATCTCTGTGGATCGTGACGACTACGGTCAAGTTTTTATATCAGCGCTCTCCATGCTTCCCGACATTCAGCCTGTTCGGTGGCAACTGGAATACTCAAACTTAAATAATTTATTTTGTATAAGCCCTGCGGGGGCACTTATAAATAGTGCAATTGCATTTTTTTTTATCTAGTTTTTCCACTAATCTATCATCGGAATGCGGCCTCCACTGAGAATATCCGGCGAAGAAACCCAGTCTATTTTATTTCATTTTCTTTAGCTTTTTTCCTTTCTACTACTTCTCTTTTCTTTTACGGTGCCAACTGATATTAGTTTTTTTAAGTTGTCTTGTTATATAACACCTACGTATGCCTACGTTAAGATACCGAAGCTGTTCGCGTCCGGATTTATTCTCGATTACACGTGGTCCCTGATTAGTGCTTAATGAACAACTCCTTCACCGGTAGTGCTACGGCTCTAGCTGGTCACCACCCTCCCAGTAAACTCATGCCACCAAGCGACCCAGTCCTGTCCGAGCATGTTTACCGGAGTTGCTCTACGACGAGGCGGGTCCAGTACGATCGTCCCCCGCCGTAATATCTGGCGGGGACTCCCCAACATCAGCAAAGGAGCCATTCGGGGTCGCGGACGCAAGGGTCGGGGGCCTTGAGCGTCCTTCACCAGCGACCCAGAGGAGGAGGTTGCCGTGAGCACCGCGACGGTGCGGGGGGGGGGGAGCTTGTCTCCTCCTCCCGATGGCGGACTCTTCAGAGCGCGGCATGAGAGGGGCACCGGTGAGTTCTATATACGCCCACCCGGAAAATCCTGCATAGGACTTCCGCGAGCCTCGGGGGAAGCTCGCGGAAGTCATATGCAGGATTTTTCCCAAGAACAAAAAAAGGGTCCAGTTCGATCAGACCAATTCGGAACTAGGCTATAACTGAGTCAACGGGCTACATTTTTGGCCCCATGGTCACTTTTCATTAGGTGAGATAGGGGTCAACCACTGACTAATACATTTTTAAACCAATATTGTTCCACTGCTGTGGAAAGGTCTCCTACATTATCTTCCAGACCTATCTGCTTTCAGCCATCTATTTATTTATTTCAGGCACAAAACAGAATACAATCGTTACAAATTCAATATAATTGACTAGATTATATTCCAAAGGATGTGTCCTAATCTACATTAATCACGTGTAAACTTGTAGTATTAATAGATTGCCTACCTAATATTGGTAATATTTATATAATATATTTATATAATGTGGTAGTCCTTAAGCCTAATTGGAGGCCTTCCTTATAGGCCTTGATAAGTTCTAAGATAGGCTACAAACCTGCCTCCGCCATACCGCACTCAATCCTTTTGGGGGAGTATGACCTAATCTCACTTCGATTTGTGAGAGAACGCTGGACAGTATAGGTCATATTATAATTTGGTTTTGATGTCAATTTTATGTGCAGGTGGACGCATACTTGCCTTAAATATAACTTAACCTAACCTACTGCAGTATAACCTAATTTCTCTCACCTCGATCAGTAAGAAAACTCCTTTAAATTTGTGTGAAACATGGGCTCGCGATAAATAACCGACCTATACCTTTCCAGCCCGCGTTTGATTTAGCGCGAGACGATTCGCAGTGAATCCGTTTCTTCTGGACAAGGGCGATTACATTTCTATCTATAACTGCATATAATACGACAAAAAATATTTCAGATAGTGTTAAATGGAAAAACAGTAACCCGTTATTTAGTCTCTTGGCTGATCTTCTCAACGAAGGTAGCGTTCTGATCTTGTTGTAGATAAGGTTGAAAAAAATCGTCAATTTGTAAGTTCCCCGCAGAGTAAACAAGATAAATGATTCGAGTTTGTGTTTCATTGAGTCACAACTTAATTTACAGTACAATGATGTCTATTCAAAGTTAAGTTATAAATAGTTAAAACTCCCACTCATTATGAAAGTTGGCGAAAGTAATGACAACGCATCATTATTCATGAGATGTTAACACCTACTGGCGATTTATAGATTATTATTTTAATTAGAAGTCATCTACATTGTGTCATTATATACTATGTACTAGAGAAGACATCTCGACTAATTTTTTGTAACAAAAGTTTGAGAGCATACACTCTAGCTTACTTTGTGCCAAGTGCTTGCCGATGTGACATGTTCCGATTGCTAAGTTTTATATCAAAAATATACTTTAATGTGCACTTAGATACTGTTTAAACAACTCGAGAAACATATTTTTTTGTTATCGTTGCGTGTTGTGCCTGACGAGCTTGGGGAATTGCTGTTTTTTTTTGTGTTCATGGCATCAATCACGACGACGCGTATATTGCCAATGTCAAGTATTACGAATATTCATTTCTAAATTAATTCAACTCCCTGATGAACTTGATGACATAGATGATTATGAAATTGATGAAATGCCCCACCCTGGATAGTAAAGCGATGGCTACTTTACATACCAATTGCGACGGCCGTTTTGAGGGAAATCGAAAAGGCACGTTTTATCACTTTGTTACAATTACCTTCACTCGTCCACATATAAGAATACATAATGGTTAATATTCCACCAACATTACACATTATAATTCGAAATAACACAAGTTTTGGAAATTAAAACAAATTGACAACATCACTCTTCGATTTCCCGCCAAAAAGCCTAATTGCTGCTTTGTAGAGACAATCTGACCACCGTCTTTGGGGTTCTGGTTTGGGCATGCTCACTATATAATATATTTGCTTGCGGTGGCTGTCTTGCGCGGGTCACTGCCTTCCCTTTAATATGGTCGAGGGGAAGTGATGGTTGTTCCAGTAGTCATACTCGTGGACGGGTGTTGCTCGTGACTGGTCCATCTGGAATCCTTTAGACCCTCATTATAAATCATATCATTAATCTCATATCTTGGTCGTACAGCATCACACTGGAGCTAGATCGTAAACTATTTAATTGTAACCTAAACATTGTATCCACACAATATGATTAAAAAAAATACAAAGGAAAAAAGAAAAAGAGAATTAAATAAAAAAGACAAGCCCGCTGAGTTTCTTCGCCGGATCTTCTCAGTGGAGGCCGCGTTCTGATCTGGTGACAGACCGACTGAGCCGAACGCTGCTTACTCGGGCTGATCGCTAAGAACACCGCGGTCACACAGCGCTGCCAGTGACTCTTTTGTAGCCGTGTGTCATCCATAATGTTAATAAAAGAAACAATTAAATTTAATTGAAAAAGGGCTTCATTTCAAGTACCTAAATACAACCCGCCCCAATCCAAACAATCCGTAAATAAAAACAAGTTATATTCCGTTACATCTTTTGTAACCATAGACACAGTGACAGTTCCCCGCGTTCGCCATATTGGGACTAATTAAAAAAGTAAAGGCCGCGCGCCGGAAACGTCAGTTCTTGTATCGCGTTCGAAATTTGAAAAGATTGACAGCGCGGAATGGCGCCGATTGGATGCGTGCGGGCGACAGCCATCGCGGGAAGACGCGTTCGTATTTGGTTATGATAGATCGGTTTATGCTTATGTGCATTTTAGGAAAAGAAAAAGCCGCGCGAGAAAACGTTGTCACGAAACCTACGAAGATTATTCTTCTGCCAATTTTGGGATGCCCTAAGGCCACTCAAACCGTAGAACAAATACAATGACTAGAAAAATGGATAACTAGCCAGGTGTCAGCTCGAAAATTTTAAATGCTGCAATAACCTTGTATGTCATACAGTAAGAGTCACAGGTAAAAGCTGGACAACCCAAAACTATTCATGGTAGACATTATTGGGGGTAAGCCTTTGTCCTAAAGTGGACGGCTTTGCCACCTTCTGTGGTAGTCGTTGGGCCAAGTTAGAAGCCTAATGTACGGCTTGATAAGTCCCAACAGCAGATGGCCACAAACCTGCCTCCACCGCGCAGTATGCCTGAATTTTCTCCGTTTTTTATGAGAAGGTTTTCACCCAGCTGTGAGACAGTAAAGGCTATTTTATTTCTATAATTCAAAACAATTGTCGCACATTAATCATCTCTACACCATTCCTAGAAGCTCAGATTGGGTGTGAGTTCAAAGTTCGCTCGCTGCGCAGTCGCGTGAATTGCCGCTAATTGTGGTGCGCACGCGACTGCGTTCAGAGTTCACGTACGCAGTTTATAAGCGTGTAGTTAAGTGAACATCGTGATATGCTTGTTATTTTACAGGGTATGTGAGATTGTGAAAGTTTGGAGTGTTATTATCAAACGATAAACAAATTAACAAAAATAACCAATATAGCCCAAGCTATCATGTTCAGTTGAGCAAGTCTTAGCTCCATGGTACCGAAATCATCGAAATTTCAGAAGGAGGACAAACTCACAAACATACGAACACAACACGGACGTGGTAGACTCAGATTATTATGATAGTTTTCACCTAAAAAAATAGTTATTTATTGAACTGCACTTTTGTTTCGGTAAATTACTGGCATCTAAGAAATTTCAAGTGAGATGTCACTACATGACAGTCGCAGAGTTGCCGTTTGCTATCTATATTCCCCGGAGTTTTGGCGGGAAGTCGAAGAGTGATGTCGTCAATTTGTTTTAATTTCCAAAACTTGTGTTATTTCGAATATTAATGTGTAATGTTGCTGGGATATTAACCATTATGTATACTTATATGTGCATGAGTGAAGGCAATTGTAACAAAGTGATAAAACGTGCCTTTTCGATTTCCCTCAAAGCGGCCGTCGCAATTGGTATGTAAAGTATCCATCGCTTTACATCCCATGAATTTGATGAAATACCCCACCGGGTATTTCATCAAATTCATTATCATCGTTTGCATCAAGTTCATCAGGGCGCTGAATTAATTTAGAAAAACACGATTATGCTTCTCACTGGACATTGGCGAAATACACCTAAATTAGTGTGAAGCCGAAGAAGAAGAAATTTACCCAAGATTGACCTAAGCATGAATTTGGACCCAAGTTCTTTTTTTGACACGGGGGAGCGTTCAGAAACCATTTTGTAAGTTTGACATTTCAGGCAATATTAGCCGGAATATACGACAAGGATCTTTTGGCTCATGGATGACACTGACAGGGGGGTTGTTGTGAAATTAAGGTTAACCTTAAGTAAAATTTACCTGCTTCCAAGGAGGTTATTTATTAAGCTCACTAAGATTTTGTTTTTATTCTATATAACTTAAGAAATAAGTGAAACCGACTTCAAAAAGCAAAGAAGAAATATTTGATGTCGGTGCCGGTTAGTGCAGTCGGTTACTTGGCACTGACTACAAATAATTATTTTTGCTTTTTGATGTCTGTGAGAGTGAATTCATTATTATTATTTATGTACCTATGTTATATTATTTTGCTTAGTTCTACAGTAAAGTACCTAATAATAATAATAATAATAGTACACTTTATTGTACACCAGCAAAACATTAAATTACAAACAATTTATAAACAGTAAATAAGTACAAATGGCGGCCTTATTGCTGAAAGCAATTTCTTCCAGGCAACCGTTATAAAATCGGTATTATGGGGATTATATAATACCTACTGTATTATATAATCCCCATAATAACGGAATCTTTACATTCGTGCTGTTTGCCTTTAAGGTGACCACTGGTGTATCTTAATAGTCCAAGGTTCAATACCGATTTTATTAAAAGGGGACCACCTCGAAACTATACTAAATCCAACGCCAAAGGATTCATCAAAATCAGTTCATAAATAAAGACGTTATAAAAAAAAATAGACGAATTCTAACACTCCTCTTTTTTTGAAGTCGGTTAATATTCTGACTATATATATAAATCAATCTACAGATTTGTATTATTTGTCGTTAAGGAGTTCCCTAATGTATCTTTAAAGTCCAAGATACAATACTGATAGAAAAAAATAGGACGACCTTGGATCTATACTGAACCCAATGCAAAAACAATCATCAAAATCGGTCCAGAATTGAGGGAAATATCGGTGCATATACATTAAAAAAAAGCATACATACAGACGAACATAGAACCTTCTCCTTTTTGAAGTCGGTTAAAAATAGGTTATCTCACACTGCTAGAAATGGGCATAGATGTAATTTACACTTAGCCCTCTTTCGCACGGACGCTTTTTCAACGCGCAGGGCCATAGCGCTATACAGCGCTTTAATAAAATGTACTGTTGGACATTTATTTAATTTCAGCGCTTTACTAACGCGCATTGAAAGAGCGCTCTAATGATCGTAGGGTAACAGCTTATTATTAATTTTATTATACTTTGATACCATCTTTAATACTAAACTTATATTTACGAAGTAGTTATGCATTTTGCCAACTAAACCGACGACATGACATCACAAAATCATCGTGTCATAAACTAGCCAGCCAAATAAAGCCTTCACCGCCATTCCTAAGCTACAGAGAACTTTACAAAAGCGGGAACAAGATTACAGACGGGGTCCATTTGCGGCGGCCATATTGCGCGAAACGTCAAACTTACAAAATGGATTCCCGACGTTCCTGTGCTATGCCCGTTGGGATTTCGTTGTCTATGGTTTTATAGTTAAATAAATAAAATACCTTATAATTAGGGTAAGCAGGGGCATTCACTGTATGTACACCTACATTAAACCGTCACGCCTACATCCCCGAAGCAGGGTTGCCAAAATTTAAAAATTACAGATAACTAGCAATACAAATGACCGATGGATTCGAAGATAATCTTAAAAAATATTTTTAAAGAGAGCTTTGAACTTTAAAAAAAGCCTAAAATGGCGCTTTAGGTCAGGTCTGGGAATTAACCAATGGCTGGTTTTATCATAAAAAAAATTAAAATCAATTCGAAATTGAGTTACTTTTGAGCGTATGTGTGTGTGTGAGTGATATACGCTGTTGGCCGAGGGGTCTTTACATCTTCACCGGACAACAGGGCGAACGTGCAACCACTACGCTCGAGCCAGAAGGGCAAAGGGGCAACTAGCTTCAAGGGCGCCTCAAGGAGGAACGGCCGCAATTTGGGCAGTCGCTATGAGGCAGGGCATATACTAGGTGTCTCGCCGTGGTGCTCTGCACCGGACGACGGGCAAGGGATTCTTCGACCTCGCCGGCAAGATCAGTGTCAGATCCTGTGTGCGGTATCTTTATTCGAAAGAAGGAAAGTAAGGGCATTGGGAAGGTCGGTGAGAATATGCCGCGGGCGGCGGTAGCGGCTGATAGGAGTGGAGTCAGTTGCGTAGTCGGCGGTGCCTACGATTAGGGGGTTCTGATGGTTAGATACTTTCCCGAAGGAGCGGGTTGTCGCCTTTTTAATATAGGCCCGAATAGGTTCAAGACCGAGATCGAAATGGAGATCTACATTTCGAGCGTGTATGACGAGATCTTTTTTTTTTAAGCGTAGCCCCACACTAGGATTTATTCCTATATCGTGGATGCGTTTACAAACATTAAATTTTACATACACAAATACCCAGACCGGAACAAATAATTGTGGATCGCACAAAGATTTGTGCCGTGCGGGGATCATATCCGCGACTATTACACAGAGGGCGGAGCGACTCAAGCTCTTAACCACTGCGCTAAATCGATCGGAATGGTTGAGTTACTGTTTGTCTTCACTTCTACTACTATATCAACACGCCAACTCCATCGTTTGTGTTATAATGAAAATGCATTTATAGCAAGTATTGAATACAAAAAAAGAGGTAAAGTTTGTGAGTTTAGATATTTTTACCATTGGAAAGCTACCTTATCCAGAAGTAACATAGGCTATATAACATAGACCCGCTAGGTGGCGCTGTTATACCGGTTTTGAAGTCGCGGGAAACTGCTAGTTTTGTATAAATGCATTTCTTACGGTACGAAGGTTTAATGTTGGTATGAAATAATGAAACGAATTTCTCGAGAAGGGGTGACAGAGAAATGTGCTATATACACCTACAATTTGCAGACCATATTAGATCTCAATATTATAGGTTACCATTGCTATAACACAAGGCACAATTCGGACTGCTATTTAGAATTTTCCTAAAGAAAAAATCACACTTTGTCGACACAGGATTCAAACCGAGGACCTCGTAATGGCCAGCCGCACTATGCACCTCAAGAGCATCGAAGCGAAAAATATTATTCATGCATTCTTTCATAAGAAAACGCTATTATAAGAAAGCGTCATTTTATCGCCCTGCTTCCGAAGAACGGTGAGGCATTTTTTGCGACCGAACATGAATCACGCGCAATCAAGACATAAAAACCGACAGACTTTTAAAATAAAATAGACGAAGAGATATTTATATCATTACGCCAGAACCCTTGCGAGGTAGGCAGAGAATACATTTTTTTTAAACGTAGCCACACTTGGATTCATTGCTGTGTCGTGGGTGCGTTTACAAACATGAAAATACACATACACAAATACCCAGGCGGAAACAAATAATTGTAAGTCACGCACAAATTTGTCCCGTGCAGGAATAGAACCCGCGACTATTCGATGCAGTGCGACGGAGCGGCTTAAGCTCTTAACCACTGCGCCAAAACGCGATACACAGCGATAGTATTTATATAATAATCATGAGCTTCAAAACTTCTAACAGTAGTCGTAAATCTTAATCTTTTATTCTTCGTCTTTACTCTTCAGCCTCAAATCTTCAAAAACCCCTTATCTTGACAAACATCTTACAAACATCACCTCTGTCAACAACAAGTATTACATTACAACTTATATATAAATCATCATGCATAAAGACTTCGTTCAAAACCATCCAAAAAGTCCTCATATCACACCTATATCAGTATTATAAAACTGAGATAAAGCAAGAGAGGCCTGTAAGGAAAGAACCTGTTGGAATTCTTTACTCCTTACCTATCTCGCAGGATGATATAGATTGATACATACTTTATAATGCTACTCATTGTACAGATTGTAATTTCCGTAGTGTTCACTGAGCGGTTTATATTACTTTTATGTCTATCTTATTTTGATAGTCTGAAATAAAAAACATTATTGTTTTGTTATTGACACCGAGAGGATACCAAAGATGTCGGTTAACCGAAGATGGTACTTACAGCAAAAACAAAAATATAAAATAAATATGAAAGAATAAATATATTATATAAAAATACCTTCGAAATAAAGCTTTCTTATTGGAAATAAAAAAATACGGGTACCTGCATATAGATCTATCTATCTTTATCGTCACGCCCAATCCCCTGCGGGGTAGGCAAAGAGTACAGAGTTCCAACAGGTTCTTTCCTTAAAAACCTCTCTGGCTTCCTCCACTCTCATAGTTCGTCTCATACACGCTCGCCGGTTACGGAGACTCTTTACTTGTCCTTAAGATAAGACATATTAATATCGGGGCATATTAATAATTATACTGTATATTAACGTTAAGTCCCAATGTCATGGTGGTAATAGGGGGAGAGGCTATTGCCATTATACCGCGAACAATGCCATACTCAGGACTGAAACTGGCAATTTTTCGGTATAAAAAAACTTAAAAAAAGGGAAACCGACTTCAAAAAGCTTAAAATAAATATTTGAAGTCGGTGTCGGTTGATTCAGTCGGTTACTTGGCACCGACTTCAGATACTTATTTTATGGTTTTTGAAGTCGGATTCCTTTTTTAAAAAAAGTTATTTATTTTACAATTTTAAGTGATGAGTGAATTAATTATTAATATTTATATACTATTATTATATTATTCTACTTAGTTTCACAGTAAGGTACCTACAGGATTGATCTTATACTGAAAATAACTGAATTTACACATTCGTGCTATTTGCCGTCAAGCAGTCCCTGGTATATCTTCTAACTACAAGGTCCAATGCCATTAAAATTAATATGGCACCACCTTGGAGCTATACTGAACCCAATCCAAAAAGAATCATCAAAATCGGTCCACAATTGACGGAATTATAGGTGAACATACATAAAAAAAATACACACAGCAACCTCTTCCTTTTTGAAGCCGATTAAAAACACTTCGATTGATCCACGATTTGCATCCAGGACCCTGTGATCGCTACTCGCATTAAGCCCTTTTAAACCACAAGCATTTTATAAGTATTTGCTGAATACAATTTATCTACATTATTACGTAGTTACAAAATAACGACATAAAATTCTTCTTTCGTAGCTAGTTATGAAAATATAGGAACGAACTGCTGTACAAATGAAGTGCTGTAAGAGCTTTTTTTTAAATGTACCCTTAGCCTTATATTAATTACTTCTTCTTCTTCTTTAAGTTATGGCTTCACACTAATTTTAAGTGTATTTTGCCAGTGTCCAGTCAGAAGCATAATCGTGTTTGTATAAATGAATTCAACTCCCCGATGAACTCGATGACAACGATGATAATGAGATTGATGAAGTACCCCGCCCTGGCTAGTAAAGCGATGGATACTTTACATACCAATTGCAATGGCCGTTTTGAGGGAAATCGAAAAGGCACGTTTTATCACTTTGTTACAATTACCTTCACTCATGCACATATAAATATACATAATGGTTAATATTCCACCAACATTACACATTATTATTCGAAATAACACAAGTTTTGGTAATTAAAACAAATTGATGACAACACTATTCGACTTTCCGCCTAAACTGCCCAATGAATTACTTAGGCTAAGCCCTAGCCTTTTGTTTCATTCCAGCGCTTTATTACCGAGCGTTGAAAATGCTCTCGTGCGAGCACGTGAATATTTAGTTTATAGATAATTACCTTTCATTGCTTCCATAATTCAAAATCTAATATCTTGTCTATGGCAATTAGCCGTCACTTTTCCCGCCAACATGATAGGCGCCACAGGCTGTAGCATCGGGTAACGGTAGCCAACGGATGTAGGTGTTCCCGGGGGCGAAAATAAATTATTATAGACAATTATTTTCATTACAACTCCGACATGTTTATAATTTACTGCGTGCTTTGGAATTTGTGTAAATAAAAATTGCCCGCGTGGGTGTCGGAATTCCTATAGTTAATGGTAGTCCTTAGAAAAGCCCTGTTACTTTTTGTCAAAGCACTAACCGCGGCATCGGCATCAAACGCGGTTATAAAGTCGTCAAATTAATGAATGCAAACATCAAATTTTAATATTAATGCCATATTTATTTTTATCTAAGTGATAAAAATAATGAAATATAACATCATTATCTATTCTCAGTTCCCATGTTTCTTTCCCATGATCGCTCATAACTAAAAAGTAGCCCTTCGTTACTAATCACAAAAAAGTAAAAAGCACTTTATCTATGCTAAGTCACATTCCTACAATGATTTTGAAAAAGAAACACGACGTGCAATGAAAAGCTATCACTCAAATAAAGAACACGGATTCGAAATTTGAAATAAAATGAATTAATGATGTATCGACGCGCCGCTTACAAAGATAACTTTGCGGCTGTAATATTTTGATTAGCTCTATGTAGTAATCAATAACGTGTTACATTTTTAATATGATCATTTTAAAATAAAACCTTATTACTTAAATTCGCAGTTTATTTTACAACGTAATTTTTGTGCAGATTATCTCAATTTTGCATATCGTAAATATACAATAACTTTATAAATAAATGAAAATACAGTAATTTTAGGACATCATTTCAAACTTGAACTTAAATACTTGTATCTAAAGTGCATATTAATTTGAAACATTCATTTTGGGTAACACGGTCGTTGCGTATTTATTTATTCCTTGACTACAACCCGTGTAATTTTAATGATCTTTATAATTTATAAGACATGTAACATTACCTAAAAATTACATTTCTGAGGATTTAAAAAAAGGAAAGTAAATTACCAAATCATATTGCAGCTTCTAAACGACGGTAAATGTAACTTTGTATTTTTGTCATTTCTTGAAAGCAATAAATCATTAGAGTCGTAACAAATGAGGTACATTCATGACCACTTTTGGATTATGATCTCCTGGTACTTGGATATTTTGAACATTATTATATTGGACATTATGACGTACCATTACTACATAAAAAATGACCAGGATAAGTATTTAAAATTACAGTCAAACAAGGATCTTTTGGCCGGCGGCCAAAATCGAAACTAAATTTGTCTACAAGTGAAATGTCACTTCATAACAGTGACAGAGTTGCCGTTTTCCATTAAATTTACCCAAGTTCTTTTTTTATTAAAAACCTGTTAAAATATTTCCCTGGAAGTAGAAAAGTTTTGCTATATACAAGGTGTAACGTAAAGAACGCAAGACCTCAAACACCCCTATTAGACAATTGCTTCACAAATTCAATTCAAAAACCAATTTCCAAATTTCCAGTTTTTACCCTCTTTTAAGCACTTTTGTACCCCAATTACCGATAAAACTTGTACGTGTATGTGTGCGTATTGAGAAATAAATACGTTTAGAAATGCATTCGCAATCTCCGTATTAGTTTAAACCAAGAATAAATTTGTTTGTTATAGCGCACTGGAGGAGTAACAGGATTCAATGCAATTAAAAAAAAATTAAGATACAAAAATATTGTTGAAATCAATTCAGTTATCGATATAGAACAAACCACTTTCAGGTCTTACGTTTATTATGTTACATCTTGTATATGAAAACCCTAATTTCACACCAGCGCCCCCCTGTCAATGTCATCCACGGGCGAAAAATCCTTGTCGTACTATAATGTTCAGCCCACAGTAATCGTAATCTAGCTATCTAAATAATCACGCCAATATCCTTGGGGAGTAGGCAGAGAGCTGAGCGCGGCCACAAACGGCGCGATTGAGCTAGCTACTGACTTAGCGGGACAAATATAAACCACAGACACGAAAAGAAGAAGAGAGTACAGAGTTTCAACTGGTTCCAAAAGAAAGCCAAGTCTGTAAGGAAAGCCTTACAGACTTCTCTGGTTTCCTTCATTTTCTAGCGCCTGCCCAAGCCAAGGCTAGTTGCCCTCTTGCCCTTGGTTTTGAAAAGTTATTTACCAAGTTTTTTTTCGTTTTCTATTACCGTTAATGAATGTTAAAAGACGAATTAGGTGCATGCCCTGAGCTTTTAAAGTTAGTTTATTTCGATTCCTATGACCAATTCAACGAAGGTGTGAATTACTATGTAATCGAACGATCAGTGAGAGTTACCCGCTACTAACTGCAACGCTTAGGGTTGTCGAAGTAAAGAAATAAGTAAATACAGGGACGGGGATTTTTGGCGGGAAAAGAGAGATGGTGTATCGTCCAAAACTCGTTTTTCTTTTTTGATTATTTCTTATCTAATATTATAAAGTAACCGTAACCGGCGAGTGTGTATGAGACGAACTATGAGAGTGGAGGAAGCCAGAGAGGTATCTAAGGAAAGAACCTGTTGGAACCCTGTACTCTCTGCCTACCCCGCGAGGGAGCTGGCGTGATGATATAGATAGATAGATAGATAGAACATTATAAAGAGGTAAAGTTTGTGAGCTTGGATGTTCGGGATAATCTCCGGTACTACTGATCCGATTTTATCTCTAATATTATAAAGAGGTAAAGTTGGTGAGTTTGGATGTTCGGGGTAATCTCCGGCACTACTGATCCGATTTTAATGATTCTTTCACCATTGGAAAGCTACCTTATCCAGAAGTAACATAGGCTATATAACATAGACCGGGTGTGTGGCGCTGTTGTCTACCGGGTACGAAGTCGCGGGAAACTGCTAGTAATATATAATGTTAATGAAATACTTATAATTGTGATATAACAATGCACATGGCATTGTTATATGTGTATAAGTAAAGTTCATTTTATAATATTATATTAATTGACAATGGCAAAAATGGCTCAACTGTGTAAAGTGTGGCACCCAATTACAATTTTAAAAAATAAAAAAAAATCATACGCAGCTCGCTGAAAGGTTATTGCTCGCCCATTCCGATCTCGGCCTCGAACTTATTCGCGCCTTTATTAAAAAGGCGACAACCCGATATTCTGCGAACGCGTCCAATCATAGTAATCCGCTAATCGTAACCCAACTCCTCTCCTATAAGCCGCTACCGCCGTCCGCGGCATGTTCTCACCGACCCTCCCGATGCCCTTACATCCCTTCTTTCGGATACTGATGCCGCACACAGGATCAGACACCGACCTGGCCGGCGAGGTCGAAGAATCCCTTGCCCGCCGGCCGGTGCAGAGCACCACGGCGACACACCTAGTATACGCCCTCCCCCATAGCGACTGCCCAAGCCGAGGCCGTTCCTCCTTGAGGCGCCCTTGAGCTAGTTGCCCCCTTGCCCTTCTGGCTCGAGCGTAGTGGTTTCACGCTCGCCCTCTTGTTCGGTGAAGCTGTAAAGGCCCCGCGGCCAACAGCGTAGATCATTCACACACACACACACACACACACACACACACAAAAGGTTATTGCTCGCGTTCAGTCACGCAATGTGGGTGTACGAAGTACATCCTAGCCACCCCGCTTGGGGAATATAGCTGTCAAGGTCGTAGTTATTATTTTGCTTAAGTAAAATGCGACAGCCCTAACTCCCAGCTCGCTAGAAGAATGTCGCCCGCATTCGGTCACGCATTCCTACTGCGTCGTGACTGCGTTAGCCAATTATTTTGACTTAAATTAACTGTAATTGTCTAGAAAGAGGCTAGCTTAGAAAGTAAAACTGAAGTCTAGAATACTGACCACAAAACCTTATTATTAGAATTATACAAAAAAATCTGCTTAAAACATTATTAACTGAAAAGTGAACATGTTAGATATATACTTTTTTTATTAATTTGTTGAAGATTTTTTAATTTGTTGTTTGTGTTGTAGTTTTAGAATAAAAATAATTATTCTTAGTTTGTAGTTTGAATTAAAATTGTAGCAGAATGATAGGTATATTTTTGGAATTGGATAATCTATATAAAATAATAACGGGTTGATGAATACATCTACTTAGGACAAACCCGTAGTTTCAAAAAGAACGGGCAGGAAACCATGCCCATTAATCTCAAACGTGGCACCTTCGAACAGTGTATCCTGCCCATTATGATATATGCTGCCGAAACCTGGCCGCTCATTAAATACAACTTAAATAAACTACTTGAGAGCCAAAAAGCTATGGAGCGAGCTATGTTAGGTATATCGCTAAGAGACCGTGTTCAAAATATCATAATCCGAGAAAGAACAAAACTTACCGACATAGCTCAAGTGATAGCGGAAAGAAAGTGGAAATGGGCAGGACACATGCCGGAGATCGTACAACAGATGGGGCAAAAGGGTGCTTGAGTTAGGACCGCGAACTGGCCATCGAAATGTAGGAAGACAACCTGCAGTTAAACTGATGACCTGAGGAAGGTGGCCTGAAAGAATTGGATAAAAAAAACGCAAGACCGAAGGGAGTGGAGTGCTATGGAAGAGACACACACAGCATTGGGTGGCTACAAGATGAAAACGATGAATCTAAAATACGAATCAGTTGCTGAATGTATGTAAGCGCATCACTTGCGATCAGTTGGGCCTATTTGGCTAATTTTATTAGGCTATTTTAAAGGACAGGGTTTGTATAAAAGAAAAAGGTTTTAATAATTGTACTGCAAAGTTGGGTTAAAGAATCTGCATTTAAAAAAGTGAGTGAGATCAGAGACAGAAGGTAGTAGGGAGATCTTCAAAAATATTGACAGAATTGACAGATTAGTTCTTCTTCTCCTTCTTCAAGTTATGGCTTCACACTAATTATAAGTGTATTTTGCCAATGTCCAGTGAGATATATAATCGTGTTTGTTTAAATTAAATCGACTCCCCGATGAATTTGATGACAACGGTAATAATAAAATTAATGAAGTACCCCACCCTGGATAGTAAAGCGGTGGATACTTTACATACCAATTGCAACGGCCGTTTTGAGGGAAGTCGAAAAGGCACGTTTTATCACTTTGTTACAATTACCTTCACTCATGCACATATAAGAACACATAATGGTTAATGTTCCACCAACATTACACATTATTAGTCGAAATAACACAAGTTTTTGAAATAAAAACAAATTGACAACATCACTTCGACTTCCCACCAAAACTCGACAGATTAGTTATTTAGTTGCTTAGTCGGTCCTATCTCTATGGTTTCTTATATAGTTTTATCTGTTATCTAAATCCGAAAAAATTGGTATTTTGGTTGTTTTGTGAAAAAAAAAATCATAACATGGTCGTATATATTTTGTTCATTAGTACACCCGTCTGTAAAAGTGAGTGCGTGTGAAGTATCTATGCTATTGGCGGCGGGGTCTTTACAGTTTCCCCGGGTGAGATTAGTACACCCCTGCGAAGCCGGGGCGGACAGCTAATATATCAGCCTCTATTGTCCCACTGCTGGGCAAAGGTCTTCTCTTACAAATCGCGGTGAGAGAGATTAGGTCATACTCCACCACGCGGAGCCAGTGCGGTACGGTGGAGACCGGTTTGTGGCCACCTGCTGTTGGAACTTATTAAGCCCCGTATTGGCTATTTACCAGCGTTTATTTGTAACCTAACCTATAACCAAATACTGCCATAAAATGTGGGTGTACTTGTACACATTTGTCTATATCTTTCAGTATTCAGGCGTTATTACATCACTGGGCACTCCGTGAGAGACAGAAATCATAATAATTATTGTGATTTCTGGAACGGAGCATAGCTACAGGCATTACAAAAATGGCGCCAAAATCGGCATCAGTAACGCACTGTGTGCGTGATGCCAGTGTTCGAATTTTGAAAAATTGTTCGATAGATTTTTTTTTCTATATATGTTTATGGCATCGGAGCGACGCAACTTCGATAGATGTTTATGTTAACGTGAGCGAGCGTGTTCGTACCATGTACTATGTACTTGGGATTACATTTCATTCGGTTTCCACGCGCGCGACGCTCTATTTAGACAAGTAATTCATGTAAGGATTTCTGTGATAAGGGATATTATAGCTATATGACCTAAAATCCCAAACGAATAGTGAAAGTTTTGCAGGGTATGTTACAAATTATTCTAAAACGTTTAAAAGATTATGTAAGGCAGCAAAAGCGCTACATATAAGTAAAAGAATTAAATCTGCAGATGACAAAATTTAGGCCACCTGGAAAATTGTTAATAGTGAAACTGGGAGGTCTAAGCACCGCAGTGTGGAATTTACTCAAGAGACTGCGCGTGGGCTCATTAAGGCAGATAGAGACGTAGCTCAAGAATTCGAATTTTTTTTCACTAATATTCCGGTAGAGACAACAAAATCCTTAAATTGTTCTTCTTTTTTTGCAATTTCTTTTGTTAAAAGCAACATTACTGTTTGTCCGGTGGAGTTCGGGTTTGAGTACACTAATCCCCGGTCTGTTATCAAACTCTTTAATGATTTAAAATTAAAAGTAACTGAAGACTTTTGGGGAATGTCAGTAAAAGATTTTAAAAGCACTTAATCTTTTAAAATCTTACCTAGAGGACAGACAACAGTGTGTTCAAATAAATCTCTAGGCTTTTTAGTTAAAATGGGCGTTCCACAGGGATCGATACTGGGTCCGTTCTTATTTTTAGTTTATATAAATGATCTAACTGAAGTAATTAAAAATCGAGCGAAGATAGTGTTTATTGCTGATGAAACCTCTTTGATTGTTAACAACTTTGACGAAGTAAATGATGCTATTCTTCAACTACATAACTGGTTTACATCCAACAATTTAGTGCTCAATAACAAGAAAACTAAATGTATAAGGTTTTCTTTGCCAAATGTAAAAAGTACTGTACATGATATTATACTGAACAATGAGAAACTTGAGTTCATCAATGATACATCTTTTTTAGGATTACGCTTGACTCCAAGTTACAATGGGGTCCTCATATTGAGAATTTAGGTAAACGGGTTAGCTCCGCTGCCTATGCCGTAAGGAAGATCAGACAACTAACTGATGTGGACACCGCGAGGATAGTCTATTTTAGCTACTTTCATAGTGTCATGTCTTACGGTATATTATTGTGGGGTAGGGCAGCGGACATTGAGTCTGTTTTTATCTTGCGAAAAGGGCTATTAGAGCCATCTATAACTTGAAATATCATGACGATCCCATGTCAATATATTTATAAAAACATTATGTATACTAGAAAAAATTTAGATCTTTTTAATCAGCTAGGTAATAGGCATTGCTATAACACACGACATAGAACGACATGTGTTATAACACGACATAGAAATAAATTAGACGAACCGCAGTTTCGTCTGTCAAAAATTCATACGTCTTTCATGGGGCACTGTGTTAGATTTTATAACAAAATTCCAATTGACGTCACTAAACTTAGTGAAAATAAGTTCAAAGCTTGTGTAAAACGAACACTTTGTAAGCAAGCTTATTATTCAATAGAAGATTATTTAAAAGATTAAAATGCTTGGATAGATGCTATTCCAGCTCCACTTGAGTCATGACAACCTATTCAACTGTTAGTTAGTTAACATTTCCTCTCTTCCTTCTATTAATTTAACACAATATGTTTTTGTAAATGAGGGAACCATGTAGCCATTCTCATAAATAGTATTATTCGCTTTTTTAACTTAGACTCACCTGATGACCAACCTACATTGTTCTCCCATACCCCACAACAGAATGTAGATGAAAAAGTTTGTAATTTCTTATTTTAAAAGAGTAACCGTGGAGTCTTGCCCTTCTTCTCCACAGGAATAACATTCCAAGGTGGCGGTAGAATCTTTGTTACTTTTCTGACGATTCATAAATACTGTAATGGTTTACATGAATAAAAAATATTCTGATTCTGCGTGATTATAATATCGTTGATCTAGTGGCGTAAGGTGCGGGTAACAATTATGTGGTCTTAGTTACAAATCTTAGGTCGTTCAAAGTTTTATTGGGGGATTTCTATAAAAAAAAATTGTCCGATGCCCTTACATCCATTACTTCTTTTCGATACAGATACCGCACACAGGATCAGACACCGACCTCGCCGGCAAGGTCGAAGAATCCCTTGCCCGCCGGCCGGTGCAGAGCACCACGGCGAGACACCTAGTATACGCCCTCCCCCATAGCGACTGCCCAAGCTGAGGCCGTTCCTCCTTGAGGCGCCCTTAAGCTAGTTGCCCCCTTGCCCTTCTGAGGCGAGCGTAGTGGTTGCACGTTCGCCCTCTCGCCCACCGGTGAAGCTGTAAAGGCCCCGCGGCCAACAGCGTAGATCATTCACACACACCCACGTCAGAAAAGTAACAAAATATTTGCTCTAATCATCGAAATGTAAGTAAATACGGTACATTTCTGCCAACGCCACTTAGGGAATACAGGGGTAACGATGTTTATTTATTTTCCTTACTATAAAAATAAAGTACTATAATTTATTTTAAACCCTCAAAGTAACTTAACCGCGAAGATAAACCAATAACAAACTGGAAAGTACCAGGAGCGCATGAAACGTAGGGAGTGTTTGAACTCAGAACATTAGCGGCGGCCGCCCACAATCCGTCTGCGGCCGCCGCGCGGACGGGGCAATAAAGATTAGCCAGTACCATCTACTGAACAAAAGATGGCATTAGTTTCTATGCGCTTTTTGCTTCTTTTTTAATTCGATCGTTTATTTATTAAGTTTTTAGTTTAATCTGAATGTGTAAGAGTTCGGTTTTGTAACGGTGTATTGTAGATAAATGTATTTTCTTTTATGAATGAGTACTAAAACTATAACATCTTGGTGGTGTGCTCACCTTGTAAACATATTTTCGAAATATTTTAATTAATTTACCTAAATTATACACAACATGTTTACTCATCTCATTTGGGCCAAAATAGGTGAGATTTGCACGCCTATCTCTTCCACATAGTGTAAGAGTATATTAATATTTGATTTAAATATATCGTGTTTGATAATAATGCTACTAGATGGCGCTTGTTAAAAATTAACTCGCGCTGCGATTGTTACATCATTATTTATATGAACATCAAGATATGTCCCTACTTCAGATTTTATTTAAAAAATCGGTTCAGTAGTTTTTATGAATTTTTTGGTAATGCCAGTTTCCTATCTGGGATTCTTAGAGCATTGTTTGGTTGTTGTTAAAGATGTGCGACTGCGAATAATCCGTCTATTCGAATCATCTACAACTACTAATTTTCTGATTCGACTTGAACATTAGTAATACACTAATTTTTATATTCGAATGACGACTGTCGACTACTAATTAGTAACTACTAAATCTTCATGAATTATTTGAATAATTCGAATGATTTATAAAGTCGAATGATTCAAATGCAATCATTCGCAGTCGCGCATCGCTAGTTGATGTCTACTAGTGTGAAGAAATGAACAATTTTAATAAAATTATACAAAATCTTAGCATTTCTTACATACGATTTGTGAATCGAACTCGCTTATTTTAAACATTTCTGTACCTACAGTGAAAGGTGATCTTAGATATGGCAAAAGTGCCTCACTGTTTAGATTCGATCATTTGTATTAGTGATGTGTACTGGAGGCAGAATCAGTTTCCGGAGATTTTCGAAAAATTTATAACAATAACCGGAGAGAATCCGGTTGGTAACGACGTAATGAAAGTAATTTACATATACCAAATTGTTCATAGGTAAATAGCAGTAAGTACGTATATCTACCTGATTGCCTATCTTCACGACTTAAGTAACAGTTCTGAGTGGGTTGACTTTTCATTTATACATTCATATAATACTTATTTAATTACGTGTTACGACTTACGACTTATTGTCAAACCTGATAGACAAATAAAACAAAACTTAATAAATTGGTACCTAATTACACATATCTAGGTTTGTCGGGAGTTCTTCTTATTCTTCTTCAAGGTATGGCTTCACACTAATTATAAGTGTATTTTGCCATTCGTGTTTGTTTAAATTAATTCGACTCCCCGATGAATTTGATAACAACGATGATAATCAAATTAATGAAGTACTTACCCTGGATAGTAAAGCGGTGGATACTTTACATACCAATTGCGACGGCGGTTTTGAGGGAAGATGAAATTACACGTTTTATCACTTTTTTACAATTACCTTCACTCATGCACATATAAGAACACATAATGGTTAATATTCCACCAACATTACACATTATTAGTCGAAATAACACAAGTTTTGGGAACTAAAACAAATTGACAACATCACTCTTCGACTTCCCGCCAAAAACTCTGTCTGGAGTTCTTCCTATATGGTAGGCATGTCATTTTAAAATCGATTAATCGAAAAATCGATTTTTTCAAGACTAATAATCATAATCACTTAACCGATGCAGTAGATTGATTCCGAAAGCCGTCGAATCAGATCGATTCACGATTCAATCATAAAGAAGTGGTAATCGAAAATATGACCTAAGTAGGTTGTGTAAATCAGTGATATAAATAACGGCAAAACACGTTTATTGTTAAAAACACAACATTCCAAACATGCGTTTATTTTAAGTCAGGTGTCTTTTTAATAATCTCTAAATTGAACGTATCAAGAAATTATAAAAAGAAGGAACCTAATAAAAAAAAACTCATTCAATTGGCAAATTAATAAGAATCGACTTCGAATCGATTAATTGAGAATCGATTCTTGCGCTTTCGATTTAAATCATGGCTACTATATGGACTAAATTATGGACTAAGGGTGCATTTAAAATACTCTGGGATTTTCAATAATTACCGTTGAAAAACCAGTTCATAGGTTAACCGGTAAATCTCTGGTTTTTATAGAACCGGTTGACATCGCTAATTTGTATCTGAAACAGTGCAAAGAGTCGAATCCCAATATGCCTCATTTGGAACAACTAAATCTTTGAATAATATCTATTCTGGCTAAATTGGGGCCTTAGAATAAATAAAATATTTATTCAAAGACAGTCACAGGCCCAGTCGGCCCACCGACTGAAATCGTCGCGAATTCCTTCTATAACACGGTAAGTTTTCTTTCATCATTCAGACACACACACACACACACACACGGTAAGTTATAGAATGTACGATTGAGATGCAGACACAAATGAAACATTTGTTTTATTACCACTGTATTGTATCTTATAATTCCCTTTCATTATTCATATCACTGAATCTCATAGGTCTATGATACAGCTCGAGTTATAGATATGTATCTATATGTTCACTTTTGATATTTTCGCACAATATGCACACCGTCACGCCTGTATTCACCAATCAGAGGTGTACTGAGTGTAATAGGGGGCGAGCCTATTGCCACATACCGGGCACAATTCCAGACTCCGGACTCGTACTGGGAAGTTTTCGTTAGAAAAACTACACTTGTCCGACCTAGGATTTGTACCCAGGACTTCGTGATCACAAAGCGATGTGCTTTGCCACTAGACCAACGAGGCAGTAACAATATGCATCAGAAAAAAATCCGCTATTTTCAAATCTGCGCCCCAAGTCTGCAATTGTTTACGCGTTTTGTAATTATGGCTACTACAAAAATATCTACAAAGGTACAGAAATAATTCAATTACAATTGTCCCAAAAGTCGTCAATTGTTAAACTATGGAAAACCATCAGAATTATTGAAAGGTACCATAAGAATTGGAAAGCATTGAATTAGTAGATTGAAAACTGTCAAAACTAACAATTATGATGTCAATGATCAACAATTTTATTAAATGCAATAAGGGACTTGGAGCCCTAATCCCCATGTTTCTAAGGGTTAAGATGAAAGTAGATGAACATTTTTCAAAATTAACGATGTGTTAGATGATATACTCGTATTTCCTATTATCACACAGTGAATTAAATTGATTATTCCATTTTTTTGTGCATTAATGTTATCAGCAAGTTTAATAATAGTGCTAAACGATAAAATTAAAAATGTATTAGTGTACACGACGGTCTAACGGTCTAACTCCGCCATTGACGGTCCCAAGCCCGTATAAAAAAGGAGGAGGGCTGACTGATACTAGACCTAGCAGTCGTAAGAGGTCAACGCCGAGTATCGGGCGGCGGTAAATTAACCTGATCAAGACCAAACTGATGAAGATAGGAAATGATCATCATCACCCGCTACTCAGTGATCAACGCACAGACTCGGGGACATTGGCTTCATTGCCCGTGTCAAGAGGTAGAAAGCCTCAATAAAAATCTTCCCTAATCCTACGGTGGAGAACGCGCCTACAGGATGCATGGCTGAGGGTTGTTCAGTCTCTAGCGCCAACCTTGGTGAACCTGGCGAACACCATTGTATCTAGCCTTCTCACAGGAACGGCGTCACCCTGTGAGTGACCACCCTATCGTCCTTACTCGTGGGAATCACATGCAGAATAACGAAAACAAAACCCAAAAAACTTACACACAACAACTCCTTCACAAAGGTCTTTTTGAAACAAGACCAAGATCCTGGTCCTTCAGTGGCAGTACAAACACTGATATGCAATCAGAACATCCAAAACTACATAGCAATTTGGCTGACATCCATACAAGCCAAACACAAAACGTATTCAACAAGCAAACAAACACCCTGTCACCTCACAAGGACAGCTCAGAACAAAGAAAGGATGAAATCCCAAACAATGAATGGCAGCGAGATGAAGTCCCAAGCCAAAAACGTAAAAGACCTGACAGCCCAACTGAAGAAACCAAACGGTCAAACGCCAAAAGAACCGGTTATAAAGTTCCTATACAAAATCAATTTGACATACTCAGCGATGAAGAACCGGTAACTACGAATGTAATCAAAGAGTATATACCAAAACCTGAACCAATTTTCGTAACTGGTATAGTCAACATAGCGCCACTGAGAGAACTCTTAACCAAAGTTGTAGATATAGAAAAGTTAACTATGACTACATTGAGATCAGGTCATATTATTAAGTTAATGCCTGCTGATATTGAAACAACAAATTGTTATTTTTTGTTTTTTTTTTTTCTTTGTCTATGTTTATAGTTCTATTTTAATTTAATTGTGTTTTTTTTGTGTAGTTACAGTGACTTTCTGTTTTAAGCCTTACTTAGTGTTTTTGATGTTAGCTGGCGGGTGATGCAGTAACGCGCGACACCTTGTATTTGAGTTACATTTTTTTTATTTTTTGTTTTTCTTTTATATATATTTAGTTTTATTTTTACATATATATATATATATATATATATATATATATATATATATATATATATACATTTGTTCTTATGATATCAGATAGTGATTCCTTTCATTCCGCCAATGATTCAGTTGCCTCGTGCGATACCAGTTTTTGTTCTTTAGACGATAATCTTGCTAACTTTTTACACGACAAATTCAATCAACAGTTAGGCTACTTGCTAAACGTGTGTCATATCAACGCCCAAAGTATACCTAATCACCACGATAAATTGTATGACACATTTAGCAACAGCAATGTTCACGCCGTCCTGATTTCCGAAACTTGGCTTAAGCCTCAACTTCTGTCAACCACCTATGCTCTTCCTGGCTTCGTTCTCATTCGTAATGACCGCATTGGTAAGGGTGGGGGCGGAGTTGCTATATACCTCCGTAGCGATCTCCCTTACAAAATCGTAGCCATATCCTCCTCAAACTATTCAGCCTCTTCAGAGTTTCTCTTCCTCGAGGTTTGGGTCAAAGGGGTTAAAACCATAGTTGGTGTTATGTATTGTCCTCCCTCTATTGATTATTTCACCGATTTCGAATCGGTACTAGAATCCTTGGGGTCTGATTACGAGCATCACATCATCATGGGCGATTTCAACACTAATCTCCTGGCCACAAGTTCTCCCCGATCCCTTAAACTCCTTCACCTTATTGAGTCAGCTAGCTTGCATATTTTACCTCTTCAAGCCACACATCATAACGTTAATAGTGATGATACCTGGCTCGACCTTATAATAACTTCTAATCCTTCACTCGTTTCCACGCATGGTCAACGTGATGCCTCCGGTTTTTCGCATCATGATCTTATCTTTCTCTCTTATGTCCTAAAGTCCCCGAAACCCCATCCTAAGGTTCTGCACAGGCGTTGCTTTGCTCGAATGGACATTGACAAGCTAACTGGTGACGCATCCGAAATTGACTGGAAGCCAGTCATGAAAGCCGATACGATCGATACAAAGATACACTTGTTTAACAAAGAGGTAATTCAATTGTATGACAATCATGCCCCAATTAAGAAAATAAGGTTGAAGCGCCCACCTGCACCGTGGATGACAAAGGGTATCCGCATGGCGATGAGGAGAAGAAATCGTGCTTTTCGGAAGTTTAAAAAAGAACGTACAGAAGACAATTGGTCTCTTTTTAAAGTTGCAAGGAACAGATGCAATAAGATGATACGTGACGCTAAACGCCGCCATATTCTAAACAATATTACTTCGTCGTCGTCTGCCGACATTTGGAAGTTCCTAGGGACCCTAGGTATTGGCAGAACACGACGTGTAGACCTACCAAAGACATTAAGTTTAGATGATCTTAATTGTCATTTCTCTACTGTTCCTCCTGTAGATCGTCTAACGATTAGTCATACCTTGGCCTACTTGGATGGTCTCAAACGTCCCATTATCAACACTTTCTACTTTTCTCCAGTTGACTCTTGTGAAATCAAGAAAACCATCCTATCCATTAAATCTAAGGCAGCGGGATGTGACAAAATATGTCGCTTTATGATTACAACAGTTCTGGACATTCTTCTCCCTGTAATCACTCACCTTGTCAACTTTTCCTTAAAGTCCGGCACATTTCCATCTCTCTGGCGTAAAGCCTTTGTCCGCCCCCTTCCCAAAATCGCTAACCCGTCCCAAGCTAGCCATTTTCGTCCTATTTCCATTCTTCCTTTTCTTTCAAAAGTGCTCGAGGCCTGCGTTCACAAACAATTGTCGCATTTTATCTACTCTAACAATCTAATTAGTCCTCTTCAATCTGGGTTCAGGCCTGGCCATAGTACCGTCTCTGCTTTACTTAAAGTGACTGATGATATCCGAAGAGGCATGGAGGAAACCAAAGTTACTGTTCTTGTCTTAGTAGATTTCTCTAATGCTTTCAACTCCGTCAGTCACGATGTCCTACTGTCCATACTTTCCTATCGTATGTGCTCACGAGAGTCCCTGGACTGGTTTTCTTCCTATCTTCGGGAGCGTCAGCAGGCTGTTTTGAGTGACGAGTTATCATCAACTTGGCGCTGTTTGGAAACTGGCGTTCCTCAGGGTGGTATACTTTCTCCTCTTCTGTTTTCTATTTTTATTGATCTAATAACCTATGAACTTCAGTGTGCGTATCATCTTTATGCCGATGACCTGCAGCTTTACTCGCAAGACAGTGCCGATCGTATCCCTAACATTGTTGGCAAATTAAACCAGGATTTGGGGGCAATCAAGAACTGGTCTGACAGGTTTGGAGTGACTGTTAACCCGGCTAAGTGTCAAGCCATTCTCGTAGGCAGTTCTAGAACTATTACCAAAATAAATATGGCAACTCTGCCCTCACTCATGTTCAATGGTAAAATCATACCCTTTAGTTCTAGTGTCAAAGATCTCGGCTTGCACATTGATACTACACTCAGCTGGCAAACCCATATCACGGCCGTCGGTCAAAAGGTCACCGGGATGTTGCGATACCTGTATCGGCTTAAAAACTTGCTCCCCTCCAACACTAAAACAATGCTCGTGCAGTCCCTAATCCTACCTATATTCGACTATGGTGATGTGTGCTACTACGACCTGAATGCAGATCATCTCAACAAACTCGACCGTCTTCTTAATAACTGCATTCGATTCATATTTAATTTACGTAAATTTGATCATGTGTCTGAGTATAGATCTCATTTAAGGTGGTTGCCTATTCGCAAGCGCAGAGCTCTACGAGCACTGACAATGCTATTCTCCATTCTTTATTCTCCTGCTTCACCTGATTATCTTTCCTCCCGTTTTCAATATCTATGCTCTAATCACGATAAACTTCTTCGTTCTTCTAATAATCGCCTTCTTCAATGCCCTTCTCACCATTCTAATTTTATTCACTCTTCTTTCTTTGTCCAATCCATCTTACTATGGAACTCACTACCTCTGGATATCAGGATGGCCACAAATCGCTTATCTTTCAAAAGCAAAGTACAGGATTATCTGCACAAAACTTTGGCGGAATCATCTCAATATTAATTTAGTTTATGTATATGTGTACTTATTATTTATATTATTATATGTATACATTATATGTGTATTTATCTGTATATATATTATATCGTTATATATCAGTTCGATATAAAATTTATTCTACTATATATATATTTGTTACATATTTTCCTCTACATTTTTTTGGTTTTATGGTTCTGCACCTACTTCACTCGTTTCTGCATCACCCTAAGGTAGACTGGTAGATAATGCCTTAGGCATTAAGTCCGCCTTTGTACCAATAGTGCAAGAAGAATTAAATAAATAAATAAATAAAACATATAAAACAACAAGGGACAATCTCATTAAAAACAATATCAACCACTACACGTATAAATTAAAGAGCAAGAGGGCATACAGAATAGTTATTAGAGGCTTGCATGCCTCAGAAAACATCGAGATGATTAAAGAAGAACTACAGGCGAAAGGACACCAGATCCGTCAAGTAGTCAACGTATTGCACCGAAAAACAAAAGAAAAGCTACCTCTATACTTTGTCGACCTAGAACCGCAAGCCAATAACAAGAACATATTTAACACAAAATACATCAATCACGTCAAAGTGACAGTTAAGGCACCATACAAGAAAAAAGAAATCCTGCAATGTAAGAGATGCCAAAGATACGGGCACTCTAAAAATCAATGCTTTAGACCCTACCGTTGTGTTAAATGTGGGAATGATCACCCAACAAGTACATGCACTAAACTTCCGGTGACAGATGCAGTGTGCGCAAATTGCCAAGGCAATCACCCGGCGAGCTATAAGGGATGCATAAAATATAAACAATACAAAGAAAAAATTCTCAAGCTAAAACCTACTCCACAACAACAAAAACCACCACACGGGACAGTACTTCCGACACCGAACATACACAACAACGCCAAACCAAAGGATCACCCAAGACCTAGCTATTCTAATGTGCTAAAAAACAAACGAGACAATGACGTTTCTCAACCGCATGGTTCCGCACAGGACAGTCAACAGAGCATAACAAGCTTACTAGACACAATGTTTAACAGATTTCAAGCAATCATGAAAGACATGATGGACAGCATGATGGATCAGATGATCAAACTAATCACACGACTAACAACACAGAGGGCCTAAATATCCGCGTCATCACCTGGAATGCCAATGGGTTGACCGACAGACGAAAAGAACTAGAGCTATTCATGTACAATGAAAATATAGATGTTGCTCTTATATCTGAAACAAGACTAACACCTAGAACACATGTTAAATTTGACAGCTACACAATCTATAGATCTGATCATCCATCGGGCAACTCTCATGGTGGGACTGCAGTCATACTAAAAAATAATATCAAGCATTATCCTCTCGAACCATATAATCTATCTATCTATCTATCTATAACCTCACGCCAGATCCCTTGCGGGGTAGGCAGAGAGTACAGAGTTCCAACAGGTTCTTTCCTTACATACCTCTCTGGCTTCCTGGACTCTCATAGTTCGTCTCATACACGCTCGCCGGTTACGGAGACTCTTGACTTTTCCATCAGATAAGACTCGGTTTATTTGGTCGTGGTAAGATAGTCTAGGTCTTCCCCGGTACCTGCATCCTTCCACTTTCACATTGTATATCTGTTTTGTCATTCTTTCCTCTGGCATTCTTTCTATATGCCCGAACCAACGGAGCATGCCCTTTCTCATCTTTACACCGATACTATCTTTCATACCTACTCGCTGTCTTACTATGCTGTTGCTAATGCGGTCGGTCAGCTTCACTCCGCACATCTTCCGCAGAGCTCGCATTTCTACCGCATTTATCCTACTTTCATTCTCCTTCTTACATACCCAGCTCTCGCTACCATATAACAGCGTTGGGACAAGAACTCCGTTATGTATGGCCAGCTGCGCCTTATGGCTTAAGTGCCGGCTCCCGAGTAGCTTTCCCATCGCACCATTCACTCTGTTCCCTGCACTCGCTCTTCTCTCTATGTCAGCGGTGTATTTTCCATCCTTACTGAAGGCGCATCCAAGATATACAAACTCATTCACTTGCTCCAGCACATCGTTACCAACCACAATCCTTACATTCGTTCTGGTTTCTTCCCTTTCAAAAACCATAATCTTGGTTTTCTTCACATTCAAGTGTAAGCCATTGATCATGCAGTCGTCTTTCATAACTGTGACTAGTGTTTGCAGATCAGTGGCTGTTGGCGCTATTAAAACCGCGTCATCTGCATAAAGTAGATGGTTTACCACTAAGTCACCCATTTGTACACCTTCATTCATCGCTTTCAGTCTTTGAAGACTTTTGTCCAGATATATTATAAACAGTCTAGCGGACAACACGCAACCCTGCTTGACGCCGATTTTAACGTCAAACCAGGGTGACCTGTTACCACCCACCCGTACGCATGCCTTGCAGTCCACATAAGTGGACTGGACGGCTCGCAACAGAGTGCCATCTATACCATACTCTGGCAAAATGTCCCAAAGTCTCTTTCGCACAACTCTGTCAAATGCCTTCTCCAGATCTACAAAACCGCAGAAAACCTTCCGGCCCACTGCCAGATGCTTCTCTACGATGTTGCGGAGTGAGAAGACTTGATCCGAACATCCTCTTCCAGACCTGAAACCCCCTTGTGCCTCGCACAACATTCCATCGGTCTTCACGCGCATTCTCCGTTCAATAATTTTACCATATAAAACAGAAAAAATTCAGGCTGCATCAATTAAAATACAACATAAGAACACTGAGACAACACTGTCTGCAATCTACTGCCCCCCACGACACAAAATCGAAACAGATGAGTTCAAGCAGTTCTTCAACAAACTAGATACAACTTTTGTCTGCGGAGGAGTCTGGAATTCCAAGCATACATTTTGGGGATCAAGATTAATTAACCCAAGAGGTAGACAGTTACATAAAGCCACACAAGACCTTAATCTTAATTGCATCTCACATGGAGAGCCAACTTACTGGCCCGCAGACACCAACAAAATACCTGATCTGTTAGATTTCTATGTTACAAGGAATATTGGACACGAATACTTTAAAATCGAGAAATGTGAAGACCTTTCATCGGATCATACTCCTGTGATCCTGAATCTATATAAACAGGCTGTTCTCATAGTGTCACGTCCATATATCTACAACAAAAACACAAACTGGGATCTATATAGAGACATCATACAAAGTAATATAGACTTAAACATCAAACTAAATACAAACGAGGACATTGAAAAGTGTATCGAAAACTTAAACGAAATTATACACTCAGCAGCATTTGCTTCCACTCCTAAAAATAGAAAAACAAAAACTACTCAAAAAGAATACCCTAAAAATATTATAGAGAAGGTCAAGGAACAACGAAAACTAAGAAAAGAATGGCATAAGACCAGATACCCCTCCGACAAAACAAAGCTTAACAGATCAACAACAGAGCTAAAAAATATGATAAAGGAGTACGAAAACGATTACCTACAACGTCGCTTGTCCCAACTCACCGCCCACAAAGACACCAATTACTCGCTGTGGCGAGCAACTAAGAACTTCAAGCGCCCAAAAGACCATATTCCCCCTTTGAGAAAGTTGGATGGAGGCTGGGCTAGATCTGACGCCGATAAAGCAACAGTATTTGCCGAACACCTAGACAAGGCATTTACGCCACTGCCTTGCACTGACCCACTTAAGGACGATGAGATAGCCGATTACTTACAGATTCCTAGTCAACTATGTTTTCCACTGAAGACTGTAAGTCGTAAGGAAATACACCGCGAGATAAAGTCACTACCAGCCAACAAAACACCGGGATATGATCTATTGGACTCTGTACTTCTGAGTAAACTCCCAAAGAGAGGAATAATTTTCTTAGCGACTGTTTTTAATTCATGTCTGAGACTATCCTACTATCCATTCCAATGTCTCAAGCTCAAGTCGTTATGATCCTTAAACCGGGAAAGCAGCCAGAAGAAGTATCATCTTATAGACCAATTAGTCTCCTTCCCCTTATTGGCAAACTCTTCGAAAAAGTTATCCTAAATAGACAGATCGCAACGCTGAGCAGGATTTAAAAAAAAAAAAAAAAAAAAAGTGTACACCATTGTTATTTAATAGATGAACGCATTTTTAAATAGTGTTTTACATATCACATTTATACTTATATGAATCGACACCACTTCGACACTAAACCAAAGCCACATGTAAATTAAAATCAATTTACATAAAAAGTATGAAAACATGTAATCGTGTCAAACAATATAAGTGTACATTTTAGTTAAGAAAACTACTAAAAGTAATTTCTTGAATATAAATTGAATAATAAATTAGCCCTGTTAGGAAACTGTCCCACCGTTGGGCACGGGCCTCCTCTCAAACTGAGAGGGCTTAGGCCATTGTCCACCACGCTGGCCCAGTGCGGGTTGGCAAACTTCACACACTTCGAGAAACTCTAAGGCATGCTGATCCTGTGTGCGATGTCTGTATCCGAAAGAAGGGATGTAAGGGCATCGGGAGGGTCGGTGAGAACATGGCGCAGGCGACGGTAGCGGCTGATAGGAGGGGAGCTAGGTTCGTAGTCGGCGGCGGCTACGATTAGCCGATTTCTATGAGAAGACGCGTTCGCGAACTATCGGGTTGTCGCCTTTTTAATAAAGGCGCGAATAGGTTCGAGTCCGAGATCATAACTTATCCCAATGGGACGAGTACGATGTAAGATGAGCTATTGAACTAACCAATTTAGCTTACAAAATTTGACCCAAACAACCACACATTGCAAGTTAAAAATAAATAAAATATACAATAGGAGTGGAGGAAGCCAGAGAGGTATGTAAGGATAGAACATTTTGGAACTTTGTACTCTCTGCCTACCCAGCAAGGGATAGAAAGAAAGAAAAACACAACTAAACACAAAAGAATGAAATCAATAACAAATGTAATTAACATGACAAGGAGTAACAATAAAAAAGTAGAAACGCAAAGCAGTGATTGTGTGAGACCCAAAATTGGTCCCTGCCTCAGCTAATGCCGCAGCTGTATTATGCTGGAGCGCTAATCTTCCGGAAGCGTCATATTTCGGTAACATCACGGGCGGTCTCTTTCAGATATATGTATTAAAGTCTAAAACTACTGAGGCATATATATAAAAAGCGCTCGAGCAAACGAGGGGCTAACAAACTAAAATTAAGATTTTGTCTGTGGAAACCCAATCTTTCAAAAAATCTTGTCTGTGGACATTTTGTAGTTTTTTGTGATTTTTTTTTCTATCTATCTATCTATCTATAACCTCACGCCAGATCCCTTGCGGGGTAGGCAGAGAGTACAGAGTTCCAACAGGTTCTTTCCTTACATACCTCTCTGGCTTCCTCGACTCTCATAGTTCGTCTCATACACGCTCGCCGGTTACGGAGACTCTTGACTTTTCCATCAGATAGGACTCGGTTTATTTGGTCGTGGTAAGATAGTCTAGGTCTTCCCCGGTACCTGCATCCTTCCACTTTCACATTGTATATCTGTTTTGTCATTCTTTCCTCTGGCATTCTTTCTATATGCCCGAACCAACGGAGCATGCCCTTTCTCATCTTTACACCGATACTATCTTTCATACCTACTCGCTGTCTTACTATGCTGTTGCTAATGCGGTCGGTCAGCTTCACTCCGCACATCTTCCGCAGAGCTCGCATTTCTACCGCATTTATCCTACTTTCATTCTCCTTCTTACATACCCAGCTCTCGCTACCATATAACAGCGTTGGGACAAGAACTCCGTTATGTATGGCCAGCTGCGCCTTATGGCTTAAGTGCCGGCTCCCGAGTAGCTTTCCCATCGCACCATTCACTCTGTTCCCTGCACTCACTCTTCTCTCTATGTCAGCGGTGTATTTCCCATCCTTACTGAAGGCGCATCCAAGATATACAAACTCATTCACTTGCTCCAGCACATCGTTACCAACCACAATCCTTACATTCGTTCTGGTTTCTTCCCTTTCAAAAACCATAATCTTGGTTTTCTTCACATTCAAGTGTAAGCCATTGATCATGCAGTCGTTTTTCATAACTGTGACTAGTGTTTGCAGATCAGTGGCTGTTGGCGCTATTAAAACCGCGTCATCTGCATAAAGTAGATGGTTTACCACTAAGTCACCCATTTGTACACCTTCATTCATCGCTTTCAGTCTTTGAAGACTTTTGTCCAGATATATTATAAACAGTCTAGCGGACAACACGCAACCCTGCTTGACGCCGATTTTAACGTCAAACCAGGGTGACCTGTTACCACCCACCCGTACGCATGCCTTGCAGTCCACATAAGTGGACTGGACGGCTCGCAACAGAGTGCCATCTATACCATACTCTGGCAAAATGTCCCAAAGTCTCTTTCGCACAACTCTGTCAAATGCCTTCTCCAGATCTACAAAACCGCAGAAAACCTTCCGGCCCACTGCCAGATGCTTCTCTACGATGTTGCGGAGTGAGAAGACTTGATCCGATTTTTTTTTATTATTTGATAATTGGCAGCACCGTTTCGTTTTGCTGTCAATCAATGTCAATCCAAGGTGTGCCCAAGCAAAATGGCGCGTACGACGTGGCAAATCGATAAATCGATAAATCGTGGCATCTGCAATTGTTTGAACGGCTGGACGACTGTGCGATCCGATGTTTACATAAAGTACCCAAACCAAAATGTTCTTGTCGTTATTGAGTGCCTATATGTGAGATCGTGATGATATAGATAGATAGACAATATACAGTATATGTCTTCCAAATCAAAGCAATGATCTATAAACAACAAATGGCGTTTGCAAATCCCCTTCTCAACTAGAAATTAAATAACACTACATTTCATGACGATACATTTGCGAGGATAATCGCATTATGTTAGCCCCGGCCCCCCTGTCCCCCGTCCCCCTCGGGGGTCCGGGGCCCTGCTGACCCCCACTCGGTATCGCGATATGGTTCATTTAATCAATTCGACGTGCTTGTGGCGTTTTTCTACAAGTATATTTTGTGGTTTATGTACTGACGTGAATAGAAGTGTTAAGAAATTAAAATTGGTTCTTTTTTACAACTAAATTTTATTTAATTACAAATGTTTTAGGTTGGTATTTGTCTCTGAAAGGATAGGTGTATGAGTGCAACTACATTTCGCCGACGTATTATCGATCGACGTAGTTCGACAGGCGGTAAGCTTATTTCGGGTTCAAGTGGAAAAAAACGGATATTGCTCGGGACATTACATCATGTCTATGTCTTTCGAAAACTTGTTATGTTTCTTCGGACGACATGGAAATTTCTTTAAAACTTATCTTTACTATTAATAAGAAAAAAATCACTATTTACATTGACTCTACATTTTTTAATTATTATATCGTGAAATAAAACTATTTTTTTTTCGGATTTTATCGCAGTTCCGAGTGCAGGAACATCGGGAACATTAAAATCAAAAATAAACCGCTATAAAATCCGGAAAAAAAAATAGTTTTATTTCATGTGTAATATTCGCTTAAATCTTATAACTTATTATTTCGTGCTATATTTAATTATTTTTCGTTCCATTTTTAGTTATCCTATCACACGGAAATTTATTAATACAGCCGATACCTAATGTTATGGTTTTAGAATAGCTCGTAGGTTGTAAAAATTGTCTCAAATCGCCATAACAAAGCGGGCGAAACGTTAAGAGCAATTTCTTTGACTGATCATAATTAATAAACTAATCCATCATATTACGATGCGCATATAGATTCTTAAAATCCAGTGTTAGTTTGAACTGCACTTGGTGATTACAAAGCATCAATTAGTGTTGTAAAATTGAGCGCTGAAGTCAAGCGTTTAGCGCTGAGTCGACGCTTACGACCGTTAAACCGCGACGACGCGAGCGTTGTAACCGCCGACTCGAGCGGTTTTACAACACTAGCATCGATACGGCCATAATACAAATATCATGGTCCAAAACACTTTTGACATCGCCGGTACCACTTTGACACATCGCATTCGAGTATCGAGTGACACGCGCACCGACGCCGCCGATCCGTCAACAATCGCAAATTGTTATTTATTACGCAATTATACAATTTGTGCGCGAATGTACACACGCTCCAAGTTTGTTTGTGGTACAAATATAATAATAATCAACTTTTATGAAACAGTGTTATCTTAGCTTGTTGACGGCACGATTTTTACAAGAGTTTATTTAGCATGCACTGTTCGTATGGCTGCCTGTCTGTTTCCGGTTCAAAATTTGTTGTTGATCCAGTTTTCAAGCACTTGCGGGAATCCGATTGTGTTGAAAGGACATTGTTCTGCTCCTATACATGATTTGCCCCAGAACCAACAGCAATGAAAAAATACTCGTATGATTTCAAATCACCTATAAATTCTCTTAAGTCATTTATTATTTAACGGACAAGCGGGGGCATCGCAGTATTGCACAATATTTTGAGGTTAAAATTCAATAGCCATTATTACATATGAGGTTATATTGTATGTTGACATTCAGAAAAGACGTCGGCGACTTCGATATAATACTTTGGAATATTCGTTTTAAATTGCAAATTGTCTGTTAGATACCGGTATTAACCATTATTTTAATAAAATAGGTAATAATGATGGCATGGGTCTAATTTTTGTTGGTTCTGGGACAATTTTCGCCAATGTCCTTTAGCATACATTTGTAACTTCGGTGACAGTTCAATAACATGGTACCATATAGCTGTTTTGAAGACGGAGTTGAAAGGCGGTCATAGGAGCATGTCAACTTTACAACATAACCCACTCGTGTTTGGGCTTGTTCGATTTGTCTTGACAAGTACTATAGACCTAGGCGGTGCCAAGTTCTAATGATGGAGCTGGGAGGTGGCCATACTCTTTAACTAAGTGAGGTACCTTCGTTATGTTTTTGCTGTAAAAACTTGTTTTTAAAAAGATTACTTAAATTATCATTTAAAAAAGAGACGGGTTTTCAACTCCATTATTATTATTAACTATTATTTTAAATAATAGTTAATAATAATGTAAATGGAATAATAGTCCTTTTATATATTTATAATAATTGTACTTTTATAAATGGCTACCAATGATATGATAGATATAATATTTGGTGTCAAGTACCACACTTTTCCACAGTAATATTAATTTAACAGACTCTTCATACTTAAAAAATATTTTCTGCTTTATTCTTCTTTAAGTTATGGCTTCACACTATTTTAAGTGTATTTTGCCAGTGTCCAGTGAGTAGCATAATCGTGTTTGTTTAATCAATTCAATTTCTCGATGAACTTGATGACAACGATGATAATGAAATTGATGAATGTACCCCACCCTGGATAGTAAAGCGGCGGATACTTTACATACCAATTGCGACGGTCGTTTTGAAGGAAATCCAAAAGGCACGTTTTATCACTTTGTTACAATTACCTTCACTCATGCACATATAGGAATACATAATGGTTAATATTCCACCAACATTGCACATTATAATTCGATATAACACAAGTTTTGGAAATTAAAACAAATTGACAACATCACTCTTCGATTTCCCGCCAAAAACCCCATTTTCTGCTTTTTAATTCGGCTTTATGGTTTTTGAACGGGAAGAAACCAGAACGAATGCAAGGACTGTTGGTTGGTAACGATGCGCTGAAGCAAGTGAATGAGTTTGTATATCTTGGATGCGCCTTCAGTAAGGATGGGGAATACACCGCTGACATAGAGAGAAGAGTGAGTGCAGGGAACAGGGTGAATGGTGCGATGGGACAGCTACTTGGGAGCCGGCACTTAAGCAAAAAGGCGCAGCTAGCCATACATAACGAAGTTCTTGTCCCGACGCTGTTATATGGTAGCGAGAGCTGGGTATGTAAGGAGAATGAAAGTAGCATAAATGCGGTGGAAATGCGAGTTCTACGTAAGATGTGTGGAGTGAAGCTGACCGACCGTATTCGCAACAGCGTAGTAAGTAAGCAAGAAGGTGTGAAAGATAGTATCGGTGTAAAGATGAGAAAGGGTATGCTCCGTTGGTTCGGGTGTATAGAAAGAATGACAGAAGAAAGAATGAGAAAAACAGATATACAATGCAAAAGTGGAAGGATGTAGGTACCGGGGAATACCTGGACTATAAGATAGTCCAAACCAAATAGACCGAGACTTATCTAAAGGACAAGTCAAGTCTCCGTAACCGGCGAGCGTGTATGAGACGAACTATGAGAGTGGAGGAAGCCAGAGAGGTATGTAAGGAAAGAACCTGTTGCAACTCTGTACACTCTGCCTACACCGCAAGGGATCTGGCGTGATGATATAGATAGATAGGGTGATAGTTCGGCTTGCTATTAAAGTGTTTTATAAGATGTTTTTTAAACTATTGTTTTTAAAGTGAAATCCTTCTAATATTATAAATGTGAAAGTGTGTATGTTTGTTACTCAATCATGCAAAAACAGCTGTACAGATTTGAATGGAATTTGACGTACAGATAGTTTATTACCTGGATTCGCACATAGGATGCTTTTTATCTCTAAATTGTAAGTATGCAATCGCGGACTAAGCCGCGAGCAGGAACTAGTTTAAAATAATTTCATATCAGGGATATTTTTTCATATCAGGCGCTTCTAGCGCTGTGCGACCGCGGTGTTCTTACCGATTACCAAGGTTAAGCAGCGTTCGACTCGGTTGGCCCGAGATGGGTGACCGTTTGTGGCATTTTCATATTCGAGCGTCTCCGTGCTTAAAGGCACGTTAGGCCATTGGTCCTGCAAACGTGTACTGTACGTCCCTACAAATTCCCGACGATGGTCGATCCCAATGTAAAAGAGGGCAAGCTTATTACTACAATAATGGGCACAATTCCAGACTCTGAACTCGGTCTTACCACCATTCTTTATCCTAACAAGGATTGGAACCCGCATTCCCCTGATCCTGAATATGTCATTAACTAATTTTCGGCAAAGATATCAGATGAAGTTTACAGTTAGAGTATGCCCAATTTTTTATAATTTAGCATTTAGTTATCATGTATTACGTAAATACTATAAAAGATACTGATGATACTGATTTTGTAATATAAGTTAGAGTGCATACACTCTAGTCCACTTTATTGCAGGTGTTTGCAACGTGATACGTCCGAGTGCAAAGGTTTTTTTCAAAAAAAACGCCTTCAGGGCACATGAAGGCGTTTTTTTGAGACTATTGTGATGACTGATAGTGGTTTCTTCTTCAGCCGAAAGACGAACTGACTTCACTGCAGGACAAAGGCCTCCCCTAAAGACCGCCACAACGAACGGATTTGTGCTGTACGCATCCAACTTCTACCCGCGACCTTCACCGGTCGATCTTGTAGGGGGCCTACCCACTCCACGTCTACGGTACGTGGTCGCCATTCGAGAACCTTTCTGCCCCAACGGCCGTCAGTTGTCAGAGCGATGTGCCCCGCCCACTGCCACTTAAGTTTATCAATTCTGAGTGCTATGTCAGTGAGCTTCGTCCTCCCGCGGATCTCCTCGTTTCTGATTCAATCCCGCAGGGTAACTCCGAGCATAGCTCTCTCCATCGCCCTTTGGGTGACCTTGAGCCTTCTTATGAGGCCCATCGTAAGCGACCATGTCTCAGTGCCGTAAGTCATCACTAGCAACACACACTGGTCAAAGACTTTTGTCTTGAGACACTGCGGAATTTTGGACGAGAAGATGTTACGTGGCTTCCCGAACGCCGTCCAACCGAGCTGGATTCGACGATTGACCTCTTTCTCGAAGTTGGACCTACCTAATTAGATTCTTTGTCCCAGGTATATATAATCGTCAACAACTTCGAGCGTAGTCTCCAACCTTTATAGAAGTTGGTACTACATGGGCGTTTGACATGATCTTTGTCTTGTCCATGTTCATTACTAGACCTAATTATTGACAGACTCTACTGAGGTCGTCGAGCATGGTACTGAGGTCTTCCAGGGTATCAGCCATGAGCACGATATCATCGGCAAATCCAAGGTGAGAGATGTACTCGCCGTTGATGTTGATACCTGGTCCTCTCCAGTCCTGAAGCTTGAAGACATCTGCCAGCGCGGCGGAGAACAGTTTCGGGGATATATTGTCTCCCCGTCTCACACCATGCTGCAGTTGAATAAGTTTCGAGCTCTGGTCCTAAACCCTCTCAAACTGAGAGGGTTTAGGCCATAGTCCAACACGCTGGCCTAGTGCGGGTTGGCGACTTCTTCGCACTTCACACACCTTCGAGAACTCTTAGGCACGCAGGTTTCCTCACGATGTTTTCCTTCACCGTTGATTCAAGTGATAGTTATTTTTTAATGCCAGTAGTAGTTTAATACATGCCTAGTGGTTAGACCGTTGGACTGCAAAGTCAGAGGTCTCGGGTTCAAACCCAGGTACGCACCTCTGTCTTTTCGAATTTAGTACTTAGCTATGATTAAATATAAGTATTTACACTTTTCTTAACGACTGTACCGAAAATTGACTATGCAATTACAGATTACCCGATTTTAAAGTTATTTCCGATTGTGCATGAAAAAATGCATGAAAATCGTGCAGCTTTTTGTGGCACCTCATAATAGTGGGGTCAATAAACTTTTGGCACGTGAGAACAAATGATTAAACCAAAATAACAACTAAGAGATAATTCTATATTCTAATCAGTATCAAAGAAAATGTTTCTTATGAACAAGGGATCTGGCGTGATGATAGAGATAGATATATCAAAGAAAATATATAAGTTAACAATGATTTTTTTTTTCTAACCTATTGAGTTCCAAAGCTGGGCAAAGGTCCCCCTCCTCCATCGATAAAGCCCTATCCTTGGCCAATGATTAAATAAAAACTTAAAAATAAATATGGCCAAAACTTATTAATCAATACAATACATAAAAACAATATTTCTAGGTGACAAAATATGTATTAGTGCTATGTCTGCGATGAGTACTGATTCTCGAAAATGGAAAAGGTCCACACACGGTCACTCATCTTAGATCGAGCAACCGAATGCTGCTTTACGTTGGCCGCTAAGAACACTGCAGTCCCTTAGGCTTACAACCACCTCTCGTATATTCCCCTTTTAGTAATCTTAAAAGTAAATAGGCGTAGCCTTTGTCTGACATAAATCTGTCTATGTTGAGACCTAAATCTTTTAGCAAATATCACTACAGCTTATGGGAACAGCTGACACTGCAGAACTAATTGATCTACTGATATCAATTTATTGGATCATTTCCTCTAAATTTGTTTTTGGATACTACTAAAATACAAAGACATTGATCTTTTCATAATATTTTAACGAAATTACACCCTTTGGAAACTAACAAATTTAATAAAATAGGTATTCATATAGTTATAAAGACGGGAACACCAAATGGTAATTTTATTGGCAACACTGAATCTCAAATTTATTTTTGGAACTTTAAACCGGTTTCATTTATTTTATTTACTAGTAAATATATGAAAAAACAATAAACTTATGTCTGGAAAGTAGTTCCGCTGGCTGGAGTTGTAGTGATTTTGTAACCACAAATCGCGTTCTTACACCACGCATTTATCTATTTTCTGATTTTTTATTAATATGTACGTGTTATTCGACAGACGTCCGGCAGGCCAATGATTGACAGAAGCTTGTTACATGGCTGCGGGCATATTCTTAGTCGACTTACATTTACGCCGTTACTGCTAATCTAGCTGATCGCTTCTAAGCCGGAAATCCTCTCGGAAGTCAGGAATTCCTATAGCCAGCGCCTTAAACGCACCTCGACGCGAATCTCTTAGAGGAGATCCCAGAGCCACCCTTACACGCCACTTCACAGAAGACTTGCCCGAGATCAGCCTGGATGAGGTCGAGTTCGCCCTTAAACAGCTTAAAAATGGAAAAGCCCCGGGTGATGACGGCGCCACCACTGAGCTTCTGAAGGCAGGAGGTACCCCAGTACTTAAGGAGCTTCGGAAGTTATTTAACACTGTCCTCTACACTGAGAGAACTCCGCAGGCATGGAACAGAAGCATGGTCGTCCTGTTTTTCAAGAAGGGTGACAAAACCCTTTTGAAAAACTATCGACCCATATCACTTCTGAGCCATGTATACAAGCTGTTCTTAAGGGTCATCACGAACCGTCTTGCGCTAAGGCTCGATGAGTTTCAGCCCCCGGAGCAGGCCGGGTTTCGAAGTGGTTACGGCACCATAGACCACATCCACACAGTGCGGCAGATTATACAGAAGACTGCAGAGTATAATCTGCCCATATGTCTAGCCTTCGTGGACTATGAGAAGGCCTTTGACACTGTCGAGACCTGGTCAGTTCTGGACTCCTTGCAACGATGCCAAGTCGATTGGTGATACATCGAGGTGATGACATACCTTTTTGAAGCCGCAACGACCGTCCAAGTACAGAACCAGCGGACTGAAAATATCCACCTGCGCCGCGGAGTACGTCAAGGTGATGTCATATCACCAAAACTGTTCACCAATGTACTGGAGGATATGTTCAAAACTCTGGACTGGAAAGGTCGCGGCATCAATATAAATGGCGCATACATCTCTCACCTGCAGTTTGCAGACGACATCGTCACCATGGCTGAAACGTTGCAAGACCTACAACAGATGCTGGACAGCCTTGCTAATTCGTCTCAGTGAATCGGTCTCTGGATGAACTTAGATTAAACTAAAGTTATGATCAACAAGCATGTTGACCCGGGACCGATCGCCGTAAACGGAGCCTCCCTCGAAGTTATTTCTGAGTATGTAGGGCAGTTGCTCCAACTAGGTAAAAACAACTTCGACAAGGAAGTTAAGAGACTGATACAACTGGGCTGGGCAGCATTTGGAAAACTCCGTCGAGTCTTCTTATCGCCCATACCACAATGCTTAAAAACGAAAGTTTTTAATCAGTGCATCCTACCTGTAATGACATACGGAGCCGAAACGTGGCCACTCACTGTGCGGCTTGTCCACCAGTTCAAGGTCGCTCAGCGAGCTATGGAAAGAGCTATGATCGGAGTCTCTCTTAGGGATCGAATCTGGAACGAAGTTATTCGTCAGAGAACCAAGGTTACGACATAGCTCAGCGAATTAGCAAGCTGAAGTGGTGGGCAGGTCACATATGCCGCAGAACCGATGGCCGTTGGGGCAGACTGGTTCTTGAGTGGAGACCGATTGGCAAACGTAGTGTAGGGCGCCCTGTAGCTAGGTGGGGCGACGATATTCGTAAGGCAGCGGGCAGGGATTGGAGATCCTTCTCCAATCCCTGCCCGCTGCAGCTGAGCTGAAGATCGAGCTCAGTGGCGTGCCATGGGAGAGGCCTACGTCCAGCAGTGGACTAACTAATCTAGTGTTAACAAGATGACGACACTTATCGGTTAAAAAAATTTGACTCTTATTTCACTAAAATATATATCTGAATATATCTGATAATCTGTTGATTTTTCGGCAGCAAAACTATAAAAAAATGCGCTAGAACCAAATCTTAACCGCTGCCTTTCATTTTTTTCGTATTATAATAGTATACAAAACAACTGGATCCATCAATGGAGATGGCTTCATTTGATCCAATTGGACGGTGTACTAGATTATGTTCACCGGCGGAGGTAAAGATTCAGTTTTAGCAGACTCGTGTAGTAGAATTGGGTTATTTCTAAACATATAAATGTATGACTAATTAAAAATGTCATCAATGCCCCTTGACAATCGCATTAATATTATTATCCTAAATTTATCGTAACCAATTGAAAATAGCTGTTTTCCCAGCATACCGTCAACTGACAAGTCTGTCATATAAAATAAGTGTTGCGGTATTCCTTAATGAATTTAATCGACAAATTTATAATAATTGTGTATTAATATATAAATGACTATAATAGAAACAATATGCGTATGTACCATTATAAAAATGTATACTGATCAATTTTAGCTTTTTTAGACACGAAATATTTGCATGCCATGAAGACTATATGTAATATGTACCCATATTTCGCAAATAAAGATATGATTATGATTACTCTTACAGCCCGCTGTTAGTCCAGCGCACCAATTCTACTAAGGAAATTTCGCTAAGACCGAAATTGAAGTACAGCATTTCGCTGTTTTTATCCACTACATAATTACCATTCATTCATATATTATATTAAGTATACATAGTGGATAGCAAAATTGCAATAAATGATTTGAGTATTGAAAACGTTCATCGAAAGCGATCCAGTTTTTTTAATGGAATTGGCGGGCTTGCGGTGAAAATTATATTCTTCGAATATTCTTACTCCTTCCCTATACAATGAAATATTAAATGTCAAAAACAAATCGAATAAAAACATCACTATTGGTTCCCTGTTGGGAGTAATGCAAAGTGGCTATTAGTCTATAGTCTCTGGGGGCGACAGAACGTAGGGGCGGCCACCAAAGATTATGAGAAATTAAGGGCTGTATTACAGAACGAAAGTCAGTCGTGAATGTAGTTATAAAACTAACGTTTTAGTACGAAAATCACGATTGATTTACGTTCTGTAATACGGGCCTAAGTCTCTACGAGACGCACGTTACGCTGCTGTGGTTTATTTAATATTTATAACATGAAGGTAATTTCAATTTCTTTTCTTTGTTTCAGACAAGGCCTGAAACTCCGTCAACTGACAGATGGGCGCCATCTTATCCAAGTAATTTACTCACAAACTGGCGTAATCCAGGACTGCGAGTACGTAGCCCAAGGAAAAACTGCAAGAAACTTCCTAAAAACATTAAGAAAAGAATTGAAATTAGCACTAGACGAAGAAATATACAGATTATTAAATAAACATCAAACAAATTTAGAAAATGAAAAATTTTACCGCCATTTTCGAAATGTCACGTTTAAACTTTTAAAAGATGGCGAACGGCTACCGCTTGACATTTCAGTATGGTTGGATTACGACAGATTAAAAATGGAATGTTTGAAGAGACACGAAGAAATGAAATACATGATGGAGAATAGAAATAAAATAGGGGAAAATTCTATTGCCAGGTAATTTTTGTTTTAATTAATTCATAAAGAACAAAGGTATGCTATAAGGGTATAGTAATTGAGTGGACAGTATTAAAAAAAAATCAATATTGCTTACAGTATTACCATACCCTTACGTGTAAAAATATAGAATATTAAACATATGAACGTCTTGAAAATACAGTCCCATTATTTTATAATTATTTTTTTCCTAAAAAACATTGGGTTATTATGTATTGCGTACAGTACGACAAGGATATTTTAGCCCGTGAATGACGTTAGTGTGAAATTAGGGTTATCATTTTAAAAAGGTAGGTTCGCACGGATACTAATTTAAAAAAGAACTTAGATAAATTTTATAGCATGCGGCAGCTCTTCAACTGTCATGAAGTGACATTTCACTCGATGACAGCGTTAGTTCCGATTTCGGCCGCGGACTAAAAGATCCTTGTATGACTGTTCTAGAGAAGCTAAGTCAAACAAAAAATAGCGCGCTATGTAATGAACGCGGGGATAGCGGGGATGAGTTCTTTAAACGGTATCTCAGTGCACGTGAAAGCATATTTTTGGAATAAAACTTAGCACTCGAAGGTGTCACGTCACTGGAATTACCTGAAACAAAGGGAACAAAAGCGAATACATTCTAGATTACAACCCGATATTTCGCGAACGCATCTTATCATAGAATTCCGCTAATCGTAGCCGCCGCCGACTACGAACCTAACTCCGCTCCTATCAGACGCTACCGCTGTCCGCGGCATGTTCTCACCGACGCTCCCGATGCCCTCACATCCTTTTTTTTGGATACATATACCGCACACAGGATCAGACACCGACCTCGCCGGCGAGAATCCTGAGCGAAGAATCCCTTGCCCGACGGTAGGTGCAAAGCACCACGGCGAGTCAACTAGTATATGCCCTCCCCCCATAGCGAATGCCCAAGCCGAGGCCGTTGCTCCTGGAGGCGCCCTTGAGCTAGTTGCCCCCTTGCCCGTCTGGCTCGAGCGTAGTGGTTGTACGCTCGCCCTCTTGTCCGGTGAAGCTGTAAATGGCCAGCAGCGTAGATCATTCACACACACACACGCACAAAACATTCTAGCTTTTGCTACAAAAATACGTAGAGCATAATAACACAATATGTATTTTTTTAATAGGAACCCACTGATTACACACTTTTTTAATATCTTAAAGAATTGGATAAAACACCATAACGTAGAAAACGATTTGAGTAGGTATAAGAATATTGAGAAAATGAAAAATCATAATTATGGTGCTATTTAGCTATTAACAAAATAAGTACTTAAAGTCAACAAAATTACAAGTCTAGTCTAGTCTAGACTATTGAAACCACAATTGGGTAACTTTTATCTTAAACAACCTCTAAATCAGAAACCAGCCTTATAAAATTCAAGACGTTCATATAAAATAGGTAGTTACGAAAACGGTAATACTTCTTTTTATTATCTGTGTTTGCTAGTACAAATAATCTCTCATAACCATCGATATATAACTTAACAATATAGAATCATGCCATCCCTTCCACGCTACAAGTATAGTAAATAAGAATAAACGTAATATCATGCTTTCTTGATGGTAGAACGTTACGCAGATTATTTGGGCTAGCCCTTTTGTCATTCGAATTCTTTACAGCCAGTCCGTATGATGACCTCTTCATTTTTTTTTAATACCGTTATTGAGACACCGGTATTTTACGAAATATCTTTATAAAAACATTAAACATACTATTATCAATTTAGAAAGTTTGTGTACTATTATCTATAAATCCTTGTCTGTGGCTAACCTATAAATCGAAAGTAGCTAACCACTTTTTAATTTTAAATAATCTTCATTAACCATGTTCATTTTGTTTAATATATAATATTTACATCTTCTCATGTAAAAGAATTTGTTCGATTCTAAACATCTATTAGGCAAGTCGTACGTACCATAACCACCCATTTTCATTTAGAAATGAACATGGCATTATACAATTATCACACACATACTAAGTTTATAACTAAAATAATAAAAAACAGGTCCCGCCGCTCGTTAAGGGAGAATTTCATACTGCCGGGGACAAAATGGTGTGGAGCTGGTCAAGTCGCGACTCAGTATTCGGAATTGGGACTGGAAACGAACGAAGACAAGTGCTGTAGAGCACACGACCATTGCAGGCTCAATATTGGGATGTTCAAGAGACGTTTTGGATATTTCAACTTTAGGCCTTACACTATTTCGCACTGTAGGTGCGATAGGAGGTTAGTTTATTTTTTGTATTTTTTTTTTTGGATTGGGCCATTTTTATTGGGCAACTTTATAGCACATAGTTTTTTTTATTTGGCGGATTTGACGGGTTAATTTTTTTCAAGTCTGAATTTGACAGATAACTTTTTTTTAATTGAAAAGGGCAAAATCTAATGGGGTTGATTTAGTCTGGATGAGTTTTTATTATTTCAATATTTCAGCAATTTTTGGGTGTGTTCGGTTTTTATAAGCACTGGAGTGGTGTATACTTGACGGACTGTTTTTTTAAATTACAAATAGGTAAGGGCAAAAAGAGGGCTTGATATTTTTTTATTATAATATTTAAAAAAAGTTTAGGTGTGACAGATTGTATTTTTTGTTGGGCACTGGAGTGGGCTATGTTTGCTTTATTATTTTATTCTTAGTTTTGATTGCGGCGGATGTTTCGATTATTTCAACATGAGTGGGGCCTAACAATAATATGAGTTTTGAGACATTTCGTTTTAATTATAGTAATTGAAATTTAATAAATAAATTATTTTGCATTATAGAAGCGTCAATCAATTTTATGTTCAGCCAAGTACTAATAATATAAACTACCTAAATATATTCACCTTCCATAGCTTCTATTTCCTTTAAGTTTTGTTTTGTTTTTCTATGGTAATAATATTTTTGGTGGTGGCCTTTTGTGTAATGACATACGTATGACGAACATTATTTTTCCTCCCATCCATCCATATCATCACACCCGATCCCATGCGAGGTAGGCAAAGAGTACAGAGTTCCAACAGGTCCACATTATTTTTAATTTCATGAAAGGTGACACAAAATATGCTAAATATTCAATCATATCAATATTCTAACTGGATCATTAAGTACAAATAAAAATAATTAACAGCTAACAATAAAAAACAAAGATCCAAATGAAAAAATCCAAATCCAACATCAAGAATTCCAAAACTCAAAGAAAATAATACAGATTATTACGTCAATTAGTGCCTAATTTAAAAATTTAAAAATAATCACCTCTACTAACATAACCGTAATAAATAATAATAAAGAAAACCTTTATTTACAATATCCATTGAACTTTACCTATAACTTTTCCTACTAACACTAAGAACAAAACGAGCAATGCAATCTAATCATTCTATACAAACGTTAAAATAATTTAATTTTGAGGCATTAAATAATGTTTACACACATTATAAAATAAACTTTAACTACAAATAATCAAAGTCTATTTTTGGCCGAAAAATATATCGATATTATTTGAATAGAAACTTTATAGATATACAGACACAGGCCAAAATAAACCCTAACTGTGAAGACACAAAGTTAAAGCATAAAGAATAGTGTCATTATGTTGGCATTAGACCACGTTACTTACAGTCTAAAATTAACTTTAATGATATAAACATAACGCCTACTATCCTAAATATTATTTTAAGGGTTGATAGGTTATTGAAAAACATTAACCAAGGCAGTTTATCATACAGTTTTATGTCCCATTTCACTCAAGAGTCCTTAAGGAATATCCTATTACCGAGCTAATTAAGATTGGATAAGGTATAATTTGATTATTGAGTTATTTATTTTATGTTTTTATATTTAATGGATTTTTGTCAAACTGGTTGACGTTACAAAGAAACCGCGGGAATGTCGCATGCATTTTTTTTTCCTTTTATTAGACTAAAGATATGCAGCTATCCATTCGATTGGTCCAATCTCTTTAAGTTATGGCTTCACACTAATTTGAAGTAGGTCAAATATTTAGGGGTCACCCTGAACAGTACCATGTCCTTCGGCCCGCACATCAAGCGGGTCCGTCACCGAGCATCCTTCGTGCTCGGTCGACTCCATCCGTTAATCTGCAAGCGGAGTAAAATGTCCCTTAGAAATAAGGTGACGCTTTACAAAACTTGCGTTCGTCCCATCATGACTTATGCGTCTGCTGTGTTCGGGCATTCGGCCCCCTCGCACATCGACAGACTTCAAGCGGTTCAAAACCGCTTCCTCCGTAAAGCCGTAGGAGCCCCATGGTTCGTACGGAACGTCGACCTCCACTCCGATCTAGGTCTCGAACCTATCCGCGCCTTTATTAAAAAGGCGTCAACACGTCACTTCGCGAACGCATCTACCCATGCGAATCCGTTAATCGTAGCCACCGCCGACTACGACCTCCCTCATGACCCCTGCCGCTACCGCCGGCCGAGACATGTTCTCACCGACCCCCCCGATGCTTTGTCATCCCTTCTTTCCGCTCAGAATACGAGCGACGACGAAGTAGACGCAGACGTAGTAGTAGACCCCTCCCATAGCCGGCGGTTGACCGGTGCGCTTAGTAGTGCACCCGTCCCCCTACAGCGACTGTCTCAACCGAGGGCGCCTCTTCGAGGCGCCCTCGAGTATGTCGCCTCTTGCCCTTCTGGCTGGCTGGAGCGTAGTGGTTGCACGCTCGCCTTTAAAATCCGGTGAAGCTGTAGAGGCCTCGAGGCCAACAGCGTAGGTCATTCACACACACACACACACACTAATTTGAAGTGTATTTTGCCAGTGTCCAGTGAGATGCATAATCGTGTTTATATAAATTAAATCAAGTCCCCGATGAACTTGATGACAACGATAATAACGAAATTGATGAAGCACCCCACCCTGGATAGTAAAGCGATGGATACTTTACATACCAATTGAAACGGCCGTTTTAAGGGAAATCAAAAAGGCACGTTTTATCACTTTGTTACAATTGCCTTCACTCATGCACACATAAGAATACATAATGGTTAATATTCCACCAACATTACACATTATTATTCGAAATAACACAAGTTTTGGAAATTAAGACAAATTGACAACATTATTCTTCGACTTCCCGCCAAAACTCTTCTCCCACAAATCGAGGTGAGAGAGATTAGGTCAACCTCCACCACGCGGACCCAGTACGGTACGGTCTAGGCAGGTTTGGAATGGAGAAGCTAGAATATGAAAATACCACAAACGGTCACCCATCTCAGACCGACCGACCTGAACTCTGCTTAACCTTGGTGATCGCTAAAACACCACGGTTAGAGCACTACGAATGCCTCATAACCAATTAACTACATTCAAATATAAAACGCAATAAAGCCGTAAACGCATTGATCCATAGATCATTCACAGCCGTTGGCAACGATCTATAGATCTTTATAGCGCACTTAGTGATCTATGAGGGATTTACAACTTTGTTCGAACCACATTTTATGGTTATTATTTTATTTATACATAGACTATTTAGAAGATAGACCGAACTAGATCAGCGTGATTTGAATTTAAGAATCTTACAGCCAGCCCCGGATCTAGGGGGGGGGGGCAAAATCCCGGGTCAACAATTTCATGTAACACAAATGAAAAAGTTATTAGGTAATAGATTATAAAAAGTACACATTTATTAAATGGTTCTTATTGTCCCATTCACGAAAAATGCCAACCATTATATATTTGTGAGTTGTTTAAGTAACTTATCTCAAACGCTGGAGAGAGAGCCGCCACTATCCCGTTTCTGCCCCGTTTAGAAAAAATGCTGGAGGGCTGCTTACAGCCCGTAACGGATCTTACAGCATCGATAGTCTGTGGGATCGGCCACAATCGTAATGTTGGTGGGTTGGTTTGTTCCAGTGGTTAAAAGCTTAAACTGTTCCCCTACTGGAATAAACTGCGGATTCAATTCCCACACCGGACATCTTTGTGTGACCCACAAATATTTTTTTCGGTCGGAGGGTTTGTGCATGTGGATTTCGTGTTTGTAAACGTACCCACGACATAGGAATAAACCCTAGTGTGCGACTCCATTATTCAAAAAAAAAAGTAAGAAATTTGATATCAGAGAGGACGTTCACATTTAAACATTCAAACACGTTAAACATTCAATTGTCATATTAAAAAAAAACTTTTTTCGTTCCAATTGCGTTTACGTTATGCCATTGTACAAAGTTTACGAATATTCATTTCTAAATTAATACAACTCCCTAATGAACTTGATGATAATGAAATTGATAAAGTGCCCCACCCTGGATAGTAAAGTGATGGCCGTTTTGAGGGAAATCGAAAAGGCACGTTTTATCACTTTGTTACAATTACCTTCACTCATGCACATATAGGAATACATAATGGTTAATATTCCACCAACATTACACATTATAATTCGCAATTACACAAGTTCTGGAAAATAAAACAAATTGACAACATCACTCGTCGGTTTCCCGCCAAAAAAAAACCCTTATGTATCTTATGTACAATAAATACATGACTTGTAAAAAAAATATCGGTCGCTAATTTTTTATTACATAACACTGCGCAGTTTATACACTCAGCCAATGTTACACCACTTATACTGTTCTAACGTGCTGTTTGCGTTTAATATATTTTTTCAATAGGTGTTGTCTATCTTATTTTTATTATCCAAGTTTACTGAACCATAAACATGCCGGTGGTCCATTTATTTTAACACCAAAGGGTTTGAATTATGTAATATTTAAATGAAAACACGGAAGAGGTCATAATGTTGGACTGGCATTGATATTGTCTGTGCCCGGTTAAAAAACAAGTAAAAAGATAGAGCTTGGGCCCTACGGTTAAAGAGCCTCTTTGGGTAGGATTTAACGGAAATTTTTTATAAATGTGATTAACAATGCTGAAGTCGCGACAAATACAAATTTCTAAACTAAAAAGAAATACAAAAAAAGGCTAGAGCTCTCCATTGATTACCTTGGAATATTGGCATGTCAACGCCATAGAATCAAAATACCATAGTGTAACGGGAGCTTAGAATAAGAACGGAAGTATACTATGTACGCCCTCTGTAATTTTGTATATCTTTCTGAGTTTTACAGACGTTATTTTACACAAATAAGTTAACACAATAATGTGTAAACGAAAACATAGTAAAACAATTTTAGTAGGTATATTAGTAAAGTTAAAAATCGCGTACACAGACCAAAACGCGAAACAATGGACCTCCTCCGAGTTCCTGGCACAAAATGGTGCGGGAAAGGATTCTCGGCGACGAGGTACTCACAGCTCGGCGGCTACACGAGAACTGACCGATGTTGCCGCGTGCACGACCTAAGGTGCCCTTTCTGGATCGGCGGCATGGAGAAGAAATACGGACTCTACAATTGGAGGGTCAACACCCTTATGCATTGTCGGTGCGATGAAAGGTTTGTATTAATATCTGGCTGTAGGTGATATCGATGTCGTTGCACGATTGTTAAGAAAAACAGTAGTTAAGCGACATTTTGGCTTTACTAAGATTTTGGGCGCCATATTTGTTGTGATTGGCAGCTGTCAGATTTTTTTTTAAATAGAATTTAGAAACCTTGTTATTTTAATTTAGCATAGTCGATGTCGTACACGGTTGTAAAAAAAAATATTTGAACGTCAAAATGGCGGGATCATAACATATTGTATAAAAATCTAATTACCAGTATTTAGTACCAAATTGGTACTATTTGGTACCTATATTAAAAAATAAGTACTTCAATGTGCTTGAAGATATTCAATAATAATAGTGATCCCGCCATCTTGACGCGTCAAGATAGCGGGATCAAGACTATAAGTGCAAAAATAATGATCGTACCAATATACTGTCTATACGAAGATTTAGTACCTGAATTGGTACCTTCAAAAGTAATCGCTTTATATTCAATACTGTTACCGTTTTTAATTAAATCGATTTTTTTATCACTATTATTATTGAATATCTTCAAGCACATTGAAGTATTTATATAAATTATTAATATTATATAAATTTGGTACTAAATACAGGTAATTAGATTTTCAAAAAATAAGTTATGATCCCGCCAGTTTGACGTTTACAGAATATTGTAGGCGCTATTTCTGTTGTGATTTGACTGTCAGGGGTGGTAATATAATCTCTCTAGTACTATCAGTACTCAGTGTAATCTTTCTTGACCGTTACAAAGAGACGGAGTTATATAGTGCATTAATTTAAATTGCATGATGGTTTGTAGATTGTAATAAAATAGTTTAAGTACTCCATTTAGGTATCAACTTGTTTTGTCTCTACTTAAGTCGTTTTTAAAAAAAACTTGAAACAGATATTTTATATTTACCTATCTGACAAGTTGTCTCTACACAGCGAAGCACGAATGGATTCTTACAAAACTATTAAAAAATATCCTCTGCACGCGCTGATAATTTGGTTAAAATAAACTCTTCTTCTACTTCTTCTTTAAGTTATGGCTTCACACTAATTTAAGTGTATTATACCAATGTCCAGTGAGATGGATAATTGTGTTTTTCTAAATTAATTTAGCTCCCCGATGAACTTGATGAGAACGATGGCAATGGACTTGACGAAGTACCCCACCCTGGATAGTAATGCGGTGGATACATTACATACCAATTGCGATGACCGTTTTGAGGGAAATCTAAAAGGCACGTTTTATCACTTTGTTACAATTACCTTTACTCATGCACATATAAGAATACATAATGGTTAATATTCCACCAACATTACACATTATTATTCTAAATAACACAAGTTTTGGAAATTAAAACAAATAGACGACATCACTCTTCGACTTCCCGCCAAAAAAAACGTTTCTATACATTATTAATGTAGTTTAAAAATAAACCATCTTGTTTTTAAAAATATACGAAGCTATTATTTATGGTACCTTTATGCTACATTATTTCCTTAGTTTTTTCATTTTATTACAGCATTTAACATTCATTGATGTAATCTTAGGATGTAATTTAGTTTTCTTATCTTATTTATGCTCCACTAAGTTCAATTTTAAAACGATACTTTTGCAACCCAGTCACCCTTAGCAAATCGTTCTTCGTCTAGCCGACGTTGTTTTAAAAAACGAAGCATGGCGTAGTTATATAGCTATGAATTTCGTTTCAAGAATGCGATAATTTTACGGCAGATATGTATTTCTTATTCGTTTTAATCCAGTCGCTTTGGTATACTATTTATGCGGAACATAAAAGTAAAATGAAAAACAAATTAAATGTAGGTAAGGTACTGACAAGAACACGTAAATTAAAGCTTGAAAATTAAATATAATCTTCTTGTGAGGTAAGGATAGGTCACTGTAAGAGATATTGGGTAAGTATTAGCCAATATCTCGCAAAAAGCTTAATTTACTTCTTAAGTATGTATACCTACCTATATAATAATTTCTGTTGGTTAATGGTTAAGCCTTAAAATTCTATATTACATCAAAACGCAAAGAATTCGAAAAAAATGAAAGCATGATCAAACTCAAATCTAACACGGGCTATGTACTGGCCCTATTTCTTAAAAACTAAAGCTCATAGACAAACCTACCATGAAGGTTTGTACACAAAAAAATAAACATGTCCCCAAATCGCCGTGGCACATTAATAGAGCCATTTCCTCACCGCGAGGACGCGCTGACACTGGGACCTACAGAATTAATGGTTTATAAGGAAATAAATAAAAATAAAAGTTACATCACCACATCTATGGAAAGCGGTTCGGGGATCGGACAGAGAAATCAGAAGAGAAGCCTTAATACATTTTTTTAATAGGTTTTTTTTATTTGACATATAGGTGACTTGCCCGCCGAGGAACCTGGCGTGATGATATAGATAGAGATTGAAATAAATGTACTGAATTTGATTATAATGTTTGGTTTCTAAATAAGCAAAGACCTTAATTGCATCAATGTTTATTTTATAAATAAGGAATTAGTTCGGAAATAAGTAATATTAATCATCACACGCCAACAAACAATATTAAACATTTTTAAATTATGTGCCTCATCTAAACATTTACCTAAACACTTTTTCATAGAAGAACTTTTCTCTTCATTTTCTTTCCTTTCAAATTAAATAATATTTTTTAAGGCAGATGTCCCTTAAAACGTAACTTCTTGCATTAGCGCTCCCGCTATTAATTTCCTTGTAAAAATAAACCATTTTAATACCCAAACCTAGATGCCTAAGTTAACAACAACAAAAAAATATCTATGAGGTATAATGAGATACTTAAGGAAAGAACCTGTTGGAACTCTACTTCGCCAGGGATCTGGCGTGATGATATAGATTAATAGATAGAAAAAATACCCATCCCAACGTCTCCACGTCTTTATTGTCCCAAATAAAATCATAAAAAATAGCTTGCCGATAGAATCTCTAGCTCCTAATTGGTGCTCATAAATATGCGCACACGCCGCTATCTCTGTCTGTCTGTTTGTTGCTCCGTAGATACGTACAGGACGAGATAAAATTCACCTTTATTACTCAATTATAATACCACCATTTTTTAATATCAATAAAAGGATGCGTTCTTTGGGATGGATTGATATATTTTAAATTTCTACCTAAAAGGAGATAATAGTCCGCTTTTTTAGAATGTTTTTTTTTTTGTACAGGTTATGGCTTTAAGGCGTTTGCGGACGAAATGAGGATACTAAATGCTGGAATATGATTAGTCTATAAACAATATTATAATTTCCACGGTCAGTGATGACAGACATAAGTTATTGATCATTTTCAGTTTTACAAATCCTATCTACAATGTTGTTTTGAATCAAATCCATCATAAAAAATCTTTGAGAAATATTTAAATATTTTTCCTATATTTGGTTTCGACAACGTTCTTTTAGTAAATTAAAAGTAATTACAGATTGTAAAAAATTAAAATGATCAGCGACTAATGACTGGCACAGTCATTAGTCGCTGATCATTTTAATTTTTTACAATAGAATGACTGACAATCCCATTACTAAATTATCATCATAAATAATTATATCCCATTATTAAATAATGGGCCATAACATCTGGTTTGGGTATCCATTCGGACTAGACTAATTAATAGAGTCAATTGTTGGGGAGATGAAGAACAAATACAGGATTACTAGTAAAACACTAATAACCTCGCAGGGTCGTATTATTAACATGTAAAATCACTTACATGTAAAATCACTTTTGTTGTGAGACTTTTTAATTTTACCAAAATAATTAGATGTTTTAAAGAAAAAAATTGTAAACACTGAACAAAATGTGTGGAACAGCAGATTTTATTTTTCCAAAATAAAAAAAATCTCAGAAAGAAATTGTAATGTTTGTTACTCCTGTGAGGTTATTGGTGTCATAAAAGTATCTCTGATAGCTGTAAAAATACGCTCATAAAAAAAAAAACAATTAAAATACCCTACAGAACCATACTATTCTTTTTCGACTAGCCGAAAAACTAAACCATTTTTTCTGTACCTCTTAATAATACGTCGAAAAAGGACAATCATAGCTATTTTAACTAGGTGTTTATCGCTATCGATTGTCCAAAAAGGATTCTTTTTTACAATCGAACACCTATCACGAATCTGCTTTACCTTTGAAAAAGCATATTGTCACTTTCACACATATTCGATAAGCCTGTGGTGGGAGCGAGATGGTGTGCATTGTCGATGGTATAAGTAACGTTGGGAGGAAGGCAAAGTTAGATCCAAACACCAGATCGGCGATCGGTCCGATTGATACAATTGATGTTAGTCCGTTCGTGTTACTTTCAAAATTCTGTTAGGGTACCGTGATTTTAGGTGGAAAATTAAATAATTAGACCTTTTCGAATGGTTTTGACTACTAACGCCTTCGAAAATTTGACAACCGTAGCGACCTTTTTTCGAAGAAATTGGTTTTGCAGTTTCGCTAGTCCTAGTCATATTAAATCACAAATTGGGTGACACCTAGTCAAGTAATAAACACTATTAAAACCCTACTAATAATATTATAAATGAGAATGTTTGTATGTTTATTAATCAGTCACGCAAAAACTGCTTAACGGATTTGGATGAAAATTGGCACACAGGCTATTGCGGAAAAACGTTAACGCGGGCGAAGTCACGGGCAGAAACTAGTTCTTAATACTATTAAGAATATTATCGCAAACACGCGGATTTTGAACAGTAATAAAGATAAACCAATCTGAAACTGTTAGGAAAAGACATCTCAATTATCGGGGTAAAGGGAAAAGTTAAACTCTATCACACAGACTCAGCGCAGTGGAGGCAGATTTGTGGCCGCCTGCTGTTGTAACTTATCAAGCCGTCCACAAAGCCTCTAATTTGGCTTAACGTGTCTAACCAGGACCAAAGGCACAACGTGCCTTCCGAACCACAGAGACGCTTGTATACGAATATGCTACAAACAGCCACCCACCCCAGTATGACCGAGCCGAACGCCACGCTTGTTTACTGCTAAGAACGCCACATTTCCGCAAAGCTTCCAACGCTTATTTTAGTGCTGCTTAAATAGCTAAGCGGGCGTTCGCACGGATGCTTTTTCTACGCGCGGTGTTGAAGCGCTGTACAGCGGTTTCACAGAAATGTACGCTCTACCATTTTTTCATTCGAGCGCTTTACAAACGCGCATTGAAAAAGCGTCCGTGCGAACGCCCGCTAATGCTTATTGGGATATTATGTTTATTTATGTCATGACTCATGTATTAGTTAAAAAATAATCAAAGCAATAAACACACCGTCACGTCTATATTCTCTAAGTTGGTGTGGCAGAGGTTTACTGTGTAAACCCACAAATCTTCGATGATGTAAGGTTCTATTAATTAGTAGACATATCATTGACACAGAACATCGAATACAAAATTCATTAACATTAAAGTAAGCACTAAATCGATTTTTCTCCACAAATCATCATGTTTCCACTTCTTTGCTCGCGCTTCTCGCCAACCGGCCGTTTAGACAACTTGACGTGACGCCGCCATTTTCTCCACCGTTCGAATTTCGAAAATCGCGTACGGCTCAATGGACGGGTAATGGCGCGGAAAGCATAGACTAAACAGGTGTCCGCAACTTCCTCCGTGGAGTTCAGTTTATTTTGAGTCTGTGCTAAAATTGTAAATTATTTGCGGATTTTATTAAGGAAGAAACGATTGTTAAGTTTCTTCTACAGTAATTAATCTCTGAGGGGTGGGCAGAGTATAGACAGAAAAGACATAAGAACACCTTTTTATTTCACCAAAGCGTTTCGAATCTCAATTTGACAGCTACTAAACCCGTTTTCATTCTTCAGGTACTTTTATGTCTTTTAAACATAAGCCATTTTCTGACCATATTTTCCTTCTTCGACTATCATAAAGAACACAAAACCTCTTTCTGTGTTCTGTAATACAGACTTCACCTCCGTTAATGTTGTTTAGTTCAAACGCAAGGACTCCTTAAATATTAGCGAAAACAATTCATAAGTCATACTGTGCGCTCTAGAATCTTCATAAAGTTAACACAAACGCTTACACGCACATTACGTCGTCTCATCGTCGAAAGCCGCTAAATTTCTTTCCCGCCTAAACCTCTGTCAAAAAACTGTCATCGCGCCGCCATATTGGCGTTTACGGGCGCGTTCCGTTATCGCCACGCTTCGCAGGATTTATAATGTGTGAATAATGCTCGCGGAGGTTAAATACGTTAGGTGACAATACATAAATTATGAGGCGGAGGGCTGGCGGTTCGAATCTTACAATGAGATAACTATTTTCTTGTTTATCGGCGCGGAAAGGTTTTGGGGACAACAACAATGGGTGGACTGTGTTTGGGCGTTCATTTGTTATTTGTAGAAGCTGGTTTCGATGCATGTAACATAGGTACCCAGTAATTGCGGTAGTTACAAGTTTGCGAAGCTACTTTATTTCGTGTTCAATGGTCGGTGATGGCAAAGTGTAAAGTGGTTTTGGTAAACCAGCATTCATCAGTCAATTAGGTAGCATTCGCATGAAAAGTGCTCAAAGTGCTTCAACGCGTAATTTTGAAGCTCTATGAGCGCTTTTAATAATACTGTTAGTCAATTTTTATTTTCACAGCGCTTTATTAAAGCGTGTTGAAAAAACGCTTGTGCTTGCGAGCTTAGATAAATCAGAAAAAAATCGGCTACATACCATCATATATACCAATTAATTAAAACTTGTAGCTATATCATTAATTTCATTTGACCGTGTGCAATGGCGCGTGTTAGGAGAGGCCTATGTCCAGCAGTGGACTGCAATAGGCTGATTGATTGATTGAATAATAATATAATTTACCGGAATAGAAAATATTTAAGACTCATTGAGAAAGCAGAATATTTTTTTTATATTTACGCATATTTATTATAATGTGTAACTACTTATTACATTAATATATACGATACAATAAATACTATACACGTATCGTATTATCGATATCGTTGAATCTCTGACTACAATTTTTTAGCTTAGGAAAAACGTAGCCCTATACTAGGATTTATTCCTGTGCCGTGGGTGCGTTTACAAACATGAAAATTCACATACACAAATACCCAGACTGAAACAAATAATTGTGGGTCACACAAAGATGCGTTCCGTGCGGGGATCGAACCCGCAACTATTCAACACAGTTGGCAAAGCAGCTTAAGTTTTTAACCACTAGCGCAGTGGTTAAGAACTTAAACTGCTCCATTGTCCATCAGTCCGACAATATTAGAAATCACTTCAATACATAATTATAGTTAAAATAATTATAAATTTATACATTCTTCATACCCCGAAGCCGTAGGTACAACTAGAGACATACTTACCTTGCCGTATCAATTCCCTTCGCCACATTAACGTCAAGTTATTAGAACATTCCTAACCAGTTTCATACATATATTTGTAGCGTAACAGTTTTAGCGGTAACTGAATCTTTTAGGGTATGGTTTCTAAACAAAACGGTGCACCCTTTTACTGTTTTAAAACTATAGTAGCTAAGGTACCTACATGGAGATGACACTTCTTTATTCCGTGAGGTTGACATTCTAAAACACCGTTTTTTTATTTAGTATAATGTTGAATAAGAAATTATTTCTGTGTCGTGGGTGCGTTTACAAACACTAAATCCGAACTAAATCTTTGTGGGTCACACAAATTTGTCCCCCGCACGGTACAAATCGAACCTGCGAATACTCGATTCAGTGTTAGCAGCGGCTTAAGTTCTTAAACAGTAAACCAAGCCGATGTCCGAATAAAAATTGGATTCAATAAATCAATTACTAATCATGCAAAATTTAGCTAAAGCAAAAAAAATGTTTAACCGCTTTAAAGGCGTAGGTTATCATAATTGCTAGATAAATAAACAACATTATTTGAAGTGGCAACGCACACAAACGGGCACCCACACACGCACTCACACACACGTATGCATGCACACACGCATGCATGCACACACGCATGTACACAAACACACGCAGATGTCGTTCATAACGAAAGAGTAAAAACGTTTAAAAATGGTCCCGTTTTCGTATAAAACACAACCTTAAACATACCGAGCATTCTCAATGAAAGCAGGCCAGTAATCTGCCATTATTTTAATAATGATCACAACTAGCGATGCTTACAACTTATAACTGCGGTTTGTTCGATGTGCCGTTATTGTTCAAAGTACTTAGTACGTACGCTTGGGCGTTAGCGTCGTTCTAGAGAATAATGTGTTGTCACGTTCATGTTTATTTAGTAAAGGATATTGTTCTGCGTCCCTAAATGTTTTGTCCCAGAACCAACAGCAATGAAAAAATGCGTGTATGATTTCAAGTTACCCGCAAATTATCTTCATGCATTAATTATTAAACGAACAAGCGGGGGAATTGCATTATTGCAAAAAAGTGTTTCATTTTGAGGTTATAATGTAATAGCCAAAAATACATTTGTAAAATCGTTATGTATTACACTAGCAATAATCACAACAATCGTTATTAAATATAACCGATTAAATATAATCGATTGATAGAATTGACATCTCCAACCCTAACTCGATGACATAGTTGGCATTCGGAAAACACGTTGGCGACTTTGATTTAAGTACTTGCAGTACTTTGAAATATTCGTTTTGGATTGCAAATTGTCCGTTACATACGGATATTTGCAACTACTATAGTAAAACAGATAAATAATTATTGTATAGGTCACATGTTTGTTGGTTCTGGGGCCATTTTTGACGACGTCCTTTGTAGTGTGACAAGGATGGCATATAATCTCGCTAGGGTCACGCTAGCTTCAATTTTTTCGCGCTAAGCGTGCTCTGGGTTGCTAGCGTTCCAATTTTCGGATAGATAATAAATCAGATTTTTCCGTCCCAGGTCCCAGTAGTGATGAAGGCCTTTTCCCAAAAATCGAGGGTAGAGAGATTTGTAAACCTATAATAAAAGTTATGAGGCCTAAAGATTCTTAAGGACTGACCGCGATCGACCGAGAAAGTGACGGGAATAATAAGGGACGGATATTTTGAGTGCACGTTCGGTAATAAACGACGTATGTGCTTGTGTATTTAAAATAACAAACTGCTTAACAAGTACTTTGTTCCAATTATTTGCTATGTTTTAAATTAATTCTATTGATATTTTTTTAAGTAATTCGCGTTGATATCAGAAAAAATAAAGCAATAGAGACGACATTAGATTTCTTTCTATCGAGAAAATTTCGTTTAATCGTATATTTTTTTTACCAAATTCTAAAATGTACAGACAAAAATCATATTACGAAATATTAAGTCTCTAATGCATTTAGTTCATGAAGTACATGGTACAGCCCCTTAATAGATATAATTTTTAAATATTTAAGTTTGTGACGTTGCTCCAGGAGAGGAGGATATATTCACTCAAATCTGACCTGTGACAAATTCAGAAGAGGATCCAAAAATAAATAAATATGTGTTTTATGCCAATGAAAAAATAAGAAAGTTGTGTGATTACCTATGACGGAACAGAAAGTAAAATCTTCCAAATAATTCTTATTCACTTCAGCTATCTTTACCACAATGTGCGCTATTCTTGTGAGCAAAACGCCCCGTGCAAAGAATACGAAATTAATAACAGCATAGTAACACTATCATATCATAGACAATCTTACATCTTATTATCTATTTGTTTTCTTCTGTCAAATTTAACGCGTCAAAACATACTGTGTTGCCAGTTAATAAAATGCGAATTAATTTGAATACGCATTAAATATGTAAAATAAAATGTAAATTCTTTTTTAACAATGTGACAGTTCTGTTTCGTGTATATGATACTAATTTTGTTGGATATGGTTAGAATAATAATTTTAAACGTGATTCAAAGGTCTTGAAAATAAGAAGAAACGAATTCGATACCGAATTCAGAGCACTTCTGGAGTGTTTAGAAATATGCTTTCGCAGTCGCTGTCGTATCTACTTAAACCACAGAGAGAACGTTCCAAAATTCATCTCTAAAATCTAATATTATGTTCTGTCCTTAGATTAATTACTTAAGTAGACGGAGTATTTATCTACGCATAGGGTAGATAAATTGTAGTACGCACACACACGCACACATTAACAGATTTTGTACAAATTTTCAAAAAGTAGAACACTGGCATTACGCACACATAGTGCGTAACTGTGGCCGCTTTTAGGCGTCATTTTAGTTAGCAATGCTCAGTCTAGACAAGTTTTAGTCCAAGGTTCTATGTATCTTTCTATACCATTACGCCAGATCTCTTGCAAGGTAGGTAGAGAGTACAGAGTTCCAACAGGTTCTTGCCTTCCTGTATTCACAGACCTCTCTGGCTTCCTCCACTCTCATAAGTTTTCTCATACACGCTCGCCGGTAACGGAGACTCTTGATTAGTCCTTTAGATAAGACACGGTATATTTGGTCATGGTAAGATACGTCTTCCCCGTTTATTATTTCTTTCGACATTCTTATACCTTATCTTCTTCAAAAAAATATTATTGTGATTTAACCCGTAAATTGTGATTGATATTTTCAATTAGTACCCAAGTAACGTTTATAAAAATACTGTAATGCGAAAATTGCTTTATCTCTGTAGGCACTTTCTATTTTAATTTTCCAAGAAATCTTTTAATTTTAAATTTTGGAACCCTATACTTTTTATACTGGCAGTCATAAATTTATCATTTGCGCTACATATTTTTAAAATGTGCCTTTCCAAAGATACCTCAGATTAAAGGATTAAGTCAGCTCTGAACAAATATAATATAATCATTAGGTTAAGCTCCGAGAAAAAAAAATCAAATGAAAACAAATTTCCTTTTTGCTCTAACACCGCCTAGCATCTTAACAGCCAGTAAGATCAATAAAACCTTTTTCTCCAAATGCATTTACCGCAAAGTCTCTATGCGGGCGAAAAAAAAAACAATCATTTGCGCTGACCAACCAATACTTACTAACGATTCGACTAAAAGACTAACAACTCGGTATTTTTCTACACTAATTCTTTTTAGGGGCGACGGAAAGCTGGCGTAATCCTTCTTTTGTTCTTAGGGCCCGCATTGGCGCGGTATTTGGTGGCACTTGTTCTGTAACTAAGCCACTTATGGCTGACTGGTTAGTGGTGGGAGGGGCACGGAGTATCGATGTTATCGATAACTCAGTTTCGGTGTGAGTACGGCGAAATTGGTAGTGTTGAAATGAAATCACGTTCCAGAGTTTTACAATGCTTTGTCCATTATAATATTCTAAAGGGTAAATATAATATATAAACTATGAGAGTCGAGGAAGCCAGAGAGGTATGTAAGGAAAGAACCTGTTGGAACTCTGTACTCTCTGCCTACCCTGCAAGGGATCTGGCGTGAGGTTATAGATAGATAGATAGATAATATATAAAAATAAAAAAATAATGTAAATATAATAATAATGTAAATATAAAAATAAACCCAACGGAAGTAAAGGGTAGTAATAATTTTCATTGTAAAAAAAATGTCAAATCATTCCAAATTGGAACATTATGTAAACGTTCTCAATCTATTTTCTTCCACCTATATGATCCCGCGAGATCTCTCGCGGACTAGGCAAGAGAGTACTAAATTCCACCAAGTTCTTTCCTTGCAGACCTCTCTGGCTTCCTCAACTCTCATAATTCGTCTTATACGCGCTCGCCGGTTGCGGAGATTCTTGGTTAGTCAGATAAGACACGGTCTATTTGGTCATGGTAAGATAGTTTACGTCTTCCCCGGTACCTACATCCTTCGTTTTTCGGATTGTATTGTATCTAACTTACGGTTGTACCTAATGTTAGTAATTTTTACTATATGTATGAATTACACTATACACCCAAACTAATTCACTTTCTAACATATCTGTTTTATTGACATAAAACCGAATGGCCTATAATAAATATAGTATTCCGTAATCCTAATTACTCCAGATAAATAAGTATGTTTCTTTATTTCTCAATTTCATTATAAAAAACAAAACAGCTAAAAATGATCGATATAAATCAATCGAGTGTCCACCCCTACATTGGTCCGGGGCTTGACCACGACTTTGGCAAATGAACCGGCAGAGTGCGCGGCGAGCGCTGAGAAATCAGCACAGAGTAGACGACGCTTAGAGAATAAAGTAAATAGCGTAGTACGGTCAGCATCGTAAGTTTAATTCAATTCAATCTCTCTTTTGTGGACAATATGTACAAATCGATATATTAATAATAAATCAGATTATATTGGGACAGCTGGGCGAAGACCTTCTCTCACAAATCGAAGCGAGAGAGATTAGGCCATACTCCACCACGCGGACCCAGTGCGGCTTCTCTCACAAATCGAAGTGAGAGAGATTAGGCCATACTCCACCACGCGGACCCAGTGCGGTGCGGTGGAGGCAGGATTGTGGGCAATTGTTGTTGTACCTTATCAAGCCTATAAGGCTTCCAACATGGCTTAACGACCACATTACGTGATAATCAAGACCAACAGCTTAACGTGCCTTCCCAAGCAAAGAGATGGTCGAATGTGAAAATGACACACATAGTATTCCATCTGTGATTGACCGAGACGAACGCGGCTCAACGTTGATAATCGCTAAGAATACCGCGGTCGCACAGCGCTACGAGCACCTTATTTAATTATAAGTTTATATATTATTGCCTCGCCATGTAGGAATACGTAGTAAAAAAAGCTTACTTATGTTAACAAAATATGTAAAAATTGACTGAAAAAAGTATATATTAGGTCAAATAAATTAATTTGATATACATAATTCTAATTATGTCGAACAAATCGGGGTATTATTGGTGTAATAGCATTAACTAACATAACATAACTAAGGTAGATCGAATAGTCACAGGATTGATTCTCGGACAAATATCTGTGTGGTCCACAAATATTTGTCTCGGCCACGACACAGGAATAATTACTAGGTTCGGCCCTAGACTGGACCGGACTAGATGTTTTTTTTGTTTAAATAATAATATTTATTGATCTACAGAAGTCGTTTAACATTCTCAGATTTTTTATTCGCTTGCACACTTTTGTTGTGCATCAGATCCATTATTTGGATATGTTGCTAACAAACAAAATGTTTAGACAATGTTCTCCAATGTTTATAAAAGTAAGTGTAATACACAAGACATTTGAAAAATTAAAAATGTTAAGTGAAATATTTTGTTGACTCTACAGTTACGAGCAATGCTTAGAATGTTGCTTTAATATTCTAAGGAACAATAATACGTCAGCAAATATACTGTACTTTGTAACGTCGTGTTTATAAAGACCTACTCATGTTATTAACTACACAAGTTAATAACATGAGTATGACAAAGTAATCAAAGATCTTACATTACGAGTATTGTGCCTGATTATACCTTATATTCCTTAGGGCCCTTCCCCTCGGACCGCGAAAGCGAGTAGTCGTGTGATCCCATATTGTTCGTTTTGCCAATTTTTATTAAAATATTTTAAATAAAATTTCAAAAATAACTTCAGTAAAGTACCAGGAGCGCATAACGCTTTGATAAACTACAAGTCAGTGAAAGTGCAGGACAGCAACATTGTAGACAAAGGTCATTGTCCGAGTACCGCTGCGCACGCGACACACCCCCTTGCGCCCCGCTAACGAGCGAGCGCTTGCCACAATTTATAGGCGAGAGCGTTTAGCGGTTTATTTCTGGGGTCTGGCCCAAGTGAAAAATAAGAAAAATCCTGTTTAAAATTTAAGCAACCTCAAGACTAAGAGCTAACAACGCACGCACGCACAAGTGTACCTTATCAACGTCCTTGTAATCATCTGCACGCTTTACAACTATCATCAAGTGAGTAAAAAAAAATATATTTTTATTACCCTAGTCACCCTAGTACTTGATTGCCAAGTAGTTGTTGTTCAGTATGTCTTTGAAGCGCACTCCACCTGAAAAAAACTCACAAAGATTATTGAAACCGACTACGTCTACACAAGAGTCCGACACTGCTTCGGACTGGGTGGGTTCAGATAATGAAAATCAATCGATCAGTACAAGCCGCTTCAAACGGAAACACGGTGACTCCACCCTATCCGAGATTAAAGACATATTGGCTGATTTAAAGCATCAACAGCAAACTCAAACACAAAAATTTGATGAAGATATGAAAAAGATGTCACAGCAAAATAGTGAAATACAAAAGTCGATCCAATATATGTCAGAAAAATATGATGATATATTAAAAGAACTTCAGCAAACAAAAACGGAAAATTTGGTTTATAAAAATAAAATCAAAGTGTTGGAACAAAAGGTTGAGGTCCTAGAACGAAACTCGAAAGCTACAACTTTGGAACTCAGAAATATCCCAGAAACTCATAAGGAGAGCAAATCGACGTTCGTCAACATAATGAAAAATGTCGGTGTGGCTCTCAACCTCGAAGTGCAAGAAACTGATATTCGCAACATATATAGGGTCAAGAAAACAATGAACAAAATGACCCCCATAATAGTGGAATTCTCTACTATCCAGGGTAAGGAAAATGTGATCAAAGCCTCTAAGAATTTTAATAAAGGAAAAGAGAAGCTCAATACGTTGCATCTTAATCTTGAAGGTCCACCGAAACCAGTGTTCATATCGGAATCTCTTACACAACAAGGAAGGCGACTGTACTATTTAGCAAGAGAATGCGTCAAAAAGCGGAACCTAGCAGGCTGTTGGACCGCATATGGAAAAGTGTACATCCGCGAAAAAGAGGGAATACCGGCTTTACTAGTTACATGTGAAGAAGATCTCCGAAAACTAGAACCTCAATGACTAGTCTTTCCAATTGTTGTTTTGTATTTAATCCTAAGCTTTACTGTACACTATTATTTCTACCTGTTCTCTGCACAACTATTCACGCAATTTATATTATATACAACCTATTTGCATAATATACAATTAGTTATAATTATATGTAATAAACTCACTTATAAAATTCATACACTTTACACCCGAACACATACTATTTACACTTACCAACTAAACTATACACACACTTACAGATCAACATACATTGAACAAAACGCTTACTTATTCCTACTCAAAATGCTTATCCGACTCTATATTCAACTCACTAACATATACGACCACGACCCATACTATGAGTTAAAATTATCACTATCTTATATATTAAATGAATTTATTATATTGCTCAATGCACAATTAACCTGTCTACAGCTTAGGTACAGGATAAAGCATAAAAATAATATCATAATGCTCCTTATATATATAGATCAGCAATTCATTATTTATAAAATTCGATAACACAAGTAATTTAATGCATAATATTGACTTATTCGACGTAACGATTCCGATTACTTGTGACCCGGAAGACTGCTCCTCGCACATACAATGTCCTAAAGACTATCTGAAGATACTACAGCAAAACATCCGTAGCTTAAACCGTAATTTTGACGAATTGAATGTATTGCTTACAAGGCTGGAGTTTACGTGTGAAATTATCGTACTCTCAGAATGTTGGCTATCAGGTACGGTAAATATACCTACACTACAGGAATATAACTCATATAAAACGCACGATAACTATAATCAAAACGATGGCGTGGTAGTATACATCAAGAATGATGTCAGTTGTAAAGTAGAGGAACCGACTTTCATGGATGCCAACTGCTTGCTGATTAAGATTAGTGTAAACACAGCTGTGATTGCTATTTACAGGCCTCCTAGTTTTCAATGTTTGGATAACTTTCTAAATTCACTACATAGTCTTCTAGATACACTAACTTCTTTCACAAATATTATTATAGTTGGTGACGTAAATATTGACTTACTAAAATTTAATTCACACACAAACTCATACCTAGACACCATTACACTTCATGGTCTACTTCCTGCTATAAATACTACAACGAGAGTTAACTCCTGTTTGGACCATGTGATATTGAAAACGAAGCTTAATGCTTACACATTCACCTTAAGTACCACTATCACAGATCATGTAGCCGTCCTATTCTGTATTAAACCTAACGAAATGAAATCTAAACATCCAAAACCAATTCAGATTTTGAAACTTGACATAGAAAAATTAAAAGCTGAATGTATCGGTTCCAATTTTGACTTTATTTACAAGGAAAAAGATTTAAATATAGCTACAAATAAATTCATTGATGTAATATCGCAACTTATTATTAATAATTCTATTATAAAGCTGATCCCAAGAAATAAAATATTAATAAAACCTTGGATTACAACGGGGATGCTCCGATGCATTCGTACTAGAGATAGGATGCATAGAAAGCAAAAAAATGATATAAATAATGAAATATTAACAGTCTCGTATAAAAGGTATCGTAATTTATGCAATAATTTATTAAAAAAACTTAAAACACAATATGAAAGGGATCAATTATTAATGTCTAAAAATAACTCAAAAAAGCTCTGGATGACGATTAAAACTATAACCAACAATAAATCAAAAAATCAATTGCCTTTAGAACTGATAACTCATGATAATAACCCTGGAACCGCAATAAGAAAGGTAAATCAATATTTTACTAATATCGGCAAGCAACTAGCACTGCAAATCCCAAAATCTTCCACGCCTTTCAAACCATTAACATGCTCACCCATAAATTCATTTGTACTGCTACCTACTGATTATGAGGAAGTTTCTAGAACGATCAATGAGCTAAAAAGTGATTGTGCTCCAGGCTGGGATATGATTAGTGCCAAAGTCATAAAAAGTTTATCTGAACAAGTAACACCTGTACTCACTGACCTTATAAACCGCTGTTTTGAGACTGGAATTTTTCCTAAAGCTCTAAAACGAGCAATAGTTCTTCCTGTGTATGAGGAGGGAGACAGAGGCTGTGTCAATAACTATAGACCAATTGCAATCTTAACTACACTATCTAAAATATTTGAACGCATTATCAATAATAGGCTAATAAAATACCTTGAAGGCGGCAAACTATTATCAAACACTCAGTACGGCTTTAGATCTGGCCGCTCCACAGATGATGCAGTTCTTGAATATATTAATTTTCTTGTAAAGAAAATCGATTCGAGAAAAAAATGCCTAACAATATTCCTTGATCTGAAAAAGGCATTTGACACAGTCTCTGTTCCTCACCTTATACAAAAACTTTGTGATCTTGGCGTACGAGGTGTTCCCCTTTCTTTAATGTCAGAATACCTCACAAAGAGAACTCAAAGTGTAAAGATAGGTGAATACCAAAGTGAAGAACTACCAATTGAGTTTGGAGTGCCACAAGGCAGTATAATGGGACCAACATTATTTCTCTGCTACATTAACGAATTGTGCAACTTGACACTGGAAAACTGCCGAATTTCATCTTATGCTGATGATACCACAATTACCTTTTTTGCAGACTCATGGAACGAACTTTTCTGTCTTGCACAAACTGGGTTTAATAGAGTATGTCATTGGTTATCCTCAAATTCCCTTACACTTAATGAAGATAAAACCAAATATATAATTTTTTCTATTCACAATCGGCCTGAAATTACCCACCTCACCACTCCCATCTATGCGCACAAATGTAACTTTCCCCTAAACACAAACTCAAACTGTGACTGTCCTACCATTAGTGTTACACAAAGCGTAAGATATTTGGGAGTTGAAATAGACGCAAACCTAAATTTCGAAAAACACATTCATAACGTATCACAGAGAGTGCGTAAGCTTGGGTATATCTTTAGACAACTTCGTGATGTAGCTGATATCAATATTATGAAAATGGTATACAAAGCATTAGTCCAATCCATTCTAAGCTACTGCATCACTTCTTGGGGTGGTGCATGTAAAACCAAAATTAGTGAACTGGAAAGAGCCCAGAGGATGATACTAAAAGTAATCTTGTCAAAGCCCCGTTTATTTCCTACGAAAATACTTTATGAAGAAGCAGAGGTACTGACTGTACGTCAACTATATATATTATTAACCATATTGCGCAAACACTCTTCTATATCTGTAGAAGAAGTAAATACTGTGGTCCGTTCCAGAAGGTGGTATGCAGTGTGTGGGCCAACTGCTGTTAAAACTTCGTTTGCACAAAGATTTTTCCTTCATCGTAGTGGAATATTGTACAACAAACTCAATAAAATATTGAATATTCATAACTCTCACAAACATGAATGTAAGCAAAAGTTAACAAAATGGCTAAAAAACTTAAGTTATACCGAAACTGAGAAATTATTTAAGGTAGAGGTATAAATGTTTGGTTTTTAAGTATATATAATGTGTTTAATTTCTGAGAATAAATTATTCTTCTTATTCTTTTAAATCGATTTAATATCTGAAACGCAATAAATGAAACAGAATTAAATATATATTCAAGCATACACACATTACATTTACCATATAATCTTATCTTTCTTTATTTATAAATATTATATTATTGCATACGTATTCTGTTCACACAAACATAAACTCAGACACACACACACACACACACATACACACACACACACACATACACACACACACCCACACACACACATACATGCACTCACATGCACACGCAGACACACGCACACACACGCACACACTAACATAGTATGAACTATCATATTCACAAAATCACTCGTCTGCATTTGTTCTTAAGTGATATTTCCCTTAGCTAGACAGGGGGGCCTGGAGTCCTATAATACAGGCTTCGGCTTAGTTTAGGCTCCAGATCTCCCACAAATTACATTGTAACCCCTAGACTTACTATGTATCTGTACGCAATTTGTAATTTGTGGAGATGAAATAAAAATTATTATTATAAAAAAAAAAAAAATTATTATTATTATTATTATTATTATTATTATTGTGATGATTCTTGAGAAGACCTTTATCCTACAGTGAAACAGGACAAAGGTCTTTGCAAATATGGGTGTAAGTAAACTCGTCGCCAGTGTTATGTTTGGGAATGCAATCAAAAAACCGCCTAGTGTAGCGACCCGTTTATTACTAACATTGAACAACTGACGCTGTCGCATGCACTCCATTCCTATCCACGTCTCGAACCTATTCGCGCCTTTATTAAAAAGACGACAACTCGATATATCGCGGACGCGTCCAATCATAGAGATCCGCTAATCGTAGCCGCTGCTGACTACGAACCTAACTCCCCTCCTATCAGCCGCTATAGCCGTCCGCGGCATGTGCTCACCGACCCTTCCGATGCCCTTACATCCCTTCTTTCGGATACAGATACCGCACACAGGATCAGACACCGACCTCGTCGGCGAGGTCGAAGAATCTCTTACCCGCCAGCCGGTGCTGAGCACCACGGCGAGAGACCTAGTGTACTCCCTCCCCCATAGCGACTGCCCAAGGCAACGGCCTCGCCGTTCCTCCTTGAGGCGCCCTTGAGCTAGTTGCCCCCTTGCTTTTCTGGCTCGAGCGTAGTGGTTGCACGCTCGCCCTCTTGTCCGGTGAAGCTGTAAAAGCGCCGCGGCCAACAGCGTAGATCATTCAAACACACGCTGTCGCATATACATACACAACCTACACAACCCTGCACTGAACAGTGTCGTAATTTCTAAAGTTGCGTTTCATAGTTTATTTATTTATTTTATTACAAAATAAAATTGAGATTAATACTTAATGTTAGATATATATTTTCAAGTGGCTGTTACCCGCCACATCGTTTGCTTTTTTTGAGATAAAAGGTAGCTTATGTCCTCTTCACGATGTGATCTATGTCGACGGACGATTTAGCGCAGTGGTTGAAAGCTTAAACCGCTTCGCCTGGGTCGAATAGTCGCGGGTTCTATTCCCGCGCGGGAAAAATCTTTGTGTGCCCCACAATTATTTGTTTCGGTCTGGGTATTTGTGTATGTGAATTTTCATGTTTGTAAACGTACCAACGACAAAGGAATAAATAGTAGTGAGGGGCTACGAATTTATTAATTTAAAAAAAAATTATGTCCTTTCCAAATTTTGTCAAAATCAAGGGGTAACTGACAAATACAGTTTCTATCACATTTATGATATAAGAATAGCAGCATGGATATAAGTATGCAAGTATGGATTTAACCATCTATTACAAGTATCATTCAATGAGCCATGTCGATGCCTTTTAACATTTTCTTATGCAAAAAATGTTTTTATTTCAGAAAATTAAAGAAATATTTCTATTTTCATTTTTATGTTCCTACAGGTAACAAATAAGATTTTAATTCTCATTTTGTATCTTAAGTAAGCTACCTAAGATGATCAATATTTCTCACTCCATAATAAAATATAAACCCTCTGTTTCCCCGCCTACTCTACGCCCGTGTCCGAACATAAGTGCATACAAAGAACCCGTGGGCTCGTTAAGTGCGAAATAGCCGAGGCTTTGTCCGCGGTAATCCGCCCCGGGACCGCCTCGCCTCGCCTCTGCCTCGCCTCGAATCAGTACTCGTTTTGTCGGATCCACAAATAAAATAACATTTCCTTGAAAAAAATAGGATGGATAAATATTGTTTTTTTTTTCATCTTAAAATTGGTAAAAATAGAAAATCATGTTTCATATTTCTACTGGTGTAAGTTAACTGGGAAGAATCGAGTTAAAAAAAATTATAACCGCTTTTTAAATTGACCATGGATTTCCAGAGATTGTTCGGTTCAAAGTCAATAATATACTTTTGCTCCTGAAAAGTATTCGCAATATTAGGAAACTAGGGTCTCTCTAATGAAAGCTGAGAATTTTTTTAACATTTTCATCAACTGGCAACACTGAAATACATATCCCCTATTATTCTAGTAAACTATAGACATAGATGAACTGGTTTTGATCCTCACTAGATTCATTTATTGTGGTGCTATTTTTCCATAAACTTTCACACGATTTAAATTTAACATTTCCGAATGTAAAATCTTATTAAATTCAGCGATATTGCATTAGTGAAATATATGGATGAGGCGTTGAGTCTTCAGACACTCCGTATTTTAATTAAAAAATTGGAAGACACAAGAAATTGATTTAATATCAAAAAGCCAACAAATATCAGGTTCCCATAGTATAAAACAAAGAGCTTATAAACTATTGAGCCGAAAGAATGTAATAAATTATAATTTCTAAGTTATTTAATAATTTTTTTCTACTAAAGTATTTAAGTATCCAATCCATTTATTCCCAGTTCATCCGGTGTTGCACGACCAAATTTATTTAAATTTGCCGCCCTTCTGCACTCTCAGCTTTCGTTAGACTCTATCTATCTATATCATCACGCCAGATCCCTTGCGGGGTAGACAGAGAGTACAGAATTCCAACAGGTTCTTTCCTTACCGATCTCTCTGGCTTCCTCCACTCTCATAGTTCATCTCATGCATGCTCGCCGGTTACGGAGTCTCTTGACTTGCCCTTCAGATAAGACACGGTGTATTTGGTCATGGTAAGATAGTCTAGGTCTTCCCCGGTAGCTACATCCTTACGCATTGTATATCTGTTTTGTCGTTGTAGTGAAACTAAATCCAACAACTACAAGGTGTAACATAATAAACGCAAGACCTCAGACACCCCAATTAGAGAATTGCTTCATAAATTCAAAACGAAAACCAAATTTCCAAATTTAAAAGCTTTTACCCCTTTTTTAAGCAATTTTATACCCCAATTAACAATGAAACTTGTACGTGTATGTGTGCATTTTGCTAAATACGGGTTAGGAATGCATTTGTAATCTCCTTATCCGCTATGAATCAAGAATAAATTTAGTTTTTTATAGCCCACTGAAGGAGAAAAGCATTTTTTGCAAATTTAAAAAAAAATGAAAGATACATTAAAAATAGTTGGAATCACTTCAGTTATCGATTTAGAACAAACTACTTTCAGGTCTTGCGTTTATTATGTTACAGCTTGTATAACTACAGTAATAATTTAAATTTTGTATTTAATTTAATGTTTCAATTCAATTTTCATGAACTCAATATTATAACTTATCTTTGACGCGTGTATATTATTTTTACTTGTGTATATAAAGGTAATGTATTGTTATGTTCTGTTAGCTAAGTACACCCCTAAATCTTGTGTTTTCTTTAGATCCTCTCCATCCAAAGGTTGCCTGGAAGAGATCACTATTAGTGATAAGGCCGCCCATTGTTACACTATCTTTCAATTGAAATATTGTATCTTTTTATTTCCTTCTTGTATTTCTGGTGGAACAATAAAGTATTATCTATCTATCTATCTAAATATTTTCAAAAATATAAAACGAAAAATAAGATGGCGGACGACAAATGGCGCAAACGCCATTATGTCCGGCGCCAAGTGTCAGGCGCACGTTCTAAAACCACTCGCGGGCACTTATCGACGCGATCGGTAATATATTCGACTATAAACTGCGAGGATATGCCAAGAACAAGGAGATTCACCTATTTCAAGTTTTCTAACAGAAGTTTAAAAATAAGAAGGGTAAAACTGCGGTGGAAGTTTTAAATCCATATTTTAAAAACAGAAAAACTACTTTACAAGTGATTAAGTGAAACGCTGGTGATAAGTTTCACCAGCTGGTGGCCACAAACCTGTCTCCACCGCACCGCACTGGGCCCTTGTGGAGTATGACCTATTCTTTCTCACCTGGATTTGTGACACCTTTTACCAAAAGCGCGACAAGATCCATTTTTTTTTTCAAACAATCTAGTCTGTTAGCGATAATACCAATAAATAAGATTAGTAAATATACCACCGGAATAAACAGAACGTGATCTCCACTAAAGATACTGCGCGACTATTAACTACCCTAGAATCGTGAATAGATCATTCTGGAACATTTTATTAGGCTATTTATTGCGCCTCCATGACGTCATTAAAGGATATTTTTAGTATAGATCCATGGATTTTTACGCGGAATATTTTATTGGCTATCCTCATTGCTACGTCAGCGCGTCTTCGAATGCATTTTATTACAGCTATTAGTAGTTTATTTCAATGAGTAGACACCATTCGTTTGAATGTAGAAGCTTTTCGGTCTGTCATAAAGGGTCGTGATTTTGACCAGTTACCGTTCTAGGTAGAGTTCGGTAACTTTTTTATATTATGGTCCGGATGTTATAGTGCGTGACTCAACCCATAGATAAAAAAGAGCTCTAGATTTTTTAAAGTTATTTATAATATAATAGAAAAGCAGTGATAGTCTAGTGGTTAGACCGTTGGACTGCTTCGTCAAAGGTCTTGGGTTAAAACCCAGGCACGCACCTCTGTCTTTACGAAAGCATGTGCGTATTAAAAATTAACTATCACTTGCGTTAACGGTGAAGGAAAACATCGTGAGGAAACCTGCATGCCTGAGAGTTTTTCGAAGGTCTGAGGAAGTTCGCCAACTCGCACTGGGCCAGCGTGGTGGACTATTGCCTAAACCCTCTCAGTTTGATAGGAGGCCCGTGTCCTGTTGGGACAGTTTCTTAACAGGGCTAATATTATATTATTATTATTTAATCTTGTCCAAGAGCGTGCTCGTCGCGACCCCTGCCAGCCGCTATGGCTGCAATCTTGGACCGAGCAAGTACCGCAGTCCGGGCTAGGGCGTCCCCCCGAGGCGACGCGAACCGGTCCGCCCCCGTCGGTACGAACATAGGCAGAAGCGGCGATGGGGGCCGCCACCCATCACGCCGGGCCCGAACTGGCGAGTCATGGGGTGCAGAGTGCCGTTTGAAACTGGGTGTCACTAGAGTGTTTTTGGTTGGAGCCTACGCTCCCGTAAGCTCGTCGACACCCCAGGACCTTGTGAAGTTTTGGGATAATGTCAGGGAAGTTCTGGATCTTCTGGATCTGGCTGACGCGAATGAAAAGGTGATTTTGTGTGGCGACCTGAACGGATGGGTGGAAACCAGGCGGAAAACTTGCGACGCTGCCCTGGGTCCTTATTGTAATAAGAGAGTGAATGATGCAGGTAAGCTTATTGTAGATGTGTGTTTGGAAAGAGGTCTCCTTGTGTGCAATACAATATTCCAACACAAGGATATTCATATGTATACGTGGAGAAGAAATGAACAGAAAAGCATGATAGATTTGATCCTGGTAGATAACCGTCTCCGAAGTAAACTTCAAGATACCCGTGCATATAGAGGCCCCACTCTTGAATCGGACCACTATCTCGTAATTGCGCGGTTTAGTGGTTTGTTCAGGAAGTGGAGGCACTGGCGAGAGCGTATCCCCTTCGAAGGCCTTGAAAGAAATTAGGTTGAAAAGTTGCAAGATGAGAGCATAAGGAGAACGTATGAAGACAGAGTCCGGGACAAGCTTTTGACAGCTGGTTCTTCGGACTCAAATATAGATGAATGCTGGAATTGTCTGAAAGAGAGTTTAGTAGAATCAGCGAAAAAAGTATGTGGCTGCTCAAAGAAGCATAGCACAGCAAAAGGGGATGCATGGTGGGACGCAGAGTTAAAAATCTCTGTAGAAAGTAAGAAGAAAGCGTGGCAGGACTATGTTTCTTCTTTGAATCTAAATGACAGCATGACAGAGATGAAGAAAGAAATATACCGGCAATGCAAGAATGCCACCAAAACTTTAGTGAAAGAAAAGCGTGAAAGAGCTAGTGTGATTGAGGAGGAGAGGCTGGCGAAGAACTTCGAGAACAGCACCAAACTCTTTTGGAGCAAGGTGAGAAAGGCTCGAGGTGATTCGTCAGGCTCCAGAATGGAAAAGATAAAATCTAAAGACGGTGACATTCTTGCAGACACACAAACTGTGCTAAACCGGTGGAGTGAATACTTTGGAGAAATGTATGAGAGTGCCCCGGATGCTGGTGCCACAGACGAGCCCAGAGGCGAGTTTGCGGTACCAGAATCCACAGAGGACATCACTATGGAAGAAGTTGAATGGGCGATACGAAGTATGAAAAATGGTAAAGCTGCGGGAATAGACATGATATCTGCCGAGATGATTAAATATGGTGGAACTTGCGTCCGGGACGCTTTTTGGGTCCTTGCAAATCTTTACTGGAAGACCGGTAGAGTCCCTACAGATTGGCGCCGCGCAGTCATAGTACCCTTGTATAAAGGCAAGGGCTCACAATATGACTGCGCCAATTACAGGGCCATCAGTTTGATCAGCTTGGCAGCTAAGGTGTATGGTAAAATTATTAAACGGAGAATGCGCGAGAAGTCCGATGGAATGTTGTGCGAGGCACAGGGAGGTTTCAGGTCTAGAAGAGGATGTTCGGATCAAGTTTTCTCCCTCCGCAACATCGTAGAAAAGCATCTGGCAGTAGGCCGGAAGGTTTTCTGCGTTTTTGTGGATCTGTAGAAGGCGTTCGATAGAGTCGTGCGAAAGAGACTTTGGGACATTTTGCCAGAATATGGTATAAGCGGCACCCTGTTGCGAGCCGTCCAGTCCACCTATGTGGACAGCAGGGCATGCGTACGGGTGGGTGGTAACATGTCACCTTGGTTTGACGTTAAAATTGGCGTCAAGCAGGGTTGCGTGTTATCCGCTAGACTGTTTATAGTATATCTGGATAAAAGTCTTCAAAGACTGAATGCGATGAATGAAGGGGTAAAAATGGGTGATCTGGTGGTAAACCACCTATTATATGCAGATGACGCGGTTTTGATAGCGCCAACAGCCACTGATCTGCAAACACTAGTCACAGTTATGAGAGACTGCATGAACAATGGCTTACATTTGAATGTGAAGAAAGCCAAAATTATGGTTTTTGAACGGGAAGAAACCAGAACGAATGCAAGGATTGTGGTTGGTAACGATGTGCTGGAGCAAGTGAATGAGTTTGTATATCTTGGATGAGCCTTCAGTAAGGATGGGAAATACACTGCTGATATAGAGAGAAGAGTGAATGCAGGTAATAGAGTGAATGGTGCGACGGGAAGGCTACTTGGGAGCCGACACTTAAGCCAAAAGGCGCAGCTGGCCATGCATAACGGAGTGCTTGTCCTAACGCTGTTATATGGCAGTGAGAGTAGGGTATGAAAGAAGGAGAACGAAGGCAGGATAAATGCGGTCGAAATGCGATCTCTGCGGAAGATGTGCGGAGTCACGCTGACCGACCGTATTCGCAACAGCGTAGTAAGAAAGCGAGTAGGTATGAAAGATAGTATAAAGATGTAAAGATGAGAAAGGGTATGCTCCGTTGGTTCGGGCATATAGAAAGAATGCCAGAAGAAAGAATGACAAAACAGATATACAATGCGAAAGTGGAAGGATGTAGGTACCGGGGAAGACCTACACTATCTTACCATGACCAAATAGACCGTGTCTTATCTGAAGGGCAAGTCAAGAGTCTCCGTAACCGGCGAGTGTGTACGAGGCGAACTATGAGAGTGGAGGAAGCCAGAGAGGTATGTAATGAAAGAACCTGTTGAAACTCTGTACTCTCTGCCTACCCCGCGAGGGAGCTGGCGTGATGATATAGATAGATAGATTATTATTTATAATATAACACCATATACTGAGCAAAGGCTCAGCAGTGGGATTACTGAGTGGCCTTCTCAGACAAATTATCTTGATTCATCGAGTTGAGAGACTTTAGATGACGCTACTTTAGTTCAAAATGACATGATAACTAAGATAAATAGAGCCGTTATGTTTAATTAAAAATAACGGAAGTACATTTTAAAGGTACAACAAAGTCTTCCATAAAATAATTATCCAATATTTTTTGAATTCTGCTCGCTCCAGTGTTCAACCGATATAAATCGATATTCGCAACCTAAGCAATCGAATCTAATGAAAATCGATTACATTTAAATATATGCCAGTTGCAATAAACGCCTTACTACTGCTACTTAATATTTTACAACTGCACCCGCTCAAAGAATAATAGACACTTAAAATTAGTTACCCAAACACTCTGCTTCCTACAATTTTAATATTCAGAGATTTATAGAGAGACCCCTTCTTTATGGGCAGTTTTCTGTCTTCTGTCAATATCGCCATTTTATGACGCGAGCTGTCATAAATTGGCGGGAATTGCAGTGCGCGTTTGACGTTTATTGATATGCGTGAAGTACGCACAGCATGAGAAAAGCTAGCTCATACTACGGAATTAACCATAGAGTAAAGTCCTAACTTCATGTTATGGTCATTCTTCTGATCTTAGAGTATTCCCAACTTTATGCTTCTGACAATATCGCCATTTTATGACGCGAGCTGTCTTAAATTGGCGGGAATCGAAGTGCGCCTTTGACGTTTATTGATATTCGTGGAATGTTTTGCCGTAATTGCGATAACAAGCCAATATTTATAGTTTTCTGTTATATTATTATTACTTGACAGTGCCGAAATACACTATTAAAGTGTGGGCCATTCATTAAAATAAGAAGAAGATATGCGTGAAGTAAGTACAGCATGAGAGGAACTAGCTCATACTGCGGAATTAACTATACTTATTTGCAATGTAGGCAGATGCGTATAGCCTAAAATAGGTTACAGTATGTACCTACTTATCAGAAACATAATATGGACCGACCCTGAAAAGCTAGATACGTACAATGTGATTGTGTGATTACATTTTGTCTATTTCTTCACTGATATACTGTGAAGAGATAGACAAAATGTAACAACTCGAGAGACATATGATTTTACTATCTATGAAAACACAAACATCCCATTTTTTTTCGAGATATGTGTCTGATACATATAATACTCAATGACTAAGTATGGCCATAAGGCAAATCTGTGCTTGTGTATAGTCTATTCTAATCAAACTAAAAACTTTGTGAATAAACGTTTACCATTTTTAGATTTTTTAGTTGTGATTGCAATATAAAGCAAGTGTTATATGAAGGCGACAGTATTTCCGAAGACATTGAAATAAAAATGCTGTTAGCAAAAAATCGGCGTTTCTATGTAGGTTGAAAAAAGTTTTAAAATTTGATTGGAACAGACTTTAAATACGCGTATTGTGTAAAAATAATGTTACTGCTATGGAGCACCCCGCTGTTTGTGTAGAGTGAACTCGCTGTTGTGATACGCTGTGATATATGAAATATGCTTTAACGATAGCTGTATATATTTTAGTTAGTTGGTTACATTTTTTAGTTGGTTCAACACGCACCTTTTAATCACGAGCTTTAGGGTTCAAACCCGGCTCGTGGGTTCAAACCTACCACTGGGATTTTCTTAGCACTAAGTTTTTAATTTATTTTTTAAGCGAGCATAAATTATCTAAGTCCTGAAAAATGGCCATATATTGAATATAGGACCAACATCGGAGAATTGTGGGTAAACTATTCCCACTTACATCTACAAGATTATCAAATGTGGGAAATATATATATTTATATAATATTACTGCGGTAGGTATAATAGACCGCGGTGTTCTTACCGATTACCAAGGTTAAGCAGCGTTCGACTCGGTCGGCCCGAGAAGGGTGACCGTTTGTGGCATTTTCGTATTCGAGCGTCTCCGTGCTTCGGAAGGCACGTTAAGCCGTTGGACCCGGCTAACACTTAATTTGGTAGTCGTTAAGCCGAGTTGGAAGCCTTTAAGGCGGTTTAATAAGTTCCAACAGCAGCCACAAACCTGCCTTCACCAATCCGCACTGGGTCCGCGTGGTGGAGTATGACCTAATCTCTCTCACCTTGATTTGTGAGAGAAAGCAAGCATAATATCAGACTATACTGTCCAGCAGTGGGCAGTATAGGCTGATATTATTAAATCCTTTATAATAACAATTAGTAAAATACTACATTAGAAAAAAAAGTTCCTTTGAGAGACTGGTGTCCGTACTAGGTGAAACCTGTGTTACAGATATATGTTACGGAAAAAGCTGTGATTGCCTAGTGGTTAGGCCGTTGGACTGCAAAGTCAGAGTTCTCGGGTTCAAACCCAGGCACGCACCTCTGTCTTTTCGAGAGCATTTGCGTATTTAAAACTAACTATCACTTGCTTTGACGGTGAAGAAAACATCGCAAGGAAACCTGCATGCCTAAGAGTTCCTCGAAGGTGTGTGAAGTTCGCCAACCCGCACTGGGCCAGCGTGGTGGACTATGGCCTAAACCCTCTCAGTTAGGAAGGAGGCCCGTGGCCAGCAGTGGGACAATTTCTTAACAGGGCTAATATTATTATATTACAAATGCTTCGTTGGTCTAGTGACAAACCGCATCGCTTTTCGATTACGAGTTCCTGGGTTCAAATCCTAGGTCGGACAAATGGTATTTGTTATTTCTAACAAAATATTCCTAGTGCCAGTCCGGAGTCTGTGGATTGTGCCCGATATAAGGCAAGAGGCTCGCCAGACCTAGCATCGTCGGCGAAAAGTGGATGTACTCAGTACACCTTTACCACCCCCGCTTGGTAAATATAGGCGTGACGGTGTTTTAAGTAAATAATGAATATAAGCCTTGGTCTAGTGGCGATCCTAGGACAGACAAAATGTAATATTTTTATCGAAAAATTCCCAGTGTCAGACTAGACTCAGGAATTGAGCCTCTCCTCCTATTACATTGGAACCTTACATCGTCAGCGAAATATGAATGAACAGTGTACACCTCTCTCACTCCCGGCGAATATAAGCATGACAGTGTTCCATCATCATCACCTCAGCGCGTGTGTGTGTGTGTGAATGATCTACGCTGTTAGCCGCGGGGCTTTACAGCTCCACCGGATAAGAGGGCGAGCGTGCAAGGGGGCAACTAGCTCAAGGGTGCCTCAAGGAACGGCCTCGGCTTGAGCAGTATGGGCGAGGGCGTATACTAGGTGTCTTAGCCTATACTTGTCTACTGCTGAACATAGGCCTCCCTAATCACTCTCCAGCGCAACAAGACCGATGCCACCTGCATCCAACGACTACCTGTAATCCTCACAAGATGGTCTGACCATCTGGTAGGCGGCCGTCCCACGCGCTTGTCAATACGTGGTCTCCACTCTAGATAGTGACAGTGTTTACTAATAATATTAGCCCTGTTAAGAAACTGCCCCACTGTTAGGCACGGGCCTCCTCTCAAACTGAGAGGGTTTAGGCCATAGTCCACCACGCTGGCCCAGTGCGGGTTGGCGAACTTCACACACCTTCGAGAAACTGTTAGGCATGCAGGTTTCCTCACGATGTTTTCCTTCACCGTTAAAGCAAGTGGTAATTAATTTTTAATACGCACATGCTTTCGAAAAGACAGAGGTGCGTGCCTGGGTTTGACCCCGAGACCTTTGACTTTGCAGACCAACGGTCTAACCACTAGGCTATCACTGCTTTTATATATAGTAATATAGTCCTAATATTTATTTATTATTTTCCCAGATTCCGCGCCTGCCTCAAGTTAGCCGATACATCAGTCTCCAATATGGTTGGAAAACTCTTCTTCAACGTCGTCCAAACTAAATGCTTTATACTAAAACCAATGAAGATGTGTACGCAGCGGTCCTGGTGGGGGAAATGCCTTCGACGAGGGTACACCAAGCAGGCCTACCTGAGAGACAACTTGCCTTATTAAGTTCCAACAACGCTTGTTACCCACAGAAATCGTTTAGTTACATTTGCCTGGCACATTGTTGTGATGAAAAAAAAACCAATTGTCATTTGCCAAGTTATTAAAAAAAATACATTGTTAAAAAAACTTTTTTTATTAATTTTTTAGAAATGAAAAAATCGTTCAGCCATATATTTATATTTTTTAACTGTAATTGAGATAATGTTTTAAAAATGATAAATTATCTCACGGCCTATTTTGCCGTAATTAAATTATTTACACATTAGGTTATAAATAAAACGAAAATTTTATTTTTTAATTTAAGATTATTATTTATCAGTTTGAGAAATGGCAATGTATTAAATATCTATATAATATTACTATAATTTATTTCTGTGATCGTATAAGTAACAACAAATTCTTAAATGTTCAACAAGTTTTATAAATTTGGGGACGACATATTCTCCCAAGAAAATTATATCATCATGAAATACGGGTGTGGTCAAGAAAAAATATTTAGCAAATATATAACTATCCTTTTTACTCCTATGTCATAACTAGATTATAAAAAGAAACGGCTATGTTTTACCAACTAGGTATTCATTTATTTTTAAATCTTTATTTTAATTGATGTCACTTGTTTTGCAACCACATTATTATTGTATTTTTTAATATTATTGTTCTTAACTTGTACATATAACTTATAAAAATATATTTTAATAGGTATTATTCATTTTAATCTCAAGAGTTTACCATAAATTATTAAATGTAATTTAGTTTTAAAAATAAATTAAATGTACACAGATAACCTAATTTTGCCGCCAAAATGTGACATAAACCGACAAATATTATGTACAAAATGATGGTCAAAAAGTGCCATAATATTTGACATATTATGACATTTAGACCTTACCCAAAACAAATTTAAATTTGTGCCAAATATAACTTAAAACCGACATTTCTACACGCAAAAAAAAACAATAAGAAAAATTCAATCTATGTCGTCACGCCAGATCCGTTGCGGGAGAGCAGAGAGTTAAGAAATATTAATTATAAAAACTGTGCATTCCTGAAATTAATAATAATTATTGGCAATAAAAGTTACTTAATAGCAATACTAGAATTTAGATATCTCCTGAGGTCAAAGTAGTTATTAAAAAAAAACATGAAGTAAAAATTTTTTAATTCAATATCGAAAGTACTTCTTGTAAATACGTTATAATTAGAGCGCGTGTAAATTCAAAAACAGAATATTTTTCTTCTTCTTCTTCTTTAAGTTATGTCTTCACACTAATTTTAAATGTATTTTGCCGGTGTCCAGTGCGATATATAATCGTGTTTGTTTAAATTAATTCAACTCCCCGATCAACTTGATGACAACGATTATAATGAAATTAATGGATAGTAAAGCGTTGATACTTTACATACCAAATGCGACGGCCGTTTTGAGGGAAGTCAAAAAGGCACGTTTTATCACTTTGTTACAATTACCTTCACTCATGCACATATAAGAACACATAATAGTTAATATTCAACCAACATTACACATTATTAGTCGAAATAACACAAGTTTTGGAAATTAAAACAAATTGACAACATCACTCTTCGACTTCCCGCCAAAAAAAAACGAGAATATTTTTAATATTCAGTGAAGCCCTTCGATTCGAACCATCGCATTTTTTTCTGTACTAGATTAAAGTTTACAGTCCGAATAACGATAACGCCCAAATAATAAGAACACAAGAATCCATGTGGTCTTCATCATCAGATCAGAGATCATTTATACTTTAAAACTATTTTGTACAATTGCTAGCTACGAGTATACTAGATGCGTAGGTATATCGCACCTCCGCTCAGTGTCACTTCTCAAAATTGTTCCTTTTTTATCATTTCAAGTTATATAACCTGCCAGTTGCAGAAACTCGTAATCGCCTTAAAAACGCCGTAACAAAGCGGCCGAGAGAATAATACGCCATTTATGGAAATTAAAAAACTGTTTGTAAGAAATAGCTTTTCAGTGAAGACCCTAATATTTAAAATCAAAACAAAAACTATTTTAGGGTTATGACACTATTTTAGCGGAGATGCGATGTTCGCAAAGCTTTGTTCGCGTGGTAGTCCACTACCGACGAGCATATAAACTTTACCTAAATAATCGTCGTCATGCCCATTTCCCTGTTCACTGCCGTTTACTGCGGCAGTGAGCAGGGAAAGGGACTGCTTCATGAATATTTTTGACTTGCAACGAATATTCGGCCTATTCGACTACTTTATTTATAAGGTCGAATACCGAATATCTTAATATAATTTGGCCGAATACCGAATATTTAAGTTTTTTTGTTGTAGAACAGTACGTATTACAAAATTTCGGATTATTGATGATAAAACAGATTAGGTTTAAGCACCTCCTCAATCAGTAAAATTAAACAATGCTGTAGAATACAATTTAGAAAAGAAAAAAATCTTTATCAGAAAGACCAAACAAATTAAGTTAAAGGACTAGCTCGCTGTTTCTCGCCGCATCTTCTCGTATATAAAAAAATGTAATAATTTGACGTTTGTAAGTTCTCTTGTATTGGCCTAAACAAATAAATAATTCTTGACTTTGACTTAGGAAAAATAAAAAGATTGATTAATCATGTACTTACAATAACGTACTTAATAAAATTACATGCCTAATCAACTAAAACAAGCATTAAATGTCTCTTAGATCATATAAGGAAACGTCTGTACGCGTCTATCTCTATCATCAAGTCGGCGCCTATAGCCAAGTTGACAATCTACAGTCGTTAACGCTAATAGAAAGCGGAAAGTGTAAGGGAATGACATTTTGCAACGAAAACTCAAGCGGTCAAAACAACGCGCTATCAATTGCGACAAGAGAATAGAAACAAAACGCTTGCAACTTGTCTAGGCCCTCTGATCCCTTGCCGTGTATACATTTGATTCATAATTGAAATTAAAAAGATGTGGAAGATTGTGACAGTGAATCACCAAATTTTCTGCATTGTAAGCCAGAAGATTCCTGGTTTTCTTCTCATAAATATTTCTAGCTTTAGAGGAAAGACGATGCGAATTAATCCTGGCGCGTATAAAAATTTTCTTGCAAGCTTTATTAAATGTGCTTTAGTAACTAATTATTTATTATTTAATCAGGCGTTCGAGAAACAATCTAATGCCATTTGAATACTTTTGCCGAAAATTCGGCTATTCTGCTAGGAAGTCTGCAGGATATTCGGTATTCGGCCTATAGCCGAATACACTATTCGTTGCAAGTCTCGTATAACCAATTCTGCGGCGTGAACTAAATGTAATCTAGATTTAAGTAAAAGCGTTTAGATTATAAGTAAAGTGAAGCGAAGTTCCTGTACTTGACAATATTCGTGTATAGTCAACACTAAAATAGCAATTATTGTTGTGATTATGTCGTGTAGATGTTCTAATAATTAGTACTAAGTTAGATTAGTGTAGAATCGACAAGTCAGTATAGATATGCGATTGTCATTAGGTACATATAGCCAGTGTCTATGATAATAAATGCTGGCCACTTATTGTGCGACAAGGAAATTTTCGCACGTGGATTACATTGACAGGGGTGCGTTGTTGTGAAATTAGGGTTATAATTTAGTAAAATGTTCCTACTTCCAGCGGCACGTTTCAACCGGTGGGTCCGCTCAGTTACTAATTAACAAAAGAAAATTGGCTCTAACGCTGTCATCAAGTGAAATGTCACTTCATGACAGTCGCTGAGTCGTCATGTGTGTGTGTGTGTGTGTGTGTGTGAATGATCTACGCTGTTGGCCTCGGGGTCTTTACAGCTTCACCGGACAAAAGGGCGAGCGTGCAACCACTACGCTCGAGCCAGAAGTGCAAGGAGGCAACTAGCTCAAGAGCGCCTCAAGGAGGAACGGCCTCGGCTTGGGCAGTCACTATGGGGGAGGGCGTATACTAGGTGTCTCGCTGTGATGCTCTGCACCGGCCGGCGGGCAAGGGATTCTTCGACCTCGCCGGCGAGGTCGGTGTCTGATTCTGTGTGCGGTATTTGTATCTGAGTCGCCGTTTGCTATGAGATTTACTCAAGTTCTTTTTTTAGTTAGTAACCGTGCGGGGAACCACCTGTTGAAATATCTCTTTGCAAGTAGAATTAATGTAGAGGGCATCCATTAATAGTAAAGCATTCGAAACGTTGAAAATATAAACGCTATAAAATCCGAAAATAGTTTATTTCATATACAATATTCGCGTAACTCCAATATGTTTGATTGTTCTGTGCGTGGTTCTTTACCATAATATCCTTTAAGCAATTATGCAATATCTTTGAATATTGTCATGATTTAATGAACCTTATCTGTATTAATTTTAAGTTGTCACATTTAATCAGAATGACTCGTTTAACACGCATCTTCTGCCATCTGTCGTCGAGTAATATATTCAAATGAAACTTCCGATCATTTATAATAATTAAAATCTTGTAAATATAAAATTGAATGCATGTTAGTGTTGTGAAAAAACGTTTTAATATTATAGAGAAACTTTTATTTTTGTTCCGATTATTGTAACTGATGAAATGAAAATAAATTATCATGTAAATAATGTGCATCATTTGCGTTTTTCCAATGAAATGTGCGTTGCATGTTTCAAAAAGCATATGGGAATTGTTATATAACTCGACAACAATATATAAAATATGAAACTCAGCAACCCTGGGCGCTATGAGATGTAATTGAGTAGAAGTGAGAAAATAAAGTTTTCATGACAGTTGAGGACAAGAATCGTGTTACCTACTACTGGTAGTGATTAAAAAGAAATTGAATATTATGAGAGACTGCCTCGTTGGTCTAATGGGACTGCATTGTTGGTCTAGTGGCAAAGCGTATCGCTTTGTGGTCCCGAGGTCTTGGGTTCAAATCCTAGGTCGGACAAATGTAGTTTTTCTAACGAAAAATTTTCAGTATGTGTCCGGAGTCTGGAATTGTGCCTGGTATATGGCAATAGATTCGTCCCCTATTACATAGGACCTAACATCTTCGGCGAAAAGTGGGTGTACGCAGTAGTACTGCCACCCCCACTTGGGAAATATAGGCGTATCTGTGTAAATATTATGTTAACGGCACTCATAGAAGCTTTGATATTGTTAAATTTTATTATTATTTTGAATTAAAAGACACTGACATTTTTACCACACTCATAACATATGAAAAAAGTACAGCAAGTAAAGTAAAGCATCTCTTAAGCCATACTCGTCAGGGAATGGCTTAGAAATAAATTGGACTACGGAAGTTCTTTTAAAAGCTCCAAATAAACCCCCTCGCCACTAGATAATACTTTCTACTCGTCGCTAGATGGCGCGAGAAAACAATAATTCTTACTTGCATTGGCCCACCACCCAAGGATTATATGCATGAGTGCGAAATTAAAAAAAACCGTATAAAATAAACACCGTTACGCCTACATTCCCCAAGCAAGGCTGACATAAGTGTGCTGTGACCTTTTGCCCTTAAACATAAGGATGGGCTGACTGCTATCATACTGGTTACAACTCCAGAATCCGCCTATCACGTACTAAAGAGGCGTCCATTTCATTAGAACCATTCCATTTCATTCAACTTTTTAGAATAAATATATAAAAAATATAAATATATAAAAAATATAAATATATAAAATTTTCGCGCGTCCAACGGAATATATATACGTGATAGCTCACTACACCCTTCTTCCCCCATGTGGTATTACGTATTTTCCAAAACAACTCACCACTAGATGGCGCTAAATTAAACAAAAACTGCAATAAAACTCATTTATTACACTCAATTACCTACACTAAACCATATATACGTCTCCATCCTGATGCTTCAATAACAAAACACTTTCGCCATCCTTCAACTCGTATTCTACATTTTTTAATATTTCCATTTTGTCTGTCTCCATAATTAAATTAGTTTGTTTATCCTTGTTCTGTTTGCCGTGTTTCGCCGCTAGATGGCGGCGAAGTCCTCGCACGCGGGTGTAGGCAGCGCCACAGAGCTCGCATGGATGTGCTTCTGAACGGACGTGTGTCGATGATATATGCTCTTCCAGACTAATTTTGTACCCGAATTTTTTGCTGCATATCGTACACTGAAAATCAAAATAATTACTCATTTGTTTATGAGACTAGAGGAAGCGAGAGATCTGTAAGGAAAAAACTTGTTGGCACTCTGTACTCTCTGGCTACCTCGCAAAGGATCTGACGTGACAAAAGAAATCGATAGATATTTCTTATTTTTAAAGAGGTTAAGGTCAGCGGTAAGGTTGCCACCTTTTATTTAAGCAAATAAATTACATTGGTTTTTAAAGGTAGGTAAAAAAGTACGTCGTACCAAAATAAAGTTCTTCTTGACTTTACTATTTTGTTTAAACACATATTTTTAATTACTTTTAGAAATTTTCAGTCACTATTATCACTGCTTAACAGCTTCACAGCATGTTTCCAGTCTATAATAGCTTAAATAGATTGGAGAAAGATAGATGGAAGTGTTTATAGTATTTACTATTTTCTTTAAGTTTGAGAGGTTAGATGTGATAACTATTTTTTAATACTAGCTTACCATAGATCCGGATTTTAACACCAGAAATCATCCACTTTGCTTTTAATTGCGAATACTCCACTTAAGTCACTCAGCCGTTATACGTAAAATTGCGATCTATTTTTTCTTTTTAATTATTTACGTAAAATGAATCTTAAAAAATCAAACTATGCGAAATAAAGTATTTTCGCGTACTTTACAGTTGTTATAAAGTATATTTACCCTAAATAACGTACAATACAATATACTAAAGTACAGGTGGCAACCCTAGTCAGCGGTGTCAATAATTCACTCATATTTCTGTATTTCTTACCTCCTGTCCGATAGGTATATAAAAAATTCTAAACGCCGTCACGCTTAAATAATACTTAAGCTGATTACTATCGTATTTATAGACGACTACGGTATGCAAATATGGAACAAATATACAAAAATAGTTTGTTTGTCAACGGTTTGTGTTTATGTGGCTTACTACATATTTTTGATCTATCGGAAATACGAAAATATACCTTCAACTAAATGTACTTGATAGAACATTGTTTTACATACTGAGTTGGGAGTCGCCTTGGGATCGAATCCAAAATCAAGCATAACACTGCAAGAGCTCAAGACACCGTGAGCTCATTCTGCGTAGATCGGACCAAAAAAAAAATTAAGAAGTTTAAGCGTACCCCGGAACAACTATGCCTTTTGGACGTCTAACACCTCAGTCCTTCCCGTGACCATGGGTGCCTCAAAGCACTCGAACTTAAAAATCCAAAATAAATAGTTTTATTTCAAGAACATTGTTTTATTTGTATGGTATCCCAAATAAGCGCTCGGAGGCGCTCGTAGCGCTGTGCGACCGCGGTGTTCTTACCGATTACCAAGGTTAAGCAGCGTTCGACTCGGTCGGCCCGAGATGAGTGACCGTTTGTGGCATTTTCATATTAGAGCGTCTTCGTGCTTCGGAAGGCACGTTAAGCCGTTGGTCCCGGCTACCACTTAATATGGTAGTCGTTAACCCGAGTTGGAAGCCTTAAAGTCGGCTTGATAAGTTCCAACAGCAGGTGGCCACAAACCTGCCTCCATCAATCCGCACTGGGTCCGCGTGGTGGAGTATGACCTAATCTCTCTCACCTCATTTGTGAGAGAAGGCCTTTGTCCAGCAGTGGGCAGTATAGGCTGATATTATATTATATCCCAAATAAACGAATGATATATTTATTTGGATGGCAGCAACTTTTCTGTCACCATTGTTAGGGGAATTTTCGTACTGTCTATTTGTGTGCGTTTTGTTGTCAGACTAAATGTGACGTAGACCGACGTGATTGGTCCGATCACCATCCGACAGTCGACGCTAGACGTCTGGGCTTACAGAGTAGACCTTAATTTCTTAACAAAAGTTAAAGTATTTGTTTCTGCGGCCCTCGTATCTATTCAGGAATTTATATCGGCCCGGGACAGCAGTTTACTTTCCCAGACTACGGATGATTATTCTTATATTTATTGTAATGTTCATTGCTCATATTCTAAGCAAACTGTAAGGTTCTTTATCTATACTAATATTATAAAGAGGAATGATTTGTATTTTAGTATTTTTCTAACGAATAAACTAAGATAATAAAAGGCATATAAGAAAGGGTATGCTCCGTTGGTTCGGGCATATAGAAAGAATGCCATAGGAAAGAATGACCAAACAGATATACAATGTGAAAGTGGAAGGATGCAGGTACCGGGGAAGACCTAGACTATCTTACCACGACCAAATAAACCGAGTCTTATCTGATGGAAAAGTCAACCGGCGAGCGTGTATGAGACGAACTATGAGAGTCGAGGAAGCCAGAGAGGTATGTAAGGAAAGAACCTGTTGGGACTCTGTACTCTCTGCCTACCCCGCAAGGGATCTGGCGTGAGGTTATAGATAGATAGATAGATAGAATTACCTCAAAAACTAATGGACCGATTTCAAAAATTCTTTCACCATTAGATACCAGCTACCTTAACCAGAAGTAACATAGGCTAAATAACATAGACCCGGTAGGTGGCGCTGTTGTCGACCGGGTATGAAGTCGCGGGAAACTGCTATGAGAAAAAAAGTTTTCTAAACTGATATATCAATATCGTCGCCTTAAGGAAGGCGTTGTGGCCAGCTCACCTCGTACTTCTTGAGGCCGAGGTGCCGGCGACGGTGGGCGCGCAAGTTGGAGCTGGATATGCAGCGCTGTGGACACATGTCGCAGCTGTAGGGGCGCTCGCCTGTGTGCTTCCTGAACACGAGATATCTTATTTTAGGGTTCTGTGTGTTTTTCCTTCACGACACCGAGGAGGACGGCGGCGTGGTGGCCCACGTCCTCGGGAGCACCGCGTCGGTGCGGGGGGGAGCGTGTCATCAAGTCTCCCCCCGATGGCGGGCTCTACAGAGCGCGGCACAAGAGGGGCACCGGTGCTTTTTAGTCGGTAGGAATCCGACACGCCCCGCGAGTTTCCCCTGAGGCTCGCGGAAGTCCTATGCAGGATTTCCCCCAGGAAAAAAGGGTTCTGTGCCTTTGTTGGTAAAATGGGAACCCTCGGTCTAGTGGCAAAGCGCATTGTTTTGTGATCACAAAGTCCTGAGTTCAAATCTTCTATCTATCTATATCATCACGCCAGATCCCCTGCGGGGTAGGCAAAGAGTACAGAGTTCCAACAGGTTCTTGCTTGCTTACAGACCTCTCTGACTTCCTCCACTCTCATAGTTCGTCTCATACACGTTCGCCGGTTACGGAGACTCTTGATTTGCCCTTCAGATAAGACAAAATCTTAGTTTATATAAATATAAATTTGGACAAATGTAGTTATTCTAATGAAAAATTCCCAGTATGAGTCCGGAGTCTGCAATTGTGCCCGGTATATGGCAATAGGCTCGCCCCCTATTACATGGGACCGAACATTGTCGGCGATAAGTGCGTGTACTCAGTACACCCTGCCCGCTTGGGGAATATAGGCGTGACAGTGGTGGGAACCCTTACAGGATGATTTTGATGTGTGAAGTGATCCTATTATAGTCTTTTCCATGAACGATGGGTACGGTGATGTTTGATCAAACATCATTTAATGCATATTTTGTTGCGAAATATTTAAAATATGGAATCCAGAAAATAAACAAGAATGTAAAGATAAAAAATTGCTTAAACACAATTTGACAGATAATTTATCTGAAGAATCGCTTGATTCGTTAATAAATAATGAAGTTATTGTGTTTTGTTTTCTTTAGGTTCTTTACTATTATTATAAAAATCGATTCATTCTCCTATATAAATTATCTCGATACGTCATTCAATCGATTCTATAGGGTTGGTTTATCATCACCACATTTATAGAAGCGTCGCCGTTAATCATGCGCTGTATTGAAAAGACAGCAAACAGTACTCTTTTTTTTAAAGCGCTTACAGCACTACCAAGCGTCGAATAAGCGTCCGTGTGAACGAGGGGTTATTCTTTTCATTTTTAATAAATATCTTTAAGGCCGCAGGTTTGTTAAATTCTGAATATGTCTGTTTTTTTGATGACGCTCCTCCAGCAGCAGTGTCCACGAATCAGAAATTTTATAAATTTAACTACTGTGACACCGTATACGGCCCTCGTATGCATGAGAAGACCAAGAAGGCCACGACGCGACGAAGCGACTTCGACTCTCACTCTTTATTATTTATCTGAGTAAGAATTGATGTCATGTGTACTTTTTTATTTATTATTTATTCTAATTATGTGTGTGTGTGTGTGTGTGAATGGTCTACGCTGTTGGCCTCGAGGCCTCTACAGCTTCACCGGATTTTAAAGGCGAGCGTGCAACCACTACGCTCCAGCCAGCCAGAAGGGCAAGAGGCGACATACTCGAGGGCGCCTCGGAGAGGCGCCCTCGGTTGGGACAGTCGCTGTAGGGGGACCGGTGCACTACTAAGCGCACCGGTCGACCGCCGGCTATGGGAGGGGATCTACTACTGCGTCTGCGTCTACGGCGTCGCTCGTATTCTGAGCGGAAAGAAGGGATGACAAAGCATCGGGGGGGTCGGTGAGAACATGTCTCGGCCGGCGGTAGCGGCAGGGGTCGCGAGGGAGGTCGTAGTCGGCGGTGGCTACGATTAACGGATTCGCATGGGAAGATGCGTTCGCGAAGTGACGTGTTGACGCCTTTTTAATAAAGGCGCGAATAGGTTCGAGACCTAGATCGGAGTGGAGGTCGACGTTCCGTACGAACCAGGGGGCTCCTACGGCTTTACGGAGGAAGCGGTTTTGAACCGCTTGAAGTCTGTCGATGTGAGAGGGGGCCGAATGCCCGAACACAGCACACGCATAAGTCATGATGGGACGAACGCAAGTTTTGTAAAGCGTCACCTTATTTCTAAGGGACATTTTACTCCGCTTGCAGATTAACGAATGGAGACGACCGAGCACGAAGGATGCTCGGTGACGGACCCGCTTGATGTGCGGGCCGAAGGTCATGGTACTGTTCAGGGTGACCCCTAAATATTTGACCTCTTTGACCCAGGGAATGGGTCGGTCGAACATGGTCACTTGACCTCGGTTCCTTCCGGGGCGGCGCAGAGAGTGGTGCGAAGGTGCACCTCTGGCGAAGAGCACCGCCGCGCTCTTGTCCGGGTTCACCTCGATTCGCCACTTCCTGAACCAATCCCCTAGGGTATTGGCGGCGGTCTGGAGTTTCCTCGTGATGCGGGCCTTGTTCCTATTGGAATAATAAAGAGCGGTATCATCCGCGAATAAAGCTAGTTTAACATCACTCGAACGAGGAATGTCGTTCGTGTAGAGGCTAAACAGGAGCGGAGAGAGCACTGAGCCCTGTGGGACTCCAGCACTGATGGAGTGGGAAGCGGAGCGCGTCATTTCGACGCGATAACGAAAGGCGCGATTCGACAAGAAGTCTCGTAAGATGAGCACGAGTCTGTCCGGCACACCCAATCGGTAGAGCTTGTAGATCAAGCCGTTGTGCCAGACTTTGTCGAATGCCTTCGCGACATCCAGGAAGAGGGCGCCCGTGTAGACGGGTCTTCCGGGCCCATTGAGACCGGAGAGAATGTGCTCCGTGATGCGGTGCACCTGATGGACACAAGAGTGTTTGGCTCGAAAGCCGAACTGCTCGTCTATAAGGATACCCCTGGACGTTATGAAGTCCTTGAGCCTCGCCAGAAGGAGGCGCTCGTATATCTTGGCCAGGGAGTTGAGGAGACTGATAGGGCGGTAGCTCGCGGGGAGATTGCGAGGTTTGCCGGGCTTGGGGATGCCAATGACGTCCGCCTCCTTCCACTTAGCGGGGAAGGTGCAGTTCGTCATGGCGGCGTTCAAGATGGCCACCAAGAGGCAGATGAGTTGGGCGGGCAGGCATTTCAGAACGCGATTCGAAATGCCGTCAGGGCCGGGGGCTTTTTTAGTTTTAAGACCCATGATCAGATCTTCGACCTCCGTTTGCGTGATAGGAGGCAAGGAATCGACGGGGGGGAGGGATGCCCTGCGCTCGACTTCCCTGTCTACCGCGTCGACGTGGGACTGGTCGACGGACTGAGAGCTGGGGGCGCACTGGCTCTCGAGGGAGTCGGCGAGAAGCTCGGCCTTTTCGTCGTCGTCGAAGGCTGGGGGCGCTGCGCCTGAAGGGCGGGACAGCGGGGGCATGTCAGTCGTGGAGTCGGATTTGAGGCTACGCGCCAGCTGCCAGTAGGCCAGATGCGACGGCGCGATTCCCTCTAGGAGGACACCCCACCGTTCCTCCCGGACCTCCGCGACACGACGCTTTACCTCTCGTTGTAAAGCGCGCATCCGGGCCCGATTGGCTTCGGTGGGGTAGGAGTCGTACGCTCGGATGGAAGCATTCTTGGAACGAATGAGATCCCTAACATCGTCCGGCAGTCGAAAGCGGTTGAGGTAGAAATCTTCCGCTTCGACTTGCTTGGACGATCGACTGACCGCCGATCGGATGTGTTCGGTGAAGGCATCTACGGCCTGATCGGTGTCCTGAGGGGACGGGATGGAGTCCGAGCTGAGAGGCAGGGGGGGAGGGTCGGCATCCGCCAAGGCCGTGCTTAGCGCATGCCAATCCACCACCGTCTTTTTGGGTCGCTGAGGGGCGGAAGGGGGGGAACCGAGTCTCATGACTACAGGTCGATGGTCAGAGTCGAGTTCCTGGACTACTTCCAAGGAGTGCAGCCGTAGGGTGACACCCTTCAGAAGCGCCATGTCCAGGACGTCGGGTCGGTGATTGGGATTGTTAGGATAGTGGGTAGGGTGCATGGGTGCGATGACGTCAAAGTCGAGAACGTCGACCAGGGCGTCAAGGCTCCTACCGTTAGGGGTAGTGGTGAGACCGTTCCAGGCCACGTGTTTGCTGTTGAAGTCGCCCGCCAGAATGACGGCGCTTCCCAGATTGAGGAGTGCTTCAAAGTCACTCCTGAGAACGGATTTAGTGGGGGAAAGGTAAACGGAGGCGATCACGATGGGCTGGTGCCCCGTGAGAGAGACGCGACAGACCGAGGCTTCGATGTTGGTGAGCGCGGGGGGATCGAGAGGGATGCAGTGCAGGGACCTCCTGTAATAAATGAGAGTACCGCCTCCGCGGGAGCCGATTCTGTCATTGCGCACGAGGTTGTAGTTTGCGATCCTAGGATCGCGATGTGCGGGCTTCAGGAAGGTTTCCTGCACGAGGAGGATATCAAGTTGGTGATCTCGGAGGAAATCAGCAACCTGATCTCGCTGGGAGCGAAGGCCATCGGCGTTAAAGAACGCCAGGGATAGGTTGTGGGGCTTATGGCGGGGAGGTCGCAGATCCATTATCGGGTGCGGGGGGGTTGGGTTCTGAGGGACGTCAGGACGTCATAGACGTCCCTGTATTCCGCGGCCAGGAGAACCTGGTCCGCCAAGTTGGTGGCGGCGCGGAGACGAAGGGCGAGTTCGCGGACTCTGGGAAACAGAGCGGGGCTTATGACCGCCGAGACACTCATTATGAGGTCGACGTCCTGACTGACGTTAGTGGGCGGAGGGGGACAAGCCGCCACCGGCGGGATCGCCGGCGCGCGCTTCGGGGGGCAGGCGGGGCCCACTGACGCAGGGTGGGAGGCCGCGGTGTAGGGCAGCGGCTTCACCCATGCGTTGGCGCCGAGGGACGGCCTGAGCGGCGGGGGAGGGGGGGCCAGCTTCAGCGTCGCGGGAGCGCGGGGAGCCGCGGTCGCTGGCGCAGAAGGCACCGGACGAGGGTGCGCTGAGGGCGCGGGGGGGTGTTGCGCTGAGGGCGCAGAGGGGGGGGCAACCGCGCGGGGGCGGCGGCGGCCGCCGCGCCTCGCCCGGCCGCGCTTCCCCTTCGGGGCCTTGGGGCAACCGCGATAGTTCGCGGTGTGCCCCTTGGTGCCGCAGAGGACGCAGCTGGGGGGCTCGGCCGCCGTCTCCTTCGAGCGGGCGCACTGGGACGTCGCGTGGTCCCCGATGCACTTAACGCATCGAGGGCGCGCGTGACAGTTACGGGCAGAGTGCCCGTACAGCTGGCAGTTGTGGCACTGCCCGGGCGTGCCACGTTTATGGGGGGCCTCCACGGAGAGGCCAGAGATATGGCACACGGCCTTCAGGTCGAAGACCCTACGGCCGGACTCGGTGCGGTCGAGGACGACCAGCACCATGTCGTACGCCTCCTTGGAGCGCCCATTCACCATTCTGTGCACCTGGCGCACAGGGAGGTCCTGGGACTGGAGGTCGGCCTTGATGACGGCGGTGTCCAGCTCTCTTGGGACACCGCGGATTACCACCCTGAGCTCCCTTTCCTCCTCCAGGGTGTATGTGTGGTATGCGATCTTATTAGATCGCAGGAACGCGGATAGCCGTCGGTGGTCGTCCGAAGACGCCACCTTGACGGCTATGCCTTGCGCGGTGGAACGCGCGTGCGTATAACTAATTTGGCGATTGTAAATCGCCTTGGATATACGCTCCCAGGCGCTCTTGTCCTGAATGACAAGCGGCGGGGGAGTGATGTTCGGACGTGCGGGGCGCGCGAGGGGGGAGGCCCTCGCGGCCGCGTTGGGAGACGGAGACGGCCGGGGGCCGGAGGGGCCGGGAGAAACAGAGTCGTTTCCGGCCCTTTGGATTTTGGGCGGCGGCGAGTCGCGCGGTTTGCGCGCCCGCTTCCCATTCGCGATGGGAACGAAGTCGTCCTCCGACGAGAGCGACGGGGACGGGGACCGGGCGGGGGCGGCGCGTCGCGCGGACGCGCGCTCGACCTCCATATCCGAGTCCGAGAGAGGCTCGGACCCGCATGGCGAGACGGGGCGGTCGGCGGGGGTCTGGGGCTGCGCCCCTACATCAGTTCGCGGCGCGGCGAACGGAGTCGCGGGGCGCGCAGAAGGCGCGGGGTGCGCGGGGCCGGGGGCCGACGCGCGCGCGGGCGACGCGTCGGGCGAGGCGGGCGAGTACGTCGCCTTGAATTCCCGGACTATGTCCGGGCAGCGTAGGACGATGTACTTCGCGAGCTCCCGGACGAACTCCGGAGGGAAGTCTTCCGCCATTTCCATAGGGGAAATGGCAGGTCGAGTGAACTAAAAAAAAAAAAACAAGAACAAGGGGCCCTAAGACCCGGGCGTGAACGTTGCCCTGATCCCCCCACCGGGTAGCGGCGGGGGGGTGGCACTACCGGGGAGACGCGGTGTGCCCCTTCGCCTTAGGGGCGAACGGGCGGCACCAAACCCTATCTGCTCCGGGGCGAAGAGAACCGCCGCACGGAGAATAGGATAGAATAGATATAAGAGAATAGATAATCGAATTAAAAAACTCACCCTAGAGAAGAAACCGCGGGAGGGCCGGCCGCGCCGTTAGCCGACGCGGCTGCCTAGCAACCCACGTGCTTGGTCACGCCGGGCTATACGCGAACCGTACCTGCACGGGACGCAAAAGCACACGCACAGCGAGTGCAAACACGTAGACACACAAGCACAACACACGCAAGCACAGCCGCGACGAACCACGTAGGTCGCGGAAAACGACCGTTACAAAAACGCGGGAAGACCGACCGCCGTCAGAACGGCGAGTCTGCCTAACGGCTCGCCTTGTTGCTACGCGCGAGCCAGACGCGGAGAAGCAACGTCGCAGCCCGTATATGCGTACGTATACACGTATACGAGCTAATCAGATTACCACTCCACGCAAGCGCAGGCGTTTCCAACAAATCAAGTCGAAATCGAGAATTACGTAACACGAAAATAGCGAGCGGGCGGGCAGCGCAGTGACACAACCGAACGCGCGAGAGGCACTGCCAGGACACGCGGGCGTTCTAATTATGTGTGTGTGGGAAAATGTGTGGGCAATAAAATCATGGACCGTATGTAGAGAATTGAAGAAACGGAATTTGAACCTAGGGGCTTGGAATATGGGATGTATATTTTATCAAGTTATCACTATTTTACTTATTTATTGCCCTGAAGTCTCAGTTACCACTTAATTTGATACGTATTAAACCAAGTCGTAAGCTTTGCCGACTGATTGCAGACAGACTGAACTGCCCTTATATCCGGCATTGCTGTGATAGACACAGCATAATAACCATGCCGGAGAGAAGGTATTGATAACCAGTACCTCATCATCTCAGCCTATAATTGTCCACTGCTGAACATAGGCCTCCCCAATCGCTTTCCAGCGTAACCGGTCCGATGCCACCTGCATCCAACGACTTCCTGCGATTTTCACAAGATCGTCGGTCCATCTGGCAGGTGGTCGTCCCACGCTGCGCTTGCCAATACGTGGTCTCCACTCTAGAATCTTTCTGCTACCAACGCCCGTCCGATCTTCGCGCTATGTGGCCCGCCCATTGCTACTTCAGCTTGCTAATCCCAAGAGCTATGTCGGTGACCTTGGTTCTTCTACGAATCTCCTCATTCCTGATTCGATCACGTAGAGAAACGCCGAGCATAGCTCTCTCCATAGCTCGCTGAGCAACTCTGAGCTTTTTTATGAGACCTATAGTAACCATATACCATAGACCATATAGTAAGAAACCACGTCTCTGATCCATATATCATCACTGGTAACACACATTGACTAAAAACTTTAGTCTTTAGGCACTGAGGTATTTTTGATGACCAGTACCTATTAATTATGATTATATTTCTTATTATATTGCCAATATATTAATATATTATAATGCCAGAGGAAAGAATGACAAAACAGATATACAATGTGAAAGTGGAAGGATGCAGGTACCGGGGAAGACCTAGACTATCTTACCATGACCAAATAGAGCGGGTCTTATCTGAAGGACAAGTCAGGAGTCTTCGTAACCGGCGAACGTGTATGAGACGAACTATGAGAGTAGAAGAAGCCAGAGAGGTATGTAAGGAAAGAGCCTGTTGGAACTCTGTACTCTCTGCCTACCCCGTAAGGGATCTGGCGTGATGATATAGATAGATAGAGAGAGATAGATTCATTTAACATTATAATTATTTCTATTATTGTTTTATTGTATATTGTATTATTATTAATTTGACATTTATATGGATCCAATGTTATCCAAACAATATGGATCCAATGTTATCCAAAATAAATGAATTTGAATTTATAGGTGCCTTGATAGGTTCCAACAGCAGTTGGCGACTAACTGCCTCCACCGCACCGCACTGGGTCCGCGTGGAGTATGATCTTAATCTCTCACCTCGATTCATGAGGCCTTTGCCAAGCTATGGGACGGTATAGACTGATTAATAATACCTGATGTGTACGGTGAGTGAAGATCGCTGGGTGGCTTTAAACTCGCAGTGTGGACACTGGTGACGTTTAATCCCAGTGTGGGTTAGCTTGTGTTTGTGCAAATAGTCTTGCCTTGTGAAAACGCGACCACAGATCTGTGGAGATAACAGAAATAAATTAAAAAGAGACCTGTGTAGCGTTTAGTTCTATGCTTTTTTAAATTCTTTAATACCCAAAGTTTTAAGGTTTTATCACATAGTCGACTGAAGCGCTCGAATACACTCGGCCGGCGGTCGGCAGTAGTGATGTGTACCTGAGGCAAAATCAGTCTCTGGAGATTTTCGGAGAATTTCTGGAGATTTACAACAATAACCGGAGAATCTCCAGAGTAGTAGAGAACATATACGTATACCTACCTGATTACCTATCTTCACGACTTAAGTAACAGTTCGGAGTGGACTATGTTTTCATTTATAGTCATGTGTACATTAGCTATGTAATAAACAATACTTATTTAACTACGTGTTACGACTTACATAGTTTTATATAATTAAGACTGGTAGACAAATAAAACGATACTTAATAAATCGGTACATAATTACATATCTGGGTTTGACAGGTGTTCCTCCTATATGGACAAAATTATGGACTAAGGATGCATTCAAAAAACTCCGGTATTTTTAGTAATTACCGGTGAAAAACCGGTTCAGGTGAAATTCCGGTTTTTATAGAACCGGTTCACATTACTAGTCGGCAGCCCGGCGAACACGTCACACTGCACGCGCGAAGTCACGCCGGCCAAGCGGCCGCTCAACTCTAGTGTCCCGCTCGCATGCGTATTGGCGTCCCGCTCCCGCCGCCCGTGCTTCGTTTATAATCGCTGGAGGCCCGAAGGCGGTGGGTCATCACGTTTGCGGTCGCAGCAAGCGTGGCTGCGCTTTATAGCATCTCCCGTACATTTCAGTACAATACTAGCACATACAGCGCATATATACAAGAGCTTAAGTCACTTCGCCCACTGGGTCACATAGTCGCGGGTTCGATTTCTGCACGAGACAATTACAAAGATTAGTCCCGTGCGGGAATTGTGACCCAGAATTATTTGTTGCGGTCTGGGTATTTGTGTATTGAAAAAATATTTGTGTATTGAAATTCCATGTTTGTAAATGCACCCACTGCTTAACCTATGCAAGTCAATATGGGCCTTCAACAATAAAATAAAAAGCAAGCTTCTGTCATGTCAGCACGCAACGGAGAGAAGCATCTTAAAACTTAGAAAAATACCAAAAATAAAGAATGTCAACATATGGAGAAAAACAAAACTTACAGATGCATTACAACATGCCCTAAGACTCAAGTGGACATAGCCAGGTACAGGAACAAGAGGTGGACAATCCAAACCACAAAGTGGCCTGGCCCACTTGGAAAGAGGTGCAAAGGACGGCCAAAGAAAATATGGGCTGACAACCTAATCAAAACAGCTGGAAGGGACTGGATGAGCGTGGCCCATGACAGAAAAAGTTGGAACAAGATGGAGGAGGCTGACACCCTTACAGGCACTATTCTGGGAACCATTCTGAATGGGTGAAAGAAGCTACAATAATAAAAACTCACCCATGAAACAGGAATAAATCCTAATATGCTGCTACGTTTTTTTAAAAAGAAAGAAAATATAACATGCAGATGGGCCTAGTTGCCACTTATGAGATTGTTTTTAAGCCCAGCCAGATACCTTATAGTTGGCTTGATACATTCCAGCACCTCGTAGCCATAAACCTGCCTCCATTGCACGGTACTGGATCCACATGGTGGAGTATAAATCTCTCACGGCAGAGGTGTACTGAGTACACCCACGTTTTGCCGACGATGTTAGGTCCCATGTAATAGGGGGCGAGCCTATTGCCATATACCGGGCACAATTCCAGACTCCGGACTCATACTGGGAATGTTTCGTTAGAAAAACTACATTCGTCCAACCTAGGATTTGAACCCAGGACCTTGTGATCACAAAGTGATGCTATTGAACTGAATTTTTATTAGGACTATTGGCTATAGCGTATGCTAGATAATAAACTTTGTGTATCATAGGCTAAGTATGTACAGACTATTTGTGTAAACTTAGCTGAAAGCAGAGCTTTATTGTAAATCTCGGAGAATACATGTATCGACTCCACTGTGACTTTTCATTACTCTCTCCCAGGGTACCTCATCCTACAGCCCCAAATAGAGTAGAGATTTGACAGACAGCTTATTCCAGTGATTAAAAGCTTAAGCAGCTCTGCATAGCACGTTTTTGTGTGACCCTCAAATATTTGTGTTCGGTCTGAGTCTTTGTGAATGTGAATTTTGAGTTTGCAAATGCTTGGTGCAGTACCAGAATAATTTCCAATGTGTGGCTACGTTTTTTAAATAATAAAAGTAGAATGGAAATGATGGAGGATGATGCCTTTTCCCGCCCGTGGAACACTATAATATTCTTTACATACGATCGGTAGTGACAGTTCTAAGTGCCAAAAGAAATTAATATTTAATTTAGTATAAAGGTATAAAACTATAAGTATAGAAACGGGTCATGCCTCTTATTGCCATTGAATAAAGTATAATTTTCTTTGCCAACTTCACAGTACCCTTCCTTCATGAAAAATACTATAACAGCTAGATATAAATAAATAATAACAAATACTAACATCACAAACAAAATTTTTCTCCTTCCCATGTTCCAACATATGATTCTTCAGCAATTCCTTAGTTTTAAACAAGTCCGCACACTTGCCGCACCTAAATATATGCTCTGGCAACTCCGACACTGTGTTGTGTCTATGGTCCCTCATGTGATATTCATACATATACCTTTTAGGCAAATATCTTTCACAAATACTACATCTGTACCCATCTTTTAAGCCTTTACAAAAGTTTACTTCATGACTGATTCGTGTTTTTCTACTTTTAAATCTCTTTTCACAGCCAAAACATTTGAATAAAGTTCCATTATCTTCAATACCATGTGATTCCTTATTATGTGATGCTAAATTTTCTTCGTTTTCTAAATCTATACAACAAATATTACAATAAGTAGGTGAACGCTTCCGTAAATATTTTTTTTTAGTTTTTGTAATTTTTTTATTTACTCTAATTTCATTATCTGTGCAGTCATCAAAAAAGTTGTCTTCATTGTCTATATTATGGAAGTCGGTGTTGATAATTTCAGTTTTAATTCGTTTATCGCCATTTTTAATATTAATCGACTCTGTAGATCCTTTCTGGAGTATTTTGCGGAGTAAGACATCGGTGTCTGTGCAGAATTTTTTGAAATTGTAAAATCGCTCGATTTCTTGATAACAATTTGTGCAAAGTCTGCTTGGGTGGTCGATATCTACATCTATATTTAAACAGTATTTTATTTTGGTCAAAACTGATAAGATTTCTGTTAAAATTTCAGAGTTATTCGAAGTTATTTCGTGTTCTGCATTTTTAGACCAGCACAGTCGACACACGTCCTCTTGAAGAAAATATTCGTAGGTATACTGTTCGCTGGCAATCACAATATCACTCCAATGGCTATTCATAATGTAAATTACAATAAAACATATAATATTAAAACTATTAATGAAATAACACGAGACTACTTTTGTTTGTTATTTGATGGACTTTGACAGGAGTCAGTTTGACAACAACAATCAACACAGTGCTGCCAACCCTAATTTTAGAATATTGGTAGATGTACCAAAAATTGATAGGCATAATATGAAAATTGGTAGAATTGATTGTTGAGCTACTCGTATCATTCTAGTTCAGTTTACCCGCTTTGCAATAAGAATTCCCAGAACATGTCCTTATTTTGTCATAGTATCTTTTTAACCTTTAGAGATGGAGCTTCTGACCTTTAGTCGTCGTTAATATTATAAAGAGGAAAGATTTGTTTGTTTATAATCGATAAACGGTATTACAAAACTACATTATCCAGAAGTGGCATATACCCTAGGTGGTGCTGTTGTCGATCGGGTACGAAGCCGCGGAAATCTGCTATAGTCTGTAATAAAGTAGTTAATTACTTAGAAGTAGAATTTTGTCAATTTTCCGCACAATTTATTTCATATTTCTATCCGTAGTAGGCAAATCTATCCTTGAATTAAATATAGATACCGGCCGTAAGAGAGTACTAACCGTTACCCTCGACTTAGCCAGAGCGGAATTCACACAAAGTATTTTTCAAAAATAAAAGTAGGCTATGTTATTCCTTATAATATCAGCTCTTCAGTGAAAGTCCCGTCAAAATCGGTCCAGCCGTTTCGGCGATTAGCAGGAACAAACATACAGAAATACAGGCAAACAAAAAATTTAAAAAAGTGTTTTTACGTTATAAGTACCGTATATGCTTTCATTTGCATTTAGTAAAAACCTGTTATTTTGACATTACTGTTAGCGCCAATACAGGCGCGTGCGACTGGTGTGGGGCGACGCATGCAGCCGCCTCCCACGCCGCGCCGATCAGCTGACGACGACACAGACCCACAGAGTACTTTATAATATGCACAGACCGCAACCAACAGCCTAGCGTATTAGTCGTTTTCCCCCCTTATAGTCCACGCATTTTATTCTTTAATATCCTCCAAGTATTCCTAAGAAGCTTGCATTAGGGCACTGGATCCATCAATTACAAACAGACATTTCAATTTTATTTATTTGTATAGATATGATAAAAGCGCCCGTGAAAACGTGGTCTTTTAGTCTAGGCTTAGTGCTTGAACCTGTAGCTAGGGATTTTATGTAGAGGGGGCAGCCGTCCATCTGAACTAACCACAATCATATTCGACACTATATTCTAAACACATTTTAAGTAGTAGAGACTGGTAGAGACTCTTTCGTGGGCGTCAGAGTGCCGCGGTCGCTGACATTTCGATTCAATCGGGTGCATTCGGCTACTTTTGTAAAGCCGCACTTTTCTGCTTGAGTGCGTGTGTGTGACGCGCGGTATGGACTGCCCAAGCCGAGGCCGTTCCTCCTTGAGGCGCCCTTGAGCTAGTTGCTCCCTTGCCCTTCTGTCTTCTTCTACCAACACAGTTGTATGAACTCCCAAAAATACGTAAACCGAATGCTCCCCTACGTCCAATCGTTAGGCAAATCGATACACCAACCTACAAATTCGCTCAGCACGTAGCGAAAGTGCTCTCGCCACTCAGAGGACACACAAGAGCACATGTTAAGGATTCATACCATTTCGTTAGTGAGATCAAAAATCTGCATCTTACTGACAATGACACTATGGTCAGTTTCGATGTCCAGTCACTATTCACATGCCTACCTGTACAAGACTGTGTCGAAATGGTAGAAAGGAAAAAACATGCCAGAGGAATATTCAGAACTATTGAGACACTGCCTTACATCTGGCTACTCACTGTGGAAGGAGCAGTTCTACAAGCAAGTAGATGGGGTGACGATGGGCTTCCCTGTATCTCCCATTGCTGCCGATATATTCATGGAAGACTTTGAGGTGAAGGCCCTTCGTACATCACCTGTAAAGCCAAGTTTCTACAAGCGGTACGTAGATGATGCTTTCACAAATGTTGTCTCACTTATATAGGATAAACAAAAAGACCGGTAAAAACTCGGGTTAAAGAACACATAGCTGACCTAAAGCACCGTCGCTCAAAGAAGTGTGCAGTCTGTGAATATATCCTTGACCGCACCCGACATAATATCAGATTTGATAGACTACATATCCTCGTGAAAGAACACCGATTCCTACAAAGGATGGTTCGCGAGGCTATAAAATTAAAGAACATCCTAATTTCAATGAATCCTAGTGGGGCTACGTTTTTTTTGTATAAAAAGGAAGGATGCAGGTACCGGGGAAGACCTAGACTATCTTACCACGACCAAATAAACAGAGTCTTATCTGATGGAAAAGTCAAGAGTCTCCGTAACCGGCGAGCGTGTATGAGACGAACTATGAGAGTCGAGGAAGCCAGAGAGGTATGTAAGGAAAGAACCTGTTGGAACTCTGTACTCTCTGCCTACCCCGCAAGGGATCTGGCGTGAGGTTATAGATAGATAGATAGAAAAAAAAGATAGAGAAGATGGCTGGGTGCTACCATCGACTAATTAATATAATCAAATCCAAAACCAATCATAACACTGCAAGGCCTCTAGTCCTTCCCGTGACCATGGGTGCTGCAAAGCACTCGAAACGTCGGGTACTAAAAAATAAACCGCGATAAAATCCGAAAAATAGTTTTATTTCAGCTTGTGATTATTTTTACCCATGTGGGGCGACAAGGTCACGCAGCTGTTATTCCAAACAATTTTGGACTAATGTTCAAAAAAACATCGAAAAATGTTTTCATTTACTCTTAATAAATTACCCAGCTGGGAATTTTCAAGTTGGACAACTTAAATGTAATAATTTCATAAAAGAATCGTTTGACCCAATTTTTTTTAAACGCAGCTTTTCTCTAGGAAATCGTGGCGTGGTTGCGTTTACAAACATGACATTCACATACACAAACACTCAGATCTAAACTAATGTCTGTGAGTCACACAAAGATTTAGCTCTTGCGAAAATGGAACCCGCGCCTACTGGCGAACTACTTACTGATTATAATATTTTGGTGCAAAATATAAACATAGCTATATAAACAGAGCTAAAAAATCTATTTTACAACCTTTGGTTTAATTTACCAAAAAAAAGGTTTTTTTTTAAATCGCAATAAGGCATTACCACACCAGATTCCTTGTGGGTTAGGCAGAGAATACAGAGTTCAAACGGGTTCTTTCCTTTCAGACCTCTCTGGCTTCCTTCATTCTCGCAGTTCACCGATAGTCTTTCCCGGTATCTACATCCTTCCACTTTCCGACTTGCATTTAAAAAATGAGGGCAAAAAAAAATTATCCTTACTTAACCCCCTTAAAAAAAGACCAAATTATTTACATAGATTTAATGGAAATAACCAACTTGACATCATAATAGTATCGCTTAGTTTAACGTTTTATCATGATGTTTTATACAAACTAAATAAAACTTAATATTCACAGATTCCATTTTATATTACGACATACAAAATAAAAATATCAAGACTATTTTCGATCTAATAATGAAATAAAATATTAAATCGATGTAAAATGTAAATTGTGTCGATAAAAATATACTGTTTAAAATTTTAACCGTACATCGATTAGTCCTCGGACAAATTCGGTGAAAATATTGATTTCAAATAAGTATATTAATGGAATACCGACAGCAAAGACAAAACAAGTTTTGTTTTTAAAATAAGACAAAATAATACAATAAAACTTTTCTCGAACTCAACGAACTTTTTAAATGATAGCTGAAGCACAAGTAAAGTTGACTCCTATTTACGAAAAACAAAAGTTATTTTTAAGACATTGTTGTCGCAGAATTAATTATAAAAATAATGACCCTAATAAAAAAATACATCATGATACACAAGTACAATGACGACAAAAATAAGATGCTATTAAACTAATTAGAGGCATGACTGGAAAGGAATTATAAAATTATATAAAATGGCTCAGAACTTAAAAACCCGTATTTTACAAGTATAAAAATATGTTATACTTATAAACATTATTTATATTGAATAGCTGGGAATAGTCTAGCTTTGCTATGAAATTTGAGATGTTTTAACATTTAAAATTAATTTTCATTAGTTCCGATCACATTTTCCGTGAAGGTAAAAATCCACTGAGCCCTCTAAAGCCCAGCTGCATGTCCGAATTGAACAACTGATTTTCGATAACGCGAGCATATAACATTAATCAAAAAAAATAAAAATACAGCGCCTCTAGCGAATACGCGAAGAACTAATTTTTTTGGGCAACACGTACATTGATATATAAAAGGTGCGGATTTTCCTCCATAAAACTTTATTACGTAAAGTGTTACGAAATCTGAATATAACATTCACAGAAAATCTCATCAAAACATCTAAACCGGTTTGTCAGTCAATAAATTTTGCTATTACCACTATATCCATTGACTACACAGTTTTAACCATATAAATCTTCCAGCTGTAATATTTTGTATCTAATACACATTTTATGTATATAAATCGAGACTTAGCACTTCCAATAAACTTTCACTCTTTACAAGAGCACAAATGCCTAGGCAGATTTTTCGATTTAGTTTATAAGAAAATGACATATTTTATCTGTAGCATTGTAGCAAAAAAAGCTAAATGTCATCTTACAATACCGCCACATTCAAAAAAAGAACTTCCATCTTGCAAAACATTAAAACTGTCACAGACCATTTAACACAACAGAAATTGTAGAGAAAAACATCCATTATGCACTTTTTAAAATTTATTATTCTTAAATGTATAATTAAGCCTAACATATTTTTACAGCATACATTCATTCGTCAGTTCTCTCCTGGTCCCGGTCCTTCTTTTTCTTTTTTTTCTTCTCTTTGCGCACAGACGTGTCCGCTTCTGTCGTCGTCTCTGCTGCCTCCATTGTTGCGTCGCCAGAGCCATCTTCCGGACTGTAAATTAAGAAATATGAGTTTTATGTGTATGATCTCTCATAAATAAAAAAATAAATATGTCAATACCACAATATATTTTCATATAAAAAAGGGTATTGAAATATAAAATCCATAGTTTGAATTCTGCATAATTTGGCACTGAGTTCAAGTGGTTAAGAAACTGGCCAGTGTAAGTATGTAAACTGTCGCAGTGACCAGAAAAATTAACATAGTTTAAGGTTAATTTAACGGCTTATAAATTTCATGGCCACTTCCATGTACACACTCCCATGTAACTGAGCTGAATGGTTCTTTTAAACTCATAATAAATTATATAATGAATTAACTTTGTGGCGAGTTTACAATGACCCCATTTTTATTAAATTAACGTGGCATTGCAAGGCAAATAAAATATTTTCTGAGCCTGAAAGCATGAGCTGTCTTTTGTTAATAATTTAAAATGTTTGGAATTTGTAATAATTTTGGTTTTGTCTAAATAATAAAGTGAGCACAATATTTTTGTACTACATTCACGGTACTCTCTCTCTGAAACTTCAAGAATGCCCTGCGTAATTTACATTCATTTTTTAAATAGTTATAATCTTGAATGTTGAATTCTACAACTTTAAAAATATATCATAATACACCCATGAAAAAAATGCAATTTGATCAAAGTCACCATACCCATTGACAGTGAAAAAGATTATATTAGTGCTCATAAGGAGCAAAACTGTAAGCAAATAGATTACCGGCAAGTCTACTTTTTCTTTTCTTACACATAAGCAAAAGCAAAAAATGCATTACAATGAATAAGGTTCTAAATTAAACCTATTTATTACGATAATACAAGTAATCGAGAAAAAAGGGACAATCAATACGATAATACAAGTAATCAAGAAAAAAGGGACAATCAATACCTTCTTATATCTATCTTTATAGGGGTAGGCAGAGAGTACAAAGTTCCAATAGGTTCTTTCCTTACATACCTCTCTGGCTTCCTAAGCTCTCATAGTTCATCTCATACACGCTTGCTGGTTACGGAGACTCTTGACATGTCCTTCAGATAAGACACAGCCCATATACAATATATATAGTGCTATTTACTGTGCATAACTAAAAATTCTTAAAAAATTACACTTACGCTGGTTCAGGTGCCTCGCTGTCGCGTTTCTTCTTCTTTTTCTTTTTTTCAGACTTCACCTCGACAGAGTTATTAGGATCTTCCGCATTTGCAGTACTGGCCGTTCTCTTTCTGCTGCCTTCCTCTGCGTCACCATTTTCAGTGTCCCTAGTCTTGGCTTTATAGTCTACGTAACTATTTAACCATTCAGCTGGTGTATTCTCATTTGGCTTACCATGTTTGTCCAACTTGCCCTGCTGTATCAATTGCTTTTTCTGCGAAGCCTTCGGACCTAATCCCCATTTCCTCGGATATGTATCTCTTTCCATAATAACTCTTTTCAGTTTTGCTGCAACACCGTGATCGCATGATGCCATAGTCGATGTTGTCATCAGAGCGATAGCCAAAGCGACCGCTTCACCTTTCGTCGTAACTATTACGATCTCCTGATCAATTTCTATACCATCTTCATACCTTAAAATACCCGGTAGTAAGACTTTAGCTCCGTAGCAAACAGCATTTACTGCGCTGTCTTTTATGAATATCCTCTTGTGTGCGATTAACAAACCTTCTAAAGGTTTGATCACTCTACGTAAATAAGACTCATCTTTATGATTCTCATAAGCCCATTGTGCATCTAAAATATCATGCATCGTCACCATGCCTTCTTGCTCACCCTGTATTCCAGAACGGACTCGTCTCAACTCTATCATCTGTCCACCAACGCCTAACATAAGGCCTAAGTGGACACACATCGTACGGATATAGGAACCAGCTTCACAGCTTACCCAGAATACACCAATATTACGTTCCTGGTCATAATCCAGTAACTTACTATCATACACCGAACGGACTCGCAGTTGACGTTTAACAGCTGATATTAAAGGAGGTCTTTGAAACAACGCACCTCTAAGCTTTTCCAATCCTTGTGTAACTTTTTTTACGCTTTCGACAGCTGAATGGAGGCTGAATACCGCCACATACTCTTTTCCGGCATTCTGCTGAGACTTCACGAGTCTCGTGGCCCGATCTATGCACACAATCAAACATCCCGTCACCTTGGGATCTAAAGTGCCTGAATGACCGGTCTTCTCGACTTTCAAGATCCTTTTTATCCATGACACGACTTCGTGGGAACTTGGGTTGCTCGGTTTGTCCACGTTTATGAAGCCAGCTTTAACGTAATCGGTAATAGGACGTTTTAACGGCGAGTGGCCAAATGGCAGCGGCGTGTAGTGGTTAGTTCGCACGTTGAGTCGATCGAAATTCTTCAATAACAACGGCCAGTATGCTGTGTCAAGCTTGCTTACGCTCTCAGACGGCTCGATTTTAAAGTCTCCGATCTTCTGAAACTGCCCTAAAGTCACTTGATTCTTATTCTTCTTCTTTTTCTTTTCGGAAAATACCTCCCCGCCGGGCTGGAGAACCTCTGTCATTTTCGATAAATTAACACAATAATGTTGTTATAACACACTGTATCGCTCAGACACGCGACGATAATTTATCTCGTGTCCTAATTTCGACTTTGTTTGGTAATTGCGTTCAAATATTCATAACATAAAGTAACACGTGCAATGCTTAAATTTTAGGTTAGCTTCAGTTCCACTTGTAAAGCTTCTTCTTTGAAAGAAAAATGTGTTTATCAAATTGAAATAAAATGGTCGCCAGATGGCGCTGCGTGGGATATTTACAGAATACCAACAAAGGAAATTGAACTATAACATTCGGATACACCTTAACTTTTTGCGGTGATATTTAACATGTTGACAAAGAAAAATGGTATTTCCAAGGAAGTTTTAGCAAGAAAACATAAACGAAAATCGAGAATATTACACTGATAGTCGTATTTAGGTATCAAAGTTGTTGTACGACCTATTTTTTAAGAGATATCTTTGTTATTTTTGTTAGAGATGAAGCTTAACTGAAAGTGGTTCATCATGCTCATTTTTCCTGTGTAAAAGTGAAAAATAAACGTTTATTTCATTTTATGCATTTGTATTAATTTTGTTCAGTGCATGAGACTATCTAAAATATACAAGTTAGCCAACCATTACAAAACAATTGTCAATGTCAAAACAAAGTTTGACATTAACTCGAACTTCTAAACGTGTACTTATTTTCGTTTTATATGCACTAAAAACAAAAATAAAGCAATGGCAGGCGTATTATTTGAAGATATATTCAATGTAAAAGATATAGACCCAGAAGGAAAGAAATTCGACCGTGTCAGCCGGCTACACTGCGAATCTGAGTCGTTCAAAATGGATCTTATTTTGGATATCAATTCTTGGATTTATCCAATGGAACTCGGTGATAAGTTTAGGTTGGTGCTCGCCACGACGCTCAGGGAGAACGGCTACCCTGACGGAGGGGAGTGGAACCCTCTAGAAACGGAGGGAAACCGTGCCGACAGTTTCGAATATGTCATGTCTGGGAAAGTTTATAGGTTAGTTCCCTAATGTTTTGATTCCTATAATTTAAGTTATTGAGTGATTTTGATATTATACATAAGAATAGTTCAAGTTTCAAGTGTATTTAGTATTACAACCACGAAACAAAAATTGGAAGAAGTGCTACACCGCCTCCTCAAGACGCCGGGCGCAGTCGCATTTACTAGCTGACGCGCGACGTCGTCAAGTAACATATCGTGATGCCATAAACATAAAAAAAGTAAAATAAAAAAATGGAATGATGCGTTATTGCAAAATATATGAATATTTAAAAATATGTGTGACAAAGGCATTTTAAAGCAGGTTATTCAGTTTGTGACTGTGTGATTTTCTGTGCTCTGGTTCACATATCAGTGGCGTCCATTGCATATAGGCAATTAACCAGTGCCTATGTCAGTATAATGCATGTAGATTCACATTTTTTTTCAATTTTTAAGCATGATTAGTTTTGTTTTTTTTTTTAACGTAGCCCCACTAGGATTTAATCCTGTGCCCTGGGTGCGTTTACAAAAATGAAGATTCACATACACAAATACCCAGACCGGAACAAATAATTGTGGATCACACAAAGATTTGTTCCGTGCAGGAATCGAACCCGCGACTATTAGACACAGTGGGCGGAGCGGCTTAAGCTCTTAACCACAGCGCTAAATCGTCCGTCAAATGATGAATTGATATTATTGATGATTGATATTATTTTGTCTGTGTAGTTATATTAAAATATAGTGTAAATAATGCATTATAAATGTAAAGATTCTGGTTAAGATGTGGTATGGCAGTTTATGGTGAAAATAAGGAGATTAGTAATTAGAGAGAATTATTGGTTGTATTCACTGGTAATCTAATAAACTGGTGAAATGAATGGTAAAGCCTACACAGTGGTTTTTACAAGTAACAGTCGCTGAGCTTCTTAAAATATTATCTGCCTAGATTGATAGGTGAAATCAAGCCAACATTTAAGTTCTTCACTATCGAAAGCGAATAAATTTTTGTTGACCCCCGCTTACGAATTGTGAAAAATTTTTTGTCACGCCAAACGCCCGTCGAGTCCGCCGTGGACCCCTGGGGGTCCACCTGGACCACTTTGGGAACTAACGGTTTAGAGCTTAAGCCACTCTGCCCACTGTGTCTAATAGTCGCGGGTTCAATTCCCGCATAGGACAAATATTTGTGATCCACAATCATTTGTTTTGGTCTGGATGTGAATTTCCATGTTTGTAAACGCACCCACCACACAGGAGTGAATCCTAGGGTAGAGAGGCGTATTTTGTTTTTAATTAACATTTTATATTTTTTTCTACGCTCCGACCTTCTAATGCACATATCCAAAACCCCGAGAACTTTCAACTCGAATTGTCAAACCGCTTTGAATTGCTAGACAGCAGCGCATCAGTGGACGAAATCAACAATAGGTTGGTAGAGACTGTCCATACGGTCGGGTCCAAGGATTTTAAGCCCCACCGTAAAAATAGGCCTCAAAAGCTATCTGACTACACCCGAAACCTTATGGCTGAGCGACGTACCATGACACTCCAAACCTCCGATGATGCTAAGTCCTATAGGCAGCTCAATGGACAGATATTGAAGTCCTTGCGACACGATTTACGGTCCTTCAATACAAGACGTATTGAGGAGATCATAGAGCAGAACAAGGGCTCCAAAGTGTTCGCAAGAGACGCGTCTATTGGGCAAAGCCAGTTGACGAAGCTGAAGACGGAGGACGGAAACGTAACGTCGAATAGGTCAGAGGTGCTCAGGGAGATAGAGAGGTTCTATGGGCAGTTGTATACCTCAGTAGCTGAACCTGTTGTTGACTTGGTAAAAGACCCAAGAGCCAAGCTAACCCGACACTACACTGAAGATATCCCGGACATCAGCCTGTACGAGATTAGGATGGCTCTCAAACAACTTAAAAACAACAAAGCGCCGGGTGAAGACGGAATTACCGCAGAGCTTCTGAAAGCGGGCGGATCGCCGGTACTTAAAGTCCTTCAGAGGCTGTTTAATTCCGTCTTGCTCGAAAGGAAAACGCCGGAAGCATGGAACAGGGGTGTGGTGGTACTCTTTTTCAAGAAAGGTGATAACACTTTATTAAAGAACTATAGGCCCATCACACTGCTGAGCCATGTTTACAAGTTGTTTTTGAGAGTCATCACGAATCGTCTCGAACGCAGGCTTGACGATTTCCAGCCTCCCGAACAAGCCGGTTTCCGGAAAGGCTTTAGTACCATAGACCACATACATACGCTGCGGCAGATTATACAGAAGACCGAGGAGTATAATCGGCCACTATGCTTGGCGTTTGTGGATTATGAGAAAGCCTTCGATTCGATCGAGACTTGGGCGGTTCTTAGATCTCTCCAGCGATGCCGCATTGACTATCGGTACATCGAAGTGTTGAAGTGCTTGTATAATAACGCCACCATGACAGTCCGAGTACAAGGGCACGAAGGCGATCTCCATAAAAAGAGGAGTAAGACAGGGAGACGTCATTTCTCCGAAACTGTTTACGGCCACCATAGGGGACGCTTCAAGCTCTTGGTGTGTGTGTGTGAATGATGTACGCTGTTGGCCGCGAGGCCTTTACAGCTTCACCGGACTTAAAGGCGAGCGTGCAACCACTACGCTCTAGCCAGCCAGAAGGGCAAGAGGCGACATACTCGAGGGCGCCTCGAAGAGGCGCCCTCGGTTGGGACAGTCGCTGTAGGGGGCCGGGTGCACTACTAAGTGCACCGGTCAACCGCCGGCTATGGGAGGGGATCTACTACTACGTCGTCGTCGTCGCCCCTATTCTGAGCGGAAAGAAGGGATGACAAAGCATCGGGGGGGTCGGTGAGAACATGTCGCGGCCGGCGGTGGCGGCAGGGGTCGGGGGGGACATCGTAGTCGGCGGTGGCTACGATTAACGGATTCGCATGGGTAGATGCGTTCGCGAAGTGACGTGTTGACGCCTTTTTAATAAAGGCGCGAATAGGTTCGAGACTTATATCGGAGTGGAGGTCGACGTTCCGCACGAACCATGGGGCTCCTACGGCTTTATGAAGGAAGCGGTTTTGAACCACTTGGAGTTTATCGATGTGAGAGGGGGCCGAATGCCCGAACACAACACACGCATAAGTCATGATGGGTCGAACGCAAGTTTTGTAAAGTGTCACCTTATTTCTAAGGGACATTTTACTCCGCTTGCAGATTAACGAATGGAGACGACCGAGCACAAATGATGCTCGGTGACGGACCCGCTTGATGTGCGGGCCGAAGGACATGGTACTGTTTAGGGTGACCCCTAGATATTTGACCTCTTTGACCCAGGGAATGGGTCGGTCGAACATGGTCACTTGGCCGAGATTACTTCTAGGGCGGCGCAGGGAGTGGCGCGGGGTGGCACCTCTGGAGAAGAACACCGCAGCGCTCTTGTCCGGGTTCACCTCAATACGCCACTTCCTGAACCAATTCCCTAGGGAATTGGCGGATGCCTGAAGGTTTCTGGTAATGAAACCCTTATTCCTATGCGAGACGTAGAGAGCGGTATCATCCGCGAATAGGGCTAGATGCGCCTTACTCGAACGAGGAATGTCGTTCGTGTAAAGGCTAAACAGGAGCGGAGACAGAACTGAGCCCTGTGGGACTCAAGCACTGATGGAGTGGGAAGTGGAGCGCGTCATTTCGACGCGATAACGGAAGGCGACAAGCGCTTGAAATGGCGAGGACTTGGCATCAACATCAATGGCGAATACATCACTCACCTTTGATTTGCCGACGACATTGTGGTCATGGCGGAGTCGCTGGAAGATCTAGGACGAATGCTCGGTGACCTCAACAGAGTATCTCAACAAGTGGGTATTAAAATGAACATGGACAAAACGAAAATAATGTCTAACGTCCGTGTCGTACCCACCGCACTCACCGTTGGGAACTCTACTCTTGAAGTTGTCGACGAATACATTTACCTGGGACAGGTAGTCCGGTTAGGTAGGTCCAACTTTGAGAGAGGTCAATCGACGAATCCAAATCGGCTGGGCAGCGTTCAGGAAACTGCGCAACATGTTCTCATCCAAAATACCTCAGTGCCTAAAGATTAAAGTCTTTAGTCAATGTGTGTTACCAGTAATGATATATGGATCAGAGACGTGGTCTCTTACTATAGGTCTCATAAAAAAGCTCAGAGTTGCTCAGCGAGCTATGGAGAGAGCTATGCTCGGCGTTTCTCTACGTGATCGAATCAGGAATGAGGAGATTCATAGAACAACCAAGGTCACCGACATAGCCCTTAAGATTAGCAAGCTGAAGTGGCAATGGGCGGGCCACATAGCGCGAAGATCGGACGGGCGTTGGGGCAGAAAGAATCTAGAGTGGAGACCACGTATTGGCAAGTGCAGCGTGGGACGACCACCTGCCAGATGGACCGACGATCTTGTGAAAATCGCAGGAAGTTGTAGGATGCAGGTGGCATCGGACCGGTTACGCTGGAAAGCGATTGGGGAGGCCTATGTTCAGCAGTGGACAAGTATAGGCTGAGATGATGATGATGATGATGATGATGTTGATTGTTTTCTACTTCCAAGAAGATATTTCAACACATGGGTCCGCTTGGGTATTAATTAAAAAGAGAACTTGGGTAAATTTGAAAGCAAACTGGTAATAAAGTAGGCACTGCTTATTTATTAATTTATTTAAGATCCTTCTATAACTAAATACATATGTTAGGATATTGCCGTACAAAACCATGTTACTGGTTTGACTATGGCTTAATAGCCTATATGCAATGAACGCCTCTGTCACATACTGAGGTAGCTTAGAAGCACTACCATAGTTTTTGTTCTCTCATAATTTCAACCAAGAGTTACAAAATTTTAACACAAATACAAATAGATATTAATGTATTTTGGTTTTGTAAATATACAAACTTTAAGTCATATAAGTATTGGTCAGTTAGGGAGTCTCTTTTATTATACAGGGAACACTTCTAGATTATGGACTACAACTAAGAATTTTTCTATACACCAAGCACACAGTTTAATCTAGTATTTAAACCTAGGATCTCATAATCTTTACTCACACTGTGACACTAGACCAGGCAGAATAAGGGCATAAATAAGGCAGAATTAAATAATATTAGCCCTGTAAGAAACTGTCCCACCATTGGGCACGGGCTTCCTCTCAAACTGAGAGGGTTTCGGCCATAGTCCACCACGCTGGCCCAGTGAGGGTTGGCGAACTTCATACACCTTCGAGAAACTCTTAGGCACATGCTTAAGAGTTTCTCGAAGGTGTATGAAGTTCGCCAACCCTTACTCAAGGAAAACGTTATGAGGAAACCTACATAGGTTTCCTCATAACGTTTTCCTTCACCATTCCTTCAGGCAGAATTTTCGATAAGATAATATACACCGTCACGCCTATACTCCTTAAACAGGCATAGCAAAGGTTGTTGGCTACCCAACAAGATTCATACATTTTTTTGTAATCTGTCAATAAAATTGCCTCTCTTCCACCATGGACGCATCGTGTACGCAGCAAGTTTTTTATATCCATCCAATACTTAAATGTATTTGATGGAACTCAGACTCAAATTATTTATTTTGTATAATGTATATGTAGTACCCTCGCAGGGGTACTTACAAAAGGTTATATTTTCATATTTTTTTTTAACTTACTGATCTACCACCAGATTGCAAACTCAGCGGGCGTGTCTTTTTTGTCTAATTCTCTATTCATGTTTTTTCATAATTTTTTGTGTAGATACATACAATTTTATATAATACAAAATTAAGAATGTGCTCCAGCTCCAGTGTGATGCCTTACGGCTGAGATATAAGACTAATAATAATATTTTTAAAGAACGATGCCGGAGCTAAAGGATTCTGGGTGGACCAGTCTCCACAAGCAGCACCCGTTCACGAGTGTGACATCTTGAGCAGCAATCACCTCACTTAACCATATTGGAGGAAAGGACGTGACCCGCACCAAATAGCCACAGAATAGACTTTTTAGTGAGCATGACCAATCCCAGACCCCAGAGAGCAGTCAGAAAAAGTCTACAAAAGAAGCAGTAGTTCGAGCTAGTTTGGCACGACACACTTATTTAGTCTCTCATTCATCTACCAGCCCTCTCTCTATATACAGTCCACGTAATACTATAATATTCTCTTTCAGAGGTCTACTGTGTACACACACTTTTCACCGACGATGTAAGGTCTTATGTTATAGGGGGCGAGCGATTTCATAAAAATCCAGATTCTGTACTGAAACTGGGATTTTTTCGATAGAAAAACTACATTTTCTGATTACCACATTTGAACTCAGGACCTCGTTAACGCAACGCAAAATATTCACCAGTAGATGAAGGATGCAGTATTCAATTATCTATCTTTATCATCACGCCAGAATCGTTGCGGGGTAGGCAGAGAGTACAGAGTTCTATCAGGTTCTTTCATTACAGACCTCTCTGGCTTCCTGCACTCTCATAGTTCGTCTCATACACGAATGCGATATGCGAAAGTAGAAGGATGTAGGTACCGGGAAAGACCTAGTCTATCTTACTATGCCCAAATAGACCGTGTCTGAAGGACAAATCAAGAGTCTCTATAACCGGCGAGCGTGTATTTAATGATATTTATGTTCAACAGGATAGAAGGCGACGAAGCAGCGATGGAGCCAGCTTCCCGATTAGCTGCTTACGTATCCTTCGGTGGTCTCCTAATGAGGCTACAGGGAGACGCCAACAATCTTCACGGCTTCGAGGTCGACCAACACATGTACTTGTTAATGAAGAAGTTGGCGTTCTAAGTTGTAACTTACGAGAAATAAATTTTAAGAAATATTGTAAGGTTATTTTGTAAGATTAAATTGTATATTTTTAAAGTGGTTTTTTATTTTATCTGTTATTAGTGACCCGCTCCGGCTTCGCACCGGTGAATTATACACTTGTGTGTGTGTGTGTGTGTGAATGATCTACGCTGTTGGCCGCGGGGTCTTTACAGCTTCACCGGACAGCGTGCAACCACTACGCTCGAGCCAGAAGCGCAAGGGGGCAACTAGCTCAAGGGCGCCTCAAAGAGGAACGGCCTGGGCAGTCGCTATCGGCAGTCGGCAAGAGATTCGTCGACCTCGCCGGCGAGGTCAGTGTCTGATCCTGATCTGTATCCGAAAGAAGGGATGTAAGGGCATCGGGAGGGTCGGTGAGAACTTACCGCGGACGGCGATAGTGGCTGATAGGAGGAGAGTTAGGTTCGTAGTCGGCGGCGGCTACGATTAGCAGATTTCTATGATTGGACGCGTTCGCGAAATATCGGGCTGCCGTCTTTTTAATAAAGGCGCAAATAGGTTCAAGACCGAGATCGGAATGGACAGTGAATTATAAACCGTCGTCTTGAATCACTCCGTCCATTGGTCAAAACCGTATGAAAATCCGTTCGGTAGTTATTAAGTTTATCGCGTTCAGACAGACAGACAGACGAGGCGGGGGAGAACTTTGTTATAAAATATGTAGTGATTGCACAGACTCTATACCCTATTTAGATTTGATTGCGATAAGAGTGAATGGTGCGATGGGAAAGCTACTCGGGAGCCGGCACTTAAGCCATAAGGCGCAGCTGGCCATACATAACGGAGTTCTTGTCCCAACGCTGTTATATGGCAGCGAGAGCTGGGTATGTAAGAAGGAGAATGAAAGTAGGATAAATGCGGTAGAAATGCGAGTTCTGCGGAAGATGTGCGGAGTGAAGCTGACCGACCGCATTAGCAACAGCATAGTAAGACAGCGAGTAGGTATGAAAGATAGTATCGGTGTAAAGATGAGAAAGGGCATGCTCCGTTGGTTCGGGCATATAGAAAGAATGCCAGAGGAAAGAATGACAAAACAGATATACAATGTGAAAGTGGAAGGATGCAGGTACCGGGGAAGACCTAGACTATCTTACCACGACCAAATAAATCGAGTCTTATCTGATGGAAAAGTCAAGAGTCTCCGTAACCGGCGAGCGTGTATGAGACGAACTATGAGAGTCGAGGAAGCCAGAGAGGTATGTAAGGAAAGAACCTGTTGGAACTCTGTACTCTCTGCCTACCCCGCAAGGGATCTGGCGTGAGGTTATAGATGGATAGATAGATATACTGCATCGGTAAACTTGTGGGGTGAACTCATTGATATACATGGTGAACTTGACAGAAAATATTTACATTGAAAAGATCCATGGGAAAGTGTGACGTACAGCGCCATCTGTTGCCAAGTAGTAAATCTATTGTAAACTGTCACATATCAATCAATCAATCAATCAATCAGCCTATCGTAGTCCACTGCTGGACATAGGCCTCTCCTAACACGCGCCATTGCACACGGTCCCCCGCCTTCCGCATCCAGTCCGTCCCAGCGACCTTCTTGAGGTCGTCGGTCCATCTAGCTGGGGGCCGTCCTACCTTACGCTTACCAAGTCGCGGTCTCCACTCTAGGACACGCTTGCTCCATCGGCCGTCGGTCCTTCTGCAGATGTGACCAGCCCATTGCCACTTTAGCTTACTGAGTCTGCGAGCTATGTCGGTAACTTTGGTTCTTTGTCGGATTACCTCGTTACGAATTTTATCCTTCAAAGAGACGCCGATCATAGCTCGCTCCATAGCCCGCTGTGCGACTTTGAGTTTGTGGACTAGTCCCACTGTGAGTGTCCACGTCTCGGCCCCGTAAGTCATAACAGGTAGAACGCATTGGTTAAAGACTTTAGTCTTCAGGCATTGCGGTATAGGCGAAGCGAAAACGTGACGTAGTTTGCCAAATGCTGCCCAACCCAATTGGATCCTGCGGTTGATTTCTTTCTCGAAGTTGTTCCTACCAAATTGGACAACTTGTCCAAGGTAGACATACTCCCGAACAACTTCGAGCATCGAACCATCGACGTAGATCGGTCCCGGCGTGACATGCTCATTAAACATGATCTTGGTTTTATCCAAGTTCATGCCGAGACCGACACCTCGAGAGGCTCCATTTAGGCTATGCAGCATTCCGCTCAACTGTTCCAGTGACTCTGCCACGATGACGATATCATCGGCAAACCGAAGGTGTGAGATGTATTCGCCGTTGATGTTAATGCCCCGCCCAGTCCAGTCCAGCGTCTTGAAGACGTCTTCGAGTGCATTGGTGAAGAGCTTGGGGGATATTACATCCCCCTGTCTTACCCCTCGATGCAGCTCGATCGGGTTGGTCTTTTGGCCCTGGAGCTGGACGGTCATTGTGGCGGTATCATACAGACATCTCAACACCTCGATATAGCGCCAATCGATGCCACATCGCTGCAGAGCATCCAAAACCGCCCAGGTTTCGATGGAGTCGAAGGCTTTCTCGTAGTCCACGAAAGCCATACACAGCGGCTGATTGTACTCTTCGGTCTTCTGTACAATCTGCCGAACAGTATGGATGTGGTCTACGGTGCTGTAGCCTTTTCGAAACCCGGCTTGTTCCGGTGGCTGGAACTCGTCAAGTCTTCTGGCGAGGCGGTTTGTGAGTACTCTCGAGAACAACTTGTAGACGTGGCTCAGGAGTGAGATGGGTCTGTAGTTCTTCAGCAAGGTTTTGTCACCTTTTTTGAAGAACAGAACCACCGCACTCCCGCTCCACGCTTGAGGTGTTAAGCCCTGGTGGATGACGGAATTAAAGAGACTCGCTAGCTTTTTCAGGATTGGAGTCCCGCCTGCTTTTAGGAGCTCAGTGGTGATTCCGTCATCGCCTGGCGACTTGTTGTTTTTGAGCTGCTCGAGAGCCACTCTGACCTCGTCCTGGTTGACATCAGGGATGTCTTCCGTATCGTGGCGTGCTAGTGGGGCTCTGTGGTCGTCAGCGCTGGGTCTCGAGGGTTTAGCCATCCGTGATGCGTACAGGTCTTTGTAGAAACTCTCAATTTCCTCGAGTATCTCGAACTTGGAGGTCACGGTTTTGCCATCCGCTGTATTAAGTTTCGTCAGATGGGATCTACCTAGCTGGCGAGCGAAGACTTTGGTGCCTCTGTTCTGTTCAATCGCAGCCGCGATGGCGCGGGTGTTGGAACATCGGAGGTCACGTCGCACCCGCTTCCGGATCTTCCGGTTGAGGTTCCTCCCATCCGGCGAAGACGCCTGCGTGGATGACATTTCCCGTCTCTGCCTCATAAGTTCGAGAGTCTCGAGCGAGAGTTTAGACTCTCTGTTACCGCTTTTGCCGGGAAACACCCTTCGAGACACATCCTGTAGCGTTTTGACCACTGTTTCGGTTTTCTCGTCAACATTGCCTTCGGTTTCCAGCAGGTCGAAACGATTTTGAAGCTCCAGTTGGAACTTTTCGGACCCTAAAGCTATTTGAGGCGCAGTAGGTCTGAGAGTAGACCTCATCATGCGACGTCTTTCGGCCTTGAAGTCTATATTTAGAGCGCCTCGGACAAGTCGGTGATCGCTGCCGGTATTAAACCTGTTGATCACGGAGACGTCTCTAAATATAGACTTCCTGTCAGTCATGATGAAGTCTATCTCGTTCCTCGTCACAGTGTCGGGGCTTCGCCATGTCCACTTTCTATGAGGCTTCTTCTTAAAGAACGAATTCATCAAGAAGAGCCCCTGCGACTCCAGAAAGTTGACCAGCATCTGCCCCCTGTGGTTTCGGCGCCCGACGCCGTGGGGTCCGATTATCGTTTCGCCGCGTTCTTGTACTCCCACTTTGGCATTGAAGTCCCCCATAACAACGTTGTAGTGAGCCTTGGTGGTGCCATGTAATGCCTTGGCTATGTCTTCATACATGGCTTCGGCTATGTCGTCGCAGTATGTCGAGGTCGGCGCATATACCTGTACCACCTTCAGGGTGTACCTGTTGGTGATTTTAATTATGAGGTACGCTACCCGTGTCGACACACTGCTGACTTCCACAACGTTGTTAGTGAGAGCTTTGTTGACCAGGAAACCGACACCGCCCTGAGAGGGCCGATCACCTTCCCGAAAGTAAAACAGGTGGCCTGACTCAAGGGTTATCGTGTCCTCGCCCTGTCTTCGGACTTCGGATAACCCCAATATGTGCCAGTTTATGCGACCTAGTTCTACCTCGAGTTCAGCGAGGTGTTGGTCCAGCCGTAGAGAGCGTCCATTGTACGTAGCCAGGGTCAGGTGTTTTTGGTAGCCTTGTGTCGTAGCCCGGAGATTCTTCGCACCCCCTGCCCCGCTGTTACCGCGACCGCTACCGTGGCAGCGGACAGCGGGACTACCGGGAACTGGGGGCCTTTGCGTTTGGTGTCTTAACATATTAAGAGGTTTTTGGCCTACTATACCACGCTGGCCAGACGGGTTGGTATAGGGTTTGTTTCAAATTTTCCTTTTCTGGTCGTTGATCGGATGACGTTACTACCTTTGGTGGACTCTTACCACCAGCCAAGCAAAAGTATGGCTACTGGGGCATTCTAAGTTTTTCTTTCGCTTCCAGCCCAGTAAGGAAGAAAAAACTGTCACATATCCGTGTTCTTATTACTTATTATTTTCATTAGTAGATGACGCTAGGAACTAATATTATTTAATATGTTATTCTCATTCTATAATATTTTTCACATAGGAAGGGTAGTGACTACGTGGCAAACGAAATTAATATTTAATTCAATAACGTTAAGGCTTAAAATCATAAGTATAGAAACGGGTCATGTCTCTTAATGCCATTTAATAAAGTATAATTTTCTTTGACCGATTTCAAAAATTCTTTCACCTCTATAAAGCTACCTTATCCAGAAGTAATATAGACTATATACCATAGACCTGGTAGGTGGCGCTGTTGTCGACCGGGTACGAAGTTGCGGGAAACTGCTAGTGTTATATATAGCTAAAAAAAATTTGATAAAATTCGATCGTTTAACTCTGTCTGGAATTGCGAAAGGGTGGATAGGCTATCCGAGGCCCTGTAGCAAACTTGATTTCAGTCGTTAACGCTAATATAAAACGGAAAAATCACGAGAATGACAGTTCGCAAAGAAAAGTCACATGATCAGGGTAAAGCGCTATCGATTGCGGAAAGAGAATAGATACAAAATGCCACCAAAATGCTTGCTACTTAACTAGGCCCGGAGGCGTTCTCCTCTATAGTTTTCTGACACAGCGGTGGTCGTGAGAACGACTGGGAAGTCATTTACCCTGCAATTAGGTACAAACAATGCCACAGGACGAATAATAATGCAAACTATACACAGAGGGTCCTGAATAAAATGGGAAGGTGTAATAGATTCGTGTTATGATGGGCTGTCGCACCGCAGGATGTTGGTAGTTCCGCCCCGGATTCTTTCTGTGATAGTTCGCGATCATTATTTAATGTATCTGTACAGGACGACGTCTTCATGATGTATATAAAATAGATATTGTTATAGATTAAGTTACAATAGTATAGTATGTAATAGATTAAGTTAGAAATAAGATATTGTAATAGAGTAAGTTGTAGCACATAAGCAATAGTATACAGTTAGAAGAGTGTAACCCTAGAAAGGGATAGATAACTGTAATGTGTGATTGGGTTATTAGACCTATAAAGCTCGTTGCAAAGCCCGCTAGTTGTGACCCAATAAAATTGTACTTAAGCGCGCGCGACATCGCGCCGCGTACGTTCGAGCGACTGGGCACCTATACATTTTGAGAAGAAACTCTGCGCGTCTGTCACAACTGGTGGGTGGAGCACTGTTCAACAATTGTTCAGTTTTTCATTTGAATCTTTCCCCGCGACGCACACTGGCCAGAATTGCAACAGGACGCACGACGTATTATTCGTCCTGTTCAGTATCCATAGGGACACTTTAAGCCAGCGTTCTGCCCAGTATAGACTGGGCAAAAAGCTGGCTTCCCCTATACTTCTCCACAAAAATCATTCTGGGACAGTAGTACCCATGTCTTCCCCGCTAAAGTGTCCCAGTCATCAGACGAATCATGATTGTTTTTTCTTGCTTTTTAAACGTAGCCCTGTGGGGCTACTACTATTTAGTGTGCTACTATTTATTCCTGTGTCGTGGGTGCGTTTACAAACACGAAATTTTACATACACAAATACCTAGAAAGATTTGTCCCGTGCGAGAATCGAATCCTATTCCTCCCAGTGGGCGCAGCGGCTTAGGCTCATAACCAGTGCGCCAAATCGTCCGTCATCAGTTATTATAGAAGTCAAACGAGTGAACAAAAAACAATATGGTATAAAGGCGCTGACACACGCGACTCGTTAGCGCGGCACGTGGCGCCGCGTGAAGTCACGCGTGTGGGAGAGTTTTAATTAGTGCGTCGGGTTTTTTAAAACTAGTGACTCCCCGTGGTTCTACGTGGAACTTACCCTTTAACATATAGATCTAGGATATATTTTGTCAACTTAACAACTTCTATCCATATTTCTAAATAAAAGAAACCGTCGCGCCTATATTTCCCAAGCGGGGATGACAGGTGTACTGTGTACACCCACTTCTTGCCGACGATGTTATGCTCTAGGTAATAGGCCGTGTTATCACGTTATTTCCAAGTAATATCATTCCCGTGTATCTCCTTCCCATGTAACGTCGTTCTCGTGTAATGTCGTTCCCATGTAATGTCGTTCCCATGTAATGTCGTGCCCATGTAATGTCAATAGCATGTAATGCCATTCCCATATAAAGTCATTTTTATGTAATTTTGCCGACTATGTTTTGCCGTTTGACGATGTTTGACGAACAATGCTATGTTTTGAGGGAAGTCAAAAAGGCACGTTTTATCATTTTGTTACAATTACCTTCACTCATGCACATATGGTTAATAATCCACCAACATTACACATTAGTAGAAATTAAAACAAATTGACAACATCACCCTTCGACTTCCCTAATGACTTGTTATATTGGTGGAATATTAACTATTATGTATTTTTACATACATTATATATTAATCTTATATCTGCAGTGGTGAAGGTAATTGTAACAAAGTAATAAAACCGACCTTTTCGAATTCTCACAAAACGGCCGTCGCAATTGGTACGTAAAGTATCCACCGCTTTACTATCCAGGGTGGGGCACTTCATCAATTCCATATTCATCGTTATCATCGGGTTCATCGGGGAGTCCAATAAATTTAGAAATGAAAAGTAGTAGTAGTTCTTAATATTGACACTGGCAAAACACGCGCCGTCGTGATGCCATAAATGAAAGTAACACATGAATATGTGTCTCACGGTTAAGTCAAATAGGCATCCTGATCAGCTTAATGTCAGGCACGAGTGCGAGACGCCGGTTTATTATCAGAACCCTCCTCAGTCTTCGCAGATGTCCATCCAGTATTCAATTGATAATAACAATAATATAATAGGCGATAGATAGTGGGCGGTGCGGCATAAGTATTGGACCAAGCTGTCTGTCAAAAAATTAGTTTATTACTCGGGTGAACAGATAGAATAACGGAGTGCTTGTTCCAACGCTCTTATATGGCAGTGAGAGATTGGTATGTAAGAAGGAGAACGAAAGCAGGATAAATGCGGTCGAAATGCGATCTCTGCGGAAGATGTGCGGAGTCACGCTGACCGACCGTATTCGCAACAGCGTAGTAAGAAAGCGAGTAGGTATGAAATATAGTATCGGTGTAAAGATGAGAAAGGGTATTATGCTCCGTTGGTTCGGGCATAAGAAAGAATGTCAGAAGAAAGAATGACAAAACAGATATACAATGCGAAAGGAAGGACGTAGGTACCGGGGAAGACCTAGACTATCTTACTATGACCAAATAGACCGTGTCTTATGTGAAGGGCATGTCAAGAGTCTCCGTAACCGGCGAGTATGTATGAGACGAACTATGAGAGTGTAAGAAGACAGAGAGGTATGTAAGGAAAGAACCTGTTGGAACTCTGTACTCTCTGCCTACCCCGCGATGGAGCTGGTGTGGTGATATAGATAGATAGATAGAACAGAATAATTTTATCTCGGAAAAATATAAGTTCCTCCCTAAAGTCGTCGCGGACTAGTCCATACTGTCCCCCTGTACCCACTGGCAAAGGCTTTCTCTCATAAATCGAATTGAGAGAGCTATTTCGAGCGGGCGAACTATTCATACTCAAGCACGCTGGCCCAGTGCGGTGCAGTGGGGACGGGCTTATGGCCTGCTGTTTGAACTTATTAAGGGCCTACAATCGACCATGTATCGCCCGGGATAGTGACAATGAATTACGATTAGAGACTTAAATATTTCGAAATATGATTTTCGACTGTATATTTTAGAATCTGGTAAAGTGAATACACAATTAAACAACATTTTCTCGATAGAAAAAGCTAAAGTCGTCTCTATTGGTTTACATTTTCTGATTCCAACGCGAAATGCTCAAGAACTAATCAATAGAATTTACTTAAAAACATAGCAAAGTAGAAAAGTTCTTGTAAAGCAGTTTTTATTTCATAGTGTAGTTTTTTTAGAAAGTTATAAAAGTCATAGTTAAAAATTGCCCCAGAACCGACAAACATTTGACCCATGCCACCAAACGGACAATTTGCAATCTAAAATAAATATTTCAAAGTTTTGTAAGTACTTATATCGGAATCGCCGACATCTTTACTGACTGTCAACACGCAATATGACGTCATATATATTAAAGGCTACTGAATTATAACCTCGTTTGGGGTTTGCGGAAATATGGTCATGTGTCTGAATTTCGTGCTAAGCTCAAGTGGCTACCAATTTGCTTTCGCCGGAATGCTCACATACTATCACTTCTATACAGCATTCTGTTTGATCCTAATACTCCTTTATACCTCAAAAAACGATTCGAGTTGCTCCGTGAGTCACATTCAGGGTTCTTAAGGTCGTCGGAAAATCTTAGACTGGAAACACCAATGCATTCCAAGATATTTCTTGATAAATCCTTCTCAGTCCAAGCTGTTCGTCTATGCAATGCATTGCCTGTGTCAGTAAGACGCGCAGTCATTGGCCATTTTTAAAAGAATGGTTAAGGACCACTTTCTTTCGTTAAGCACCACTTTTATTCTGTAATAAGTCACCTACTATCATGCCGTTTCTTTATTCCTACCTTTATTATATTTATATATTGTTATGTATCATATATATTTATAAGCATATGAACCTATACCTATTAAGGTAAAACTTAATTAATAAATGTACGCCACCTACTGCCCTCTATTTTTTGTATTACTTTTTTTCTTGTTCTTTCAGTTTTGGTTGTCTGGAAGAGAACGCTATTAGCAATAAGACCGCCAATTGTGCCTCTTTTGTTTAATTTTTTTTCTCTATGTTAATCTATCTATCTATCTACTTTTTGTGCTATATTGAAATTCCCCTGCTTGTCCGTTAAATAATAAATGGCTTAAGAGAATTTATGGGTGAATTGAAATAATACAAGTATTTTTTCAATGCTGTTGGATCTGGGGCAAATCATGTATGGGCGCTGGACATTGTCATTTGTTTTTGCACATACGACGTTTATTTCCGAGCACGCGCTCAATATATCCGTCCCTTTTTATTCTTTTGAATAGTAATTGCATCACTGTCACTCTCCCGGTCGATAAATGGTCGATCGCGGTAGGCTCATAAACTAACCAGAGGGCCTAGACAAGTTGCAAGCGTTTTGTTTCTATTCTCTTGTCGCAATCGATAGCGTATTGTTTTGACCACGTGACTTTTCGTTGCAAAATGTCATTCCCATACATTTTTCCGCTTTCTATTAGCGTTAACGACTGTAGATTGTCAACTTGGCTATAGGCGCTGTTTTAATTGCTAAGTACCGCTAATATCGAAGTAACTAACCAGCACTTTACTCGAGGTTTGTGAAAGGGGTTAGAGTAACATTGACTTTTGGAGTAATAATAAATGGCGGACGATTTGGCGCCGTGGTTAAGCCGCTCCGCCCACTAGGTCGAATCGTCGCGGGTTCGATTCCCGCACGGGACAAATCTTTGGGTGACCAACAATCATTTCTTTCAACCTTTGTGTATGTGAATTTTCATGTTCGGAAAGCGCACACGAGTCAGGAACAAATCCTAATGTGGGGCTATATTTTATTTAACTTAACAAATCAGAGCAGTGATAGCCTAGTGGTTAGACCGTTGAACTGCAAAGTCAGAGGTCTTGGGTTCAAACTCAGGCACCCACCTCTGTCTTTTCGAAAGCATGTGCGTAATAAAAATTAACTATCTCTTACTTTAACGGGGAAGGAAAACATCGTGAAGAAACCTACCATGCCTAAGAGTTTCTCGAAGGTGTGTGAAGTTCGCCAACCCGCACTGGGCCAGCGTGGTGGACTATGGCCTAAGCCCTCTCAGTATGAGAGCCCATGCCCAAAAGTGAGACAGTTTCTTTACAGGGCTAATATTATGTAAAGATGAGAAAGGGCATGCTCTGTTGGTTCGGGCATATAGAAAGAATGCCAGAGGAAAGAATGACAAAACAGATATACAATGTGAAAGTGGAAGGATGCAGGTACCGGGGAAGACCTAGACTATCTTACCACGACCAAATAAACCGAGTCTTATCTGATGGAAAAGTCAAGAGTCTCCGTAACCGGCGAGCGTGTATGAGACGAACTATGGGAGTCGAGGAAGCCAGAGAGGTATGTAAGGAAAGAACCTGTTGGAACTCTGTACTCTCTGCCTACCCCGCAAGGGATCTGGCGTGAGGTTATAGATAGATAGATAGATAGCTAATATTATTATTAATAAACAAAATGTACCTACTTAACATCTATTTTTCTTATTTTTTGTCTTTCATACCATAGGTACACGAAATAGGCAAACGACGCAATCAAAAATAAAAGTTAAGTTTAGAAACATTTCCAGAATCGAACACGTACACCCCGTCCCCTCATTACAAACCCACCCTTAACTAAATGACGTATAATTACGGCTCGCCGACACCTCGCGCGCCATTTCTCGACAAATTGAACTAATTTCAACCCCTCCCGAGCGGGGGTCGAAGGAGGATACCAGATGGGTAAGTTAGGTAACGTTGTAGATATGGTCAGAATAAAAAGTAGCTTATTTTTTTATTTAAAAAGCTTTTAGAGTTTCCGATGTCTCGACAAATTTGTTTCTCGAGTTACGAGAATTCTCGACAGCAGTACCTTGAGATTTTCGAGTTGTTCGATAAAAAATAGTAAGGTAATTTAAAATTCCCTGCCAGAGAGTACAGAGTTCCAATTAGTTATTTCCTTACATACCTCTCTGGCTTCCTCCACTCTCATAGTTCGTCTCATAGACATTACGGAGACTCTTTGTGTGTGTGAATGATCTACGCTGTTGGCCGCGGGGCCTTTACAGCATCACCGGACAAGAGGGAGAGCGTGCAACCACTATCATCGAGCCAGAAGGGCAAGGGGGCAACTAGCTCAAGGGCGCCTCAAGGAGGAACGGCCTGGGCTTGGGCAGTCGCTATGGGAGAGGGCGTATACTAGGTGTCTCGCCGTGGTGCTCTGCACCGGCCGGCGGGCAAGGGATTCTTCGAGCTCGCCGGCGAGGTCGGTGTCTGATCCTGTGTGCGGTATCTGTATCCGAAAGAAGGGATGTAAGGGCATCGGAAGGGTCGGTGAGAACATGCCACGGACGGCGGTAGCGGCTGATAGGAGGGGAGTTAGAATCGTAGTCGGCGGCGGCTACGATTAGCGGATTACTATGATTGGATGCGTTCGCAAAATATCAGGTTGTCGCCTTTTTAATAAATGCGCGAATAGGTTTTACAATGACTCTTAACTTGCGCCCTTTAGATAAGACTCGGTCTATTTGATCATGGTAAGATAGTCTAGGTCTTCCCCGGTACCTACATACGAGAACGCTTTAAAGATCAAGTTAAGGAATTTTACTTTTCAGACCGCTTACCAGATCCGGTATTAGCACCTTCATCATAATTACGCGTCACTTTTCAAATATGTATTTGCTTATCCTACTATTATTAGTATTTTGATTAAGATTTTATTTTACTTAGCATCTTTTTGTTGTTATTGTATTTAAGTCTATCTATCTATCTATCTATCTATTTATAACCTCACGCCAGATCCCTTGCGGGGTAGGCAGAGAGTACAGAGTTCCAACAGGTTCTTTCCTTACATACCTCTCTGGCTTCCTCGACTCTCTTCTCCATCCTAAGGTTGCCTGGAAGAGATCGCTCATTAGCGATAAGGCCGCCCTTTGTGTTACTTATAATGTTGTCTATGTCCAATCACTATTTTTTACATTATTGGTGCACAATAAAGAATTTATCTATCTATCTATCTACATCCTGTCACTTTCACATTGTATATCTATTTTATCATTCTTTCTTCAGACACTCTATATGCTTGACCCACCGGGGCGTACCGTTTCTTATCTTCACACCGATATATTCCATATCTACACGCTTTTCAACTACGCTGTTGCGATTACAATCCATCAGCTTGACTTGTCATTCCGCCGACCTCACATTTCGAGCGCTTTATCCTGCTATATACTCTTTCTTACGTACCTAACTCTTACTGTCTTATAACAGCGTTAGGACAAGCATTTATGTATGGCCAGCTGCGCCTTTTGGCTCAAGTACCGGCTCCCATGTAGCTCTCTTATCGCACCATTTACTCTATACCCTGCATTAAGTCTTCTCTCTATGTAAGCGGTGTATTTTTTATCCCTACTGAAAACGCATCCAATATACAAGATGTAGCATAATTACCGCAAGACCTGAAAGTAGTTTGTTCTAAATCGGTAACTGAATTGATTCCAACAATTTTTAATGAATCTTGCATTTTTTTTTAATTTGCAAATAATGCTTTTACTCCTTCAGTGCGCTATAAAAAATTAAATTTATTCTTTATTAGCAAGAAAAAGATTCCAAACGTATTTCTCAAAACGCACACATACACGTACAAGTTTCATTGTTAATTGGGGTATAAAAGTACTTTAAAAAAGGGTAAAAATATTTAAATTTGTAAATTTGGTTTTCGTTTTGAATTTATGAAGCATTTCTCTAATCGGGGTGCCTGAGGTCTTGCGTTTATTATGTTACACCTTGTATACACACCGTTCATTTGCTCTAGCACATCGTCAACAACCCCAATCCCTGCATTCGTCCTTTATTTAAGATTTTTTTGGATGGAATGTTTAAATAGAGGTCGTGGCTCATTGGTCTAGTGGCAAAGCGCATCGCTTTGTGATCACGAGGTCCTGGGTTCAAATCCTAGGTCGGACAAGTGTAGTTTTTCTAACGAAAACTTCCCAGTACGAGTCCGGAGACTGGTATTGTGCCCGGTATATGGCAATAGGCTCGCCCCCTATTACATGGGACCTAACATCGTCGGCGAAACGTGGGTGTACTCAGTACACCTCTGCCAATTAATTGCTGTGTCTGAAAATCTGTTGCGTATTTAACAATACTAGTGGTCGCCCATTCGTCAAAATTCGACCATAATTAATTAAAATGATAAGTTTGAACATTATTAAGGTTCTATTGTCAAAGACTTATTCCTCTATATTCACAGATTTCGCCAAGGCTACACTGTTAATTAGCCTATTATTCAAAAAAATTATATGGAATATAAATAAAAAAAAAAAAAACAAATAATGATTAAAATAAAGAACACCTCTGAGTATTGGCGGGAAGTCGAAGAGTGATGTTGTCAATTTGTTTTAATTTCCAAAACTTGTGTAATTTCGACTAATAATGTGTAATGTTGGTGGAATATTAACCATTATGTGTTCTTATATGTGCATGAGTGAAGTTAATTCTAACAAAGTGATAAAACGTGCCTTTTCGACTGACCTCAAAACGGCCGTTGCAATTGGTATGTAAAGCATCCACCGCTTTACAATCCAGGGTGAGGTATTTCATTAATTTCATTATCATCGTTGTCATCAAATTCATCGCTGGAATTCAATTAATTTAAACAAACACGATTATATATCTCACTGGACACTGGCAAAATACACTTATAATTAGTGTGAAGCCATAACTTGAAGAAGAAGAAGAAGAACACCTCTCTTTTTAATTTTTTTTTATTGAAACCAAAAAACCAAAAGAAATTGCTGTCCATTGAACTTGACATACATTTTTCGATAATTTAATTAATGATACAAAACTTCTCTGTAAACGATGTTTTTTGTAAAAACTCTTTCAGCGTTTGTAATTCAGTAAGACTATGGACAAATATTAAAGACAAACAATATTAATATATTTTCAATTTGAAGTGTATTGTGTCAAATACATGGTAGTGTGTGTAATGGTTTTTTTATTGATTTAATGTATTTTTTTGCATAATTTAAAACAAATATTAGCATTCTGCACTCCTCCTCTATATAAACTATAAGTGTGGGACATTTCATACTCCACCGTCCGCGCAATTTTCGTACAAAAAGAGGTACAAAGTTTTTGCTTCACGTATTAATATAATGATACTGTGTGAAGTATCTTTGTAGGCGAGTACAACACTCTCTAATACAGTTATTAAAATATAAAGATTATATAAAATAACAACTTGACGGACGATTTAGCGCAGTGGTTAAGAGCTTAGGTCGCTCCACCTACTGTGTTTAATAGTCGCGGGTTCGATTCCCGCACGGGACAAATCTTTGTGTGATCCACAATTATTTGTTCCGGTCTGGGTATTTGTGTGTGAATTTTCATGTTTGTAAACGCACCCACGACACAGGAATAAATCCTAGTGTGGGGCTACGTTTAAAAAAAAAAAAAAAAAAAAACGAAGATCACTGACGTGGGCATCAAGTCTGCAAAGCTTAAACGGGAGTGGCTGAGCATGCTAGTCGAATGCACCCTAAACGCTGGGGTAGAATAAGGGTTGCCGTTCTTTATTATAAAGTATTATACGCTACTTAGGGTAAGTATAAATAATAGCCCTGTTATGAAACTGTCCCACTGTTGGGCACGGGCCTCCTCTCAAACTGAGAGGGTTTTAGGCCATAGTCCACCACGCTGGCCCAGTGCGGGTTGGCGAACTACACAAACCTTCGAGAAACTCTCAGGCATGCAGGTTTCCCTACGATGTTTTCCTTCACCGTTAAAGCAAGTGATAATTAATTTTTAATACGCACATGCTTTAGGCAGATAGAGGTGCGTGCCTGGGTTTGAACCCAAGACCTTTGACTTTGCAGTCCAACGGTCTAACTAATAGGCTATCACTGCTTTTTAGGGTAAGTATACTTTATGAAAACTATAAAGTATGCGAAAATATTTATTTCGCATAGTTTGATTTCTCATAATTCATTGAAAAGAAAAAAAAATATCGCAATTTTACGTATAACGGCTTGGAGACTTAACTGAATTATTCGCAATTAAAAGCCAAGTAGCTGATGTCTGGTGTTAGAATCCGTAACTTAGGTAAGTTTTAGAAAATTCAGTGTTATATCTAACCTCACTAACTTAAAGAAAATAGTATATACTATAAACACTTCCAAGTTGCTATTGTCTTTAAAGATGCTGTGAAGTTATTTAGCAGAGATAAAAGTGATTGCTATAACTAATAAAAAATATGTATTTAAACAAAATAGTAAAGTGAAATAAATAATACTTTCTTCTTCTTCTTCTTCTTTAAGTTATGGCTTCACACTAATTTTAAGTGTATTTTGCCAGTGTCCAGTGAGATAGGTAATCGTATTTGTTTAAATTAATTTAACTCCCCGATGAACTTGATAATAACGATGATAATGAAATTAATGAAGTACCCCACCCTGGATAGTATAGCAGAGGACACTTTACATACCAATTGCGACGGCCGTTTAGAGGGAAGTCAAAAAGGCACGTTTTATCACTTTGTTACAATTACCTTCACTCGTGCACATATAAGAATACATAATGGTTAATATTCCACCAACATTACACATTATTAGTCGAAATAACACAAGAATTGGAAATTAAAACAAATTGACAACATCACTCTTCGACTTCCCGCCAAAAAACCAAATAATACTTTATTTTGATACAGTGTACTTTTTTTGCCTACCTTTAAAAACCAATGTACTTTATATGCCCAAATCAAAGGTGGTAACCCTAGCTAGATCGTCACACAATGGGTGCCTGCAGATAAAGAAAAGACATCCAAGTCTAGGCTTTGAAAACGTTAACGCGACTATTTGGTTGCTTTTCAAAAAGATAAGATTGTCAATCACAGGTCTACGTTTAAGATTATAGGGGAAACCTTTCCTCAGAAGTGGGACAAGCAGAATATAAAATAAATATTTCACAATGTTCATCAGCGTTTGTATATTAAAGAAAATAAAAAAATAAAGTGTGTGTCTTATCTGAAGTCGAGAGTCTCCGTAACCGGCGAGCGTGCATGAGCCGAACTATGAGAGTGGAGGAAGCCAGAGGGGTATGTAAGGAAGGAACCTGTTGGAACTCTGTACTCTCTGCCTACCCCGCGAGGGAGCTGGCGTGATGATATAGATAGATAGATAGAAAAAAATAAACACTGACACGCCTATATCCTTAAACGGAGGTGGCAGAGGTGCGCACACACTTTTCGACGACGGTGTTAGGTCTAAATGCAATAGTGGGCGAACCTACTTCTGACACTGGACTGCTTTTGGGAATTGGATTTTTTTTACCGAAAGCTTATCATATCGTCATAGTTTAAATAATTTTCTAAAACAATTGATAAATACCCTTCAAGTCAGCCCAGATCCTGTTAATACAAACTAATCCAAATATTAGAATTAACTATTTTTTTATGTTACATTTTAAGAGTAAAGCAGAGATAGCCTAGTGGTTCAAACTCAGGCACGCACCTCTGCCTTTTCGAAAGCATGTGCCTGTTAAAAGTTAATTATCACTTGCTTTAACAGTGAAGGAAAATATCGTGAGGAAACCTGCATGCCTGCGAGTTTCTTGAAGGTGTGTGAAGTCCGCCAACCCGCATTGGGCCAGCGTGGTGGACTATGGCCGAAACCATCTCAGTTTGAGAGGAGGCCCGTGCCCAACAGTGGGACCCCTGCCGCTACCGCCGGCCGCGACATGTTCCCACCGATCCCCCCGATGCTTTGACATCGCTTCTTTCCGCTCCGGATACGGACGACGACGACGAAGTCGTAGATCCCCTAACCCGCCGACCGGTGCACTAATTACACCCCCTCCCCCCGTAGCGACTGTCCAAACCGAGGCCGTTCCTCCTTGAGGCGCCCTCGAATATGTCGCCCCCTTGCCGTTCTGGCTCGAGCGTAGTGGTTACACGCTCTTAAGTCCGCCGCTGCCGCCGACCGCGACAGATTCTAACCGATCCCCCGATGCTCTGACATCGCTTTTTTCCGCTCCGGATACGGATGTCGACGACTAAGTCGTAGATCCCCTCCCCCCGTAGCGACTGTCCAAACTCGAGCGCCCTCGAGTATGTCGCCCCCTTGCCCTTCTGGCTCGAGCGTAGTGGTTGCACGCTCTTAAGTCCGCCGCTGCCGCCGACCGCGACACATTTTAACCGATCCCCCCGATGCTCTGACATTGCTTTTTTCCGCTCCGGATACGGATGTCGACGACTAAGTCGTAGATCCCCTCCCCCCGTAGCGACTGTCCCAACTCGAGGCGCCCTCGAGTATGTCGCCCCTTGCCCTTCTGGCTCGAGCGTAGTGGTTGCACGCTCGCCCTTAAGTCCGGTGAAGCTGTAAAGGACTGGGAGCCTATATTTTGAGGAAACTCTGCGCGTCTGTCTGATGAGGGTCACAACTGGTGGGTGGAGCACTGTTTCAACAATTGTTCAGCTTTTCATTTAAATCTATCCCCGCGACGCACACCGCCCAAAATTGCAACAGGGCGCGCGACGTATCATATTCGTCCTGTTCAGAAATGTTAGTGTTGTATGTTAGTTCTTGTCTAAAGTCAAAGCAGGCGAAAACGCGGGTAAAAACTAGTATAAAATAAAAGAAGTAGATCTAGGTTATGTGAGATTCCGATGGCGGGCTCGACAGAGCGCGGCACAAGAGGGGCACCGGTGCGTTTCATACGGCGGTGGGCGCGCAAGTTGGAGCTGGATATGCAGCGCTGTGGACACATGTCGCAGCTGTAGGGGCGCTCGCCCGTGTGCTTCCTGAACACGAGACACCTTATTTTAGGGTTCTGTGCCTTTGTCCTTCACGACACCGAGGAGGACGGCGGCGTGGTGGCCCACGTCGCCGTGAGCACCGCGTTGGTGCGGGGGGGAGGGTGTCATCAAATCTCCCCCCGATGGCGGGCTCTGCAGAGCGCGGCGTTCGATACGGAGATCCCGGAGCCCCTCCAATGTGCTGATGTCGGCCACCCTAGGGTTTTTAGTCGGTAGGAATCCGACACGCCCGCGAGCTTCCCCCGAGGCTCGCGGGCTATGCAGGACTTTCCCCAGGAAAAAAAAATATAAAAAAGGTTATGTGAGGATAGTGGACGCAATGAAACACGCAGTTAAATCCTTAAAAATCATTATTCACTATATTATCTTTATTTATCACTTTTATAATTGGAAGCGATGCGCCTAGCTCCTATCACAAAGACGAACAGTCTGATAATAAGAATTGTATGATGGCGGATGGCGTTTTCATTAGTTAGATTTTTTTTGTTACTATCCAGGGTGGCGTACTTCATTAATTTCATTATCATCGTTGTCATCAAGTTCATCGGGGAGTCGAATTAATTTAAACAAACATGATTATATATCTCACTTGACACTGGCAAAATACACTTAAAATTAGTGTGAAGCCATAACTTAAAGAAGAAGAAGTGTCTTCTTCTTTTTCTTCTTCAAGTTATGACTTTACACTAATTATAAGTGTATTTTGCCAGTGTCCAGTGAGATATATAATCGTGTTTGTTTAAATTAATTCGACTCCCCGATGAATTTGATGACGGCGATGATAATGAAATTAATGAAGTACCCCACCCTGGATAGTAAAGCGGTGGATACTTTACATACCAATTGCAACGGCCGTTTTGAGAGAAGTCGAAAAGGCACTTTTTATCACTTTGTTACAATTACCTTCACTCATGCACATATAAGAACACATAATGGTTAATATTCCACCAACATTACACATTATTAGTGGAAATACACAAGTTTTGGAAAATAAAACAAATTGACAACATCACTCTTCGACTTCCCGCCAAAACTCCTAAGTGTCTTATTTATAATGATATTTAAATTTTTAAAATAAGGTAGATGTCTCAATAAAGGTCCAATCTTTTTTTCCCAATATTCTAAAGTATATAATTCAATACCTACAAAAAAATAATGAAAAGAACAATGCCAGTAATGCTTTAAACGTCAATTTGCAAAAAAGAAGAATAACTGTTTCAAAATTGTAACTCCACAGACATTCGAATTATGAATTGAAATCACCTTGGCTGCTATTGGGCGCGTCGCGACCAATCACCGCGCGCCATTCACCGGAGGCGGGAAGAGGCAAACGTCAGATGCAAATGAGTTTTTTTTTTATAAAAGAACTCGTTCCACGGCGTGCCGTTGCGTCGTTTTGTTTAGTCTGTGGCTGGCAACGGTAATGGTTATTTAATGCCATGTTATGACGACAAACGCAACTTTCCTGTAATAATGACGCATTTTCAGGTGTAATATTTGATTAGTAACTACATAGATTTTGTAAGTTGTAGTTCGGTTTTTCGGACCTGTACTTATAAGTCCGACGTAAAGATATTTTTTCCATAGGCTTAAACCAAATTATTTGAAGTATCATAGTATAATAATTGTCTTAGTGGTGTAGTGGACGCAAAAGTGATAGCTTTGAAATTTTTGCAAATTAGAAATATAGGTAATCAGAATCAGTTAAGAGAGTATCTTATGTACTCTTATGGTACCTAATAGGTGGATGATTACTTATCCATGAATCAAATATTAACCTTTAGGTTTTTATTGAAAAAAATAAAGAACAACAAAGACTTAGAAAGGTATTGTAACCATTTATTTAAACATGTTAGCCAATATTTTAAGGTGGCATGCAAAGTTTTATCAAAATCCGCCTGGTAGTTTTTGCGTCTCCCTCTCTGTCTGTCCAAGGGATGAACCACCCTTGGACAGACAGAGAGGGAGACAAACAGACACAAAAGCCAAAAAATGGTATAATTGGCTTCTACAAGCTGTAACATAATAAACGCAAGACCTGAAAGTAGTTTGTTCTAAATCGGTAACTGAATTGATCCCAACTATTTTTAATGTATCTTACATTTTTTTTTAAATTTGCAAAAATGCTTTTACTCCTTCAGTGCGCTATAAAAAACTAAATTTATTCTTGATTCATAGCAATAAGGAGATTACAAATGCATTCCTAACCCGTATTTCTCAAAATGCACACATACACGTACAAGTTTCATTGTTAATTGGGGTATAAAAGTGCTTAAAAAAGGGGTAAAAACCATTAAATTTGGAAATTGGTTTTCGTTTTGAATTTATGAAGCACTTCTCTAATCAGGGTGTCTGAGGACTTGCGTTTATTATGTTACACCTTGTATATTGATAGTATGATACTCCTGGGTTATTTCCTAAAAAAATTCCATGTACAGATACGACTTCCGTACAGTTTAATTATATGTATATAGATGGCTATGGAGGTTCTAAAATGTACTTATACCTTTATATTAAAAAAAAAAAAACTTATTCATAAAATCTCGTAGGCATACAAATTACGCAACATTTTAAAATGATTTTCTATAACACAATCTCGAAATAAATCTGTCACCTATACCCTAATATCCATTTACACTAATAAGAAACAAACAATCTATAAATATTGCTTTTAAAAATCGTCGACGTAATTTGCTGTACGTGTTGTGCCACCGTTATCGCACACCTCAGCCAGGATTATCCCCTCCTCCCTTTGCCTTCCCCCCTTCCCTCTCCCTCCGTAATCCCTCTGGATGAGAGGGAACGGGACGCAAGCTCCACGGCCTGTCAGTCAAGCGGTGACGATCGGAACGCGATAACGTTTGACGTTTCCATTAAAAATACAACTATGACTTATTAATTTAAATATCGAAGTTCTAATCAAGTTCGAAATCTGAAATGTGATCATTATTGTAAAAATAAATACAAGCCAAAATGAGAATCGAAAAGTGACGGTTGGTTTGAAAGTGACTATGTTCTAAGTTCAAAAGTGTGGAAATATATCAGTGGATTTTTCTTTTTATTTTTGGTGGAATTATGTATAACTATGTTGATTGGTTTAGGACTTTTCCTCTTATTGGATTCGTATAAGGTAATTGGTTTGATTTTATTTTTAAAATAAGTATGCATCGTCTACTGTAAACTTTTACTAGATGTAATTATTAAGGAAAACGGGTGAGCTAATTAATAATTGTTTGTTGATTTATTTATTTCAATGAAAAATACCTTTAAAGCGATATCTAGACTAAGCCAGGTAATGTCTTACAGTTTCCTAATAGGGATTTACATACCTTGTTCCTGTGGTCGTAAGGTAATAGACGACGAGCCGACTGCCATCATACCATGCACAGTTCCAGACTGCAGACCACTCCTGAGATTTTTCTATCTATATAATCACGCCGGATCCCTTTATCGATGTTTTCTCGATTTAAAAACCCCAAATATACTAAGTATATCTCGTAATAGTCAGTGATACCATGCTACACTATAGGTAGTAGTCTACTTACAACACATTAAATATTTCATAAAAATAAATTATGTTAAAATATGACTGTACTCAGTCTGAGAGGAGGCCCGTGCTCAACGGTCCCACTGTTGGGCACGGGCCTACAGTTTCTTGACAGGGCTATATAATTATTAAATTATTTGCTCTTAAATTATTTGCTCTAGAATTCTAAATGAACATAACTTCGCTGACTAATAAGTATCCTATGAGCGGAACTTAAAAGCTTTAGTGTTCTTTACTCTGTGGCTTTGCAAAAAAAACAGACCGTCACGCCTATATTCCCGAAGCGGGGGTGGCAGAGGTGTACTGAGTACACCCACGTTCGCCGATGACGTTAGGTCCCATGTAATAGGGAGCGAGCCTATTGCCATATACTGACTTCCAGACTCCGGACTTGTACTGGGAAGTTTTCGTTAGAAAAACTACACTTGTCTGACAAAAAACAGACAATTTCACAAATTTCAAAAAGCTTTTTATTTTTATAATTAGAGTAGGTACCTTCTAACTCTAAGCTCCAAAATGTTTGTCTCTGTTACATATTGTCAGCGAAATCCAGTCCGACAAATTTTTGATATATTCGAAAAAATATATGTTGTTATGATTATATATTTCGTTTGTTTAGTGACGAATCTAAAGTCAGACATATTCGCAGGCGTTAGCATCCGACTTGACCTAAGGACTGGTCTCTATCGAGAACAGCCAAGTCCGACGGCTTATACAGTTCAAATTCCACTGAAGTCAGATCATTTATTTTGTATTAACACTGCGGACGCAGTTACCGTTTGTCAATTCTACATTTAGGTACTTTATCTAATCTATATCGGTAAAAAGTATAGTATCGGTGTAAAGATGAGAAAGGGTATGCTCCGTTGGTTCGGGCATATAGAAAGAAAGCCAGAAGAAAGAATGACAAAACAGATATACAATGCGAAAGTGGAAGGATGTAGGTACCGGGGAAGACCTAGACTATCTTACCATGACCAAATAGACCGTGTCTTATCGGAAGGGCAAGTCAAGAGTCTCCATAACCGGCGGCGTATGAGACGAACTATGAGAGTGGAGGAAGCCAGAGAGGTATGTAAGGAAAGTACCTGTTGGAACTCTGTACTCTCTGTCTACCCCGCGAGGGAGCTGGCGTGATGATATAGATAGATAGATAGGTCTAATCTATCTGCCTTGTGTTCGGAAGGCGGTCTCCACTTAGAAGATCTGGCAAAAAACTCAGCGGGCTTGTCTTTTTCTGTATTTGATCCCCTAATATTGCAAGTTTACGAATTAATTTCAGCGTCATCGCTCTTAAGCTAGATCGTAACTTGTTGTTGTTATGACTGAGATAAAATGATAAGCTATTCCAAATACATTTTTATTGATTTTACTAGCCTACGACGAATTTACACGCTAGTTGTAATAGATGGACGATTTAGCGCAGTGGTTAAGAGCTTGAGCTGCTGCTCCGCCCACTGTGTCTAATAGTCGCGGGTTCGATTCCCGCACGGGACAAATCTTTGTGTGATCCACAATTATTTGTTCCGGTCTGGGTATTTGTTTGTGAATTTTCATGTTTGTAAACGCACCCACGACACAGGAATAAATCCTAGTGTGGGGCTACGTTTTTAAAAAAAAGAAAGAAAAAAAAAGAAAAGAAAAGTTTGCCGAGATAGATCCAAAGAAACCCAAAATATTATCCGTGCTAAAAATGCAAATAATTCATTAAACCTACCAGATTCTGATCAGAAAAGATAGGAAAAGACATCGAAAATTCGTATTCGACGAAGTCATCAATATTGTTTACCTTTTAATCAGCAAAATTCTTCTGAAGAAGTATTAACTAATTACATTATAAAAAAATCTTCAGAAGATTGATCTCTGTTCCGACGGTTTGTCAATTCTGATAGGTAAACGAATTACCGTATTGAATTCTATTTACCTGTTGATAATTTTCCTCGTTGGGCCTTTTCCTTCCTTCCTTCCTTCCTTAACAATCTATTTCATTGGTATTCTATTTTAATTCATCGAACAAACCTGCCTATACTTTTAAAATACTGGGTAAAGACCTTCTCTCACAGATCAAGGTGAGAAAGATCAGGTTAAGTGTAGATTATTGAAGGCAGGTTTTGAGGCCACTTGCTGTTGGAACTTTATCAATCTGCCTATAAAGCTTCTAACTTGGCTAAATGACTACCACGTGGTAATCGCGACCAACAGCTTACCGTCCCTTCCAAAGTGCGCAGACGCTGGAATATGAAAATGCTATAAATGATCAGCCATCACAGATCAACCTAGCCGAACGCTTCGCTGAATCGCAAACTTGAAGACGATTTTATTCCTTCCACTGCAGAAGTACACAAAGCCAAAGGCCATAATTATTTTCTTCCTGTCTAGGTCTAGAATGTTTCTACATTGTTATACTAAATTAATTTGAAATTTAATTAGCTCTTGTAGCCAAATTGACTTTTGCAGTCATTAACGCTAACAGAAAAAGTAAAAATTTTCGGGCATAACACTTTACTACGAAGTCACATGGTCAGAATCAGTAAGTGATAGAAAAGACATAAAATGATTGCAACTTGGCTAGGTATCTTTTCTGTAGCGCCAATCGTTAACGCTAAAAAACGGAAAATGTACTAGAATTACATTTTACAAGGAAAAGTGACGAGGTCAGAACAAAACGCTATTGATTGCGGAAAAGATACGATACAAAATGCTTGCATTTGGCTAGCGCCGTTGTATCAATTCAAATAACACCTCTGACGCTTGTGATTCCGAAGAAATAGTTTGTAGCCATTTTACGGGCATATTCCTGTCTTACAAAATCTACTCTTACTGCTGTAGTAAGCGGAGAAATGGACATGAAACCGGCCAGCGCGAGAATGTAAGCCGCGGCAGTGACCAAGGTAATATAAGAATAATTATAAAAAAAGGTAAACCGACTTCAAAAAGCAAAAAAATAAATATTTGAAGTCGGTGCTGGTTGGTGCAGTCGGTTACTTGGCACCGACTTCAAATATTTATTTTTTTGCTTTTTGAAGTCGGTTTACCTTTTTTTATAAAAGATTTTTATTTTACAATTTTAAGTGACCAGTGAATTATTCTATAGTAGGGTACCTATAGGATTGACGTAATACCCATAATATCTCAATTTACACATGCCTATTGTTTGTCGTTAAGGAGTTCCCTGGTGTATCTTCTAAGTCCAAGGTCCAATGTCAATAAAATTAATATGGGACCACCTTGGAGATATACTGAACTCAATGCAAAAAAAATTATCAAAATCGGTCCACAATTGACGGAAATATAGCTGAACATACATAAAAAAAAACATACATACAACCGAACATAGAACCTCCTCCTTTTTGAAGTCGGTTAACAAAATAAGTAGAGTGGTACGAACTTTACATGCACACGCTGCGCAGTTTCATGTCCACTTCCTTGCACACTACTGCTCTAGTGGGTAAAATATAAACAGATTCTGAGACAGGATCTTGGGTATGGACTTTCTCACGATGTTTTCCTTTATTATACATAATAACGATATCTTATTTTTTTTTTTTTCAAACGTAGCCCCACACTAGGATTTATTCCTGTGTCGTGGGTGCGTTTACAAACATGAAAATTCACATACACAAATACCCAGACCGGAACAAATAATTGTGGATCACACAAAGATTTGTCCCGTGCGGGACTCGAACCCGCGACTATTAGACGCAGTGGGCAGAGCGGCTTAAGCTCTTAACCACTGCGCTAAATCGTCCGTCGAATTGATGTCACTATTGATATTCACCTATTGATTTTAAATATTCAGGCTTCACCGACGGGTTAAAACATCAGTGACGTGAACTTAAATAAATATCTAGGTAGGTTTTAAGACAACAGTGCAGCAAACATTAATAAAATTATTGCATAAAAATACGATGGCCGATAATTGACGATTTTACCCTATGTTTATATGAATTTGGAATTTTCTTTGCAGTTTTTTTTTTTGCTAGAATTTGAATAGAATCTTTGTCACATCTGAGTCGGAATGCTACCGAAGCGTAGAGTTAATAATTTTTAGTAAAAAAAAAACGAAGTGATCATGAAGGCATATTTTTGAACTTTAGCACTCGAAGGTTGTGGGAAGCACCTGGAACAAAGGGAACTAAAGTGTACGCGCTCCAACTTTCGCTACAAAAAATGACTTGAGGTGTCTTCTCTAGTGCGTAGTAAGTACATAATAACCCAATGGTATTTTAAATCATTCATGAATAGATTCTTTCTCTCGATCTTCATGCGTTTTTCCTTACTCGCAATGTCATCTGCTTAGAAACGGCGATGAAGCAAAGCGTTTTTGTAGTAAGTATACATACTTACTACAAAAACGCTTTAAACAATATGTAGATTATTTACAAATAATCTACATATTGTTTCCCCTTGTCACCATCAGGATATTGCAGTCAACTTCTGGAGAAAAGCTGAACTCTGCCACCCTTTGAACCCTGGATCTTGCGCTTATAAGGCAATCTCAGTACGCACAGATCATATAGCACAGCTCCCACGTATAAATCTTATCGAATCAAATTTCAAACTGGCAACACTAGAGTTCTTTTTTAAAAACTGGACCACGCCACCCGTCAAAACAGTTTCGAATATCGAATGCACATAAAATAATTTAAAAAACAAACCTTTGTTCGAGTCGACGGCCGCGTTCCATATTTGAAACAGCTTTTGTTCTTTGTTCTTATTAATGTGACCGTTATTAAAAATGTGACGTGTCGAATTCTTGAATATCTTTTTTTTGAAAATGTGGCGTTTTGCAGATGGCCTTTATGAAAATAGCTAACTGCAAGTATGGTATCATTATATGCTACTTACTAGAGAAGACATCGCAACTATATTTTTTGTACTGCGCGTTAGAATCCGTACACAGGTGCCAGGGCCTTGCAGAACGTGCCATGTTCGAATGCTAAGTTTTATTTTAAAAATATGCATTCATGTCAAAATATTTTTAATTTAAAAACATCTTATAAATAAAAAGCTTTTATAGCGAAAGTGGAAGGATGTACGTACCGGGGAAGACCTAGATTATGTGACCATCACCAAATAGACCGAGTCTTATCTAAAGGATAAGTCAAGAGTCTCCGTAACCGGCGAGCGTGTATGAGACGAACTATGAGAGTGGAGGAACCAGAGAGTTATATAAGGAAATAACCTGTTGGAACTCTGTACTCTCTGCCTACCCCGCAAGGGATCTGGCGTGATGATATAGACAGAAATATAGCTTTCATAGCAAAAAAAAACCACGGTGATATCTTGGTTAGTTGGGTAGTTCCGTTGGCCCTCTTCCAGCTCCATCATCAGACCTTAAACACCATCCGGGTCTATAGTACTGGTCATGACATATCTAGCGAGCCTAAACAGGAGAGGGTTTATTAAGTCGTTAGATAGTTCTATTGGCCACTATCCGGCTTCATCAACAGACTCGGAAAACTATTTGGTTGTATACTACTTGTCAATACCAATCCAACAAACCTAAACACGAGGGGTTTATGTTGTGTAGTTGACATGTTCCTATGACCACCTTCCGACTCCATGGTACCATATTATTGCACTGTCACCGTACTGACATACGTATACAAAATTTCAGCTCAATCGGATACCCGCAAGTGCTTGAAAAATGGATTACAAGATTTGTACCGGCAAGAGACATACGAACAGCGCAAGTTAAATAAAAGCTTGAAACAATTTTAATTTAAAAAGTCCTTTTAAAAACAAGCTTTTATAACAAAAACACAACGAACATATCTTGAGGAGGTCCTATTGCTTCCTTCCAGCTCCATCATCAGACCCTAGCCACCATCCGGGTCTTAAGTTCTCATCAAGACGAATCTAACGAGACCAAACACGGCGGGGTTATATTAGGTAGTTGGATGGTTCCATTGGCCACCTTTTGGCTTCAGCATCAGACCCTAAACACTATCTGGTTGTATAGTACTCGTTAATACCAATCTAACAAGCCTAAACACCAGGGGGCTACGTTGTATATTTCACATGTTCCTATGGCCACCTTCCGACTCCATCATCAAACGAGCTCCATGGAACCATATTATTGCATTGTAACAATATATAATATCGTTGATACGTGCAGTCAAATAATCTAGTGGGTAAAATAAGTAATAATTTCTAGCGGTTAGTGCTGCGATTTCCGCATTGTTTTTTTGCATAAACACGGGTAATAATTGTTTCAATATTTTGCGGATTAGCAAATTGGCTGGTGTTGCCAATCGAGTAGTGTGGTAATTGGTCAAAAAATAGGAAATTATGGTTATAGAAACTTTATTCTCATAAGGAATTCGTAATAAATATATATAAAGTATTATTTTATGTTATCTTTACTCTAGTAACAAAGAATTATTTATGTTTGAAACGGTGCTAAGTAGAGTTTGTGGTCCCTTTTGACATTATATTGGAACTGTAGGAAGTTATTCATTTATTTAACTATTATTTAGCTATTTAGCAACAAGTTAATATATTTCGCAAAGTTATCATTATAAAAAGTGGGATAAAGTTCCTTTAAGCTAGGATCTTTAAACACGTCTCCCCCCTGCACCAACATCAGCAGGGGGGCCTTCGGGGGTCGCGGACGCAAGGGGCGGGGGCCCTGAGCGTCCTTCACGAGCGACCCCCAGGAGGACGGCGGCGTGGTATGGCCCACGTCGCTGTGAGCACCGTGTCGGTGCGGGCGTGTCATTAAGTCTCCCCCGATGACGGGCTCTTCAGAGCGCGGAACAAGAGCGGCACCGGTGCGTTCCATAAGGAGATCCCGGAGCCCTTCCAAAAGCGCTGATATCGGCCACCGTCGTGTCGTGGGGTTTTTAGTCGGTAGGAATTCAATACGCCCCGCGAGCTTCCCCCGAGGCTCACGGATGTCATATGCAGGATTTTCCCAAGGGAAAAAAGTATTTTTAAACATTTACACATTTTGGGCAAATCGTACGTTGGTAGCACACATACAGCTTTTAGCGTCTTGATTGTAACATTGCTCTGTCTAGACAAATTTTAGTCTAAGTTACGTAAATATTATTATGATAATACAGTACAGTTAATCAACTGAGATCATGGTGATACCATAGTTAACATATTATGTAAACAGTTGAGGATCTTAGCACTACTGGAGGGTACTACCCGCTCAGATAAATAGGTACTTATCTCCCTTCTTTCGGATACAGATATCGCACATAGGATCAGACACAGACCTCGCCGGCGAGGTTAAAGAATCCCTTGCACGCCGGCCGGTGCAGAGCTTGTGAATGTTCTACACAGTTGGCCGCGGGGCCTTTACAGCTCTACCGGACAAGAGGGCGAACGTGCAACCACTACGCTCGAGCCAGAAGGGCAAGGGGGCAACTAGCTCAAGGGCGCCTCAAGGAGGAACGGCCTCGGCTTGGGCAGTCGCTATGGGGGAGGGCGTATACTAGGTGTCTCGCCGTGGTGGATTCTTCGACTTCGCCGGCGAGGTCTGTCTGATCCTGTGTGCAGTATCTGTATCCGAAAGGCGGGATGTAGGGCATCGAGAGGGTCGGTGCAAACATGCCGTCCAACATTCATTCGGACCGTTAGTACTCAAGTTCAAAATGCTCAACAGTTTACATATAACCTGTAGTGAAACTGGCTGTCGAGATTTAAAATTTGAAAAACAACCGTTAGGTAGATTCCTGTCAATTATCACATTCACAAGGCCGTCACGACAAGACCACAACATGGCCACGACGGAACATAGAGCAATGAACTTATAGATAGGTCAATCAAATCATTCTCATTGGGCTATTTTATGTACTTCGTACATCAATATATTATTCGTAATTACTAGATTACGGATTATGAACAAAATGACAGCCAAAATGGCCGCATATAGATATACTAAGCCATCTGTACCTACTCCTAGGTAGTAACTGTAGAAGCTTAGAATAAAATTTAATCCAGAAGCCGCGGGCGCGCATCAAACTGAAGCAACAATTACTACCTGCGAAGCAGATAGTCACACGTTCACGCGAGTAGTCACTCTGTGACCGTCGTACGTATAAAGGGCTCTGCATCTGTCAAATTAAAAATTATTCCTGTTGCCATCAAAAATAAACCTGGTGGGATCATATTTCATACCTAACTAGTGCATTTAGTTACCGTATTATTTAAATATCGAATTAATTCTTTCATCTGTAATTGTCATAGTAAAAGACGCGTCCATTTTGTAAGTGTTGCTAGTATAACAATTTTATTTTTCCCTTCTTTTATTTGCTGAGGACTTTATTAGTTCTAGTATTAAGTGGTATTAATATAGTTAACTACTACAGAATGGTTTTAATATTTAGTTAAGATGATGAAAATATTAATTTATAGATCGGTGGGACACTCCAATGTTACGGAGATGGATGAAACTCCACACTGAATAAATTCCTACTAACACTAGAAATTAAGTTAATTGTTACTAACACTAATATGGACTAAAGTCTGAAGTAAATTATTATTATTATTAAATTCCTGCATTAAATTACTACGAATCTTAATAGTTCAAGTATATCTATTTCTTGAGTTTAACATGCATTAAAGTACAAGTTACCGTGACAATGATTTTATTATCATTTATTCTAATGTCATTAACATTTACCCCATGAAGTGGCAATCTTTCCGGACTGCCAACATTACGCAGGTGGGAGAAGTGAAGTGCGGAGAGTGCGGGACGTTTGTGGATCTTTTTGTTTCACCGCGCGGCGTGCAATTACGACTGGACGCGGCTTCTAGATTATTTTTGTTTTAAGTGTGGAAATTAGTTATCAATAACCTAAGATATCCTAACTGAAGGTCAAGTCAAAAGTCTCCGTAACCGGCGAGCGGGTATGAGACGAACTATGAGAGTGGAGGAAGCCAGAGAGGTATGTAAGGAAAGAACCTGTTGGAACTCTGTACTCTCTGCCTACCCCGCAAGGGATCTCGCGTGATGATATAGATAGAATAACTTAAGATCATTGGCACATTAGCTATGGTTGAATCGAATTAATTCGAAATAACCACACCCGTAGTTTTTCGGACTCTTTTCGGATTTTTTCGGACCGTGTTCGGAATCACATTTTTAATCTAGTTCAAATAATATTAATGACTGCGTACTTGAGAAGCTTTTCCAAACAGAAAATAGCGCGTAGGTTACTGACACCGGGATTAATCGGATTATGTGTCTTTACACATAATAAAATCTTATGTTTCTCGATTTGTTTAAACAGTATCTCAGTGCATATGAAGGCATCCTTTTTAACCGACTTCAAAAAGGAGGAGGTTCTATGTTCGTCTGTATGCATCCTTTTTTATGTATGTTCAACGATATTTCCGTCGATTGTGGACCGATTTTGATGATTATTTTTGCATTGGGCTTAGTGTAGCACCAAGATGGTGGTTTGATTTTATCAGTATTAGACCTTGGACTTTAAAGATACACCACGGGACTCCTTGACCGAAAACAGCGCAAATGTGTACAATCAGTTACTATGAGCATTATATTAATCCTGTAAGTACCTTACTCTATAACTAAGTAGAAAATGGTTTATTTATTTCAGGTATTTACAATAAAGAAGTATATGTACAGTTAATATTTAAAAAGAAGAAACAAAAACAATAACTATATACAAAAACTAGTATTTACAACGGGCCCAAAGGCTCCGCACCACTACCAGTTGGTAGGGTACCCAGGACGCTGGCAGAATTGCCTCGCTGTATCACCAAACTGATGTGCTGGCCCAAGTAGCTGGCAGCGTTCTGGTCACCGGTACGCTCCACCAGACGTTTCGAAATTTCCCTGAACATCTGGTGGGCGCCCGGCCCCCACTGACCCAAGGTCTCTACCCCAAACGCCCCAAATATGTATCCTGAACCAAGAGTAACATACTTGCGACGTTTGAGGCATTTTGTGCGTAGAGCAGCCCTGCCAGCCTCAACCGAACTAAGTAGAATAATATAATATAGGTATATAATATAAAATTGAAGTCGGTGCCAAGCGACCGACTGTACCAACCAGCACCGACTCCAAATATTTATTTTTTGCACTGTGAAGTCGGTTTCCCTTTTTTTTATTTTTTTTTTTATTTAAAGTTAGCAGTCGAATGTGACTCATTGCGGCAAACACGTGGTATAAAGCGTGCTAGGGCGCAGCTCCGCCATATAAGTAGTTGTAGGTACTGTATTGCCGTAGGTGGTCGAGCTTGTAGTTCGTTTATTGGTTTTTGTTTTGTTTTTATTCCTTAATTATTGTTATTAAAATCGATTCATTCTCCGTTATAAATTATCTCGATTGATTTAATTTTATCATCACCACATTACTAGAAACGTCAAATCCCAAATGTCACAGTACCCATGACTCGGGAAAAAAGAATAATGATGATGAAGTCCTTCAACCTAGATCATAATTGAAGCGTAGGTAAAGCCTCTGTTATATATAATGTAGGTAGGTATCTAGGTAGTAAGCTATCATTTTCTAGCTTCTCCTTCTAACACTACTTTTTGTGAATTAATCCATACCTATTCTATTTTGTTATATAGTCTACATATGGTTTTCCGCCATTATGAGAGTCCGCCATTTTTATATTTAAAAACTTACAACAGAATCGGACATTCAAAGAACAATGGCGAGATCCTACCTGAATGTTTTATGAAGTGTCTAAAAATACATGTGCAAATATTAGTAATAAAATTCGGTCGGTTTTTACACAAAATTAAATTTGTATGTAAATTTTTATTTTACCTGTTTTATTTTGATGCAGTGTATGGGTGGTAACTAGGTGATAAGAAAAATAATGAATCAACTAATTCTGTCCCACTGCTAGGCAAATGTCTCACTAACCGAGATGAGAGATAGATCATAGTCCACCACGTTTACATATTTCATATAAAAGTAAGTAGATACTTAAACGTAGTGTCTACTATTATAATTTCTAATGGTTGCAAGTTACCCTTTTTTACAAGACTCGTAAATTCAAATCACCAATGGCCTACTGCTAACTACCTATTAAGAGGTAATTTTAGTAAGTTCATATTGATATAACCTCAAAACATTAAATAGTATGGCTGCATTAAGTTAAATGGGTACTATCATATTTTTTATGGTTACCGCTGAGTGTTTTAGAAGTCTCAAAGTTATAAATAGCTCATGATTCCTAACTATTTAATGTCTTGACATATAAATATGAATATATGGAATATTGACATAACCTTAAAACTAAAATGTTAATATCTTTTTCTTTTCGATGTCTCAAATAAAAATTCTCGGTGTTTATGTTTAAATAATGGACACCCCATAGTTTTCACATTTTTTCATTCATAGACGCTTCAAATCGATATCAGGCAAAACCATGTATGGGAGTTTGCCATTGTCCTTTAAACGTATGTGCGAAAAAAAATAGAAATGAATAATTGCTTCCATCCTCCCGTGTAACGAAGGCACTATAAGACCCCGATACACGACCGAACAAAAGCCTATAAAAGCACCCTTACACCCCTTACCTTTTAAAAAAAACGACATCAATTAAATTGACAAACAACGTAAAATGCAACGCAAACACAACCTTAGGGCCCTTAAATCCAGAAGGGCGCCGAATGTAGATAGGGCACGTTCGCGGGAAGCGACGTGATTGGTCGATGAGCGCGGCCGCCACCCTCTTGTCACCCAATCGCGGGGCAGCGCTCGCCACCCCCGGCCAATCGTAGCACGCTACCGACTAGTGTTCTATTTTAGAAAATTTGTTTGTCATTTTAAAATGTGTTCGTTTACCGGCGACATAGAATGTACATCTGTACAGGGTTACCACTTTGGAGGTTCTACCCGTATATTTAGGGACATCTTTTCGAATTTTTGGCAGGCCTTCAACAAGGTGATCCGATGACCTGATGAAAGACGGGTAAGAGCTGGTTCCGAACAGCACAAAACCGGTCGTCGTGGCGGTCTTGGGGGGAAACTTTTGTCCTACTGTGGATGTCTTTCGGATGTAAAATGCGTGTTAATTCTGAAATGAAAAAAGTTACTGAATACTGTATTAAGAAACTTGGCCAGATATCTTGCGGGGTAGGAGGATACAGAGTTTCAACAAGATCTTTTCTTACCGACCTCTCTCGATTCCTTCACTCACAGCGCCAGCATATCTTATTTATAAATATCAAGAATTTAGAAATATATCTGAGAGTCATATATTAGGTACTATTTATTTTGTATGAGCATCAATCAAACAGGTGCACGCCCGTCGCACGAAAAATGGCACCACCAAATAGCAAGCGAAAGTGGACGGTACGGTTTTTGCAAATACAACTTTAAGTGATACGAATAAGGTACAATATGCCCTAACTACCCACGTGGATTTGGGGATGTTTTTAGTGAAACTTTCGAAAAACACTGTGTATCTTGTTATGAGGCTAGAATTTGTTTGATGAAGTGTGCTAAATCTCGTAATAGGAACTAATCGCGCGGAAAAAGCGGTCGTCAAAACTGGACCTAGGCTGGCAACCCTACAGAATATTTAAATAAAGAATGGAGGTAAAATCTATGGTTAAACGGACAAACAGCGGCGCGACTTGTTAAGGATAAGTAAATGAATGCTTAACGAGCATTGTACAGCTTTTAGTTTAATAGTTTCGAAAGTTTGTTTTGAGTTAGCGTCTGTTCGGTAATGGGAGTGATGTCACTGAATTTTAATCAATATACGTATTATTACGAAGATGAATGGAGACGTGTATATCTTACCAAAATGATCTCAAACGAACCGAACTGTTTGAATTATATCAAATATTTCTAATTTATTACAACACACGAAAAACAGAAAAAGAAAACACAAAAAGCACTTCTATGTTTTCGAAGCATTGTGAGCGATTAGCAAAGGTGTAATGTATACATACACACACATTTAACCAACGATATTGGATTATTCATTATAACGCCCATAATATAATTTTCTTACACAAAAACGCTCAATAAACGCGTGATCGAACTGACACATCAGCAGAATCTTTTATATGTCTTTCTTTAATTAAAAAAGGTAGCCCAAATAGGAATTTCTGTGTCCTGTTAATCTGAAATTAATAGCAATATTGTAGGTGAAATTTCTGTCTTGCGGAGATCGAAGCTACGACAACTCGGTCCAGTGAGCAGAGGGGCTAGTGGTTTCGAGCGTATCGAAACCACTAGACCGAGTCGTCGTCAATGTGTGTGTGTGTGTGTGTGTGTGTTTGTGAATGATCTACGCTGTTGGCCGCGGGGCATTTACAGCTTCACCGGATAAGAAGTCGTCGTCACACACAACACACTAGCAGAACATTTATTTATTTATTATTCACATACAGAACTAACATTACAGGAATTTCCTAATGCATTAATGTGACCTTATGACATATAACATAATACATAAAAACAAGTTTCAGTGAATTCATTCAGAGAGCATGTAAAATGTCTATATTGTCAGCAACTTGATTCAGTGTTGACAAAGCGCGCGTCATTGGCGCTTTGCTGAGCAAGTTCGTTCTGCCGCGCGGCACCGCCAGCAGCTGCGGCCGCCGCCGCCGCCACACATACTCGTTCGGCACGCACAGACCAATTGTGTGTGTGAATGATGGCGCAAAAATGAGGCGCCCTCGGTTGGGACAGTCGCTGTAGGGGGACGGGTGCACTACTAAGTGCAATGGTCAACCGCCGGCTATGGGAGGGGATCTACTACTACGTCCTCGTCGTCGCCCGTATTCTGAGCGGAAAGAAGGGATGACAAAGCATCCGGGGGGTCAGTGAGAACATGTCGCGGCCGGCGGTGGCGGCAGGGGTCGGGGGGGAGATCGTAGTCGGCGGTGGCTACGATTAACGGATTCGCATGGGTAGATGCGTTCGCGAAGTGACGTGTTGACGCCTTTTTAATAAAGGTGCGAATAGCTTCGAGACCTAGATCGGAGTGGAGGTCGACGTTCCGTACGAACCAGGGGGCTCCTACGGCTTTACGGAGGAAGCGGTTTTGAACCACTTGGAGTTTATCGATGTGAGAGGGGGCCGAATGCCCGAACACAACACACGCATAAGTCATGATGGGTCGAACGCAAGTTTTGTAAAGTGTCACCTTATTTCTAAGGGACATTTTACTCTGCTTGCAGATTAACGAATGGAGACGACCGAGCACAAAGGATGCTCGGTGACGGACCCGCTTGATGTGCGGGCCGAAGGACATGGTGTTGTTTAGGGTGACCCCTAGATATTTGACCTCTTTGACCCAGGGAATGGGTCGGTCGAACATGGTCACTTGACCGAGATTACTTCTAGGGTGGCGCAGGGCGTGGCGCGGGGTGGCACCTCTGGAGAAGAACACCGCAGCGCTCTTGTCCGGGTTCACCTCAATACGCCACTTCCTGAACCAATTCCCTAGGGAATTGGCGGATGCCTGAAGGTTTCTGGTAATGAAACCCTTATTCCTATGCGAGACGTAGAGAGCGGTATCATCCGCGAATAGGGCTAGATGCACTGTAAATGATTAGAAGAAATGATGTAGCATGTCTATAAGAATTAAATTATCTATAGTTTTCGTATGATAGAGGCCTAGGTACAAAAGTCTATGATGACTCATAATCTAATGAGGCAATATTTTCCAGTATTGGCCCTCAAATAATGAGTAATCATTACGTCATTTTATATTTGCTCTGGTAACCCACTGACATTGGCACTAAAGCGACACCATTTTGTTTTTTAGCTGATTCGAATTTCGAACGACTTGTGTATACATTACACACACACAATTCTGTTGAATTACGCGTATGTTATTGTTGTTGTAAGTATTTCGGACTTTTTTAAATATATCTAGTAATTTATTATCATTATCATCACCCTCCCCAATCGTTTTCCAGCGTAACCGGTCCGATGCCACCTGCATCCAACGACTTCCTGCGATTTTCACAAGATCGTCAGTCCATCTGGCAGGCGGTCGTCCCACGCTCCGCTTGCCAATACGTGGTCTCCACTCTAGAATCTTTCTGCCCCAACGCCCGTCTGATCTACGCGGTATGTGGCCCGCCCATTGCCACTTCAGCTTGCTAATCTTAAGGGCTATGTCGGTGACCTTGGTTCTTCTACGAATCTCCTCATTCCTGATTCGATCACGTAGATCTAGTATCTTGTAATTGGTCTTTGTTAATTAGTCTTCTTAATATACGTACAAAACACCCATGAAATAGATATAGAAACAGGCGGTCAATTGTCGTAATTTAAAGTGTTTAAATGTAGTCTTGATCTAATCTCCATGTCATAAATCTTACAAATGGTATTCTCGAAAAATATCAATATCGACCGAATCGAAATCGGACCGACAGTTGAACAATGTAAACGGTACTCCGAAAAAATGTTGAACTGACATGTCAAATTGAAGATTTCAGTTAGATATTTTTTATTTAGACTGTGGCAGCTAAGATTAACATTTGATCAACAAATGATTAAAAATATATTTTAATTTTACCAACTTGATATTATATCGAAGTTAGACTGAGATGATATTGAAATCAGATCGATACTTTAGTGGAGCAGAATACCAAATGTAAGTTATATAACAACTAGCAGTTTCACGTGACTTCGTACACGGTCGACAACAGCGCCACCTACCGGGTCTATGTTATATACCAAATAGGCCTATGTTGTTCCTGGATACGGTAGATTTCTAATGGTGAAAGGAAATACACATACAGTAGGTTTTGAGTAGCTCGTAGCGCGCTCGTAGCGGTGTGCGACTGCGGTGTTCTTACCGATTACCAAGGTTAAGCAGCGTTCGATCGGTTGGCCCGAGATGGGTGACCGTCTGTGGCATTTTTACATTCGAGCGTCTCCGTGCTTAGGAAGGCACGTTAAGCCGTTGGTCCCGGCTACCACTTAATGTGGTAGTCGATAAGCCGAGTTGGAAGCCTTAAAGGCGGCTTGATAAGTTCCAACAGCAGGTGGCCACAAACCTGCCACGCGGACCCAGTGCGGATTGGTAGAGACCAATCCGCACTAAGTCCGCGTGGTGGAGTATGATCTATACCTAATCTCTCTCACCTCTATTTGTGAGAGAAGGCCTTTGCCCAGCTGTGGGCAGTATAGGCTGATATAAGTGTTTGAGTTTATTCGTTACAAACATAAAAAAATACAAATCTTTCCTATTTATAATATTATTATAGATAATATTAGCCCTGTTAATAAACTGTCCCACCAGACAAAGAAAGAAGAGTGAATGAAATGAACATTTTTGATTATTCGTTACCATTTACAAATCAGTATGATCAGTTTTGAAACCTTTTCGCTAGCAAACGGTAATAATAGTTCGCTCCGTCCAGTAGGTTGGTACTCAGTGGGACGAGCACCACTTTTAAGAAAAAAAACCCTTTCTAAAATCATTTGTTTTATGTTCTTATGAATTGTCTCAAAGTAGCGTATCACCGAGTTCTTTGCATAAAGCATTGCCATCATTCGTGTGAAAATTTGATGATGGTTATTATAATACATCTACTGAATATTTTTTTGGGTTTTTGGCGGAAAGTCAAAGTGATGTTGTCAATTTGTTTGAATTTCCAAAACTTGTGTTATTTCGACTATTAATGTGTAATGTTGGTGGAATATTAACCATTGTGTGTTCTTATATGTGCATGAGTGAAGGTAATTGTAACAAAGTGATAAAACTTGCCTTTTCAACTTCCCTCAAAACGGCCGTCGCAATTGGTATGTAAAGTATCTACCGCTTTACTATTTAGGGATAATGAAATTAATGAAGTAAGTACCCCAGTACTTAATATCATTATCATCGTTGTCATCAAGTTCATCGGGGAGTTGAATTAATTTAAACAAAAACGATTATATATATCACTGGACACTGGCAAAATACACTTAAAATTTTGTGAACTTAAAGAAGAGAGGAAGATTATTTTTTTTAATTAAAAACTAGCAGTTTAAAGCCGCTTTGTACCCGGTAGTTCTTATGGTGAAAGAATTAATAAAATCAGTTCAGTAAACTGAAACTTCCAAACTCGACCTCTCTATCACGCAAGGGATCTTGCTTGATGATAGAGACAGGTAGAGTTCTGTAGTTTCGGAGTTTATCGATTACAAACAGAAACAAAACTTTCCTCTTTAGATTATGAACTGAATAAAAATTAAGACCGAATGGTTCCCACAATAAGATCATCGTCGACGAAGATACCCAGAAAGCGTTGGCGTGATAACCTTGACGCGTATCGAACAGAATGGCCATTATTGATAGAGGTACTTACAGATAACTATACATAAGGAAGGATTGTAGTTGGTAACGATGTGCTGGAGCAAGTGAATGAGTTTGTATATCTTGGATGCGCCTTCAGTAAGGATGGGAAATACACCGCTGACATAGAGAGAAGAGTGAGTGCAGGGAACAGAGTGAATGGTGCGGTGGGAAAGCTACTTGGGAGCCGGCACTTAAGCCATAATGCGCAGCTGGCCATACATAACGGAGTTCTTGTCGCAACGCTGTTAGCGCAAGCGCAATGGTAGAGAGAGCTGGGTATGTAAGAAGGAGAATGAAAGTAGTAATACTGACCGACCGTATTCGCAACATCGTAGTAAGAAAGCGAGTAGGTATGAAAAATAGTATCGGTGTAAAGATGCGAAAGGTTATGCTCCGTTGGTTCGGGCATATAGAAAGAATGTCAGAAGAAAGAATGACAAAACAGATATACAATGCGAAAGTGGAAGGATATAGGTACCGATAGACCTAGACTATCTTACCATGACCAAATAGACCGAGACTTATCTGAAGGACAAGTCAAAGTCTCCGTAACCGGCGAGCGTGGATAAAACGAACTATGAGAGTAGAGGAAGCCAGAGAGGTATGTAAGGGAAGAACCTGTTGGAACGCTGTACTCTCTGCCAATCGCGCAAGGGATCTGGCGTGATTAGATAGATAGATACTTACAGATCATTGGAGACCTTTGCGCAGAAGTGAGACACATTGGGTTAATAAAAAAAAATATAATAAAAAATATCGTTATTATAAGATCAGCTGTGAACAAACGGCAAATTGGCTGATCAAACTGCTGACCGGATCGTTGCGCTAACAAACTGAATAACATCGTAATAGCTGAACTAACAAAAACGCTGTCGCAGATATGGTTTGAAATCGGTTTTAACTGCAACGAGTTATTGTGCACTACACACTAGAGAAATGATCGCGGAGTTTGTATTTTCATAGATAAAAAAATATTTTGCTTTTGGAATTGTTTCAACTTGGTTAAAACAAAATCTCAGTGCACATAAAGACATATTTTTGAAATAAAAGTTAGGATTAGCGTGTGTCGCGCTCTGGGAAGCATCTGGAACGAAGGGAACTAGAGTGTATGCACTGTAACTTTTGCTACAAAGTGTTTTCTCTAGCGTTTAGTACATAATAACTAAATCAATGCTTTGAGTGAATGTCTCGGTAGTCGAATGACGTCTGATGCGTCGAATATAAGATGTTGGGTTCGATTTGAGGAAAAGGTCTTGAACCTATTCGCGCCTTTATTAAAAAGGTGACAACCCGATATTTGGCGAACGCGTCCAATCATACAAATCCGCTAATTGTAGTCGCCGCCGACTACCGATGCCCTTACATCCCTTCTTTCGGATACAGGTACCGCACACAGGATCAGACACCGACCTCGCCGGCGAGGTCGAAGAATCCCTTGCTCTCCGGCCGGTGCAGAGCACCACGCCGAGACAGCTAGTATATACATAGCGACACACACCTCCCACATAGCGACTGCCCAAGCTGAGGCCGTTCCTCCTTGAGGCGCCTTTGAGCTACTTGCTCCCTTGCCCTTCTGGCTCGAGCGTAGTGGCTGCTCGCTCGCCCTCTTGTCTGGTGAAGCTGTAAAGGCCCCGCGACCAACAGCGTAGATCATTCACACACGCACACACACAAAAAAAGGTTCGAGCTAGGAGTCAAACGCTAGCGCTAGTGTTTCTATTAGCACTTCTTTCTTTCGGGTTTTAAATTGGTTTCTATGGGTTTCTATAATACAGACAGATTTTCGATCAGCTGACGCGAGGCGGGGCATCGCCCGCGCCGCCCACCGCCCGTGCAACAGATAACAAATTGTATGACGCATCTGTTGGAGACTATTTCTATATGTTTTTTCTGCTCTATGATTTATAGAGCATAACAATATTTATTTTCTTAGATGATTTATATTACTTTTCTATATGAGGCTTTTGTGTTTGTGAGTGTGAATGACCTACGCTGTTGGCCGCGGGGCCTTTACAGCTTCACCGGACAAGAGGGCGAACGTGCAACCACTACGCTCGAGCCAGAAGGGCAAGGGAGCAACTAGCTCAAGGGCGCCTCAAGGAGGAACGGCCTCGGCTTGGACAGTCGCTATGGGGGAGGGCGTATAAATTTTATAAAAATCGAACACTGGCATCATGTTCAGTGCGCAACTGAGGCCGCGTTTAAGCCATTTTTGTTAGCTCAGTCTAGACAAGTCTTACACCCGTATCTATAAACATGTCGAAGTAGTTACTATTACTCAAGTATTTACTTAGCATAACATTTTTATTCTATAGTTGAGCAACAGTCTAAACTGAGAATGTGTTAGTTTTGTGTAATTTTAAACACATGTCTTTATTCGGCTAATTAATAGACTAAGTAATTAAAAATCTATAGATATTGGTGTTCAAAAGCATGCGCGTATTAAAAATTAATTATCACTTGCTTTAACGGTGACGGAAAACATCGTGAGGAAACCTGCATGCCTAAGAGTTTCTCGAAAGTGTGTGAAGTTCGCCAACTCGCACTGGGCCAGTGTGGTGGACGATGGGCTAAACCCTCTCAGTTTGAGAGGAGGCCCGTGCCCAACAGTGGGACAGTTTTTAATAGGGCTAATATATTATTATATATTTTTTAGATATTGGTGTTAGCCTAAGTCTATTTTTTATATAGTATTTAGTAGCTAGCTCACGTTGTGCCTGGTGCTTAGAAAAACAAACCTTAGATACAAACATACTAACTACATCATAAAATGCATAAATCAACTAAAATTAAACTTTAACGGATTATAATAAGAGTGCATTGATTGTTCATGATACGCAAAACGGTTTGTCACTGTAGGTAGTACGTGACATGACAATGGTCACGTAGTAGGTGCTTTCGATGTACTTTCAGTCTGTGTGTCTGTCTGTTTTTCTGTTAGCTTTCCACGCCCAAACCGCTAAGCAGATCATGATCAAGTTCGGCAAGCAAATAGATTTCATCCAGGGGAAGACCACAGGCCAATAAAAAATACACGCCTGAAAAAACTTTGCGAATAAGGCTAGAATCTTATAATTAAATAATACGGGACAATCCACATTCAATAGCTATTTCGTAACTTACTACATGCTAAGGTTGGTAGTAAATGACTCTGATCCCACACAAAGCCTCATATATGTAACATACAAATACAGAACTAGTACCTTATTTAGTAAACAGTAAAGTTCAAATTTAATTGTTGTAATAAATGTCTGTGTATCCACATTCGTTTTAAAATCGGAACATTAGTTTTACATAATTTTGCAATAACCAATCAAACATTTCATTTACTTTAGACCAAATTGTACTTTATTTACGGCGCTATAACGTTTGATATCTAACAATAAATTGAATCTCAATAACATATTATAATTTATTACTACTCTTAAATGTCCCCCCACACATCCGCCCTATAAATTATTCCATTGTCCCATTGAAATGTATCGGATAATAAATAAAGATTACCACAGAAGGTACATGGGTATCGATTGTTGGGTACGTGAGGTTGAATGCCTTTGCCGAATTACGAGTATGTTGTTCGATGACGATATTTTTTTTCCCGTTCAAGGGATAGGGCGGGATGACAGCTGATTTTTGTGGCAATGGCGCTAGTGACGCCAAGAAGTCATTTAATTTAAATAATAATTTTATTAATTCTGACTTGTGTTTTCATTAATAAATTAAATAAAATATATATTATATGGTTACATATTGAATCCCCGAAGGGGCTATTTCATCCATATTTTACCGCGGTTTTTTGGTCTTATGAGCGGTCATCGCCTTGTGTGAGACGAAGGCAGCAAATACTTCAACCTATTTTCTGTTTGCCATATTCAGTTGCAAAATTACAAAAATATTTAAGATTGTGAATCTTGCAAAATTTATTAAAGTTTTTAACCACGGTAAAAGGTTCCCTAAATAAACTAGAGTTAATAAAATGTAATTTACTCAGGGAAATATTTATAGGACAGTAATCGAGTATTGTTTACTTAGGAAAATTATTAGGTAAGTATTTGGGCTGCTTTCATTGACGACATAATGATCTCTGGTCATTGGCTCCGTAAAACGTACCTTCTTAAAGTAATTGTTCAATATTTTGTGTTTATTCTTGCACATTTCATAAATAAAAAATACCACCACATTTAATTAATAAATTACAAATTATGTTACGGTCTTTAATTTCTCTCAAAGAAAACGCAAAATGCCATTTTTCCCGTCCAATAAAATTCATAATTTGACATGTCACCGTCATCGATCGGCCCGAAACAAAGGCAACAAGTTATTCAGCCTCACGTACTAGCCGTTCAGACGAATGTCCGAACAATCTCGCTATTGTATTGTTTATGTTCCCTTAACGGCGCGCCGCTTAAGTAAACGATTATTATTTTATTATAAACAGTAAATTAAGTTTATTTGAGACAGCTGATTGGTGTAGAAATTTTATCTGCATTTCTACACAATACATAAATGCTTGTACCGCACCATTATAACCCAAAAGGGGTGGTCCTGAAAAACCGTAATAACTTTACGTTCGGCCATATTATACCAAATTTATTCTGAAAAGACAGTTCAATGAAAAGAATGTCCCAGCGCGTAGACATCAGCTCCATGGTACCATATTATTGAATTGTCACCAAACTTACATACTTACGCCAAATTTCAGCTCAATCGGGTACCAGCAAGTGCTTGAAAAATGGATCACAAAATTTTAACTGGAAAGATAGACAGGCATACGAACAAGTTAAATATAGTTAAATAAAAGCTTGTAAAATGTTTTTATGTAATAGTATAAATAATAGAAGCTAAAAAACACCCTATTCTTGGTCACCTATTGAAGACGCAGACGGTACATAAGGTAATATAACCATCAGGCTATTACTGCAAGCTTAAACTACACAAAGATAAATAAAACGCTAAGACCGTATTTTCCTTAGAACGATAAAATAAAACAATTATATTTAAAAACAGCCATACATAACGTAAACAATCAGAAAATGAGGCCAGTTGTATTCGACTCATCGCTTCCGCGGCCATCTTAACTGAAAAAGCTGAGCACGCGAAACTTTGACATTGATTTTATTCAATTATTTGAATAAAACAAGGAAGTGATATTGTAATAATTGTAAAATAAACGTTCTCAATTTGAAAATGGTTGCATTGTCTTTGCGGTTGCCGCGGGAAGTTCGCGCGCTTTTTCGCCATATTTTTTAGTTTTCCTTTTTCTTTTTTTTCGGTTAGTGAGTGTGGAAATGTGTGTGCCTGTGATTTGTTAATTTTAGTGCCGTGATAGTTGTTTGTTTTTTATTTCTTGAGAATAAGTTATTTTCAGTTATGAGAATGTCAGGTGAGATATCATTTTTTTTTTGGTAAAAGAAAACCCATTATTCTTTCACTTGCTTTTAATTTTTAATTCTGATTGCGGGAAAAAAAATCATTGCCAGTATCCCGACTTAATTAGGATCTATAATATAACGAAATCAACAAAAACTGTATCAATAATTCTAACGATTTTAAAAAAGCACGAGGTTTCAAATTCTACTGTGGGTATATATTTTTGTATATTCCGTTATATATTACATATGCAAGCAGGCGAAATTTTCTTATTCAAAATAAAGGATGAAGCCTTAGTGGAAAAAAACACCAAAGTCTACCAAACTATTGTCTGTTTTATGTTCTGCTGTGGAACGACATATATTTCAAATAAAGAGATATAAAAAGAGGGTTATAAAATACAGCCTTTTTAATAAATGTTAATAAATTATTGAACAGTATTTAGGTAATATTGAGTGACCCTCGAAAAATAAAGCACTTCCTACACTCGACCTTGATTAGATAAGCCAATAACCACTTATCGGAATAATATTATTGTGCAACCCTATATATTAAAGCAACACGTGCAACGCCATTTTGAAATAAGTATATTTTATTTTTTTAAGTCGTTTTGTAATTTTTTAGTTGTGTAAAGGACATTGTTCTGCGCCCATACATGATTTTCCCCAGAACCAACGGCAATGAAAAAATACTTGTATGATTTCAAATCACCCACAATTTCTTGTAACGCATTTATTACTAAACGCCAAGCGGAATAATTGCAAATTTGTACAAAAAGTATTAGATTTTGAGGTTATAATTTAGTAGCCATTATTACTTATAAGGTTATATTGTGTAGTCAAAAATATATTGAGTGGATTTAAAGATTAATTATATTTTTATAGATACCTATCGACACTAAGGAACTATCTACATAAGTATTTAGTCTAACAAGACGAGCAATCTAGATAGTTATAGGTACGCCTACTACTTTTTACAGAATACAATACTTTAAATTGTACGTTTTAGATTATAATAATAATAAAATTCCACTTGCCGTCACTCAACTTAGTGAAAATAAATTCAAATCCTGTATTAAACGTACGCTCTGCAAGCGAGCTTACTATACTCTAGATGATTATTTAAAAGATAAAAATGCTTGGATAGGTGCTGTTCCAGCTCCACCAGAATGTGGATAACATGTTCAGCTATTATTATATATTATTCCCTCTCTTCCTTCTAGTAGTTAAATAAAATTGATCATTATTCTTCCTCATTTCTTTATCTGTAAATGAGAGAACCATGTATCCCTTTACATGAATAGTTTAACTTGGTTAATTTAATTTAGACTCGCCTGATACTACATTGTGCTCCCATACCCCACAACAAAATGTAGATGGAAAAATTGTAAAAGTACTATTGTAAAAGAGTAACCGTGGAGTTTCTTGCTCTTCTTCTCCACAGGAATAACATTCTGAAGTGGTGGTAGAGTCTTTGTTACTATTTTGACGATTCATAAATACTGTAATGGTTTACATGAATAAAAAATATTCTGATTCTGATTCTAGATTGCAAATTGTCCGTTAGATACGGATATTAGCCCATTATTTTAATAAAATAGATAAATAATAATGATATAGGTCAAATTTTTGTTGGTTGTAGAGTAATTTCCGAAAATGTCCTTTATAGAAAATTAATTGATTTTCTTATTTAAATTTCATTAAACTTCCTTTACTAAGTTTTCAATAGACAGTCAAAGTGAAAAATCATTTATTTATAGACCAATATAGAAGCAGCTCTGTGTGTGTGTGTGTGTGTGGGTGTGTGTGAGTGATCTACGCTGTTGGCCGCGAGGCCTTTACAGCTTCACCGGCAAGAGGGCGAGCGAGCAACCACTACGCTCAGGCCAGAAGGGCAAGAGGGCAACTAGCTCAAGGGCGCCTCAAGGAAGAACGGCCTCGGCTTAGGCAGTCGCTATGGGGAAGGGCAAATACTAGGTATCTCGCCGTGGTGCTGTGCACCGGCCGGCAGCCAACAAAGAAGAGAAGTACGGGCATATGAAGGGTCGGTGAGAATATGCCGAGGGTGGCGGTAGCAGCTGATAGGAAGGGAGTCAAGTGCGTCGGCGGCGGCTACGATTAGGGGATTCTGATGGTTGGACGTATTCCCGAAGTAGCGGGTTGTCGCCTTTTTAATATAGGCACGACACTAGGATTTATTCCTGTATTGTGGATGTGTTTACAAACATGAAAATTCACATACACAAATACCCAGACCGGAACAAATAATTGTGGATCACACAAAGATTTGTCCCGTGCGGGAATCGAACCCGCGACTATTAGACACAGTGGGCGTAGTGGTTTAAAATCTTAACCACTGCGCTAAATCGGCCTTCGCTAAATTTTCTGCAGTCGTAAACGCTAATAGGAAACGAAATAATGTACGGCAATGACATTATACAAAGAAAAAATCAACGTGGTCAGAACAAAGTGCTGTTGATTGCGGAAAGAGAATACTCGTAGATACAAAATGCTTGCAACTTGATTGTCCCCCCTTCTATTATGTAGAATTTTTTATGTCTTTGTATTATTTACCATTAAAAACATATTACCTATCTTACCATGACCAAATAGATCGTGTCTTATCTGAAGGGCAAGTCAGGAGTCTCCGTAACCGGCGAGCGTGTATGAGATGAACTATGAGAGTGGAGGAAGCCAGAGAGATCTGTAAGGAAAGAACCTGTTGGAATTCTGTATTTTCTGCCTAGTCCGCAAGGAATCGGGCGTGATGATATATATAGATAGATCATCATCATCTTCATCATCATTTCCAGCTCATTTTACCCACTGCAGGGTATACGCCTCCTTACTTTTAAGCCACAAATCTCTATCCTGAGCCGGTGTTGAGCATAATTTAATCATTTTTTGTTAATGTTTGTTGACTGCCTGGTCTGGTGGCAAAGCGCATCGCTTTGTGATCACGAGGTCCTGCGTTCAAATCCTAGGTCGGACAAATGTAGTTTTTCTAACGAAAAATTCGCAGTATGAGTCCGGAGTCTGGAATCGTGCCCGTTATATTGCAATAGGCTCGCTCCTTACTACATGGTACCTAACATCGTCGGCGAAAAGTGGGTGTACACCTCTGCCACCCCCTCTTGGGGAATATAGGCGTGACGGTGTGGTGTATTTTTGATAATTGTAGGATCAATTAATTGAAATTTAAAATGCAATTAAATTAATCCCCCTGAGGTACTTCGAATAACAATAACTTTAAGACGTCAAACGCCTTAGTTCCTCCCGTGACCATGTGTGCTCTGGAGCACTCGAAACGTCTGAAACTTAAACACCAAAAAAAAAAACGCGATTAAATGCGAGATATTTTATTTGCCGTATACAAGCTGTATCATCAATAACACAAGACCTTAGACACCCCGATTAAATTATCGCTTCACAAATTTAACATGAAAACCAAATTTCAAAATGTCAAATTTTTTACGCCTTTTTTAAGCACTTTTATACCCCAATTAACAATGAAACTTGCACGTTTATGTGTGTATATTGAGAAATACGTTTTAGAAATGCATTTGAAATCTCCGTATTGCTGTGAATCAAGAATAAATTTATTTTGTTATAGCGCACTGATGGAGTAACAGCATATTTTGCAAATTTAAAAAAATGAAAGAGGCATTGAAAATTGAAATCAATTCAGTTACCTAAATTATAACTTTCTATTTCATTTTCATGTCCTTTATTTACACATATATATTACATAATTAGGTATTTACTGTATTTGTAATACACAGTATACGCGATTGCGACAGCATAAAGAATAAAAAAATTTATGTACAATAAATAGTATCTGAGGAGGCTTTGACTGAAAACCAGCGATGGGGGAGACTTTGTCGCCCTCCAACACATGCTGAGCCCAATGCCTTTCGGCACAGCTCACACCGAGGCATACGTCACAAGAAGCAGCAGTAATTTATTTGACTTTCTTCGTTTTTATTTTCTTTTGTTACCTTTCATATATTTTCTATATATACTGTGCTAAATAAATATTTTTTCTTTCTTTTCTTACCGATTTAGACTACTTTCCCGTCTTGCATTTATTATGTTACACCTTGTATATATTTTTGTCCCTGTCCTGAGCCAATCTTGTTAATGTCTTACATACGCTCTTAACTATTACTTATCATCTATACATGTACATTATCTATTTATCTATCTATATCATCACGCCAGACCCCTTGCGGGGTAGGCAGAGAGTACAGAGTACTCTCTGGCTTCCTCCACTCTCATAGTTCGTCTTATACACGCTCGCCGGTTACGAAGTCTCTTGACTTGTCCTTCAGATAAGCCTCGGTCTATTTGGTCATGGTAAGATAGTCTAGGTCTTCCCCGGTACCTACATCCTTCCACTTTCGCATTGTATATCAGTTTTATCATTCTTTCTTCGGACATTCTTTCTATATGCCCGAACGTACGGAGCATACCCTTTCTCATCTTTACACCGATACTATCTTTCATACCTACTCGCTTTCTTACTACGCTGTTGCGAATACATTACCTGTGTACCTACTTATTTGTCGCGAGTTTAAATTGTGACTCATATAGTGATATATATAAACGTGACAATATTTAATATTTCAAAAAGTGATACACTAGTGATTTAATGCGTGTCTTGGATTCACGACGTCCGTTGTGATGCCCTGTAATTAGGGTTGCCATATTTTATTTGAGCAAATAAAGTACATTGGTTTTTAAAGGTAGACAAAAAAGGACGTTGTATCAAAGTAAAGTATTATTTATTTCACTTTACTATCTATCTATCTATAACCTCACGCCAGATCCCTTGCGGGGTAGGCAGAGAGTACAGAGTTCCAACAGGTTCTTTCCTTACATACCTCTCTGGCTTCCTCGACTCTCATAGTTCGTTTCATACACGCTCGCCGGTTACGGAGACTCTTGACTTTTCCATCAGATAAGACTCGGTTTATTTGGTCGTGGTAAGATAGTCTAGGTCTTCCCCGGTACCTGCATCCTTCCCCTTTCACATTGTATATCTGTTTTGTCATTCTTTCCTCTGGCATTCTTTCTATATGCCCGAACCAACGGAGCATGCCCTTTCTCATCTTTACACCGATACTATCTTTCATACCTACTCGCTGTCTTACTACGCTGTTGCTAATGCGGTCGGTCAGCTTCACTCCGCACATCTTCACTTTACTATTTTGTTTAAAAACATAGTTTTATTACTTTTAGCAATTTTCAATCACTTTTATCACTGCTAAACAGCTTTACAGCATCTTTACAGTCCATGATGACTTAAATAGATTAAAGAAAGATAGTAGTAATTTAAAGTGTTTATAATACCGCGGTATTCTTACTGTTTACCATGGTTAAGCAGCGTTCGACTTGTTTCGCCCGAGATGGGTGACCGTTTGTGGCATTTTCATATTCGAGCGTCTCCGTGCTTCGGAAGGCACGTAAATCCGTTGGTTCCGGCTACCACTTAATGCGGTAGTCGTTAAGCCAAGTTGGAAGCCTTAAAGACGGCTTGATAAGTTCCAACAGCAGGTGGCCACAAACCTGCCTCCACCAATCCGCGCTGGGTCCGCGTGGTGGAGTATGACCTAATCTCTCTCACCGCGATTTGTGAGAGAAGGCCATTTTATACGAGGCTTTTTAACACCAGACATCAGCCACTTTGCTTTTAATTTATTTATTTATTTATTTATTTATTTATTTATTTGGACAACAAAACAGATTACAATCAGTATATAATTTACAAATTACACATAAATATAGTTGTAGTCTAGAATGTAATCCTTATATGTTGACACATCTTGGCAAAACAGTACTAATTATTACAAGAGCTACAAGTGGTATGTTTAACAAATAAGTAATAAATTATGACTTGATGACTTTAAATATGTTATATTATAATACGTTTGACAGAAGATCTAAAGGTGCATTGTCTTGTAGTGTTTATATCAAGATCAGGATGGTTTAATGATGATTCATTATAAAGACGACACATTCTCGTTATTGGGTTGTAGTAAGATGTGTTGTTTTTACATATTTGTAAGTTAAACGTCCTCATATGTTTCCGTGGATTGCGCCTGGTGTTAAAATTTACTAGACTCAATAAATAGGGTGAATCGAATTGGTTATGGAGAAGTTTGTATAAGTGTAAAAGGTCATGTTGCTTGCGTCGTATATAAAGTGGGGTTACTTTAAATTTTATTAATCTTTCTTTATATTCTTATATCTTTCTTTATAATTGCGAATACTCCAATTAAGTCACTGAGCCGTTATGCGTAAAATTGAAATGAATCTTAGTAAATCAAACTATGCGGTATGAAGTATTATCGCGTACTTTATAGTTCTCATAAAGTATAAAGTGTACTTGCCCTAAATAACGTACAATTCTTTATAATAAAGAACGGGTGGCAACCCTACCTATAATGCCCTATACCAGCTTATTGCAAGAAGAAATTCAAACCACACCCATCCATACTCCACCTCATACACCTACCCACACGCTCACACACACTAACACTAGCCCTGAAGACAGAGTTATTACTGACCTGAACACACTGTATTAACGTTACCAATAATTTGATTTGAGAGACTCATGAGAAAACCGCTAAAACACGATCCCTAGCTTCCTTTCCTAACTTTTTGTAGGACATCCGATTTACAAAGCGTTCTCTCTCCAACACTTTCCAACTTTGGGCTTAAGAAAAGGATGGTAGGATGTCAATCGTCTTTACTATATTATTATAATTAGAACTCGGACATCCTATCGTTTTTGTCTTAAACCTGAAGTTAAAAAGTGTTGTAGAGACTGCCCGCCGGCTGTTGCAAGCACCACGGCGAGACACCTAGTATGCGCCCTCCCCCATAGCGACTGCCCAAGCTGAGGCCGTTCCTCCTTAAGGCGCCCTTGAGCTAGTTACCCCCTTGCCCTTCAGGCTCGAGCGTAGTAGATGCACGCTCGCCTACTTATCCGGTGAAGCTGTAATGGCTCCGCGGCCAACAGCACCACAGCGTGTCGGAGAAGAACGCTTTTCAAATAATACATCTGGCAAAAAGTTAGGAAAGGATGGTGTGGATCGTGATTAAGTCCGAAAGAAACTAAATAATCATACTGAACAGTCAGAAACAAAAGTATATACACACTCTATCTAAAATATCTGTATATAGTGTTGAGCAAAAGTAAATGGTGAAAACATTGAATTGCAATTAAAATATCGCGGAATTTTTTGGTTTATACGTTCGCACCTTTCAATTGCTCGACATCACCCATGGTCACGGGAAAGTCTGTGGCGTTTCGCGTCCTAAATTCATTGTTATTTTGGAGTAGGTACCTTGGGCAGTGCCGGATTAAGCAAGTGCGGGGGCCGTAGCAAATTCTATCGAGGGGCCCTTGATCTTCTATGGGTTTTTAGGCATAAAGTGGAAAAAAATCAATACTAAATACGTTTATTTATATGTTGTGTGTGTATTTTGTGTTATATAGAATAATAGATTTCTATAGGCCATGTTGGGCTCTGACACGTACAAAAATCAGAGATGAGATTACGCTTGCAATTAAGAATAATTTTGATAAGAAACTAATAAAATTATGTAGATTGTAAGTCTTACAAATAAATAGACAATTTCAATATTTTAAATCGAGCCATGTTAATTCTGCTACGAATTTACAAATTGTCGAGTAAGGGTGCTCTCACACGTCAGATTTTTTGTAGAGCCGATTATCGGGCCGATTCAAATTTTATACATTTATACGAGCCATTTTTTGTAGAACTTGTTCGTTTACGCAATCGGTAACCGATTGCTTCGTTGGCGATTGTCTAACGTGGATTGACTTAGTCGGAAAAGGTGTTACATTTGACGTTTTTATGACATCAAGTAAAGTCAATGAGAAAGGGCATGCTCCGTTGGTTCGGGCATATAGAAAGAATGCCAGAGGAAAGAATGACAAAACAGATATACAATGTGAAAGTGGAAGGATGCAGGTACCGGGGAAGACCTAGACTATCTTACCACGACCAAATAAACCGAGTCTTATCTGATGGAAAAGTCAAGAGTCTCCGTAACCGGCGAGCGTGTATGAGACGAACTATGAGAGTCGAGGAAGCCAGAGAGGTATGTAAGGAAAGAACCTGTTGGAACTCTGCACTCTCTGCCTACCCCGCAAGGGATCTGGCGTGAGGTTATAGATAGATAGATAGGTCTAATCTATCTGCCTCATAGAAGTAAAGTCAAATAAGTTCCCCAAGCGGGGGTGGCAGAGGTGTACTGAGTACACCCACTTTTCGGCAACGATGTTAGGTCCCATGTAATAGGGGGCGAGCATAATTCCAGAATCCGGACTCATACTGGGAAGTCTTCGTTAAAAAAACTTCATTTGTCCGACCTAGGATTTGAACTCAGGACCTCGAGACCACAAAGACTTTGCCACTAAAACCAACGAGGCAATCATTTTTATTTATACTTTTTTCCTAAAACGCAGAAAATGTTCCCTCCATTAACATTCTTGCAAACAATAAAACATCAAAGCGAACCGATAATGAGTCTAATTACTGCACAAATAAGGTTGTAAGTGGTTTGCGCAGTACACACGTGGACGAGTGATGTGCGCACACGCAGTTTACTCAGCGTACCGACCAATTATCACTTAGATCGTAGCTACGTCGTGTCGTGGGGTATGTGAAAAGGATAATCGAGTAAGGCTGCAATTTTGATACTTTTTTACACCGTCACGCCTATATTCCCTAAGCGGGGGTGGCAGAGATGTACTGAGTACATCCACGTTTCTCCGAAGATGTGAGGTCCCATGTAATAGAGGGCGAGCCTATTGCCATATACCGGGCACAATTCCAGACTCCGGACTCGTACTGGGAATTTTTCGTTAGAAAAACTACATTTGTCCGACCTAGGATTCGAACCCAGGACCTCGTGATCACCACGCGCTCCCCTCCTATCAGCCGCCACCGTCGTCCGCGGCATGTTTTTACCGACCATCCCGATGCCCTTACATTCCTTCTTTCGGATACAGATACCGCATACAGAATCAGACACCGACCTCGCCAGCGAGGTCGAAGAATCCCTCGCCCGCCGGCCGGTGCAGAGCACCACGGCGAGACACCTAGTAAACGCCTTCCCCATAGCGACTGCCCAAGCCGAGGCCGTTCCTCTTTTAAGCGCCCTTGAGCTAGTTACCCCCTTGCCCTTCTGGCTCGAGCGCAGTGGTTGCACGCTCGCCCTCTTGTCCGGTGAATCTGTAAAGCCCCGCGGCCATACACACGCACACACACACACACTACGCGCATTATTTGACACTTTTTTTTTTACCTGGGTAAAATCCTGCATAGGACTTCCGCGAGCCTCGGGGGAAGCTCGCGGGGCGTGTCGAATTCCTACCGACTAAAAACCCCAGGATGGCCAACATCAGCACTTTGGAGGGGCTCCGGGATCTCCGTATGGAACGCACCGGTGCCCCTCTTGTGCCTCGCTCCGAAGAGCCCGCCATCGGAGGGAGACTTGATGACATGCTCCCTCCAGCACCGACGCGGTGCTCACGGTGACGTGGGCCACACCACGCCACCGTCCTCCTCGGGGTTGCTCGTGAGGGACGCTCAGGGCCCCCGCCCCTTGCGTCCGCAACCCCGAAGGCCCCCCTGCTGATGTTGATGCAGGGGGGGTCCCCCGCCAGATATTACGGCGGGAGAGCATTATTTGACACTAGCCCAACGAGACAGTCAGAAGTCAAAATTGATAAACATTATACTATAGTTTGACAAGAATATTTTGGCCCAAGGACATTGACAGCGGGGCGTTGGTAAAAAAATAGGGTTAACAATTAGAAAAAAAAACAACTTACAAGGAGATATTTCCATAGGTACGATAACTAATTTAAAAAAGAACCTGTTTAAATTTCGTAGCGAACGGCAACTCTTTAACTGTCATAAATATATATTTCACTTGATGACAGCGTTAGATCCGATTTGGCCGCGGGCCAAAAATATCCTGTTGCAAATCTCATTGAAAGTAAAAAAAAATGATTAAATTGTAATATTCATTTCACACCAAAGCCCCGCTGTCAATGTCATCCACAGGCCAAAATATACTTGTCGCACTGTAAGATGTTTATCTGTATAAAAAGAGGAAAATATCCAGTAATTCACTTGACTGTCGTGCTGAAATAATTAAAAATATCCTAAAATTATCTCATAATTAATATCATTATGAAAAACCTTAAATCATTCTCCCACAATACCAACACCAAAACTAAGAAATAAAAATAAAAAAAACAACAAGGGACACCTACGGAGCTAACAAATCCAACACGAGAACCGGTCCACGATAAAATCGCTTGTTTGAACACCAAACGAGCCGGTAGCCATCTTTCGTAGGTAAACATCAAGAAAATGGCCGACAGACGGAATGGGACCTCCTTTCTGGGAATGTAGTTTTTATTTTAACTTTTTTCATTTTTTTATTAAACCATGGAATGTGAAGTTGGAAGCTCGATCTTTTAAATGTTTTTCTTATTGAGTATGTGAGTCATTATAGGTAAACTCGAACTCAAATCATTTATTTTGTGAAAACCCTGCGGCGGGATTTACAAATTTACATTTTTTATTTACGTTTACATTTTTTTCTTAAAAATCTACCACCGGATCGGATCCCGGCCATCACTGAGGATATCCGGCAAGAAATTTGTCGTTTGTCTTTTTTATCTAAATCTCTTTTCTCTTTATTTTTTCATTATGCTTTACTAGCTGTTACCCGCAACTTCATTCGCGTTATTTTCAGGCGTGTATTTCACACCCTTAAGCTTTTGTTTTGTAGCCTATGTCCTTCCTCTAAATAAATATATCCTTGCCGTATTTGATCCAAATCTGTTTCGCGGTTTGGGCGTAAAAATGGGAACAGACAAACAAACAGACAGAGGTACTTTCGGATTTAAAATATTAGTATGTATGTAAGTATAAGTTAATGTATCTTTAGTGTTGTGATGCATTGTTCGGCTGGCGAACATCGGATAGAATTGTTAAGGGTTTTTTATGAAAAAAATCTTAGTAACAGTCCAGAGACTAAAATTATAGTCAAGGAAATGAAATTGAGTGGCTTTATTATAATAATTATATTAGCCCTGTTAAGAAACTGCCCCACAGTTGGGCACGGGGCCCCTATCTAACTGAGAGGGTGTAGGCCATAGTCCACCACGCTGGCCCAGTGCGGGTTGGCGAACTCACACACCTTCGAGAAACTCTTAGACATGCAGGTTTCCTCACGATGTTTTCCTTCACCGTTAAAGCAAATGATAATTATTTTTATAATACGCACATGGTTACGAAAAGACAGAGGTGCCTGCCTGGGTTTGAACCCGAGACCTCTGACTTTGCAGTCCCACGGTCTAATCACTAGGCTATGACTGCTTTATTAGGGGGCTTTATTAAGTAAGTATATTTTTAATTAAGTAACTTTTTCTTAACTATTGATCATTGTTACGATCATGCCTTTAATGAGGTGGGCATAGACGCCGAGAGCGCTTTTTGTATCCTAAAACGTCCATATGCTAATAAAATTATGTCACACAACCGAAGGTTTAAGGTTTATAATTTTACTAGCAATTTCCTGCGGCTGCGCTCTCAAGCGATAACAGCGTCATTTGCCGAGTCCAACTATATCTAATAACGATCCAGGTGATTTTATGTGCAAGAAAAATCAAAATCGGTCTGTATATATATATAGATATAGATACTGAGAGTTTTTCTTAATATCTGGGACCGGATGTCCGTGGGCACACCAGCTTTTAAAAATAAAATTTTCACTTTGGTATCTATAGTCAAAATTATTATTTTTAAACAGGCAACACGAACTGAAAGGAAAAGTGTTACAAGCTTATATTAAGTGAAGTCAAATATTTGTTTATGTTATCTACATATCAGGACTATTTCCTTTTCCTTTCAAAAGCGAAAATATTAGATAAAAGATGTGCTGACTTCCGGTACCGAAATTTAAAACTCAACTGTTCGATAAGGAGGCCTCCTGATTTTCTTTTAGAAAAAAATATTCCAGCGTTTGTATTTCTATAGCGGGGGTGATAAAGGCTCATTATGTACTCCCAAATATCGTCGACGTTGTCAGATACCAATGTAATAAGGGGCAAACCAAAGGCGTAGATAGAGGGGCAAGGGTGGTCAATAATAATAATAATATTTTTTTTTTATTCAGATAACCATGATCCAACAGAGTTAGATCCTCATATCTATTGTTAGTATTACAAATTATATTATTATATTACGTGTACATTTGGCCTCTACCGGCACCACGAATCCCCGTATCAATGTTCATATGGAAATTGATCCAGTAACACATGTAGCTACAGTCAAGTCTATTGGCTATCATGGCAAAAGCTGTGTTGCGGCTGGCCCGCACTCTGCTCAGCATTGACGCGCATCTTTTGCACAAAGTTACATAGAAGCAATCGATGCGCGCCTCGGCAAACATGCCTGATGCACTGTAATTCCGGGGCAAACGCAACACCGCCTTGAGTGCATTATTATATTGAACTCGTAGGGCACTATACGCTTTGAGAGTATAGATCTCCCACAGGCTGCACGTGTATAAAGATATATAAAAGCCTGTGAAGAGTGTAACTTTGACCTGTTTCGAGCATCGTGCAAACCTCTTACGGGCAGTGTCAATGTTCACCCTAGAAACTTCTTTGCCCTACCTGTAATAATTCACTCTGAATTGAATTAAAGAATATAATAACTTGTCCTATATAGTATTAAAAATGTTTATGGTAAGTCCAGCTGGACCGCTGCCACCCTTAGATAAAACCCTACCAACGATAATAGGGCAACCTGTTATCTTAAATTGACAAGAAATTATTTCACACTTCGGGTCCTTATTTGCTACAAAATAAATACTAATACATAACTTCGTAAAGTTATCTGGCATACATAATATCATTACAGTGTGACAAGGATCATTTGGCCCGTGGATGACATTGACAGGGCGATGGTGTGAAATGAGGGTTACCAATCAATATTTTTTTTCTATTTCCAAGGAGATGTTTTAACCGTTATACAGTTACTAATTAAAAAAAGAACGGATAATTTTGTATAGCAAATGGCAATTCTGCGACTATCATGTAGTGACATTTCACTTGATGACAGCGTTTAAAACTCTGGGTATATGAATAAGCGGGATATTGTGTTCCAATTTCAAAAATCGACGTAAAAAAATACACCACTCAAACGTTACAAATATTTTCACGTTCTTAATAGACACGTCACATTCACAACTTAGGAAATCACGTTCGGCACGCAATAAAATCAGGCCCAAACTGCGGCGGATCACACTAATAGCGAATCCGTGACTATCCAAATGCATTCCGGTGCAATAAAAACAAATATAGAAACTAAACGCAACAAATAGAAAGAAAAAAACAAAATATTCAAAAAAGAACGTTTGAAAAAGGCCCGCCATTTTGGCTGCTGCGTATACGCACGTACGGTGTCGCCGAAATCTTTATAGATTGCTTTCGTGCGTGATGTTACTACATTTTTGTTTCGATCGTTTGGCTTTTTTTTCTTTGCGCTGAACAAATTGTGATCAATGAGGTGTAAGGGGATAGATTTTTTTTAGTTATACTCGTTCGTTGATTCATAGTTTTTTTATTAGTTGCCCTTTTTAAGGATCAATTTCAGTATTGGGCCCTTGTTAATGTAGAGCACACGAGTCATATTTATTTTGAAAGATTTTCCAATGACAATGGATTTCATAATTGTATTAACTATAACTATAGTTTTTGGATTTATCAAATCTTTTCTTTTTTTTCTTTCTTCTTTCTTTCTATATTGTCCTACTGCTGGGCTAAGACCCTCTCTCTTAAAATGCGATAAGAGAGAGAGGGTACGTTTTATAAAAATATGGCTAACGTGTGCTAAAAAAAATCCGAAACTTGATTTGAGAAAGAAAACGTCTGAAAAAACGTTTCCACATGAGATAAACTTTTCGGAAATGTTGAAATGTATAGACAAAATAAGAGGGGTGTTGAACAACTCTATGGGGAGGGTATAAACTCGATGTGGTACCAGTTGGCGGGCATAGAACTCTTCCATCTCGTCGGCGAGTTTGGTGTTTGATCCTGTGTGGGGTATTTGTTAGTGATATAAGGAAAGTCATAATATCGGACACCGACCTCGAAGGCGTGGTCGAACAATCCCTTGCCCGCTAAATGGTAAAGCATCACCACGACCGGCCGTTGCTCCTTGGCGCGCGCTTAAGCTAGTTGCCCCCTTGCCTTCCTGGCTGGAGCGAAGTTGATGCAAGCCTGTTGTTGCCCGGTGAAATTGTAAAGGCCTCTCGGCCAACAGCGTAGATCATTCACCCACAAAAAGGAGAGAGGTTCGGTGAGAACACGCCGTGAGTGACGGTGATTCCTGAGATGGGGTGAGGTTGTGATTCGATGCATTCGCGAAAAATCTATCCGACGCTTTTTGATAGGACGCACAGATAAGTTCGAAGCGTTCATCGCAGTTGATGTTTATTTTTCTTATGTATTACATGCTGCAATGAGTGTGGGAACCGAATTAAAAAATATCTAAGCCGGCTAGCTAAAAATATGTCTATTTAGACAGAATGGCACGCGAGCTGTGTTCGGTAGGTCTCGATTCAGCGAGATAAATCGCCGCATCCAGTAGCGCATAGTCTGAGTGGCGATCATGAGGTTTTGGGCTTGAATCTGAGGTCGGACAAAGTGTACATTTTCTATTGAAAATTTGTCAATCGCAGTCCGGAGTCCGGAATTGTGTCTAGTATAATAGCAATTGGCTCACCCCCTTCATTGGGACCTAATATCGTTGCGATATGTAGTGTAGTGTACCCAGTACACCTTTGCCAGTCCCGTTTGGACAATATAGGAGGTGTTTATTTTTCAGTGTGGAAAGTACGGCAACTTACGGATGTGGATACGGCACGTCTAGTTTATTTTAGTTACTTCCATAGCATTATGTCTTATGGTATCCTACTGTGGGGTAACGCTGCTGACGTGGAAAATGTATTCATACTGCAAAAAAGAGCTATCCGTGCCATTTATGATCTTGGACCTAGGGCTTCCCTCAGAGAACTTTTTAAAGAGATCAACATTCTCACGGTCGCTTCACAGTATATATACGACAACATAGTGTACATACGTAGGAATATCCATTTATTTAATAAAGTGAGTGACGTTCATAAATTAAATACTAGAAATAAACATAAACTGGTATTACCAATTGTTAGGCTTAAAAAAGTATTTACTTCCTTCGTAGGAGTCGGTATTCGCTGCTTCAATAAGATACCAAAGCCCATGTTAGAGTTGCCACTTGACAGATTTAAAAAGTATATTAAATGAGTAAAGGATATTATACACTAAATGATTTTTTAAATGATAAAAATGCCTTTACACAAATTAACTGAAATCTAGAAGAATTTAATGTTAAGTGCAGCGTGTCCTGCCTAGCGAGCGTTCATTGATTTTAAATATTATTCTCGAACGATGTTGACAGGGTCGTGGATTGGTCATGCTCACTAAAATGTCTTTGCTAGTGGCGGCTCTGTGGAGCGGGTCATTCTTTTCCCTCTAAAATGGTTGAGGAGAGTGATGGCTGCTTCTCAGGTCATACTCGTGAACGGGTGCTGCTGGTGGGGACTGGTCCGTCCCCTGCCCTTTGTCTGACTGAACGTGTACCATAATGCTGTTAAATTTTGTCTCGTTCGGCATCACACTGGAGCTATGACCAGTTGTTTTGTACGCGCTCTTTACATATTTTATAGTAACACTTTCTCTTACTATTATTATTATGCTTTTTATTATATACCTCTACAACATCTCTATTTTGTAAATGAGAGGACTATGTAGACACTGACCAATATCATGAATCTAAGTACACTTATGATTAATCTATACTTAAGCACATCTATTTAGCTCGTTCTGCATTGTTCTCCCATACTCCATAAATGCAATGTATACAAAAAGAATTGTAAACCTCATTTTTTAAAAAAGAGTAACCGTGGAGTTTCTTGCCCTTCTTCTCCACAGGAATGACTTTCCGAACGGGTGGTAGAGTCTTAAGTAATAATAATTTTCTCTTTTTGACTATTCATAAGTGCCTTTTGGTCTACATGAATAAAAAACTTTTGATTTTGATTTTGATTTTGAAATCTTTGACTATAGGTATATTTTTTAATCAGCCATACTTGTACATATATTATGTTAGCGTTCTTACCAGAGGATTTCATACAAATTTTCAACATTATAAAATCGATGTCTATACTGAAAGCCAGTTTTGTAACTCAAGGTAGAGCTGTACGTACTCTCTTCATAGTTCTGTAGGTACTTTAACAAAAATAACCTCAAATTAATTTTAACACAACGCCAATAAATTAAATTAACAAGCGTTGTTATTTCAAAACAATATCAACATTGTAACTGCGATTAGTAACAGTTACCGAGGAACAGCTACTTAACAGCGGGTACGTGACTAGTGCCGGTGCTAGCCCGCGGTATTTACTTTAATGTCACGTACTGTGACATTGTTGCGAGTATCGATGTATCGATTACGGAATCGAGTACATAGTTGCGCGGTGATGCATCGGTGTAACTATGAACTATTAAAAAAAATGAATAAAAAAAACCGTCTGTATGCGTCAAGGATATTTTGGCGCGAAGATGAGATTGACAGGGGAGCATTGTAAGTGTAAAATTAGGGTTATCATTGGCTGGTTATGTTTGACATCGAAGAGTGATGTTGTCAATTTGTTTTAATTTCCAAAACTTGTGTTATTTCGACTAATAATGTGTAATGTTGGTGGAATATTAACCATTATGTGTTCCTATATATGCATGAGTAAAGGTAATTGTAACAAAGTGATAAAACGTGCCTTTTTGACTTCCCTCAAAAGGGCCATCGCAATTGGTATGTAAAGTATCCACCGCTTTACTATACAGGGTGGGGGTACTTCATTAATTTCATTATCATCGTTGTCATCAAGTTCATCTGGGAGTTAAATTAATTTAAACAAATACGATTATATATCTCACTGGACACTGGCAAAATACACTCAAAATTAGTGTGAAGCCATAACTTAAAGAAGAAGAAGAAGGGTTATCATTTAGTAAAATTCTCCTATTTTGTAGGGAAATATTTCAACAGGTGGGTTACTAATTAAAAAAGAACTTGGATAAATTTCATAGCAAACTGCAACTGCGACTGTCATGAAATGACATTTTACGTGATGACAGTTGACATATACGCGTTTTCCAAACAGACATTTAAAAGTAGAATTTTAAAAGAAATAGGTTTATAACACACTAACCTAACATATATTATTTTATTTACGTTTATGAATTCCAATTATTTATTTGCTGTGACTCTCACTCTAAAGTATTATTTTCGTATCTCTTATAATATTATAATATACTGGACACATACGCATAAATATATCCATTATTTTCCATTATTTAGTTTGAACTATTACTTTAAATTTCAGGAGTATATGTGTGTGTGTGTGTGTTTGAATGATATACGCTGTTGGCCGTGAGGCCTTTACAGCTTCACCGGACTTAAAGCGTGCAACCACTACGCTCGAGCCAGGGCAAGGGGCGACATACTCGAGGGCGCCTCAAGGAGGAACGGCCTCGGTTTGGACAGTCGCTACGGGAGGGGAGTGTAATTAGTGCACCGGTCCGCGGGCTAGGGGATCGACGACTTCGTCGTCTTCGTCCGTATTCAGAGCGGAAAGAAGCGATGTCAATGCATCGGGGGGATCGGTGAGAACATGTCGTGGCCGGCGGTAGCGACAGGGGTCGGGTTTCAGGAGTATATCTTGACGCGTCGTCTCACGACTTACTTGTATTAGTGATAAACTTTATAATCTGTAGCTAGTAAGCTGTTGGATGTCCAAAAAAATGACAGCGTTTGTTCCCAATTTGGCCGCAGGCTCCAAGATCCTTGTATGACTGTTACCGTCTGTATAGCGTCAAGGATCTTTTGGCCTTTAGGATTAAGCAAAATTTAGTATTACTGTACCAACAATTCGCAAAGATATTTTCAAATTCAAATTCTTTATTTTGCGAATATGCGTATAAAAATATGGTGTTAATTTGATAGATTATGGCAACATTTGTCATATTCTGCCAAAAGGCATGCAAAAGGTTAAACATAACATTGACATGCAGTTCATTTTAAAATATCTCAGTCCAATAGTATTATAATAAATTAAATACCACATAAATTTGTAAAATGTCACTATATTGAAAATGTCATCCTTGTCACTATAATTATTAATCTTTATTAGGTCATATATTTATTATTATAGTCATAATTTATCATTAAAATATTCACTTATGGTGTAGTATGTCTTGTGTCAATAATTCTTTTACCTTAGTCTTAAATCTAGAAATGCTTTCGATGTCAATTAAGGATTTGGGTAATTTATTGTACATTTTCGGTCCCAAAGTGTCACAGGCAAGCCACCAAATGTCTGTCAGTATCCATAAACATTAGTTTAGTGCGAGGATAGAACCCTCCACTATTCAGATGAGTAAGAGGAGCCGTCGTCTAAACTAAACATGTTCGTTTCCTTGCTACCGCCACGTGAATAGGCTGATTATAAATCCGGAGTAAAAAAAACAAGGACGCGTGACATGACGTTTTTTTTTTATACTGAGTTCTTAGATTTACGCGAATATTACACATGAAATAAAACTATTTTTTTTCGGATTTTATCGCGGTTTATTTTGATTTTTAAGTTCCCGACGTTTCGAGTGCTTTGCAGCACCCATGGTCACGGGAAGGACTGAGGTGTTAGAGGTCCAAAAGGCATAGTTGTTCCAGGGTACCCTCAAACTTCTTAATTATTTTTGTTGGTCCGATCTACGCAGAATGAGCTCACGGTGTCTTGAGGTCTTGCAGTTTTATGCTTGGTTTTGGTTTTGATTATATTAATTACTGGATCCCAAGTCGATGGTAGCACCCAGCCATCTTCGCTATTGAAATTAGGATGTTTTTTAATTTCAATAGCCTCGCGAACCATCCTTGGTAGGAATCGGTGTTCTTTCACGAGTATTTGTGGTCTATCAAATCTGATGTTATGGCGGGTGCGGTCAAGGACATGTTCACAGACTGCAGACTTCTTTGAGCGACGGTGTTTTAGGTCAGCTATGTGTTCTTTAACCCGAGTTTTTACTGGTCTTTTTGTTTGTCCTATGTAAGAGAGACCACATTCACAATCATGTTTATTTTTGTTTAAATAAACACTTTTGTATACCAAATAGGGTGGTAGCTGTGTAGAACACATAACGCCGACGATGTTAGGTCCTAATTATAGACTATGACTTGTGAAGTAGTGTAGTATAGACTGCCTCGTAGGTCTAGTGGCAAAGCGCATCGCTTTGTGATCAGGTCGGACAAGTGTAGTTTTCTAGCGAAAACTTCCCAGTACGAGTCCGGAGTCTGGAATTGTGCCCAGTATATGGCAATAGGCTCGCGCCCTATTACATGGGACCTAACATCGTCGGCGAAACGTGGGTGTACTCAGTACACCTCTGCCACTCCCGCTTGGGTAATATAGGCGTGACGGTGATTATTTTAAGACTTGTGTATACGGATCATTGGTAACAAAAATCACAATTATGCGGTCTGAGACTCCTAACTCTAGTATAGAATTATTCACAAGTAATTTGACAACCCTGACCACTTCCCCATAGCGACTGCCCAAGCCGAGGCCGTTCCTCCTTGAGGCGTTCTTAAGTTAGTTGTTCCCTTGCCTTTCTGGCTCGAGCGTAGTTTGTTGCACGCCAGATCCCTTGCGGGGTAGGCAGACAGTACAGAGTTCCAACAGGTTCTTTCCTTACATACCTCTCTCGCTTCCTCCACTCTCATAGTTCGTCTCATACACGCTCGCCGGTTACGGAGACTCCTGACTTGTCCTTCAGATAAGACTCGATCTATTTGGTCGTGGTAAGATAGTCTAGGTCTTGGTCTTATGTAGGTAAATTAGCAATATTTATAAATAGTGAAAAAACTGTTAGAGAGAAGAAGAGTATTTGATCAATAAAGTAAACAGGGTGTTTGTGTGTGTGTGTGTGAATGATCTACGCTGTTGGCCGCAGGGCTTTTACAGCTTCACCGGACAAGAGGGCGAGCGTGCAACCACTACGCTCGAGCCAGAAAGGCAAGGGGGCAACTAGCTCAAGGGCGCCTCAAGGAGGAACGGCCTCGGCTTGGGCAGTCGCTATGGGGGAGGGCGTATACTAGGTGTCTCGCCGTGGTGCTCTGCACCGGCCGGCGGGCAAGGTAATCTTCGACTTCGCCGGCGAGGTCGGTGACTGATCCTGTGTGCGGTATCTGTATCCGAAAGAAGGGATGTAAGGGCATCGGGAGGGTCGGTGAGAACATGCCGCGGATGGCGGTAGCAGCTGATAGGAGGGGTAAGCTTAGCCTCTAAGTAGATTTTAATGGCGTTCCCGTGCGCGCAAAGCTTCATCTAGGCAAGTTATTCTTCTAAGGTTCTAATGTAATGGGGCTAAACTAAACCCAAAGTTAACTAGGTTAGGATTTAGGGTTTATTCCAGATTCCAAACTGCTATTGAGAATTTTCAATAAGACTTTTGGACCAAGGTTCGGACTTAATACCTAATGATCTCCATTCGCACCATACCGTAGTGAATTTGCACCATAAATAGAGTTTTTAGATTTATGCGAATGTTACACATGAAATAAAACTATTTTTCAGATTTTCACGCGGTTTATTTCGACCCTCCATTTGTAAATCAAGAATAAAGTGCGTAAAATCTGTAAAATAGTTATCTTTGTAGTCTTTTTGTGGACTTGTTTTTTTTTATATTATTTTTTTTTATTATTTATCCAACACTAATGTATCACAGCTCTAACACAATACAAAAAAAAAATATCATTTTTTTATCATACCAACTTTATAATATGTACAATCATCATTAGCACAATGTCCCGCCCAGATGTTTCGAATTTCGAACGCAAGGATTACATCCCGCGCACCGCTCGCCCCGCACCCATAACTTCCACACGCAAATTCCCTTAATCCCATAATCTTGCCGGAACACGTTGTTCTACAATAAAAAAAATAACACCAAAGATTTATGTTCGCTTCCTGTGATTTACGCGATGTTTTCGCACCTTTACTCTATAGTTTTAAAATATTGGTGGTAAGGGTGACGATGTGACTATAGATTACTTACTTCACAATTAGTGATTTAAATTATTAACTTAACCATTATTATCATTATAGTTCATGTTTTCCAATGACAAAAAGAAGATGTCCGTCCGAGAATAGCGACAGGCCTACCAACCGCTGCCCGCCGTGGGTCACAAGCTTTGGAGCTCTTGACCTCTCTTTTACAATAATGTATATTAATTATAAATTAAAAACGGCCTAGGATGAGATGGCGCGACGAACTGAACTCCGTTAAAAACGATTGGCGCTCAATAGCCCTGAATAGAGTAGAGTGGAGGAGATGGAGGGAGGCCTTTGCCCAGCAGTGGGACAATGTAGGCTAACTAATAATAATTATTATTATTATAAATTCCTCAAATTAGGTAAACAGCCCAATATATACAAGGTGTAACATTATAAACGCAAGACCTGAAAGTAGTTTGTTCTAAATCGATAACTGAATTGATTCCAACTATTATTAATGAAACATGCATTTTTTTTAAATTTACAAAAAATGCTTTTACTCCTTCAGTGCGCTATAAAAAACTAAATTTATTCTTGATTCATAGCAATAAGGAGATTACAAATGCATTCCTAACCCGAATTTCTCAAAATGCATACATACACATACAAGTTTCATAGTTAATTAGGGTATAAAAGTGCATAAAAAAGGGGTAAAAATCTTTAAATTTGGAAGTTTGGTTCTCGTTTTGAATTTATGAAGCAATTCTGTAAACGGGGTGTCTGAGATCTTGCGTTTATTATGTTACACCTTGTATATATATAGCCCAAATACATTTACAAGACGTGTAAGGTATTAACAAAAAAGCTTTTACTAGAAATGGCGTGAGAACCTGTGACAAGTCAATAAAATTCGCGCCAAGAGTTAACGTCAATGGATTTTTTATTTCACTTTTTTTCAAAGCGAAGGACACGTAACCGTGATAATGCTATTGTCTCTGGCCGCAAAGGACGCACGTGTCTATCGCAGGTTTCACGTTGTTGTTTACTCGTTTCGTTTTTTTTGTGTCGTAGTAGGCACCTGCGGAGTCATTCATAAGTTTGTGAATAATCATTCAGCAATTTGCGTCTGCAGGTTTGTACGTGGGAACGGAATGGTGTAATGTGTCAAGCTTTTGTTTCCTTTACTTTCGGTTCCTTAGTTTTTTATATAGAGAATTTCACGGGAAATTAAATTGTTTCGTGTCTCCGAGACGTGCATAGATTGGTATTATTCAGTAAAGCTTATTTCACATGCTTCGTTTAAAATTGGTTAGCAAACGACCTACTAAAACTATTCGCGCTATAAATATTAAAAAGGCAATAAGCCGATACTTCGCGGACCAACCATCGGAACCCCCTACTCGTAGCCGCCGCCGACTACGAACCTAACTCCCCTCCTATCATCCGTCCGCGGCATGCTCTCACCGACCCTCCCTATGTCCTTACTTCTCTTCTTTCGGATACAGATACCGCACACAGGATCAGACACCGAAGTCGCCGGCGAGGTCAAAGAATCCCTTGCCCACTGAACGGTGCAGAACACCACGGCGAGACACCTAGTATACGCCCTCCCCCATAGCGACTGCCCAAACCCTCTTCCTTGAGGCGAATTAATTGCCCCATTGCCCTTCTGGCTCGAGCATAGTGGTTTCACGCTCACCCTCTTATCCGGTGTAGCTGTAACGTCCCCGCGGCCAGCAGCGTAGATCATTTACACACATACACACACACACACACACGCACACACACACCTAAGAATGGATGAATGAATGTACGATACTCTTTCATGAACAAAATACAGAATGGATTTTGATGAAACTTCACAGTATAGATAGGCTATAATTTATAAATATATCACAAAATAAATACGCGCATCGCCGCCAGTAACAGCTCTTTATAGATACTCGCACAATTATAGATTTTTCCAATTACTTAACTATAAAAAATATGATGGATACGGAACCTCGGCCTTATTTAACTAAACTTTGCATACCATCCTCTATTGTCTATGGTTAGTCTCAGGTCGTATTATCGTTACATAATCTTTTGCAGGTGAGCGGTTATCCAATCGCGAGGGATCGGATTACCAAGGATTAGTATTGTACATTTGTTATTTCTTAAATAAATACTATTATTGTATGCGTTTATCTTTCGTTGACTCATTGAAAAGAATGTTGGTTTGTTGTATGTGTGTGTGTGAATGATCTACGCTGTTGGCCGCGGGGCCTTTACGGCTTTACCGGACAAGAGGGCGAGCGTGTAACCACTATGCTCAAGCCAGACGGGCAAGGGGGCAACTAGCTTAAGGGCGCTTTAAGGAGGAACGGCGTCGGCTTGGGCAGTCGCTATGGGGGAGGGCGTATACTAGGTGTCTCGCCGTGGTGCTCTGCACCAGCCTTCGGGCAAGGGATTCTTCTGTGGGTGTTGGTTTGTTATCCAACTGCATTGTAACGAGGATAATGGTTTTTTATTGTATGTGTGTATATTTCAAGCAGTGATAGCCTAGTGGTTAAAGAGTCCAACGGTGGACTGCAAAGTCAGAGGTCTTGGGTTCAAACCTAGACACGCACCTCTGTCGTTTCGAAAGCATGTGCGTGTTAAAAATTAATTATCACTTGCTTTAAGGGTAAAGGAAAACATCGTAAGGAAACCTGCATGCCTGAGAGTTTCTCCAAGGTGTGTGAAGTTCGCCAACCCGCACTTGGCCAGCGAGGTGGACTATTCCCAAAACCCTCTCAGTATGAGAAGAGGCCTGTGCTCATGCATGTGCATGTTTTGTCTCTCTGTCACTCAAAGGTTTGCTGTCAAAGAACTCAATTTTGAGTTAAGCTCGCCTTTGTACATTTTATTTTATTATTATTTTTATTTTGTAACATTTTCTGTGTGTACAATAAAGAAGATTTATATTGAGGCCTGTGCTCAACGGTGGGACAGTATCTTAACATGGCTAATATTATTATTATAATTATGTGTGTATATTAAATATAGTTTTAAAATGAATGCGTGGTTATTTTTACATGGTTTTATTTAACTTGCAATGTTCGTATGTCTGTCTGTCTTTCCAGTTTAAATCTTGTGATCCATTTTACAAGCACTTGCAGTCACAATCGGTACACAGCACCGATTGAGCTGAAATTGAAAACGAGGCAGTCTCTAAAATAAATAAATTTATTTTAACCCGACAAAGTGAAATTTGAAATTTCTTATTTTTGATTTGTCTACATTTAGTTAAATACCTAAACAGACAGGGTATATTTCGCGAGTAAAAAAGAAGTAAACAAAAACAGTGGTTACTTGTCAAGAAAAGCTGGTAATAGTCGGTTAGAAAAGTACCTATAGCTACTAGTTTGAGTATGTTTTCTTCTCGGTTATTCTGTACTTTACACGTTGTATACAGATCCCAAGATCCACACAAAAAATCTCCCTTCACTTACATAATTCCTCCAATTTCCCATTCCCATACTAGAGATCCCGTAAAAATCATGATCAATGCGTCCCATAACTCAGTCCCCCCTTGTTCCCGGGTGGGCATAGACAATAAACACTCGACGCAAATCCCGGTAAGGCGCGGACCACACCGCGCGCCCGCATCCAGAGATTATAGAACACGTGTGCGCGGCACGCTGGTGGCGCCCTCACTGATGTTGTCAAAACACTTGAAACCGTTCTTATTTTAAATCATAATAATATTGGGCAAAGACCTACTCTCGCGAATCGAGTTGAGAGAATAGGTTATTCTACCATACGGCTGCCAAATTGCTTAAATGGTTACCGATAGTGGACTAACGTGCCCTCCGAAACACGGAGACTTTTGAAAATTGAAACATCACAAACGCAATCTGACTCTAACGGAGCCAACCAATATCAATTTTTGTTATTCATGTAGACCAAAGAGTACTTAGGAATCGTCAATAAAGAAAAGTTAGTAATTACTTAAGTTTCTTCCACCCGTTCAGAATGTTAATCCTGTGGAGAAGAAGGGCAAGAAACTCTACGGTTATTCTTTTAAAACGATAGTTTTACATTTCTTTTTGTATACATTGCGTGGATGGGGTAAACAATGCAGAACGAGTTCAGTAGATGAACTTAAGTATAGATTAAACGTAAATGTACTTACACTCATGGTATCAATCAGTGTCTACATAGTTCTCTCATCTCTAAGAATTAAAAAAAAATACACATTTATAATAAGAAAAATAAAATTACTTTACTACGCAACTATATAGTTGGTGGCGACCTCGCAGGACTGAAGCGCGACCGTTTCGTAGATTTTTTAATTTTTTGGCGGGAAGTCGAAGAGTGATGTTGTCAATTTGTTTTAATTTCCAAAACTAGTGTTATTTCGACTAGTAATGTGTAATGTTGGTGGAATATTAACCATTATGTGTTCTTATATGTGCACAAGTGAAGGTAATTGTAACAAAGGGATAAAATGTGCCTTTTTGAATTCCCTTAAAACAGCCGTCGCAATTGGTATGTAAAGTATCCACCGCTTTACTATCCAGGGTGAGGTACTTCCATTCATTTCATTATCATCGTTGTCATCAAGTTCATCGGGGAGTTAATTTAAACAAACACGATTATATATCTCACTGGACACTGGCAAAATACACTTAAAATTAGTGTGAAGCCATAACTTAAGAAGATGAACCATTCCGTAGTCAACTTCACTCTATTGTTACTGGGCGGATGAAGCAACAGTCAAGGAACACACACGATTAAACCATTTTAATTGTTTTTATATTTTATTCTAAACTAAAATTAAATCAGTTTTATTTCGGACTTGTTCATGATGTATTTATCCAACCATTAACACTGCTTAATATTAAATATATATTGTGTGTGTTTGAGTGATATACGCTGTTGGCCGCGAGGCCTTTACAGCTTCACCGGACAAGGGCGAGCCTGCAACCACTACGCTCGAGCCAGAAGGGCAAGGGGGCGACATACTCGAGAGCGCCTCAAACAGAAACGGCCTCGGTTTGGACAGTCGCTACAGGGGAAGGGGGGTGTACTAAGTGCGCCGGTCGGCGGGCTCGGCTAGGGATCTACGACTTCGTCGTCGTCGTCCGTATCCGGAGCGGAAAGAAGCGATGTCAGAGCATCGGGGGGATCGGTGAGAACATGTCGCGGCCGGCGGTAGCGGCAGGGGTCGGGTTCGTAGTCGGCGGCGGCTACGATTAGCGGATTCGCATGGGAAGATGAGTTCGCGAAGGGTCGAGTTGTCGCCTTTTTAATATAGGCGCGAATAGATTTGAGACCGAGATCGGAGTGGAATTAAATATGTAATGAGTGCGAGATTTAATGTAACAAAATACTTGACTATAGTTGCAGTGTGATGCCGGACGAGCCAAAGTTTAACAGAACTAAAGGTTTAATCAGTCAAAGAATACAGGACAGACCAGACTCCAAAAACAGCACCTGTTCATGAGTATGACTTGAGAAGCAGCCATTACTCTCCTCGACCATATTGGAGGAAGAGAGTGACCCGGTACCACAGAGCCGCCACTGGCAACACTTAAACTTGCTGATTATGACAGACACAATAGCGCTACAAAAACCTCGAATCATATAAATCAATGTTTTTAATTCACTCAACACATATGTCATATCACGCATACCAATAAATCAAAAATATCGAGGGGTCACCCTAAACAACTCTCGGACTACGGACTCGCTTGATATGCGGTCCGAAGTCCGTAACAGAGCAGTCTTTGTGCTCGGCCGGCCGGTAAAATGTCCCTTAGGAATAACGTGACACTTTACAAAACTTGTATACGGCCCATCGTGACATACGCTTGTGACGTGTTCGGGCACGCCGCCATCTCTCACATCGATAGACTACAAACGGTTTAATCCGGTTTTCACCGCAAAGCCGTTGGAGCCTCGTGGTTCATACGGAACGTCGATCTCCATTACGATCTCGGTCTCGAACCTTTTCACGCCTTTATTAAAAAGGCGACAATCCGATATTTCGCGGGTCCAATCATAGGAATCCGCTAATAGTAGTCACCGCCGGCTACGACCCTAACTCCCCTCTTTTCAGCCGCTATCGCCGTCCGCGGTATGTTCACACTGACCCTCCTGATGCCCTTATATCCCTTCTTTCGGATACAGATACCGCACACAGGATCAGACAGTGACCTCGCCGGCGAGGTCGAAGAATCCCTTGCCCGCCGGCCGGTGCAGAGCACCACAGCGAGGCACCTAGTATACGCCCTCCCTCATAGCAACTGTCCAAACCGAGGCCGTTCCTTCTTTAGGCACCCTTGAGCTAGTTACCCCCTTGCCCTTCTGACTAGAGCGTAGTGGTTGCACGCTCGCCCTCTTGTCCGGTGAAAGCTGTAAAGGCCTTGCGGCCAACAGCGTAGATCATTCACACACACTCACCTCAAAAATATTTTAGCGGTAAAAGTTCTGAAATATTCTTTTGATTTTATTATTTCTACAACGAGCAAAGGTGTCGTTTACAATGCGAACAATAAAACTGACAGGTTGTATACAACATTATTGTCTAGCAACTTTTTTTTTAGGTTTCGGACGTGGGAATATTTTTTTTTAGTCTGTGCTATAATGATACGACACTGTAATAATTTATGTAAATTGCTTTATTTTGATAAATACTGAAAATAATATGGCGGTTAACTTTTTAATATTGGCCTTTTTAAATTTTAAATTTTTGATGAATTGTGAATCTTTCTGATATCGATAATAATAGCGGTCCAAACCGGACAAATCTCAGTGATTTGGAGTGATGAGATGAGAAAAAATAATTTAATGACTATACTACCCTCGAGCAAAGTCTAAAGTAGACTAACCGACAATTAAAGTTGCAAGTAAGTCTATGCACGAATTTCAACCTCTCTAAGTAGCCCTATCGACGGTTAAACTAAGCAGTTTTAATTGCCGAGTATCGCTAATCGAGAAGTAACTAACCAGCACTTTACTCGAGGGTGTTGAAAGCGGCCCCAAGTCTAACGAAATTAATTCGTTGACAACTACCAAATGAGTTACTTGAAATTAGGATTAAATTGCAATATATTGTGAAGCGATTGTCGGTAGATGAAAAATAAGGGCGTTAAGGATTTTACTTCGGTATGTACATTACACACAGTAGTACATAGTAGTTACAAAAATATAAATTATAATAAATGCGTACGAAGCGAAAACTCATGGACATGTGCATTCTCTCCATCCTCACGTATGGTGCACAGACTTGGTCTCTGACCAAACTTCAGAAGTCCACACTCGTGGTTTGCTAGCGTAACATGGAGTGTAGCATTTTAGGCATTAAACTAACATACTATATTAGATATAGTGCACTGTGCTCCATGACAAAAATTTCTGATGTGGGTCACAAAGCCGCCACGTTAAAATGGAACCGGGCTGGCTACATCTCCCGCATGACTAAGAGAGAGTAAGGTAAGAAAAAACCTTTTAAAACTCTGTACTCTCTGCCTACCCCACAAGAGAAATGGCGTGATTATAGAACAGCTAGGTATAAAAATACTTATTTTAAAAGATCTCTAAAAACTTACGATGACAAAGATTTAAATCACGAACGCAACTTTTTGTGTCTGGAGTGTCAAGTTGCGAACTGTCATTTTTCCCGCGCGCCGCCATGATCGCACAGATATGCAAATTTATATTCATCTTCATTTTTATTGATTCTTGTCCTTTTCAATGGCGATTACGAAGTGTGACGACGCATAATTATGTTGTGTTGATAGAGATTTAACGATTGCTTTGAATATGGTGATAATGCGAGGGGATATACTTTTTATTAGTTGTAAGGCCTGGTACTTCGGTTAGAACATAAAAGAAATGAGTATGTTGCTCTTATTCTTATATTAATATGCGTAGGTTACGCATAGGTGGACTTATAATATAATATATCACCTCATAATTGAACTTATTTTGGGCAAAGGCCCTATCTCACAAATCTAGGTGAGATAGATTAGGTCATACTCCACCACACGGACACTGCGATGCGGTGGAGACAGGTTTGTGACCGTCCATAAGGATTCAAACTTTGCTAGGCGAGGAGGCTTTGGCTGAAAACCAGCGTTGAGGGAAACTTTGCTCCCCTCTAACACATGCTGAGCCCAATGCCTTTCGGCACAGATCACACCGAGGCGAACCTCACAAGTAGCAGTAGCAGATTAGTCTTTCTTCGGTTTTTTTTTGTAACTCCATATCTTTTCTGAAGTTCATATGTGTGCTGTGCTTAATAAATATTTTTTTCTTTCTATTCGATTACCGTATTTTAGTGCTAACCGTAATCAGCGGCTAATCGTGTTATGCTCATCCATCTCAGACTGACCGAGTCAAACGCTACTTAACTTTGGTGGTCGTAATAACGCGGTTCTGTAGCTCTACAAGCGCCTCTAGACATCAATCAATCAATAAATCAGCCTATCGCAGTCCACTGCTGGACATAGGCCTCTCCTAACACGCGCCATTGCACACGGTCCTCCGCCTTCCGCATCCAGTCTGTCCCAGCGACCTCTTTGAGGTCGTCGGTCCATCTAGCTGGGGGCCGTCCTACCTTACGCTTACCAAGTCGCGGTCTCCACTCTAGGACACGCTTGCTCCATCGGCCGTCGGTCCTTCTGCAGATGTGACCAGCCCATTGCCACTTTAGCTTACTGAGTTTGCGAGCTATGTCGGTAACTTTGGTTCTTTGTCGGATTACCTCGTTACGAATTTTATCCTTCAAAGAGACGCCGAGCATAGCTCGCTCCATAGCCCGCTGTGCGACTTTAAATTTGTGGACTAGTCCCACTGTGAGTGGCCACGTCTCGGCCCCGTAAGTCATAACATGTAGGACGCATTGGTTATAGACTTTAGTCTTCAGGCATTGCGGTATAGGCGAAGAGAAAACGTGACGTAGTTTTCCTCTAGACATACTAGTAGCTAACTTATCTAACTTTCATTGATATATTTGGTCTCATTGTGGCAAATAGTATGCAATACGAAAGACGCACTTACCAGGAAAGAACTAGACTATTTTACTATGGCCAAATAGATAGTGTCTCATGTAATGGATTAAGAGTCTTCGTAACTGGCGAGCGTGTATCCGACGAATTGTGAGAGTGGAGGAGGCGAGAGAGGTCTATGTTGGAACTTTACCCTCAGCCTATCCCTTTATGGATTCGATTTGGAATGACGTTACAGATTGTTAGATTAAGCTGTGTTTCAGCTGTACAATTTTGGTGGACGCTTTGTATCATTTAGGTAACCAATTAAAAATCTTTCTTCCTACATGGTTCGTATTTCCTTTTTAATCAAAATATTATGGCTGGTCATTTTGACATAGGCTCCACGCAATTAATATTTGTTTGTCTAGTGCTAGATACGGTGTTCTCGGCCATGGTTCTCGGTGACTTTTTATTTGTTTTCAAACAATAATTAATGTCAGAATAAAGTGTAACTGCTTACGATAGATTTATCCCCTTTCTTATCATTAGTAAGCAGTGCAATTATGTAATCTTGACGCAGGGATCCTATACTTTTAGTGCCCTATGGCTTTGATAGAGCTGAATGAATAGGAAAAGATTGGCACTACAGCAGAGACAATAGTACTTATAACTCTACAATGAGAAAATATAGTCGCTTTATACGAGCTCCATAGAAAGATAGGGATGGCGTTTCGATAGATATTTAACGTACGTAACTGTATTTGCCAAAAAAATACTTGAAAAATGTTTTTTTAGATCCGTTTAACGGACCACATATACATAAATAAGTCGGAGATAATCTGTGGCATAACAACATTATCGTATCCACAATAGAGATCAATCGACTCCCATGTCAAAACTTCATACGGGCTCCTTGATACTGGTGACAGCTTTAGCTTGCGTTATGGAAAGACTATTGAAAAACTTTTTGCCCTACCCGAGGAAGCCATTGGCAGGAAATAAATGCACCGAAAATCACATATGACTCAGACGCCATTTTAGAAGCATGGGGATCTCTTAAGCCCTTTAATCTAGTCTGTGGGCGTACTAAGAAAAATAATATGTAACAATAAAGTAGTGACTGGCGGGTTTAGGTAAAGACAGTAGATGGCAAACTGCAATAAGGTTGTATTTTAACAAGTTCCCTAGCCTGTTAAATTCTCATAATGTATCAGAGTAGTTACTTATCTACTGTTTTGGAAGGTTCTTTTTCGTGAAATAAAACAATACTACACGGGACTAGTAAGAATATACAATGAATGGAACTACAATTTGAGCAATAACGTTTACAAAACTATTTTTAATCAACCCATGGCTCTAGTTTTTGCAATGGGTATATGACGATAAAAACTTCAAAACGTACTTGATAAACAGACACATAATTTCGTAAGCTACTGTGTAACTGTGACAAAGTAAATATCAGCCTATTTGTAATTGTAAAAACTTGTAATAATTATTACAATATTGCAACAGTTCTGTGACGTAACCGCAGTATGTCCCTTGTCAAGTTGTCAATGTATTTGTTCGCGCCATTGTTAGTACCTGTCAATTGTGTTTTTTTTTCGGAAACGGACACAGGAAAGAAGGTGGATGCAGCCAGTACACATTTGAACCTGTTCACGTAAGGTGCAATTTTTATTTATTTTGTTTACAAGTGACGTGTTTAGAATCGTGAGATTTTAAATAGTGTAGGTATAATTAGGTTTTGTGTTTAATCCATTTAATAATATGATATATCTATGTAGGAAATTGTTAACGAAATGCGCGATGCAATATGACATGGATATTCGTAAGTACTTTTTTTAATTTAGAAAAAATAAATTATAGTATGAAAAAGCAAAAATAACCAACTATTTAAAAAACACTTAATTTTTGACTGCCTCCTTGGTCTAGTGGCAAAGCGCATCGATTTGTGATCACGAGGTCCTGGGTTCAATTCGTAGGTCGGACAAATGTAGTTTTTCTATCGAAAAACTCCCAGTCCGGAGTCTGGAATTATACCCGGTATATGGCAATAGGCTCGCCCCCTATTACATGTAACTTAAAATCGACGGCGATAAGTCGGTGTACTTTGTACAATTCTGCCAGCCCCTGGGGAATATGGGCGTGACGGTTTTTATTTATTTAAATGTTAAATTGATAGATATTAAACAAAAAAATGGGGATAGGTAGTCATTTTTGTCAGTCAGTCAGTGATCGATCAGGTATTTTTTAAAATTAGTCTGTCATTGACCACAACTGATCTAATTAAGTAAAACTCCATTACCCAACATGGTAAGTGTTAGTCCGTTCCTATCATGTAACAGGGCTGTTAGGTGTGCAGGAGATAGGTATAGGTTGCGCTACGAACCCCCTTTTGTGATAGTTAACATTATATATATTCATAAGGTTTTGTATTGAAATCCATGACTGAAAGTCAGACCAAAAAATTAAAACAGAGATTTTGAGGGACGTTCTATTTTAAAATTTTAACGGCACTATATTTTGTTGATTTTATTGCGCGTTATGCCTCGTTTAGACAGGTCGAAGAAATGCTACTAATATAGAAATAGACTATTCGGATACTGTAGTTCAGCTACGCTATCATTTTGGTAATATGTGCCAATTAGTTCTAATTCTCTTTTTTAATACTCCACTGTATACAGCGTATTTTGCCAATACTAAGTTATATTTAAAAGCTTTATTAACAATAATGTCTTAATTGAGCGAACCGCTCTACATTTGCTTTATCCAGATGAACTACGAGATTTACATGTACTTTGCTCTTTCGGAGATATTTAAGCGATGTGGGTGTAACAAACAAGTACTCACTTGTGTGTAATTTTTTTGAATTAATCTATATATCTCTCTCTATTTATATCATCACGCCGGATCCCTCACGGGGTAGGCAGAGAGTACAGAGTTCCAACAGGTTCTTTCCTTACATACCTCTCTGGCTTCCTCTACTCTCATAGTTCGTCTCATACACGCTCTCCGGTTACGGGGACTCCTGTCCTTCAGATAAAACCCGGTCTATTTGGTCATGGTAAGATAGTAGGTCTAGGTCTTCGCCGGTACCTACATCCTTCCACTTTCCCATTAATAATTTCCGAATTTATAATAATTCATTAGATTCAGGCAACAGAAATTGACAAAAATATATTTATACAACTTACTGGCCCATAGAATATATACCTTACATAGTCTGTAAGGTATATATTCTATGGGCCAAATAATAATACTTATATTAAACGTATAATCTAAATGACATGTATAAGACAAAACTCACAAACGTCACAATTATTACATTTTTTACATCTACCACCGGAACGCGGCCTCCACTAAGAATATCCGGCGAGAAACTCAGCGGGCTAGTCTTTTAATTTAATTTATTTGGCCTTTCTGATAACCATTTTTTTTTTGTTTTTTAAAATTGTATACAACATTGATTAATGTTGCTGACTGAGGAGCTGCTCACACGCATATGTTTTATCGTCAAGATAATCCGAAATTTTGTAATACCCATTCTCACAAAGTCTAGTTTTAATTGCCTTTTTAAACTTATTAATAGGCTTGTTTCAGATATCTATAGGTAATTTGTCGTAGAAGCAAAGGAATTGAAAGCCGCATTGTGTTGAGAATTCAGCTTCTCGACCCTCAGAGTAGAGAAGAACCTCTTGCGGGCATAATACACAATTACTGGCTACTGTTCTACTAAGGTTCTACTATTACTCGCTACTCGCTCACAATGTAAACAAGGCATCAGTACCAACCGTAAAACAAAAATACTCGGGTTACAATGCAATCGCGCATTCCAATCAAAAGCGCGCGCAATTTTATTGCGCGGGAAATCATAATGGCGACCATATGTTGTTAGTTTAACCAATAATACGGGAGAGGTTTTGTAATGGCAGCTAACTATGTTTATGGTATTTTAGTAATATTGTAGCTAAGCTTTAGTAATATGGTTTTGAAAGGGAAGAAACCAGAACGAATGCAAGGATTGTGGTTGGTAACGATGTGCTGGAGCAAGTGAATGAGTTTGTATATCTTGGATGCGCATTCAGTAAGGATGGAAAATACACCGCTGACATAGAGAGAAGAGTGAGTGCAGGGAACAGAGTGAATGGTGCGATGGGAAAGCTACTTGGGAGCCGGCACTAAAGCCAAAAGGCACAGCTGGCCATACATAACGGAGTGCTTGTCCCAACGCTGTTATATGGCAGCGAGAGCTGGGTATGTAAGAAAGAGAAAGAAAGTAGGATAAATGCGGTGGAAATGCGAGCTCTGCGGAAGATGTGCGTAGTGAAGCTGACCGACCGCATTCGCAACAGCGTAGTAAGAAAGCAAGTAGGCATGAAAGATAGTGTCGGTGTAAAGATGAGATAGGGTATGCTCCGTTAGTTTGGGCATATACAAAGAATGTCAGAGGAAAGAATGACAAAACAGATATACAATGCGAAACTGGAAGGATGTAGGTACCGGGGAAGACTTTTTTTTTCTTTTTTTTTTTAACTTGGGGAAGTCCTCATGGACTTCCGCCAGCCTCGGGGGTAGCTGGCGGGGCATGTCGGACTCTTACCGACTAAAACCCCACGGTGGCCGGCATCGACACTTCGGGGAAAGGCTCCGGGATCTCCGTTAGGAACGCACCGGTGCCCACCTTCGGGGGGGAGGCTTTGGATCCGCTCCCCCCTGCACCGTCGCGGTGCTCGCGGCGACATGGGCCACCCCACGCCACCGTCCTCCTCGGGGTCGCGCGTGAAGGACGATTAGGACCCCCGCCCCAACCTCCCACGACCCCAAGGGCCCCCCTGCGGATGTTGGTGCAGGGGGGGAGTCCCCCGCCAGATGTTGCGGCGGGGGACACAAGTTAGCCCGTATTATAAAGCCCCGGGCTACTGGGCTGGGGGACCTGGGCGAGCTGTGCCTCCGCCCCGGCGCCGTCGCCTTCGCCGGGCGGAATCGGCCCTCTCCCGATCCCGCTCGGCCTCCTCCCTCTGGGACATCACAGTCTCACAGAAGGAGGATACGGCCCCCCACGCCGATTCCCCTGCCAACATAGCCGCTACTACTGCCGGCAGGGAGAGGTCCGGTCCGATCCGGTCGACCAGGATCCGCCGCTCGGAGGCCCACGCTGGGCACTCAACGAGCGTGTGTTCTGCGGAATCCCGGTCCCCACCACAATGGTGACAGGTCGCCGTCGCCTCGCGTCCGATCGTGCTCACATAATCACCGAAACAGCCGTGACCGGTGATTATCTGAGTAAGCCTGTAGGAGATTCGCCCACTTCTCCGCTGTTGCCAGGCTTCAAATGACGGCAAGATGGCTTGAACGACGCGCTTGCGCGCGATGTGCTCCTGGCTGAGTCTCGCTCGCCACTCCTCCAGAGCGCGTCGTCGTTCCTGCCGTCTGATTTCGAGCGCGGGCACACATTCGTCGTTTTGGCCGACGAAGCGAGTTCGGTCGTAGATCCTCGCGTCCATGTCCGCCAGGATGTCGAACGGCGGAAAGCGTGCCAAGAGGGTTGCCGCCTCGAAGGATACGGTCCGGTATCCTCGTGCGATGCGGATGGCCATCTTGCGCTGCAGGCTATAGATTTTGGTCCTGCAGCGCCGGACGCCCGACAGTCGGTGTGACCATACAGGCGCCCCATAGAGAGCCACCGATCGCACAACCCCCCGTAGAGGCGGCGTACCTCCTCAGACGGGCCCCCGAGGTTGGGTAGCAGTCTATGCATGGCACCCACTACCTTTTCGACTCGGGGGACAAGACGCTCGAAATGCTCTTCGAAGCCCCAGCGACTGTCCAGGCTAAGGCCCAAGTACTTTAGGTACCGCCCCACCCGGACTGGCGAATCTCCGGCGCGAACCCACGAGTCGGGCGGTTCCCTGCTCCTAGGCAGTTTATGGAACGCGCCTCGCATGCATAGCGCCTCGTTCTTATGAGGCGCTATCTGCAAGCCCAACTCGCGGATCTTGGCAACGACGACCTCTGCCCCAAGCTCGGCGAGCCCAACAGTCCTCTCGAAGGTATCCCCCTCGGCCATTATTAGAGTATCGTCAGCGTAACAGACGACACTGACGCCAGGGGGGAGATCGACACGCAAGACCGCATCGTAGGCGAGTTTCCATAAAAGGGGGCCCAGCACGGACAGCTACGGTTTAGTGTACCATGCTGTCCGGTGTACTGGATGTACCTGTCACGCAAGTAGTCGCCGACCACGGCTTGCAGGTACGGGGGGATGCGATGATGTTCTAGCGCCCCCCGGATCGCGTCCCAGGGCAGGGAGTTAAAGGCGTTGACGATGTCGAGACTTATCGCCAACGCCACCCCGCCCCGGGATACGGCCTGCGCCGACAGGGAGCGGACGCGAAGGATCGCGTCCACCGTCGAGCGCCCCTGGCGGAAGCCGTACTGGCTATCAGCCAGGTCGGGACCGACGCGCCACAGATGCCCGCTAAGACGGGCGGCAAGAATCCTCTCGAACAACTTGCCGCACTCGTCCAGCAGGCATATCGGACGGTACGCAGAGGGAGAGTCTGCGGTCCTGCCTTCCTTCTTCAAGAGGACCCGGCGAGCCTCCTTCCAGGCCGTGGGGAACTTGGCATGTCGGAGGCAGCTGTTGAACAACCGCCTCAGCCTGTCCCCCAGGGCGGCCAGAACGATCACCCACACCCGCCCCGGTATACCGTCGGGGCCGGGCGCGGTGTTACGAGTGCGCAAGCGGCTGACGGCTCGGTCCAGCTCCTGTTCGGTCACTCCCAACTCCTCGGTGTAAAGGGCCGACGACTTCGTCGGGGGGACTGACGGACTGTCCCGGACTGTCGGGAATAGTGCGTCGATAACCCGACGCAGCAGTCCGGGATCTAGGGTCTCCGTCAGGGGGGGGTACCCATGAGCGAAGCTTGCCCAGCACCGCCCTGTAGGGGCGCCCCCATGGATCCCTGTCTAGTCCCTCTAGGAGCTCGCTCCAGGACCGAGACCTGGCATTCGCAATAGCGATGTGGAGCGCCTTTGTAGCCACTCGATAGCGCTCGTATGCTCCGGCCTTCTCCTCCTCGGTGGCTCACCGGGGAAGACCTAGACTATCTTACCATGACCAAATAGACCGAGGCCTATCTGAAGGACAAGTCGAGAGTCTCCGTAACCGGCGAGCGTGTATGAGACGAACTATGAGAGTGGAGGAAGCCAGAGAAGTATGTAAGGAAAGAACCTGTTGGAACTCTGTACTCTCTGCCTACCCCGCAAGGGATCTGGCGTAATGATATAGATAGATAGATTAACAACGTAACTTGTATGTGAATGTGTGCGTATTGAGAAATACATTTTAGAAATACATTTAAAATCACCGTATTGCTTTGAATCAAGAATACAATAAGTTTGTTATAGCGCACTGAAGGAGTTACAGCACTTTTTGTAAGTAAAAAAAAATTTAAGATACTTTAAAAATAGTTGCAATCAATTCAGTTACTGATTTAGAATAAGCTCCTTTCAGGTCTTGCGTTTATTATGTTACAGCTTGAATCTGTCTATCAGCCTAGACTGCTGGGCAAAGGCCTTCTCTCACAAATCGAGGTAAGAGAGATCAGGTTATACTCCACCACGCGGACCCGGTGCGGATTGGTGGAGGCAAGTTTGTGGCCACCTGCTGTTGGAACTTATCAAGCCGCCTTTAAGGCTTCCAACTCGGCTTAACGACTACAACATTAAGTGGTAACCGGGATCAACGGCTTAAAGTGCCTTCCGAATCACGGAGACGCTAGAATATGAAAATGCCACAACGGTCATCATCTCAGGCCGACCAAGTCGAACGCTGCTTAACCTTAGTGATCGGTAAGAAAACTGCGGCCGCACAGCGCTACGAGCGCACAACTTGAATAGCACGTAGAATATAATTAGCATAAAGGATGTTTTCTCTGCAAATTAGCTCTACATAAAATATGTACGTAGATAAAAACCGCTTGCCGTACGAACAACCCGCCCAACGACGTCATTTGTAAGCATTAACATAGCGAAATGAATAATTCATCACCCGATGTTGTTTTCCCGCTGAAACTCTATGGTGTTTTTCCTTTTTTCGCGCACCGGTGACACAGATTATAACAGATAAAGCACTTCATACTAACAGTAGCACTAAAATTTTATATCGCGCACATAAACACGCGTGTATTAAGAAAGTGTATAACTGCAATATTATTAAAATATAAATTACTCAGTCCGGTTGGCCATACCGCCCATGCCTATGATTTTCAGGTGCGCATTTTGACGTAACACCGTAAGGCAATATTATTCCGACGTAACACCTTATTTATACATTAAAAATGTTGGTCTCGTGTGAAGCATATAATCCTGTCTAATGTCTACCGCGTAGTAGGGTATTCTGATGTACTATTTAGTTAGTATTAGTAAAATAGAGATAGACTGACGTACATAAGGTGTTTTAACGTAGAACAATTGAGTATTACATCTATTAAGTATATCATGAATACTGCGAAAATAGAAAATCAACAGCGTACCTACTAAGGAAGTTTCCTTCTATAACATTCTACAAACCTGTGTTATGCAACGGATTCGATTTGATTTTGATATATTATAGCACGGCTACCTGCGCAGAGTGAAGTATCTGGAAATAAAACGCAGTAGGTGCCGTCAAGAAGTTATTTTCCCGCCAGAAATCTATGCTGTTTTTCTTTTTTCTCGCATACCAGTGCCGTGGTGTCGAGTGGCGCGGTGTTGCCATAAATATGCATGATATCGTTAGTCGTTGATTTAATTTTGTTTTTTGAATTTATAATTTTATTCATGGGTTGTTAAGTTAGTGATGCGTGGGTTAGGTCATGGGTTGTTCCTCGTTCTTTATTCATTCATAATATATTCATACTAGAACATACTGGCTATGTTAATCCTTTTATTTAATGCCTGTATCATTAATACCTGTATCATTAATACATATGATTATAGTGTAAATATTTAAACGAAATGTGTGAAATATTACCTTATTATATTCGCATAGACGATACTTTTTCCTCTTGGTGTGAAGTTTCTGCCGGCGTACCGCAAGGCGGTGTGCTATCTCCGCTGCTTTTTGCAGTCTTTATCAACAGAATTACTAACGAGCTAACATCGTCCTATCACCTTTATGCTGACGACTTACAAATATACACACAGGCTGATCTTGCTCATTTATCAACTGCCATCCAAACTGTGAATTTCGACCTAAATCGTATTCATTCTTGGAGTAAGTCGCATGGCCTTACAGTTAATCCAACTAAAACACAAGTTATTGTTATAGGCAGTCCTTGGTATATCTCTAGAATCAACTTTGATCAACTTCCTGTCATTAATTTCAACGGGGTCCATATTCCATACAGCGACAAGGTTAAAAATCTTGGTGTCTTCTTTGATAATACTTTATCGTGGAGACCACAGGTTACTGAGGTTAGTAGAAAGATTTTTGCTTCAGGAGCCTCTCTTAAACGCCTGCGAAATTTCTTACCTATTCGTACTAAAATTGCGCTTGTTCAATCCCTCCTGTTGCCCATTCTTGACTATGCTGATTCTTGTTACATCGACTTGCCCGTGGATCTTCTTAATAAATTGGAACGGCTTCAAAATTTCTGTATTCGTTTTATTTTCGGCTTACGCAAGTATGACCACGTATCCGAATTCCGTTTTCAACTTAAGTGGCTTCCTGTCCATCGTCGTAGACACGTACATGTAAGGACATGTACGTGTCTACGAGCAAGGGCTCTACTTTACTCTGTCTTATTTAACCCACGCACTCCTATGTATCTGAAGCGACGTTTCTCCTTTCTTGCTTCCACTCAGTCTCGTGACCTTCGTTCCTCTGATATACTTCGCCTTATAATTCCTTCCCATTCTTCCAACTTCTTTACTAATTCTTTCACTGTTCAAAGTGTCCGTCTGTGGAACTCCTTACCTGAGTCTATAAGACGCGCAAAGTCCTTGGAAATTTTTAAGCGTGAAATTAAATCACATTTCCTTCAAATTTAATACAAGCTTCCCTTCCTCCTTAAAATTTTGGTTCGCTCGTTATTCACTCGTTACGTCTTAACTCTTATATATATTGTATTATGTGTTATAGGTAAAATTGACTCTTTCATTTATATCCCTTAAATTGTTTATTTTTATTATTTAGTTTAAATCTATTGAACTGTTGCACTTTTTAAATTTTTATCATAAGCATCGCTGTCCTCTACCTAAAGGTTGCCTGGAAGAAATCGCTTTAAGCGATAAGGCCGCCTTACTGTACCACCAACTATGTAAAATACTTTTTTTGTCCTTTTATTTTTATTTTGTGTGCAATAAAGTATATTATTATTATATTATATTACCTATAAACATTTTGCTCTACGCAAATGTTTGACGAAGTTATCAAATACATGATTTTTACTAACAGCGCCTTTTAAAAACACTTTATATTCACTTACAAAGGCACTCCTACATTCTCCAAGCATAAGTTGCAGTGGTTTACTACATACATCCACACATCACCGATGATATTAAATCCCAATGCAGTAAGTGTCCAACCCATTATATATCCCCCCCGACCCCTTCCCCCACCGCCGGCCGCGACATGTTCTCACCGATCCCCCCGATGCTTTGTCATCCCTTCTTTCCGGTCAGAATACAGCGACGACGACGTAGTCGTAGATCCCCTCCCATAGCCGGCGATTGACCGGTGCACTTAGTAGTGCACCCCGTTGCCCCACAGCGACTGTCCCAACCGAGGGCGCCCTCGAGTATGTCGCCCCCTTGCCCTTCTGGCTCGAGCGTAGTGGTTGCACGCTCGCCCTTAAGTCCGGTAAAGCTGTAAAGGCCTCGCGGCCACCAGCGTACATCACTCACACACACACACCCATTATATACTGCAATAAATATTTTTTTCCAAAGAAAAACACCAATAACCTAGAATCCTAACTAGGATCTCCATTCGCTTATACGCCTCTAGACTAACAAAGCAGTTGTTAGTCTAGAGGCGTATGAAGGCGAAAGTATGAAGGCGTTCATTATTTCTCTATCTGTCTATATCATCACGTCGAATACCTTGCGGGGTAGGCATGGAGCACAGAGTTATGACAGGTTCTTCCCTTAGAGACCTTACTGGCTTCCTTAACGTTCACACTTCGTTTCACACACGCTTGCTGTTCATTTTGTTATTTAATATTTTACAATATCAACAGCGAATACAAGTGACTCTATTCTATCACCCTAAAATCAAGGTGTTTTTTTTAAATTTGGTACTTCGTATTATATTGAATGTAAAAATTATAATAATATTAATACGTGAAGCAAAAACTTTGTACACATTTTTACGATAATTGCGCAGACGGAGGAGTATGAAATTTCCCACACTTATAGTTTACGTAGAGAAGGAGTGCAGAATGCTAATTTTTTTTTTAATTGACACAATACACGTCAAATTGATGTTTGGCTTTAATATTATTTGTCTAAAGTCTTACTGAATGTCAAACATAACCAGCAAACGATGAAAGAGTAGGTCGAATATCGACCTATGAGCGACCACTAGTTATAATAATTAACTTATTGTCGCTTTACGTCAAAAAACCCTTTTTTTAACAATGCACTACTTAACTCCTGTCCATCCCAGATTAAAACGTTAGCAAACTTAAAAATAACCATAGATTCTCTTTTTTTTCTAGCTTGCCGCAAGGACGATCAGCCGCTGCTGGACGCGGCCTCCATCATGAAAGAAAAGAGCAAGAATGCGGCGAGGTCCCGACGCGAGAAAGAGAACGCAGAGTTTTTAGAGCTGGCAAAACTACTGCCGCTTCCGTCGGCCATTACGTCACAGCTGGACAAAGCATCTGTCATACGATTGACCACTAGCTATTTGAAGATGCGCCAAGTGTTTCCAGATGGTAAGTCTTTCATCATAGACAAAACATGTCCACTGTAGGATGTAGGCCCTAAAGATCACCATAGACGATCAATGATGAAGTCTGTCATGTAACCTACAAAAAAAATATTTTTTCTAAATTGACGCATTTTTCGAAGGATTTTTTTTTAAGTTTTCTTCTTAAATCACAACTAACTGATAATTAATTAAATTCATTCCTCACACGGGACTTTATGTGACTCACAAATATTTCTTTCAGTTCCTTTGGGAGTTTGTGTGTGTGAATTTCATGTTTATATACGCACCGATACATAATTATTCATAATTTAATACAAGAATAATTTCTGATGACTGAACTATATTTTTTTTAAATATATAAAATTGCTATTTACAAAATTATTGGAATATTTTTAAAATTACCTCATGAGGTTGTTTGGAAGTCGTTTTCTTAACACTGACAAATTTCATCATAACAAGATTGGAAACATTCTTCAAATTCAAAATTTATCATTTTTCTCCTTAAGAAAGTTTTTCTCAATGTCTTAGAAAGAAGAGGAAAGAAAACATATTTATTTGTTAGGAGAATTTAGTTTATATGTTAGTTCATTTGGTTGTTTTTTTTTTCCTATAAACCACAACAACTGCGAATTTCTCCAAAGCAAAGTTTAACGAATTTCTGCATACAAAAAAAAATGAAAACCTCTATGAGAAGTAACTTACTTATTTTCATGTATTTGTTAAAAAAATCTTATTGAAATGTTTCAGTAAATTCATAATCTAGGGATTTCTTCTCCTAAAAACCCTTTAGGAAAAGAAACTTCGATCCTCAGTAGATACCTCTTGGTCCCAGGTCTTGGAGACGCATGGGGGGCTGCACCGCCGCCCCCTCAGCCTCGGGAGCTATCCATCCGAGAGCTGGGCTCTCACCTTCTGCAGACCCTGGACGGGTTCATCTTCGTGGTGGCTCCTGACGGAAAGATCATGTACATTAGCGAAACCGCATCAGTACACCTTGGACTTAGCCAAGTAAGATTGTAAATTTTTGTGTGTGTGAGTGATCTGTCGGCTGCGGGGCCTTTACAGCTTCACCGGAGTAGAAGGCGAGTATGCAACCACTACGCTCGAACCAGAAGGGCAAAGAGGCAACTAGCTCAAGGGTGCCTCAAGGAGGAACGGCCTCGGCTTGGGCAGTCACTATGGGGGAGGGCATATACTAGGTGTCTCGCCGTGGTGGTCTGCACCGGTTGGCGGGCAAGGGTTTCACCGACCTTGCCGGCGAGGTCGGTGTTTGGAAAGTTGTATGTATGAGTGATCTACGCTGTTGGCCGCGGGGCTTTACAGCTTCACCGGGCAGAATGGTGTCTGCTAAGAATGTTACTCCTCCTTATTATGTACTACTTACTAGAGAAGCTATTTTACACATAATTAGCACTTAATTTGATGACCGCGGGGATAGCGGGGATGTTTGTGTTCACACCGCTTATATTGTGACGGACGATTTAGCGCAGTGGTTAAGAGTTTGTAGCGACCCCTATACATCGCTATATACTTGCGACTACCTACCAATAGATGGTGCTGACGATTCGCCATACATGTCTAGAACGTGATATTAGAGTGCGCACGACGTGTAACCCCCGACAACAACTCTTGGGGAGACTGGCAGGCCCCGCCAGACACAACACTCGTCTGGCTGGAAGATCTTCCCTTTGACAAATCCTGCCACAACGTTCCTGCCAAAAGTTTGAGCCGCTCCGCCCACTGTGTCTAATAGTCGCGGGTTCGATTCCCGCACGGGACGAATTTTGTGCGATCCACAATTATTTGTGTATGTGAATTTTCATGTTTGTAAACGCACCCACGACACAGGAATTAATCCTTGTGTAAGAGTGTTTAAAAAGAAGCCCCCTATTGGGGGCTATACACTTATTAAACACAATACACTTATGCCCCCTATTGGGTGTATTGTGTACACCCACTTTTCGCCGACGATGTTAGGTCCCATATAATAGGGAGCGAACCTATTGCCATCAAACCGGCTACAATGCCAGACTCGGGAATGATACCTACTGGAATTTTTTCTATAGCAAAATTACATTTTTGTCCAATCTAGGATTCGAAACCAGGACCTCGTGATCGCTACGCGCTTTATTCGCCACTAAACCAACGAGGCAGCGATAGATAGCTAACAAAATAATTCTACTATACGAGTATATCGTCCCACTGCTGGGCTAGTAACCAAGAAAGGAAGAAGAAAAGACTAAGGGTTTGGTCAAATAGCCGACGGAGCGCGACAGGAGCGCGACGCAAGCGCTCAGCTATATTCGTTCGTGACGTTTGCCGTCGCGCCTAGCGGGGCTGGGCCGTGTGTCGTCTTCCGTACATTTCAGTACATTGAAACCCCCCAAGCCGCGCCACCGTCCCGCCGAGCAGGGCTGCGCTATGTGTCGTCTCCCGTACATTTCAGTACATTACAAGTCCCCAAGCCGCGCCATCGTTCCGCCGAGCGGAGCTGCGCTGTGTGGTGTCTCCCGTACATTTCAGTACATTGAAACCCCCCAAGCCGCGCCACCGTCCCGCCGAGCAGGGCTGCGCTATGTGTCGTCTCCCGTACATTTCAGTACATTACAAGTCCCCAAGCCGCGCCACCGTCCCGCCGAGCAGGGCTGCGCTATGTGTCGTCTCCCGTACATTTCAGTACATTACAAGTCCCCAAGCCGCGCCATCGTTCCGCCGAGCGGAGCTGCGCTGTGTGGTGTCTCCCGTACATTTCAGTACATTGAAACCCCCCAAGCCGCGCCACCGTCCCGCCGAGCAGGGCTGCGCTATGTGTCGTCTCCCGTACATTTCAGTACATTACAAGTCCCAAGCCGCGCCACCGTTCCGCCGAGCGGAGCTGCGCTGTGTGGTGTCTCCCGTACATTTCAGTACATTGAAACCCCCCAAGCCGCGCCACCGTCCCGCCGAGCAGGGCTGTGCTGTGTGGTGTCTCCCGTACGTTTCAGTACATTGAAACCCCCCAAGCCGCGCCACCGTCCCGCCGAGCAGGGCTGCGCTATGTGTCGTCTCCCGTACATTTCAGTACATTACAAGTCCCCAAGCCGCGCCACCGTTCCGCCGAGCGGAGCTGCGCTGTGTGGTGTCTCCCGTACATTTCAGTACATTGAAACCCCCCAAGCCGCGCCACCGTCCCGCCGAGCAGGGCTGTGCTGTGTGGTGTCTCCCGTACATTTCAGTACATTGAAACCCCCCAAGCCGCGCCACCGTCCCGCCGAGCGGAGCTGCGCTGTGTGGTGTCTCCCGTACATTTCAGTACATTGAAACCCCCCAAGCCGCGCCACCGTCCCGCCGAGCAGGGCTGTGCTGTGTGGTGTCTCCCGTACATTTCAGTACATTGAAACCCCCCAAGCCGCGCCACCGTCCCGCCGAGCAGGGCTGCGCTATGTGTCGTCTCCCGTACATTTCAGTACATTACAAGTCCCCAAGCCGCGCCACCGTTCCGCCGAGCGGAGCTGCGCTGTGTGGTGTCTCCCGTACATTTCAGTACATTGAAACCCCCCAAGCCGCGCCACCGTCCCGCCGAGCAGGGCTGCGCTATGTGTCGTCTCCCGTACATTTCAGTACATTACAAGTCCCCAAGCCGCGCCACTGTTCCGCCGAGCGGAGCTGCGCTGTGTGGTGTCTCCCGTACATTTCAGTACATTGAAACCCCCCAAGCCGCGCCACCGTCCCGCCCAGCAGGGCTGCGCTATGTGTCGTCTCCCGTACATTTCAGTACATTACAAGTCCCCAAGCCGCGCCACCGTTCCGCCGAGCGGAGCTGCGCTGTGTGGTGTCTCCCGTACATTTCAGTACATTGAAACCCCCAAGCCGCGCCACCGTCCCGCCGAGCAGGGCTGCGCTGTGTGGTGTCTCTCGTACATTTCAGTACATTGAAACCCCCCAAGCCGCGCCACCGTCCCGCCGAGCAGGGCTGCGCTATGTGTCGTCTCCCGTACATTTCAGTACATTACAAGTCCCCAAGCCGCGCCACCGTTTCGCCGAGCGGAGCTGCGCTGTGTGGTGTCTCCCGTACATTTCAGTACATTGAAACCCCCCAAGCCGCGCCACCGTCCCGCCGAGCAGGGCTGCGCTATGTGTCGTCTCCCGTACATTTCAGTACATTACAAGTCCCCAAGCCGCGCCACCGTCCCGCCGAGCGGAGCTGCGCTGTGTGGTGTCTCCCGTACATTTCAGTACATTGAAACCCCCCAAGCCGCGCCACCGTCCCGCCGAGCAGGGCTGCGCTATGTGTCGTCTCCCGTACATTTCAGTACATTACAAGTCCCCAAGCAGCGCCACCGTTCCGCCGAGCGGAGCTGCGCTGTGTGGTGTCTCCCGTACATTTTAGTACATTGAAACCCCCCAAGCCGCGCCACCGTCCCGCCGAGCAGGGCTGCGCTATGTGTCGTCTCCCGTACATTTCAGTACATTACAACTCCCCAAGCCGCGCCACCGTCGCGTCGAGTGGGGCTGCTCTGTGTGGCGTCTCCCATACATTTCAGTACATTACAACTCCCGAAGCCGCGCCGACGTCGCGCTCCCCTCGCGCTGCGTCGACTATGGGCGAAACCTTAAGTCATGCTAGACCTACTGGGGGTTGGTTAAGGCAAGTTTGTGGCTGCCTGCTATTGGAAGTTATCTAATCTTCTACAAGGCAACCAATTCGGCTTAACGACTACCGAAGCGGCCGGGACCAACGACTTAACGTGCTTTTCGAAGCACACAAACGCTCAAAAATTTAAATGACGCAAACGGTTATCGATTTAGGACCGACCGACCCGAATGCTACCTAACCTTGGTGATAGTTAAGAACACGAAGCAAATATAAAGAGGAGATGGGATAATAGCGGGTCCGTCACCGAGCATCATTTGTGCTCGGTCGTCTCCATTCGTTAATCTGCAAGCGGAGTAAAATGTCCCTTAGAAATAAGGTGACACTTTACAAAACTTGCGTTCGACCCATCATGACTTATGCGTGTGTTGTGTTCGGGCATTCGGCCCCCTCTCACATCGATAAACTCCAAGTGGTTCAAAACCGCTTCCTCCGTAAAGCCGTAGGAGCCCCCTGGTTCGTACGGAACGTCGACCTCCACTCCGATCTAGGTCTCGAACCTATTCGCGCCTTTATTAAAAAGGCGTCAACACGTCACTTCGCGAACGCATCTACCCATGCGAATCCGTTAATCGTAGCCACCGCCGACTACGATCTGCCCCCCGACCCCTGCCGCCACCGCCGGCCGCGACATGTTCTCACCGACCCCCCCGATGCTTTGTCATCCCTTCTTTCCGCTCAGAATACGGGCGACGACGATGACGTAGTAGTAGATCCCCTCCCATAGCCGGCGGTTGACCGGTGCACTTAGTAGTGCACCCGTCCCCCTACAGCGACTGACCCAACCGAGGGCGCCTCTTCGAGGCGCCCTCGAGTATGTCGCCTCTTGCCCTTCTGGCTGGCTAGAGCGTAGTGGTTGCACGCTCGCCTTTAAGTCCGGTGAAGCTGTAAAGGCCTCGCGGCCAACAGCGTACATCATTCACACACACGATGGGATAATTAGATTTTCCTAAACAATCATGCGTGTCACTACGCGGGGTTGCGCGGGATGAATAGGACGTTACACCCCGCCCATTTCTGTATTAGCTGAGTATGGCAGATTGACGTAAACCACGCACACCGCGATAACGTTAGAGGCGAGTTGGAAGTCACAGTGCACAGTTGCTTAGGCCGTCTCCTCTTTAAATTTAATTCATAGCTAAGAAAACTGCGGACCTGTAACGCTACGGGCGCCCCTTCTAACTAATGCTTTTAGAATAAGTAAAAAAGAGATGTGTTATAAATTATGTGCCTCGCCTGCAGGTGGAGCTAACTGGCAACTCAATATACGAATACATCCACCAATCAGACCACGAGGAAATGACGGCAGTTTTAAGTTTGCAGCATCCTCACTCATATCTTGGACCTCAATACCCCAGTTTAGGGTAAGATATAACTTCCCTCATTTATGCTGCCTTAGTAAGAATGCTTATGTAGGCATGAAAGAAAAAATTATTGAGAGAGAGACAAAAATTATAAGAGAAAAAATTATAAAGAAAACCAAGATTATGGTTTTTGCAAGGGAAGAAACCAGAACGAATGTAAGGATTGTGGTTGGTAACGATGTGCTGGAACAAGTGAATGAGTTTGTATATCTTGGATGCGCGTACAGTAAGGATGGGAAATATATATATGGGTGCGATAGAAAAGCTTAAAGCCGGCACTTAAACCATAAGGCGCAGCTGGCCATATATAACGGAGTTCTTGTCCCAACGCTGTTATATGGTAGCGAGAGCTGGGTATGTAAGAAGGAGAATGAAAATAGGATAAATGCTGTAGAAATGCGAGCTCTGCGGAAGATGTGCGGAGTGAAGCTGATCGACCGACCTGCATTAGCATAGTAAGAAAGCGAGTAGGTATGAAAGATAGTATCGGTGTAAAGATGAGAAAGGGCATGCTCCGTTAGTTCGGGCATATAGAAAGAACGCCAGATGAAAGAATGACAAAACAGATATCAATGTGAAAGTGGAAGGATGCAGATACCGAGGAAAACCTAGACTATCTTCTTACCACAACCAAATAAACCGAGTCTTATCTGAAGGAAAAGTCAAGAGTCTCCATAACCGGCGAGCGTGTATAACACGAACTATGAGAGTGGAGGAAGCCAGAGAGGTATGTAAGGAAAGAACCTGTTGGAACTCTGTACTCTCTGCCTACCCCGCAAGGGATCTGGCGTGATGATATAGAAAGAAAAAATGTAAGGATATGCTCTGGTGGTTCGGACATGTAGAAAGAATGTCGGAAGAAATAATGACAAAACAGATATACAATGTGAAATCGGAATAGTGTAGGTACCGGGGAAGACAGACTATCTTACAATGGCCAAACAGACCGCGTCTTATCAGTTAGGCAAGTCAAGTCTCCGTAACCGGTGTCTGTGTATTAGATGAACTATGAGAATGGAGGAGTCAGGAAGGTCTGTAAGGAAAGAATCAGTTAGAACTCTGTACTCTTTGCCTACAAGGGATCTGACGTGAAACCTATCTCAAACTCAAATAGTTTTTTTTTTGCATAAACCCTGTTTATTTAAAAATTGTCATATTTACATTTTTTTTTCTTATTAATCTACCACCGGTTCGGAACGTGGTCTCCACTGGGAAGATCCGGCGAGAAACTCAGCGGGCTTGTCTTTTTTGTCTAATTCTCCATTCATTTTTTTCATCATTTTCTGTATAGATACATACATTTTATATTATACAAAATCATTTAAGCGATCCAGCACCAGTGTGATGCCTTACGACTGCGATATAAGACTAATAATGTTTTAAGCATATGTTATAATGAAAGCTAGAGGATTCTGGGTGGACCAGTCTCCACAAGCAGCACCCGTTCACGAGTTCGACTACTTGAGCAGCCCTCACCTCCCTCGACCATATTAGAGGGAAAGAAGTGACCACGTGATACTTTACATTCGCGCCGTAGGTAGTTGGTAGGTATGTCGGGAAATGAACATGTAAAAACGAGAACATTTTGGGCTTGTAAAGTTTACATAACCACTTTGATTTCATGTCCATTTCTTTCTTGCTACTGCACGAGTGGGCTGAATTAATGGCTGTCACTATCTTAGAGTAAGCATGCTCTACGGTACTATACTTCATATTTGGCGTATATTCTATCTCCTCTTATCTGTTGTTTTGACATTCGACCTCCTTGCAATTATGGGCTTCTGGTCACTGATTCGTGGCGGTCGTGATGGCGGGTGAGCGCTTTCTATAATATAGATAAGAAAGAACATAGCTTTGTGTTGACTAGACCACGTACGGGTCCTACACTATGATGTTTTGATATTCAATCTCCTTGTAGCTATGCGCGTCTGGTAATTGGGATTACGTGGATTTGTCTACCTACCGTATATAGCTCTTACTAAAATTGTGGACCACCAACCATCATTGTGGGAGATACGACACAGAACTAAACTCAAGCCAATTCGGGACCAATCTGTGGATGAAGCGAGCACCTTATGTGTTCGCTTCATCCACAGATTGGTCCCGACCGTCGAAGTCAAGCAACGCTGGGTGCTGGTAGGACTTAATAGATTTGGTTCACGAAGAATGGTATCTCAGTCACGAACCAGAAAAAAAGCAATATTTTGATATGCAATCTCTATGCAGCTATGCGCTCCTGGTATATCTAGAAATTGGTGACTTTGCCTACTTATACACCAAATAGGTTTGAGATGCTCGCTCCGCTGATTGGTACTGATAGACGAAGTTAAGCAACCTGGCGCGCGGTTAGATCTTGTATGGTTTTAAAGCTTTATAAATGTATGTATAGAACACAGATATTATGTGTAGATTTAGTTATCAGTCGCAAAATTTTGTGGCCCAGGTGCACGTCTAACTGTTGTATTATGACATATAATCTCCTTCTAATTATGGTCGCCTGGTACTTAGAGATCTTTTTGTTTAATATTTATTGAATCAGCAAATTTTATTACCACACATCAATTATCTCTCTTCGAATAGTTCGGGAGGTGTATATAATACAGCCATATTTCGCCACTAGTTATAAATACAACATGACAATAATATATTTTTGTGTGCGTGCATATAACTTACTTAGAGCACATTCTTTCGTTAGACAATTTTGGGGAATACACAATTCCTTTCCAGATCTTTTCCTCACATAATTTATGAAAATATTTTGAGGAAAAACATTTTGATTTATAAAAAACATCCTCAACTTTATCTAGAGACAATACTTTTTGGGTTAAAAGCTCTACAATATGGCTTTAATACATACCCTTATAATTATGTGTACCCCTATAATTTTGTTGGGCAGGCACCCAGTAGTGGGTACGTGGGGCCCAACAGTGGACATCGAGTGCGAGCGAGCTTTCTTTATTCGAATGAAGTGTGTGCTCGCCAAAAGAAACGCTGGTCTAACTACTTCTGGTTATAAGGTAAGTTATATATTTATTTATTTAATTCTTTATGCACTAGTGGTACAAAGGCGGTCTTCATGCATTAGGCATTTTCTACCAGTCTATCTTAGGGTGATGGAGAAACAAGTAAGGCAGGTGAGAAAACTACACAAGGCGATGAAGACAAAAAAAAAGTGTAGTTGCGAAATATAAATATAATATATTATTAGCCCTGATAAGAAACTGTCCTACCGTTGGGCACGGGCCTCCTCTCAAACTGAGAGGGCTTAGGCCATAGTCCACCACGCTGGCCCAGTGCGGGTTGGCGCACTTTACACACCTTTGAGAAACTCTTAGGCATGCAGGTTTCCTCACGATGTTTTCCTTCACCGTTAAAGCATGCGATAATTAATTTTAAATACGCACATGCTTTCGAAAAGGTGCGTGCCTGGGTTTGAACCCGAGACCTCTGACTTTGCAGTGCACCGGTCTAACTACTAGGCTAACACTGCTAAGTAAGAGAAGTTTAAATAAATAAATATATTAATAGGTAATAGCGCCGTAGGTCCTTCGATAGTAGAGCGGTGCGGGACTTCTGACGTACACAGGACTAGACACCGACCTCGCCGGCGAGATCGAAGAATCCCTTGCCCGCCGGCCGGTGCAGAGCACCACGGCGAGACACCTAGTATACGCCCTCCGCCATAGCGACTGCCCAAGCCGAGGCCGTTCCTCCTTGAGGCGCTCTTGAGCTAGTTGCCCCCTTGCCCTTCTGGCTCGAGCGTAGTGTTTATTGCACGCTCGCCCTCTTGTCCGGTGAAGCTGTAAAGGCCCCGCGGCCAGCAGCGTAGATCATTCACACACAAACGCACACTTGTGACGTAACAGAACTGTCTCGCTATACATGTGATAAATATTAATGAATATAGCTCTTAAGATCATTTGACGTAACCCCTTCTGTACCGCTGTACTACCGTGGAACCTACTCGGTTAAAACGCTATACCTCATCCTTATTGAAGGGTCAAGTAGGGTGTTCAACTCTTTGAACACCTGCATTTCGGCAAAGTATTTTTACCTCCTATTATTTTTACCATAGCACTATGATACTGTTTAAGACAGAACTCATAGCGCTGTAATGCTGCTAAAGATGCGCGACTGCGAATAATCCGTCTATTCGAATCATCTACAACTATTAATTTTCTGATTCGACTTGAACATTAGTAATATACTAATTTTTATATTCAAATGACGACAACTAATGGTGATTCGATTAGATTATCTGCGACTCACGCCCGTTTATGAATGAATTATTCGAATGATTCGCTGCTTCTCGCGCCATTTCCGCGTCAAAACTAATTACGTGTGCGAGTGAGAAGTAACAATTAAACTAAATAATACCGCTCCTGTTGGTTTTGTGTTTAAAAGTGCGTTTTAATCAGGTTTCTAGTTAAGAATTTAAATATAATCCGCGGTAATCAAGTGCTGGAATCAAACAAACGGCTAATATAGTACATTTTTTTAAAAGCGCCCACTGAGCTTCAGCACAACAAGCGCCCGTGCGAACGTGGGAGTAAGCTGCGCTCCGAATGATGCTAACTTACTTTCCTTTGTACTCTGTGGTGCGACCGGTAGGTAAATTCATTATTCGTTCGCCGAACTTTTTATTCATTATTCGTTCATTCGGTGGAGCAAGTCGAATGCGAGGCAGTTAGTAACTAATTTTCGTGAATCATTCGAATGATTTATATAGTCGAATGATTCGAATGATCCGAATGAAATCATTCGCAGTCGCGCATGGCTAGATGCTGCGGTGTTCACGGTTAAGCCGGGTTCGTCACGGTCAATCTGAGATGGGTGACCGTTTGTGGATAAGGGCTACCGCGATAAAAATGTGTTTTTCTAACCCATGCACTTCAACAAATATATGGATTAGTGCTAAATCTATCTATCTATAACATCACGCCAAATCCCTTGCGGGGTAGGCAGAGAGTACAGAGTTCCAACAGGTTCTTTAGTTCGTCCCATACACGCTCGCCGGTTACAGAGACTCTTGACTTGCCCTTCAGATAAGACACGATCTATTTGGTCGTGGTAAGATAGTCTAGGTCTTCCCCAGTACCTACATCCTTCCACTTTTATTGTATATCAGTTTTATCATTCTTTCTACTGATGTTTTTTCTATCAAAGTGGAAGGATGTACGCATACATCCTTCCACTTCCTCCACTCCGATCTAGGTCTCGAACCTATTCGCGCCTTTATTAAAAAGGCGTCAACACGTCACTTCGCGAACGCATCTACCCATGCGAATCCGTTAATCGTAGCCACCGCCGACTACGATCTCCCCCCCGACCCCTGCCGCCACCGCCGGCCGCGACATGTTCTCACCGACCCCCCCGATGCTTTGTCATCCCTTCTTTCCGCTCAGAATACGGGCGACGACGACGACGTAGTAGTAGATCCCCTCCCATAGCCGGCGGTTGACCGGTGCACTTAGTAGTGCACCCGTCCCCCTACAGCGACTGTCCCAACCGAGGGCCCCCCCGAGTATGTCGCCTCGTGCCCTTCTGGCTGGCTAGAGCGTAGTGGTTGCACGCTCGCCCTTAAGTCCGGTGAAGCTGTAAAGGCCTCGCGGCCAACAGCGTACATCACTCACACACACACACACACACACACACACCTTCCACTTTTGCATTGTATAACTATTTTGTGATTCTTTGATCCGATATTCTTTCTATATGTCTGTGGTCCGAAACAACGGACCTCTTTCATTTTACACCGATACTATCTTTCATACCTACACGCTTTTTTACTACGCTGTTGCGAATACGGTCGGCCAGCTTCACTTCGCACATTTTCCGCAGGTCGCATTTCTATAGCATTAATCTTCCTTTCGTTCTCCTTCTTAAATACCCAGCTCTCACTCCCATATAACAGCGTTGGGACAAGCACTTCGTTATGTATCGCCAATTGCGCCTTTTGGCTTAATTGCCGGCTCCCAAGTAGCGTTCCTATCGCACCCTTCACTCTGTTCCCTGCACTCACTCTTCTCTCTATGTCAGCGGTGTATTCCCCATCCTTACTGAAGGCGCATCCAAGATATACAAACTCATTCACTTGCTCCAGCACATTGTTACCAATCACATTCCTTGCATTCGTTCTGGTTTCTTCCCGTAATTATATTTCGAAAATATTAAGTTTCTCTCAGACGTAAAAGTTTCCACTCACGATGTTTTGGTTTTACACAAAATGGTCCGCATATATATTTACGTAAAACCCTGATAAATTACGATAAATTCACTTATAGCCATTTCCCTAATACAAAAAAAAATAGGAGAAAAAAACTTTATAAAAATACCATCCAATTCGTATAAATCGTTAATATTGGAAATTAAACTTTATATCTATGGATATAAAGTTTTTATTCAGCAGTAACGTTGAATGTACTTGTAACCTTTTCGTTTATTTAAGCCCAAATTAATCACACAATTATAGTAACGGACTTCACACAAAATCCTTTAACCCTCGGCATATTGCACTCAGAAGTACCGGAATAAGCTCAATAACCCTCCTCCCTCTTAATACCCACTCCCTACAGCGATTAAGCAAATATCGAACTAAACTCTACATTGAAATGTACACTTTAAAGAAAATGCAATAAAGTTTAATATTCCGTACAATATTTTTGTCGTGTAATATTTTAGTAATTTGAATTAGCTGTATATTTGTTTAATTGGAGCTAAATAAGTAAAAACGTGTTAACTGAAACTAACTCCTCAATTCAATTTCAACTTTAATTTTAATGTGCTAAAGTTTAATATCGAGTAAAATATTCTAACTAGTTAATACACTCTATCGAACGACGTGACCAGTAATTGTAGGGTTACACGGACGCGTGCACATATTGTTTTTAACAATTTCCATATTAGTTCATAGTATAAATCCTCAGTGTTCCTTTGAAAATTGTACTTTAAGTTATGCCCATAAAGTTTAAATTCGATAAATTTAATTTAAAAATTGAAAATATTTAATAAAATAATATTTTTAAAAGGATTTTGACGCGTGGTGTGAATTTAGTTACGATTGTTTTATTTTTACAAGCTTTTATTTAACCTGCAGTAATCGTATGATTGTCTGTCTGTCTTTCCGGTTCAAATCTTGTTATCCATTTTTTTAAAAATTACGTGCGTACGTAAAAAAGATCCTTGTCGGTCTGTAAGCTACGATCCACACCTTCCGATCCTCTAACATTACTTGCGGAGATCGAAAATTTTGTTCGAAAGCTGGAAGAAGTAAGTCGCTAAAACGCGATTCAGTCGTAAAATTGATCTTTGAAGACGCGGTAGATCGCATCCTTTTTCTTTACCAGACTAAATTTATACTAATATTATCTCCACTCCGATCTAGGTCTCGAACCTATTCGCGCCTATATTAAAAAGGCGACAACACGACACTTCGCGAACGCATCTACCCATGCGAATCCGTTAATCGCAGCCGCCGCCGACTACGGTTCCCCCCCCCCTGACCCCTGCCGCCACCGCCGGCCGTGACATATTCTCACCGATCCCCCCGATGCTTTGTTATCCATTCTTTCCGCTCAGAATACGAGCGACGACGACGTAGTCGTAGATCCCCTCCCATAGCCGGCGGTTGACCGGTGCACTTAGTAGTGCACCCGTCCCCCTACAGCGACTGTCCCAACCGAGGGCGCCACTTCAAGGCGCCCTCGAGTATGTCGCCCCTTGCCCTTCTGGCTCGAGCGTAGTGGTTGCACGCTCGCCCTAAAGTCCGGTGAAGCTGTAAAGGCCTCGCGGCCAACAGCGTACATCACTCTCACACACACACCTTTTTCTTTACCAGTCTAAATTTATACTAATAGTATAGAGGTAAAGTTTGTGAGTTTGGATGTTCGGGGTAATCTCCGGTAGTACTGATCCGATTTTAATGATTCTTTCACCATTGGAAAGCTACCTTATCCAGAAGTATCATATGCTATGCTAACATAGACCGGGTAGGTGGCGCTGTTAACCGCTAGTATAGAATATTCTGCTAATTAGTTCGAGCGAGTGGACGTCTACTAAATATTTTTTTCTCAGGTGATACATTGCTCCGGGTACCTTCGTGCCCGGCGTTTCGGCGAAGGCTCTGCCCCCCTCGGGCTCATAGCGGTCGGTCACTCGCTGCCGCCCTCAGCCGTGACTGAGCTTAAGCTGCACTCAAATATGTTCATGTTCCGAGCTTCGTTGGATATGAGACTCATCTTTTTGGATGCCAGGTATGTGTTACAATGCTTGGAGAGATGTATTTATTTACTATCTATCTATATATCTATATCATTACGCCAGATCCTTTGCGGGGTAGGCAGAGAGTACAGAGTTCCAACAGGTTCTTACCTTACATACCTCTCTGGCTTCCTCCACTCTCATAGTTCGTCTCATACACGCTCGCCGGTTACGGAGACTCTTGACTTGTCCTTCAGATAAGACCCGGTCTATTTGGTCATGTTAAGATAGTCTAGGTCTTCCCCGGTACCTATATCCTTCCACTTCCATTCACTATTTTTCGGACTTTATCGAGGTTTATTTTGTTGTCACGGAAACGACCCGTGACCATGTGTGCTGCAAAATACTCGAAACGTCGGGAACTTAAAATAGTTCTGTTTCATGTGTAATATTCGCGTAAATCTAAGAACTTTATTGGATTGGAATGTGTAGTTCGTACGTTGGACTATTAAACCTCCCCCCTTGTCAGGAGGGGAGACTTAAAACCTTAAAGCTCTGAATACGACCGCATAATTAATGACCACTCGCTGCGAGGGTGTGAAATCATTTCGCGACGCTCCGTTCCGGTTTGTGGCTAATTTCATTAGGGTTTAAATAAAAATATCTTTCACGCTTATTACCCGACAAGGGTGGGCAGAGGTGTACTTAGTGCACTCACATTTTGTAATTTACCAACTGGTTGGTTAATTGGTGCATAATGAGCGTAGCAAGGGGTTCGAATCCCAGGTCAGACAAAGATTTAAATTTAAAAAGTGGGTGTACATGATACACCTCGGCCACCTTCGCTTAGGAAATAAAGGCGTTAGAGTGTTTATAAAGTAATCCCTTTATAGATAAGCAGCGTCCGACCCGGTCGGCCTAAGATTGGTGACCGGTTGTGGCATTTTATATTCGAGCGTCCCCGTGCTTTGGAAAGCACTAAAAGCCGTTGGTCGTGGTTATCACTTAATGTGGTAGTCGTCATCGGCGAAATGTGAGTGTATCCAGTACACCTCTGCCACTCCCGCTTGGCGAATACAGGGGTGGCGGTGTGGTAGTACTTTCTTTTTTTTATTATAGATAACGTAGCCCCACTCTAGGATTTATTCCTGTGGGTGCGTTTACAAACATGAAAATTCACATACACAAATAACCAGACCGAAACAAATAATTGTGGGTCACACAAAGATTTGTCCCGTGCGGGAATCGAACCCGCGACTATTAGACACAGTGGGCGAAGCGGCTCAAGCTCTTAACTGTGCTAAATCGTCCGTCGAAGTTAAGCCGAGTTGGAAGCCTTATAGGCGGCTTGGTAAGTTCCAACAGCAAGTGGCCACAAACCTGCCTCCACCGCACTCTCACCACAGTTGTGAGAGAAGGCCCAGTGTGATGAGTGTAGGCTTATATACTTACTTACTTAAGATCCTAAGTCCCCTAGATGGGACAGAGGGCGACTACAGTGCGCCGCCATCCCGGCCGATCTTGAGCTTCCCGCTTCAGCTGGCTCCAGCTTTTTCCTATAGCCTCCGCTTCTGCAATGATTGTCCGCCGCCAGGTCTGCTTAGGACGGCCACGTTTACGCTTTCCTTGGGGGTTCCAGTACTAGGGCTTGCCTCGGTATGTGTTCAGAGTCCCTCCGGAGCGTGTGGCCAATCCAGTTCCATGTCCGCCTTTTTATTTGCTGGTCGATCGGAGTCTCATTGCAGCGCTCTCATAGATCTGCGTTGAAGATTCTTTCAGGCCAGTATATGCCAAGAATCCAGCGTAGTCATCGATTGACGCAAGTCTGGAGTCGAGTAGGCTTATATTACTAGCTTTTATTTAACTTGCGCTGGTCATGAAATAAAACTATTTTTTCGGATTTTATCGCGGTTTATTTTTTGATTTTTATGTTCCCGACGTTTCGAGTGCTTTGCAGCACCCATGGTCACGGGAGGGACTGAGGTGGTAGACGTCCAAAAGGTATAGTTGTTCCGGGGTACCCTCAAACTTCTTAATTATTTTTGTTGGTCCGATCTACGCAGAATGAATGGTCTCTTGAGGCCTTGCAGTGTTATGCTTGGTTTTGGATTTGATTATATTAATTACTGGATCCCAAGTCGATGGAAGCACCCAGCCATCTTCTCTATTGAAATTAGGATGTTTTTTAATTTCAATAGCCTCGCGAACCATCCTTGGTAGGAATCGGTGTTCTTTCACGAGGATTTGTGGTCTATCAAATCTGATGTTATGGCGGGTGCGGTCAAGGACATGTTCACAGACTGCAGACTTCTTTGAGCGACGGTGTTGCGCTGGTCATATTTCCGTCTGTAGGTCTGTATGTTTGTCTTTCCGGTTCAAATCTTGTGATCCATTGTTCAAGCACTTGCGGGGAACCGATTGAGCTGATATTTGGCTTACGTATGTAAAGGACATCGTCGAAAATGGCCCCAGAACAAACAAACATGTGACCTATATCATAATTATGTATCTGTTTTAGTCTAGTAGTATCCAACATCCGTATCTAACGGACAATTTGCAAGTATTTAAATCAAAATCGCCAACGTTTTTTCCGAATGTCAATGTTTTTATCAATCGGTTATATTCAATCGATTACCTACATTTAATCATGATCGATTTGATTATTGATATTTGCTTGATTTCACAAATGTATTGTTGGCTACTAAATTATAACCTCAAAATGTAATACTTTTTTTGCAATAATGCGATTTTCCCACTTGTCCGTTTAATAATGAATCACCATCATCAGCCGAAAGACGTCCACTGCAGGACAAAGGCCTCCCCTAAAGATCGCCACAACGACCGGCTTTGTGCTGTACGCCAGCTTCTACCTGCGACCTTTACCAGGTCATCGCTCCACCTTGTGGGGGGCCTGCCCACTCTACGTTTTCCGGTACGAAGTCGCCACTCGAGAACTTTTCTGCCCCAACGGTTGTCAGCTCTACGAGCGATGTGCCCCGCCCACTGCCACTTAAGTTTGGCAATTCTGAGAGCTATATCGGTGACTTTGGTTCTCCTGCGGATCTCCTCATTATGAATGCATAAAGATAATTTACAGGTAACTTGAAATCATACACGCATTTTTTTATTGCTGTTGGTTCTGGGGCAAATCATGTATGGACGCAGAACAATGTTCTTTGGTGACAATGCAATAATATGGTATCGTGGAGGTCTGATGATGGAGTCCGAAGGTGGCCATAGGAACATATGAACTATACAACAAAACCCCCTCATGCTTAGATTTGCTAAATTGAAATTGACAAGTACTCTACAACCAAATGATGTTCAGGGTCTGATGATGAAGGCGCAAGCTGGTCAAATATAACTACTCAATATAAACTCGTCGTGTTTGGGCTAGTTGGATTTGTTTCCACGAGTACTCTAGACCCAGATGGTGTTTAGGGTGATGATGGAGCCGGAAGGAGGCCATAGGAACTCCTCGACTAAGCAAGATATCTTCGTGTTTGTTCTATAAATGATTATTTTCAAAAAGATATTTTTATGTTAAGTAGTAAATATTTGATTAGTCTAAAGAAGGCGCTACAAACTTTCACCCCTTGTTTATGAAATGGCGAATAGTTTAAAATAACGTCCCCCTCCAGCTTCGGTTGGCAATGAGTATGGTTCCAAGAATCTGCGCATAACTCTGTATCGCTAACGAAACAATACTCGGTGAGAGTCCTACGGTGTTTCCCATTGGTGTCGACACACGGACTTTAAACTTATCTCATATTCTGTTTGTACATCCAAGAGACTCATCATGCCGCTAATAGTCACAGAGCACAACTCCAAACAGCAAGGTTGTTTATGATAGCAGACCGTAAGATTTGGTACTTAATTATATGTTGGTTTGTGACGCCTAAAAGCGGAATTACGCTTCCAGACATTTACAATTAATTAAATTTATTAATTTTTTCTTGGTCTATATCGGATATCATCCAAAAGGATAAGTAAGGGATTTGTACGAAAACTTTGTGCTTCAACCATGGAAATAGATAAAACCTAGCTGAAACGTAATAAAGAACACCCCGCTTCATAAACTTAACTTACAAAATTATGTACCATGATCTGCTTTAATCAAGTGTTTTACTATCTATCTATCTATCTATAACCTCACGCCAGATCCCTTGCGGGGTAGGCAGAGAGTACAGAGTTCCAACAGGTTCTTTCCTTACATACCTCTCTGACTTCCTCGACTCTCATAGTTCGTCTCATACACGTGTGTCTCAAGTGTTTTACAGACCTAATAAGCACACCAGTATGTGTCGAAGGCAATGGACAAACACCACCCAAGCAAGTTCACGTTTATTGGTTCACGGCAATCAAACAGCAGTAAAGCGTTCATAACAATAGCGAGTGCAGGCTTCGTGGAACGAGTGCCATTAGCCGCGACCTAGCCGCACCGAGGGTTTGCGAATACCCAGCTTTGGGGGTCAATTTTCCTGACATAAATTCCGCACAAACTTAATCTGAACCGCTACTGATCTACAGCGTTTCGTTTTCTACCAAATGCACAATGGTATCTGGAAATGTTTAAAAATTTAATAATTTGACATTTGTAAATGTTTTTGTTTTACCTATACAAATATTCAATTTTTGACTTTGACTTAGAATCTGTCTATCTATCTATATCACCGCGCCAGTTGCCTTGCGGGGTAGGCAGAGAGTACAGAGTTCCGACAGGTTCTTTCCTTACAGACCTCTCTGGCTTCCACTCTAATAGTTCGTCTCATGCATGCTCGCCGGTTACGGAGATTTTTGCCCTTCTGATAAGACACGGTCTATTTGGTCATGGTAAAATAGTCTAGGTCTTCCCCGGTACCTACATCCTTTCAGTTTCGCATTTTATATCTTTTATATATCCACATTCGAAAGGCGTCCACTGCCGGCCAAAGCCTTACTCCAAAGATTACCACGACGACTTACTATGTTTTGTATGCAGCTATTACCTGGGACCTTCATCATATTTAAGTTAGGAGGCAGCTACTCCTATATCTATAGTTAATAAGCGTAGATCATTCACAAATAAACAAAAAAAAAGAGATTAGGTGATACTCCACCATGCGAACTCAATGCGGATTGGTAGAGGAAGGTTTGTTGTACTTGTTGTAGGACTTATTAAACTGCTCTTAAGGCTTCTAACTTGGCTTAACGACTATAACATGCAATGGTTAGCACGGAAACCTCGAAAATGATACCAAACTTAGCGGCAGTAGACCGTACACATCGGCCATTGGTGCAGGAAGGTTCTGTAAATCATTATATTGATACGTGAAGCAAAAACTTTGTACCCCTTTTTACGAAAATTGCGCGGACGGAGGAGTATGAAATTTCCCACACTTATAGTTTATATAGAGAAGGAATGCAGAATGCTAATATTTTTTTTAAATTATTCATTAAAAATACATTAAATCAATAAAAAACATTACACACACTACCATGTATTTGACACAATACACTTCAAATTGAGAATAGATTAATATTGTTTGTCTTTAATATTATTCGTCTATAGTCTTACTGAATGTCAAACATAACCAGCAAACGAGGAAAGAGGTTTTACAAAAAACATCGCTTACAAAGAAGTTTTGTATCATTAATAAAATTATTGAAAAATGTATGTCAAGTTCAATGGACAGTATTTTCTTTATCCCATGGTTTTTTGTTACAATAAATATTTTTAACTAAAATGTATTCATTATTTTAATCGTTTTTTTTTTATTTTTTTATTTAAATTTCATATAATTTGTTTGAAAAAATAGGCAAATTAACAGTGTAGCCTTGGCGAAATCTGTGATTATAGAAATATAGTCTTTGACAATAGAACCTTAATAATGTTCAAACTTATAATTTAAATTAATTATGGTCGAATTTTGACCAATGAGCGACCACTAGTTGTAATTAATCATTATAAAATAGGACAATTGCCCCCTAACAAAATTCCGCTAAAACCGAAACGTAACCGCTGCCACCCTTAGATTCTAACAGAATTTTGTTATAAGGATTGAGCTACGGTTCGCACTGGATATGGGTTTTCAACTGCTAAAAATGTCACGGCACAAGGTCATAGGAAATTAATGCATTGGAGGCAATGCCCTGGCTTAAAACATTAATAATGTATCCTACCTGCGGAGCTAGCATAGGTGGCACGTCAAGATATTTTTTTCATAGATTTTGTTGCCTTAGGCGTGAGTTAACCTTTTTAATCGATTTAGAAGAAGGAGACTCTATGTTCGTCTGTATGTTTTAATGTTTGTTTAATATTTCGACAAGACTATTTTGGCTTACGTACAAGACTGAATCACGGGCTGATAAAATTTAGCCCCGCGCGATTTTTGCTTGCCGACCGTGCCGCCCTTCGCAATCTCAGAACAGTTAGTTATTTTTATGATCGGAGATCTAACATATTGAAATTTTACTCAAGCAAGATGACTTACTAATTCAATTCAACCAATACGTACAACATTTAGCGGTGTACCCATATTCGCACGCTGCCCAGTTTCATGTTCACTTCTCTGCTCACTGTCGTGGGAGGAGGAGTGATATCCAAGGAGGGTATGCGATGAGTGTGGTAGTGACATAATATAAATTCAATATTTCGATATGTAAAGTATTATTTTTGATCTAGCAAAAACCAAATAGAAAAATACCCGGAAGATCTAGTAGGTACCAGGAGCCCAGAGCTGCAAGGAGATCGCATGTCAAAACAAGACAGTAAAGGGCGCGCACCTGGTCTACAGATGCTTGCTTTATATAACTGAGTGATTAGTATAAATGGCTAACCCAAGTGAGACAAAATCTGGTCTCGTCGTGGCGATTTTTGGAAAAGCCTTTGTCCTACGGTGGAAGTGATTCGGTGGATGAAATTAAAAAATCCTCTTACCTGAATCGAAATTCGAACTCGGTCTATTTTCCCAAAAAAATGCCAGTTGTGGAAGTTGTAAGGTCGGTCTATAGAACCCCGTCTCTAGGTAAAAAGATAGATTTCATTATTTTTAACCGACTTCTAAAAAGGAGGAGTTTCTCAATTCGACTGTATGTTTTTTTGTATGTATGTTACGCGATCATTCCGCCAATTATGAATCGATTTTGATGATTCTTTTTGCATTAAGTTCAGTATCGCTCCAAGGTGGTCCCATTTAAATTTCATCGGTATTGGACCTTGGACTTGGAAGATACACCAGGGAACTCCTTAACGACAAACAATGGGAATGCGTAGATTGAGATATTATGGATATTACGTCAATACTATAGGTACCCTGCCATAGAACTAATTAGAATATTAACCAACTTCAAAAAAGCATGAGGTCGACAACGCATCTGTGTTTTTATAGTCTTAATTTATGCACTGATTTTGATGATTCTCTTTGCGTTGGGTTTAGTATAGTTTCGAGGTGGTCCCATTTTAATGAAATCGGTATTGTACTTTGGACTTTGAAGATACACCAGGGAACTCCTTAACGGCGAACAGCACGAACGTATAGATTCCGTTATAATGGTTATTATATCAATCCTGTAGGTACCTTGCTGTACAACTCAGCAAAATAATATAATATAAGTATATAAATATTAGTAAATAATTCACTTGTCACTTAAAATTGCGAAATAAAAATATTTAAAAAGAAAACTGGCTTCAAAAAACCGAAGTCGGTTTTATTTTTTTATAAAAAGATTTTTGTATAGATAATTAAGGATATTTTGTCAAGTATCGTACTTATTTTTATAACTAACACTATCATTTAATGCATTGTAACTCGAGTCGAGTGTTATTTTTAGAAATCTTTAATTTCATTTTTCTTAATCCAATAAATATCGGCGTAAAGTAACCTTTAGAGCAAATTCGCCTGTAATGATACATTTAGATCTCACTCTTAATCATTCCGTAAAATAGGCTAAAATAAATAGTAAAATAAATAAATAGGATGAAATATCTTGTGTTTAAAACGTTCACCCATCTAATACCTGACCCCGCACAACAGTGCTTACCTTCGGCAGTCGATACTGACAGGTGAACCAAAGAGATTATTATCACTACAGCGAGCATAGTGTACTTTGAACACCTCACTGCCCTATAAATATAGCATGATAAATATAGTAATAAAAAATCTAGGTACCAGGATCCCATAGTTACCAAGAGATCGTATGTCAAAACAACAGGGCGCGCACCTGGTCCACAGATGTGTGTGACGTGATAGAATGGCTGATAACAATATCCTTAAATAGTATTGTAGTTATTTAAGCTGTGGCTTATCTACGTCTTTGGTTTTCAACACCTTCTTTGGTGTATTATAATAGAAAAATACTGCATCACTAATAAGGCTCGAGGTACTAAGATAAAGGCAGTTAATTACGACTTTATGTATGTACATTCTAGATAAAATATTAATCACCAGCATCTCAGCCCATACTTGTCCATTGCTGAACATAGGCCTCCCCAATCTCCAGCGCAGCCGGTCCGATGCCACCTGCATCCAACAAATTCATACGACCGGATCGTGTGTGTTTGTGTGTGTGAATGATCTACGCTGTTTAGCTTTTACAGCTTTAACGGACAAGAGGGCAAGCGTGCAACGACTGAGGTACTGGGTGAACTAGCTCAAGGGCGCCACAAGGAGGCACGGCCTCGGCTTGGGCAGTCGCTATGGGGGAGGGCGTATACTAGGTGTCTCGCCGTTGTGCTCTGCACCGACCGGCTGGCTAGGGATTCTTCGACCTCGCCGGCGAGGTCGGTATCTGATCCATTCATGCGATCCTCATAAGATCGTGGGTCCATCTGTTAGGAGGCCGCCCCACGTTGCGCTTGCCAATACGTAGTCTCCACTCTAGAGTCTTTCTGTCCTATATATAATATTAGTAAATCATAATGAATAAGGTCCTTTTTCAACACCCTCGACTAAGGTCTGAAGTAGTCTGACCGACAATTAAAGTTCCATGTAAGTTATGTACGAATTTCGCCATCTATGAGTCCTATCCGACGGTTAAACTAACCAGTTTAAAATGACGAGTAACGCTAATCGAGAAGTAAATAACAAGCACTTTACTTTTGGGTGGTGAAAGAGTTCCTATATATTATACCAAATCATTCATCAACATAGTCAATTTGATACAAAAACGAAATTAAAGTGGCAGCGCGGTTTGTTCGCAAAGAATCTCGATTTATTCACATTTTTTTCAATGAGCACAACTTTTTTTTTATTTTTACTTGAACATACTTTGTCTAATATCAACCTTTAATTGATATAGTTAAAGTCCATTTCACATCACCACCACATCAATGCTCAATAATACAAAATTAGAACTCTTCGAATTGCATTTCCGTATAAACGCTAATAAACCTTACACTTACACAAATAAGGTCTATATTTAAATAACAAAGATATTAACGATCTGTATATTAAAGTTGTAAAATGTCTACGTGCTAAAGTGCAAAAGGCTAGGATCGCTTCCGCACAGTCAGCACAGAAACGGCCATGGAGACTGCTGAGTGGTACAAATATTTTACTAATGTATTTAGGACACAGAAAATTCGCGGATCTTGCAAGGACGTTTGTTGTAAGTTCCGCAAGATCGATTGGGTTGCGTAATTTGAAATAATCAAGATATTATTATACATAACGTTGGTTTGATAATAATTATTTATGTATCGCATTTCCATGTAAATAGAACAGTGATTGGAATGCCGATAAGCATACAAATGCAATCAGCAATTGAACTATATCGGGTTTTTAATATATAAATATACAGAAATACAAAATACCGCTTATCGAAGTACATATTCGATGGATCAATTGTGTGTGTAAATGATGTACGCTGTTGGCCGCGAGGCCTTTACAGCTTCACCGGACTTAAAGGCGAGCTTGCAACCACTACGCTCTAGCCAGCCAGAAGGGCAAGAGGCGACATACTCGAGGGCGCCTCCGGTTGGGACGTCGATGTAGGGGGACGGGTGCACTACTAAATGCACCGGTCAACCGCCGGCTATGGGAGAGGATCTACTACTACGTCGTCGTCGTCGCCCGTATTCTGAGCGGAAAGAAGGGATGACAAAGCATCGGGGGGGTCGGTGAGAACATGTTGCGGCCGGCGGTGGCGGCAGGGGTCGGGGGGGAGATCGTAGTCGGCGGTGGCTACGATTAACGGATTCGCATGGGTAGATGCGTTCGCGAAGTGACGTGTTGACGCCTTTTTAATAAAGGCGCGAATAGGTTCGAGACCTAGATCGGAGTGGAGGTCGACGTTCCGTACGAACCAGGGGGCTCCTACGGCTTTACGGAGGAAGCGGTTTTGAACCATTTGGAGTTTATCGATGTGAGAGGGGACCGAATGCCCGAACACAACACACGCATAAGTCATGATGGGTCGAACGCAAGTTTTGTAAAGTGTCACCTTATTTCTAAGGGACATTTTACTCCGCTTGCAGATTAACGAATGGAGACGACCGAGCACAAAGGATGCTCGGTGACGGACCCGCTTGATGTGCGGGCCGAAGGACATGGTGCTGTTTAGGGTGACCCCTAGATATTTGACCTCTTTGACCCAGGGAATGGGTCGGTCGAACATGGTCACTTGGCCGAGATTACTTCTAGGGCGGCGCAGGGAGTGGCGCGGGGTGGCACCTCTGGAGAAGAACACCGCAGCGCTCTTGTCCGGGTTCACCTCAATACGCCACTTCCTGAACCAATTCCCTAGGGAATTGGCGGATGCCTGAAGGTTTCTGGTAATGAAACCCTTATTCCTATGCGAGACGTAGAGAGCGGTATCATCCGCGAATAGGACTAGATGCGCCTTACTCGAACGAGGAATGTCGTTCGTGTAAAGGCTAAACAGGAGCGGAGAGTGAACTGAGCCCTGTGGGACTCCAGCACTGGTGGAGTGGGAAGTGGAGCGCGTCATTTCGACGCGATAACGGAAGGCGCGATTCGACAAGAAGTCTCGTAAGATGAGCACGAGTCTGTTCGGCACACCCAATTGGTAGAGCTTGTAGATCAAGCCGTTGTGCCAGACTTTGTCGAATGCCTTCGCGACATCTAGGAAGAGGGCGCTCGTGTAGATGGGTTTGGGTCTATTGAGACCGGAGAGGATGTGCTCCGTGATGCGGTGCACTTGGTGGACACAAGAGTGTTTGGCTCGAAAGCCGAACTGCTCGTCGATAAGGAGGATCAATTGTAAAAGCGTTCGCCCAGCATAGCCGATTATGTAGGTTCGAATCTATTTATAGTCAAATTTCTGCCGAAACACCTATATTACAAGCCTATATAGGTGTTTCTAAATTCACTCTAAGAATTGAATGACTTGTTTAAAATGATATTTAAATAAATAATTACGAGGAAAAAGATATTTTTGCTTTAGGCGTCTCGATGCTTATTTATTTTATAAACATTTACCAAAAAGAAATTGAACTTTCAAAGTTCAGAATATTAGGTATAGTGTATCAGATACTCCATTCACTCCCCTGTTCTTACCCACAGCCACTCAAACAAAGGGTGTCCAAAAACAAAAGAGTCCCCCTGTGTACATAATTGTCGCTCGTTACCGCACACGATATCTGATATCCGATGATGTCGTTAAAAACTATCGATTAAGGAAAAAAAAACAATCCCATTTTATTGAAACAATGAAATATGAAGTGGGGTTTTTTTATTTTCTTTTTTATGTTGTTCATGTATCCTCATTCGTAATGCCTTGCTGACTATAATTACGCTGACGAAAATTAAAAAAAAAGAATAAAATTTTAGTTTTTATATTACGTTCCTCATACATAACCAGAAAATACCGATAGAAATATTTTATACAGTAGAGAGTGGTAGAGTATTTTTCTCAATATTCATTACAAAAGTTACAAACAATAATCCCTATTCACGCATCAGAAATGACTTATTCATAGATAGAATTTTACTATAAATTAAAAGATAGAGTACCAAAAATTCTACATTATTTTGTCAAAGCTAAAATAAGAATTAAATCTCGATTTAAGTTTTTCAATGATATTTTCACCCGCGCAATTAACTTTTTTTAACTAAAATTGGATGACAGCGTCAAGAGGGTTAGAGCTCCCCCACACTCAAACATATTGGGATTTTGCAGGGTTAATTGCCGGAAGTCATCGAGATTTTTTTGCCTTTGTCAACTTTTTTTTTCTCTAAAACAATATGGTGTGTCATTGATTTAAGGGTCAATTAAATTTAAGTTGTCGTGGTTGACTTTTTTTGGCGTACTACAGATTTTATTGCATGCAAAAGCAGGTTTATTTTTTTGTACAATTCCACTTATATTATTAAAGACAAGTTATAAATTGGACTTAGTATAAAACCTTTTGACCTGACTGGCTCATTAACGTGATATAGAGAGACCACCAATAAGGAGGTACGACATAAGTTTTCCTATATCTTCGGGAGTAGAGACAAAACCGCTTATGCTACTAATCTAAATGTAGGGAAAAGGTTCTTCATTTTACGACATAAACACTTAGTAAGGAAGGATTGTTTTTAAGGAAAGGTAAGAAAGCTTTTTGCTTCAGGTGCCTCACTTAGACGTCTACGTACTTTCTTCTATCTATATCATCACGCCAGCTCCCTCGTGGGGTAGGCAGAGAGTACAGAGTTCCAACAGGTTCTTTCCTTACACACCTCTCTGGCTTCCTCCGCTCTCATAGTTCGTCTCATATACACTCGCCGGTTACAGAGACTCTTGACTTGCCCTTCAGATAAGACACGGTCTATTTGGTCATGGTAAGATAGTCTAGGTCTTCCCCGGTACCTACATCCTTCCACTTTCGCATTGTATATCTGTTTTGTCATTCTTTCTACATGCCCGAACCAACGGAGTATACCCTTTCTCATCTTTACACCGATACTATCTTTCATACCTACGCGCTTTCTTACTACTCTATTGCGAATACGGTCGGTCAGCGTGACTCCGCACATCTTCCGCAGAGATCGCATTTCGACTGCATTTATCGTGCTTTCGTTCTCCTTCTTACATACCCAACTCTCACTGCCATATAACAGCGTTAGGACAAGCACTCCGTTATGCATGACCAGTTGCGCCTTTTGGCTTAAGTGCTGGCTCCCAAGTAGCCTTCGCATCGCACCATTCACTCTATTCCCTGCAATCACTCTTCTCTCTATATCAGCGGTGTATTTCCCATCCTTACTGAAGGCGCATCCAAGATATACAAACTTATTCACTTGCTCCAACACATCGTTCCCTACCACAATCCTTGCATTCGTTCTGCTTTCTTCCCGTCCAAAAACCATAATTTTGGTTTTCTTCACATTCAAATGTAAGCCATTGTTCATGCAGTCGTCTCTCATAACTGTGACTAGTGTTTGCAGATCAGTGGCTGTTGGCGCTATCAAATCCGCGTCATCTGCATACAATAGGTGGTAATTTCTTGCCTGTTAGAACTAAAATTGCACTTGCCCAATTCCCTCTTTTGCCCATTCTTGACTACGCTGATTCTTGCTACCTTGACTTGTCAGTGGAGCTTCTTAATAAACTTGAAAGACTTCACAATTATTGCATTCGATTTATCTCCGGCTTATGTAAATATGACTACGTATCCTAATTCCGTTCTCGACTTAAGTGGCTCCCTGTCCATTATCGTAGGAATATACATGTACTATCACTACTCTACTGTGTCTTATTTAAACCGTGCACTCCAATATATCTTGAGGAACGTTTCTCCTTTCTCGCCTCTACTCAATCGCGTAGCCTTCGTTCCTCTGAGACACTTCGCCTTACAATTCCTGCCCTTCTTCTAACTTCTTTACTAATTCCTTCACTGTTCAAGGTAGTCGTCTTTGGAACTTCTAACCTGAGTCTATAAAACGTGCTAAGTCCGGGAAAATATTTAAACGTGATCTTAAAGCACATTTCCTGCAAATTTAACACGTCTAGCATATTCCCTTTTAAATTTTACCTTTGCTCGTATCTTATTTGTCTTCCCTTATCTTTCATTGGCTTATCGGACCGAGGAGACCTCAGGCGCACTTCGACCCGATGGGATCTTTTGTGCTGTTCTTGCCCTGATGCTCTTACGTACCTGAAGAACCAAATACTCCCTGTACCAGGCTGTAGATTGCAGCAGGGGGAAAGAGCCGAAATTCCTCTGGGTTTGGATAGGTCACTCCCAGTAGCATCATTCGCCGCGCCGCCAGAGCGTCGCAGTGGCATAGGACGTGCTTCATGGTTTCAGTCTCTGTACCACAGTTCCTGCATGCCACGTCGCTGCAGAGGTTCATCTTGTGTAGATGTTCTTTTGTGCCATAGTGGCCATAGTTGTCTTCCCTTACCTCTATATTTATTCCGTCATTCATTTATGTTATGTAGAATAGGTATAATTGAATCTATTTTGTTTTGTTTTAGTTTATATTTTATTTTAGGATATTTTAGTCATTGTTGCCCTTCTTATTTTATGTTAAACATCTCTGTCCTATACCTAAAGGTTACCTGGAAGAAATCGCTATAAGCGATAAGGCCGCCATGCTGTACCATCATAACGATTTTGTTTTTTTTGTCATAATTGTTTTATGTGCAATAGATAATATAGAATTCCTTAAGTTGGAAGTTAGAGGCTTGAAACTTCTAATAAATACGAACGTATCTATTATAAATATATGAAAAAAGGTTGTGAAAATTTTGATGGGGGTTTCGAAAATTGGTATTTCATCGATTTTAAATATAGGGACGAAAACTTTGCATCTCTAAAAGCAACACGACGATTTTGAACATCTCTCAATTACAAACATTACTCCTCAATATGTCAGTTATGAAAGCTCTCAAGGAAATGGTAGTTAAAACTGTTAATTATGTATTTTATTTGAAAAAAAATAACAGTGTCATGCCTATATTTCCTAAGTGGGGGTAGGAAGGTGTACGGTGTACACCTACTTCGCCGACAGTGTTAAGGTCACAATGCCAGACCCTGGGCTGATACTGGGAATTTTTCTATCGTAACATTAATATTTGTCCTACTTGGAATTCTAACCCAGGACCTCGTGATCGGTACGCGTATTATACGCCACTACACCAACGAGGCCAATATTTAATTTGTTTAGCAATAATCTAAATGAGCCAAAGCCAGAGAAGCCTGTAAGGAAAGAATCTGTTAGAACTCTGTACTCTCTGCCTACCCCGCAAGGGAACTGGCGAGATGTTATAGATAGATAGAGAATAATCTAATAAACGCGCTGATATCTGTTATTTACGCTATACGTTAAATAGCAGACCGGCTATAACTGCTATTATAACGAGATTAACGGTCATTCCGTTATTTCCAGGGTCGCGTCGCTGACTGGCTACGAGCCCCAGGACTTGATCGAGAAGACGCTATACCATTATATCCACGGAACAGATGTCCTCCACATGAGGGACTCGCACTGCACACGTGAGTATAATCTACACATAATCTATACTAATATTATAAAGAGGAAAGATTTGTATTTTTGTATGTTGTAACGACTCAAAAACTACTCGACCGATTTTAAAAATTCTTTCACCTTTAAAATGCTACAATATAAATAAAAAAATTAAAATGTTTTATTATCAGGCGTCGTGGCCCATATGTGTTAGTACTACAACTTATTTTGTTAGTAAAATATTATATTGAGGCATTACGAAACATAATTCATCTAAGGAAGATTTATCAAGCCCTGTGTCTGACATGTACCTGGATAAATCTACCTATGGTAGGTCCATCCAGCTTCTCCGCAAATAACCTAATGATGCTGTTGGTGCTTCCTCGCACTCTGTTCACTACTGAAGCAACTTTCTTACGCATTATAGCATAGTAGTCATCGATATGCAAACGCACCTGATGCACTGCAGTAAGGTGGAAGTCTCAACAGCACCCTGAAGGCATTATTGTATTGAATACGCAGGGTGTTGTCTGTTTTTTGGGTATGATTAGCCCAAAGGCCGCTGGTGTAAAATTTCTGACAGTAAGCCTTGAAAAGGGATACTATCCCTGAGTAACATAGGCTATATTTATTACTAGAAAAAAATAGGGATCCCTACTAAACCTTATTGCACCTGCTGGAACTCTGTACTCTCTGCCTACCCCGCAAGGGATCTGCCGTGATGATATATCTATATCATCACGCCGATACGATATCTATCTAAATAGATATCGTATCGTGCCGCGTTAAGATAAGTATTAAGTCCTGATATTATTTTAATCGTCACTATTATAATTAAAATTACTATGATCAACATTAATTGATATCATTAAAACAGACACTTGGAAGTTCCCCAATTTCCGCAATCCAAACATCTTTGAGGCGCTCGTAGCGCTGTGCGACCGCGGTGTTCTTACTGATCACCAAGATTAAGCAGCGTTCGACTCGGTCGGCCTGATATGGGTGACCGTTTGTGGCATTTTCATATTCGAGCGTCTCCGTGATTCGGAAGGCACGTTAAGCCGTTGGTCCCGGTTACCACTTAATGTGGTAGTCGTTAAGCCGAATTGGAAGCCTTAAAGGCGGCTTGATAAGTTCCAACAGCAGGTGGCCACAAACCTGCCTCCACCGCACCGCACTGGGTCCGCGTGGTGGAGTATGACCTAATCTCTCTCACCTCGATTTGTGAGAGAAGGGCTTTGCCCAGCAGTGGGCAGTATAGGCTGATATTATTATTATTATATAAACATCTTTGTGTTGCAAATTTATAAGAACAACACATACTACAATCCAGTAATAAGAATGTGTCCTTCATTTACTGACCTGGCAATCAAATAAAAATGCCTGGACATAATGAATGGCAAATTTGAATCATTTTCAAAGGGTCTAAGGAAATTAATATTTAAATCGAATACCTAACCAATTTAGCATGCCTATTTGAATTGGCGCCATAAATAGTTACGGTTAAGTAGTTTTTAAGCACATTTTAAGTTTTAATTTTGTGTCTATTTCACCTTTACCTGCCGAGCGAGACACTTATTTTAATTGAAACTATTTAATCCTTCTTTGCGACTTGCCTGCTACTGTATTTTGTTTCATCTTTTCACTTTAAAACTCACGCCGATCTCGTATTACGTAAAGATTACCAATATTAAGTAATCTATTAATAATACCAATTTCCACGTTAGTAATGTAGATTACACATGCTTTGGAATCTTAGAATAAATATAATCTAGAAGCCGCGAGCGCACATCAAATTGAAGCTACAATTATTACCTGCGAAGCAGATAGTCACACGTTGACGCGAGTAGTCACACTGTGACCGTCTTGCGAAATAACGCGCTCTGCGCGGCTCAAATTAAATTGAATTATGCCGTCCAGTGTCGTTCCCGCCTATAAAAATGCTGTTGAGCTTAAAAAGAAACATAAAAGGATCACATTTTATACGTATCTAGTGCATTCAGGTGCCGTATTATTTAAATATCGAATTAATTCTTCCGTCTGTAATTGTCATAGTTAAAGAGGCGTCCATTTTGTTAGTGTGGCTAGTATAGTCATTTTATTTTTCCCTAGTTTTATTTGCTAAGGACTTTATAAGTTGTAGTATTAAATGGTGTTCTTCTTCTTCTTTAAGTTATGGCTTCACACTAATTTTAAGTGTGTTTTGCCAGTGTCCAGTGAGATATATAATCGTGTTTGTTTAATTAATTCAACTCCCCGATGAACGTGATGACAACGATGATAATGAAATTAATAAATTACCCCACCCTGGATAGTAAAGCGATGGATACTTCAGATACCAATTGCAACGGCCGTTTTGAGGGAAGTCAAAAAGGCACGTTTTATCACTTTGTTACAATTACCTTCACTCGTGCACATATAAGAACACATAATGTATATATGTGTAATACACATATTTAGTCGATATAACACAAGTTTTGGAAATTAAAACAAATTGACAACATCACTCTTCGTTCTCCCGCCGAAAAAAAAACAAATGGTATTAATATAGTTGGTATTAATATATTATCCCTACATTAAATTACTACAAACCGTAGTAGTACAAGTATATCTATTTCTTAAGTTTAATTTGCATTAAAATACACGTTACCGCAACAATGATTTTATTATCATGTACTGTAATGTCATCAACATTTACCCCAACAAGTGGTAATATTTCCGCGCTGCCAACATTACGCGGGTAAGAAGTGCGGTGAGTGCGGGGTGTTTGTTGAATTTTTTTTGCGCGAGGCTTCTATATTATTCTATGTTTGAAATATAATCTAGTCAATTAAGTTTTAGTCTTTATATTGAATTTGTGACGTTTATATTCTATTTTGTGTCTGATATAAATAAATTTTATTTTACATATTTTAGTATATATTTAACTTTTAATTAAATAACTTATAAATATCCTATGCACTTATATTTTCTTAAGACTGGTACTATAAGTTCTTGGATTAATCCTAATGATATTTGCATGTCTAAATCCAGAATATGGCGTACAACCAATCCAAATCATCCACTGTAACCCATTTTCGCAAATAAACTGATTTGATTTAAATGTTTAATTTGTCACAGCGAATAAGGGCTCTGTATAAACGTTTGTTTCGTTGCAGTTCTAACGAAAGGTCAAGTCACATCCCGGTACTACCGGTTCCTCACTAAATGTGGCGGCTGGGTGTGGATGCAGAGTTATGCCACTATAGTACACAATTCGCGTTCTTCGAGACCACACTGCATCGTCTCCGTCAACTATGTCCTTAGGTAAGAAAGCAAGTTAGCCTAGCAGCAGCGTGCGTTTAGTCCATTTTAGTTCACAAAGTAACGTTAAAATTTTATACTGGTTTACAAATGAAAGAACAGAATCGCTTTTCGTGACACGCTAGCGACGATTGCGAGTTGCGATAAATAGCATTCATAAAATTTAGCAACCCAATTTAATTAGCTATTTGCTTAATAAGAGATCGCATGCTATTAATGAATGTGATTGCTAATTATTGCAACAATAGTTAGAACTACAATAACCTCTCTAGGTGCTAATAAATTAGCATAGGCAACACGGGTTCAACAGCTTAAAGCGTCGTCCAAAACACGGGGAAGCTCAAAATGGAAATGTCACTATTGGTCTATCTGACTGGCCGAATAGAGCTTAACCGCGGTATGCATCAAAAACAGCTCCATCTTGCAGAACAAAATTAAATCATAAATCTGTAGACAACATACCAACTAGTATTTTTCACATAGGATGGGTAGCGACAGTTCTAATTGCCAAACGAAATTATACTTTATTCAATGGCAATAAGAGGCATGACCCGTTACTATACTTATGGTTTTATTCCTTAACACCATTGAATTAAATATTAATTTCGTTTGGCAATTAGTACTGTCACTACCTATGGGAAAAATACTATAACAGCAAAACTTTTCTCCACAGTGACATCGAAGAGAAACATCTAATCCTCAACATAAGTCAAGGCGCACCGAAGCACACACACCCTGAAATCCCCACACAATCCCACGCGCCCCCGACTACCTCACCACAAATCCCCCACGTTCGACATACAGACAAAATAAACCCCGTCCACCCAGAAAGCGAATACAGCGATTCGAGTGGGGGGTACACTTACCCAGAATACAATTTACCCGTTATCCCCCCATACGAAAATGAAGAATACCATCAAAATGGATCCTACCAAGAAATCTACTACGAGAATTATACAGAAACACCTGAAATTGTTCAAAATAACTACGTTAGTTACCCACAAAATCAACGCCCATTTTCCGCTAGCTCGTCCTCCTGTAGTTCGATTGAAGGTTCGGAGATCCTCAATCAGTACAATTATACGAACTTAATAACCTCGTATGGGCATAATCAGTCTCAAAATGGCAGGTTGGTTGAGAATTTTGGCGGTAACTTCGGCAAGATGGCGCCAAGTCCGGCTGTACAGGAGGGTTATACAAGTGTGATTGTGGATAATACGCAACAATTTCATCACCATGGAGGGGGAGTGAACGAGTTCGTTCATTGAGACTGGCTTAAATTATTTTTTTGTATATATAGATAAGTAATTTAATTTAATTTGTAGTTCGTAAGGGAATGATTGGATAGTGGAATAGACTACAAATAAAGGTAGGTTCATATTTGTATCTTTGGTGTGTATCATTATTTTCAGATAGCTAGTTATTTCTAGGTATATTTGCGAAATAAAGAGACACAATATACATCGTATTAACCGGAAAAAATGCTTAACTAAAGTAATGTTTCGGTGTTTTGCATAACGCAGCTGGAAATCAAATCCTAGATCTGACAGTTATGAGGGTTTTTCAATCGGAAAATCCTTACTAACAGTCCAGAGTCTAATTTTTTTCCCGCTATAATGGAAATTCCCCGGCAATAATAGGCTTGCTTCCAATTATATTAAGATCCAATATCGTCGACAAAACTAACCCTAACCTAACCAAAAGTACTGGTACTGCTTTGCAATCTATAACAAGTGTAATATGAAGGCAACGGTATTTCCGAAGAAGAATTCGACGTATTTATATTGAGTGAAAACATTTTGACTGAAATAGACTTTACATTCATACACCCATCTTTTGATACGCCATAATGATACAAATGTAAATCCAGCCTTACGGACCGCGAGCATTTTTTCTCGCAAACCTGTGTTTTTTTTTATTTTAAAATATGATTTATTTTACATAGGTACGTAAAAAAAGTGTACGTGTCTAGGTAGAAATTATTAAAAACAATCTTATTATTTTTAAAAGAAAGTTTACTAAGGTACATTACCTACATCATAACTGATTTAAAACCGGTCTCTAATTTCATGCTGAATTTCGAATTAGCCCTTATTAACATATTTGTATTATTATTAACCATGTACCCATGCCCATTCACGTGACAGTGCGTATAGTCTATTCCAATCAAACTTAAAAACTTTGTAAAAAAAAATTCACTCTACATCAAAACGTCGATTTCTTGCTAACACCATTTACATTTCGATGTCTCCTGCAATACTGGCGCTTTCATATTACACATTTCTATAACAATATAGATTGCAATCACAACAAAAACATCTAAAATGGAGATAGTTTATTAAAAAAGTTTTAAAGTTTGATTGATATAGACTTAGAGGAATTTACGAGAATGTAAACCGCGGCAAAAACAGGGAAGTGGACATGGAGATGAACAAATGATAAGATAAATGATAAGAAAAAGAATATTTGACGAATTTTTAATGCTCGTACTTCTCTCATTCATGTCCAGTTGCCTGCATATTACAGCGAAAGTAAATTAAGCGTGACTCAGGAATAATACGGATTTGTCTTTGGTGTACTGATGACAGAAAAACATAAAAAATAAAAAACATCAAAATAACCTATGTCTTTAGCTCATTTTATTTTTAACGAATATATCTAAAATAACGGTTATCAAAAATACTTAAAGTGCATAATGGAAACTGTATGTAAGATATTACAAAAATGTAAATTATTGTAAATAGATTTAAAATATATAACATATAGGAAAGAGTAAGGATTACAATATTATTATTTATAAATATAATTTTATAATGTTGTATGATGCGCAAGATAAATTAAGATTACTTTCTAAAATTATTTCTTTCTTCAAACCTTTCTGGTCCCTAGATTCTGGCCAGACCTATATAATTTTATGAATGCTAGAATTATGTCAATGGATAATCTATTTATTTACGCACACATGTAAGTTTTTATACTCGCTAGCTTGAAATCGGGCTTGTTTTAGAGGTTAAATAGGTACATAAACCACACAGGATCAGACACCGACCTCGCCGGCTAGGTTGAAGAACTACTTGCCCGCCGGCCGGTGCAGAGCACCACGCCGAGACACCTAGTATACGCCCTCCCCCATAGCGACTGCCCAAGCCGAGGCCGTTCCTCCTTGAGGCACCCTTGAGCTAGTTGCCCCCTTGCCCTTCTGGCTCGAGCGTAGTGGTTGCACGCTCACCCTCATGTCCGGTGAAGCTGTAAAGGCCCCACGGCCAACAGCGTAGATAACTCTCACACAAATAGTATGATAGCTGGTTTTTTGTACCTATCTCTCTATCTATATCATCACGACGGATCCCTTGCGGGGTGACAGAGAGTACAGAGTTCCAAGAGGTTCTTTCATTACAGACCTCTCTGGCTCCTTCCACTCTCATAGTTTTTATATGTATAATAGATTTTTTATTTATATTTTTTTTAAAACGCATTCGTAACTAGTAATATCTAATAACTGTATTGTATAGAGCTGTTCTTCTGATTGTGTGAAAAAATATACTTCTTGTTTTTTTTTAAGAAAAATATATACATAATACCTATAATATTATTTTATAAAACAATAGACAATAATAGAGTATAAGGGTATATAGATTATGTATTGTACGAATTTTTCCCGCTTTAAATTATTTAATCTAAAAATGTAACGTGTTCATGATAATATTAGACGTAATAATTTAACTCCTCGGTTACATTCGCCCATTTGCGCTGCATTGAGCAGGGAAATGGGCATGCAACTGGGCAGTGCGAGAATGTAAACCGCGGCAGTAAGCAAAAAAAAAAGCATTTAATACTGGCCAGGGCGAGATTGGAAGGTCATAAAATTACAGGCATTTTATGTTGACATAACTAATGGTTTTTTTTTTGGCGGGAAGTCGGAGAGTGATGTTGTCAATTTGTTTTAATTCCCAAAACTTATGTTATTTCGACTAATAATGTGTAATGTTGGTGAAATATTAACCATTGTGTGTTCTTATATGTGCATGAGTGAAGGTTACAAAGTGATAAAACGTGCCTTTTCGACTTCCCTCAAAACGGCCGTAGCAATTGGTATGTAAAGTATCTACCGCTTTACTATCCAGGGTGGGGTACTTCATTAATTTCATTATCATCGTTGTCATCAAATTCATCGGGGAGTCGAATTAATTTAAACAAACACGATTATATATCTCACTGGACACTGGCAAAATACACTTATAATTAGTGTGAAGTCATAACTTGAAGAAGAAGACATAACTAATGATGGCTTGATCTAATGGTAAAATCCTTTAACTAATTAAGAATGATCCATTACAATGGAGTGTGGGGTCGGCCTACGGAGTCGAAGTGCGATCCCCGCACGGGATAAATCTATGTTTCAGTCTGGGTGTTGGTATATATAAGTTTCATATCTGCAAACGGACTCATGATAACCAAGATTGGTTCATATTAAGAAGAAAAACAACTCCGCTAATTTTTTCCACCATTTTAACCACGCCGTAACCACCTACCCAAGTTTAAGAAATAACTGATTTCGATTTTCATCAGTTTTCATATCCTTCCTCTCACTACCGCGGTATATTCTCGTGCTGGCCGGTTTCAAGTCCATTTCTCTGCTCAGTGCCAAGCGATTGGGTTAAATGCAATAAAGAGGTTAATTCCAATTAAGACGAGGAGAGTTTCTCGTCATTAACATTGTATAAACTAGCAGTGAGTTTAGTAAATATAACATTTACAATTAAATCAATAGCCACTATATAATTGTTATAGATTGTTTAATCTACGCAGACGTAGAAGCTTAGACGAATAATTTGTGTAGAGGGCAAAAATGCAACGGATGCCGATGCACGATAAAAACGCCATAAACGGGGTAGTACACAACTACTCCGTCTCTACAAGTCTTGTGTAACATACTGAGTTCTTAGATTTACGCGAATGATGAATGATGAAACAAAACTATTTTTCGGATTTTATCGCGGTTCATTTTTGATCTACAAGATGCAGGAGTATACAAACTTGATTGTGAATGTGGTCTCTCTTATATAGGACAAACAAAAAGACCGGTAAAAACTCGGGTTAAAGAACACATAGCTGACCTAAAACATCGTCGCTCAAAGAAGTCTGCAGTCTGTGAACATGTCCTTGACCGCACCCGCCATAACATCAGATTTAATAGACCACAAATCCTCGTGAAAGGACACCGATTCCTACCATGGATGGTTCGCGAAGCTATTGAAATTAAAAACATCCTAATTTCAATATAGAAGATAGCTGGGTGCTTCCATCGACTTGGGATCCGGTAATTAATATAATCAAATCCAAAACCAAGCATAACACTGCAAGGCCTCAAGAGACCGTGAGCTCATTCTGCGTAGATCGGACCAACAAAAATAATAAAGAAGTTTGAGGGTACCCCGGAACAACTAGGCCTTTTGAACGTCTATCACCTCAGTCCTTCCCGTGACCATGGGTGCTGCAAAACACTCGAAACGTCGGGAACTTAAAAATCAAAAATAAACCGCGATAAAATCCGAAAAATAATTTTATTTCAAGTCTTGTTTCAGCCAAGTAATTCCCATTAAATTAATAAGAAAAACTCTCCTGTTCTTAGTCGGTTCTTAAATAGAATTAAGACACTTATGCCCACTTGCAGGAACCAGGGCGAGCATTACCTCTTCACTAACACGTGTTGTAACGTTATGTTGAAGGTTGACTTTCAATTTAACGTTATACCTTAGTCAATAGGTAACGCTCACCCTAGTTCCTGCAAGTGGGCCATAAAACGTTTTGATGGAGATGATCTCAATATAAGAAAACAACCGACGTAGGTACTTAGAGTTAAAACCTTGGATGTGCGAAATAGTTAACTCTACAAGAGGAACATTTTGTTTATTGCGCCTTCTTAGGCATTCTGCTTTTTAGGCAACTCGCTCATAACTTAAAAATCTGCTTCCTGCCACATAGGTACTTAAAGCATACAGGAGCGTTAAAAATATAATTGCACTGCTTACACTTATGTTATGTCAATGAGAAGAAAAGGGATAAATCTATCGTGATCAGTCACACTTTTCTACACTTTATTTTGACATAAATTAATAATTGAAAACAAATAAAACGTCACCGAGACACGCCATCATTTTTGAATAAAAAGGAAGCACGAACTATATAGGAACAAAGATTTTTAAATTGCTTACCTAAATGGTACCAAGTGTCCACAAAAAGTGTACAGCTGAATTGGATTTATAATCCCTCTATGCTTTTGAGTCTCTATGCTTCCTGCATCCATTAAAATGTTGATTACTACAGTTAATACAATTATTTGTCTTTTAGTGTACAATTAATATACAATTTTAAATGCACCAGACTTTCATTAATGGTGCAAAGTTACTTACTCCGTTGACTCAGCGACCCAAAGTGAGTCTTGGCCTCCAAAACGAGATTTCGCCATTTCTCACGGTTCTGCACGATTTCCTGCCAGTCTTCAGCTTGGACCTTACGCAGATCCGCCTCAATCATGTCCTTCCAGACCAGAAAAGGCCTTCTTAACATTACGGTCTTCTCCTATTCCTCGATTTCGGTGTTATTGCGGACTCTCCAACTTCCATGAGATGAGAATTTACGAAATTATATTTTTCAAGGTTATCACTCTAAGGCCGCGTTATACCTTTTTAATTTGGAATTGTTCCGAGTTTTCTAGAGGCTTCTTAAATACTTAAGTAGATATTTTTAAGTTAGTACAGGCTGCGAAGAGACAGGTACGTAAAACTTTAAAATATATGATGGTACAGTAGCAATCTTATTTATGTTGATCTGAATATACACAATATGACGATCACAATGTTCACCAACATTTGTAAAAGAAAGAGTTATTAAAAAAAACTAATTATGATAATGAAATTATGTAAACCTGTTTAGGGTTTTACGCATCCCTTCCTTCCACATTGTATAATTATATTGTAATAAAAGACTTTGTGAATGAAGTGCCATTGTATTAAAGTCTACTAGTCTTAAATGTAAATAAATATATAGTACTTTACTGATACTTATAATATATTACTGATCAGTTTTTCATATCTTTAAATAATCAATATTAAATTAAAGCGAGAAAGTTATTAACGTAAGAACGGTCGCCGTCTCATTGATTTTGGTCTATAAGTCCTAATTTATTTTAATGACATTTTAATAGCATCTTCTGTCAAAACTACCGATTTATGATATCGGCAAAAAATTGACAAAAATCGGTAGCTTTTGACAGTATCCCCTTGATCGCTAGGGCGCTTTTTCCATAGAGGTACAAACGCATAGAAGGAGCATTTACAAGATTATATATTTGCACTGCTTACACTGCACATGTCACATCAGTGATAAGAAATGGGACAAATCTATCGTAATCAGTAAGAATCTTAAACACTTTATTTTGACATAATTATAACTTTAAAAACAACATCGAGAACACTGTCACTAGACAAACAAATATTAACCCATAGATTTTCATGAAGCCTACGTCAAAATGACAAACCATAACATTTTGAATAAAAAGGAAGTTCGAACCATGTAGAAAGAAAGATCTTTAAATTGGTTACCTAAATGGTACCAAGTGTCCAGAGAAAGTGTAAACTAAACTGGGTTTATAATCCCTCTATGCTTTTAAGTCTTACCTCTATGGCTTTTTCAACGCGTTAAGCTTAAACTCTTTTCAAAAATGTACTGTAAGTCGTTTGTTTCATTACAGCGCTTTATTAACGCGCGTTAAAAAAGCGCTCGTGCGAACGTGAAGACTACCAGGTTTCAATAAATGAATTCCTTAGTAGTTATTCATACAAATCGGTAAGATACCAATCTACGATGAATCTGCAGCCTCGATTTGGTTCGAAAAATGACAAACATCTCATTGTAAAAGTCAGCACAGTTTAGCGTATTATTCCACTGATAATTAAATATCACTATTATCCGATTCAAAAAGAGTTGTAATTTATTTGTAAATAGTCACTCGTCATTTGAGCTTATATGTTCTATCTCTATTTAAAACTCTATTTGAATTGGATAAGGATGATATTTAATTTTCACGGATAACTGCATTTTAGAATCCGCGCAATTGGGCCACCGATTACAGCCACCGGTGGCTGTCGCGCGCCGCCTTATTTAGTACCGCGCAAACGAAGCTGGTCGGTGGCCACCATAATTTGTAACACTCTTCTACTGTACACGTTTTGTGTAGCGAGTGACCGCCACCGGTGGCGTGTCGCAGACACCTAGTCGCGAGTAGCCGTCACTTGCTACACGTGTGCGGTAAGTCCATACAGAACGAATGAAAAATTATGTAAAGTGCTGGTCGCTAGCCACCGGTGGCTGTGGTTGGTGGCTCATTTGCGCAGAGCATTAAGCGTTTTTTCGTCTAATCTGCGTTGACCCATAAATTATATAGTTATTTTTTTTATAAAATTGTTTGAAATGTATGTAAGTATTGCTAGCGTTTAGATAGTAATTTTGGCGAATAATGAACAAACAAATTGTGATATCCCAAACATATTAAACTATTTATGATAATAAAAATAAATTGCATTGATTATTCATAAAAATGTATGATTTGTTTTATTTTATTACTAACAAAACAGAGATTATTGACGATGGCTTGATCGAGTAGTTCAAAGCGTAGGACGCTTCGCTCACTAGATCGAACAGATAGTTCGATCCCGCACCAAACAAATCGGTGTGTGATTTACAAAACGTTTGATTCGGTCTGGGTGTTTGTGTATGTGAATTTCATGTCTGTATCTGCACCCACGACACGGAATAAAGTCTATTGTAGGGCTACGTCCGAAATAAGAAGATAAGTCTAGACGACTGCTGAGAGTACACTGGGCTACAGAGATTGTTCAATAAGTACTTTGATATTTGAATGAAAATGCCTAGCGCTGCTGGCCTGGGTTTAAAAGAACGGGCTGTCCCCAAGGATCTCATACGTCGAGGATAAGGGCTCTCGCTTCCGGTTAACGGAGCGATTTCTGTTGGGAAGGTTGTGTGGCCCCACGGGATAAGCGTCTTGACTCAAGACTTGAGGCTTTGACGATTTCTTTGCTATGTTAGTGCTGCCATCTGTTGTTGAGTAGAACCTTCACATAACTAGGTTTCTCTACTTAACAATAGATGGCACAATTTGCTGTTATAATGTACCTAGTGTATAAGCTTATGAGCGCCATCTATCGAAACGTATTGTTCAGCCCTACTACACTGGATCACACGTGTCCTTAATTTGCACATTTGTTTAATCCACACAAACTCACCTACTTTTTTCCTAATAGCTTATATTGCAAGTATTATATGTTCTGTTAGACAGTGTTGGGCACTAATTGTTTAATTGTTCAATTGTAGGACCAAACAATTGAAATTTCAATCGCAGAAAAAATCAATTGCAATTGACGATTGAAAAATTAATTGTTAATTGTAGGGTTCACAATTAACAACTGATCAATGGTAATTGTAAAACGTTGCAATTACAATTGATCAATTGTTAATCGTTTTTTGCATGTTTACGATTAAACAATTAACAATTAAACACAGGACAATATATTTTTAACACATCCAAGATGGCGGACGTGACCTTTGAAGTAAAATGGGTGTCATTTTTGGGGTTTCAGGGAATACTGATTGCAAATATGGCGTGAATTTTTGGATCTAAGTAAAATACGACGATAAGACTTTTGAAGTAAAATATGGGAGTCACATTTTTGATATTAGGGAATGCTGATTACGAATATGACGTTAATTTCTGGATCTAAGATGGTGGATGTGACTTTTGTAACAAAATCAATATGCATGTCACTTTTATGGTTTTGAAAGAAGTTGATAACGAATATAATGTTAATTTTAAAATCCAAGATGGCAGACGCGACTTTTTATGAAAATCGAGATGGGTATTGATTTCGGGGTTTTATGAGATGCTGATTACGAATATGACGTTAGTTTCTGGATCCAAGATGGCGGACGCGACTTTTTATGAAAATCGATATGGGTAACGATTTCAGGGTATTAGGGGATGCTGATTACGAATACGGCGTTAGTTTCTGGATCCAAGATGGCGGACATGACTTTTGAAGTAAACTCAATATAGGTGTCACTTTTAGGGTTTGAGGGATGCTGAGTAAAAATATAACGTTAATTTAAAGATCTAAGATGGCGGACGCGACTTTTGAAGTAAAATCGATATGGGTTTTATTTTTGGGGTTTTAGGGGATGCTGATAACAAATACAACGTTATGAGATGCTGATTACGAATATGGCGTTAGTTTCTGGATCCAAGATGGCGGAAGCGACTTTTGATGAAAATCGATATGGGTATCGATTTCAAGGTTTAGGGAATGTTGATAACAAATATAACGTTAATTTTAAAATCCAGCATGGCGGACGCGACTTTTTATGAAAATCGATATGGGTAACGATTTCAGGGTATTAGCGGATGCTGATTACGAATATGGCGTTAGTTTCTGGATCCAAGATGGAGGACATGACTTTTGAAGTAAAATCAATATAGGTGTCACTTTTAGGGTTTTAAGGGATGCAGAGTAAAAATATAACGTTAATTTAAAGATCCAAGATGGTGGACGCGACTTTTGAAGTAAAATCGATATGGGTTTTATTTTTGGGGTTTTAGGGGATGCTGATAACAAATATAACGTTAATTTTGAAATCAAGATGGTAGGCGCAAATTTTTATTAAAATCAATATGGGTATAGATTTCGGGATTTCAGGCGATGCTGATTACGAATATGGCGTTAGTTTCTGGAAACAAGATAGCGGACGCGACATTTGATGTAAAATCAATATGGGTGTCACTTTCTGGGTTTTAGGGGATGCTGATAACGAATATGGCGTTAACTTTTGGAACCAAGATGGCGGACGAGACTTTTGGAGTTAAATCGATATGGGTTTCATTTTTGGGGTTTTAGGGGATGCTGATAACAAATATAACGTTAATTTTGAAATCCAAGATGGCGGGCGCGACTTTTTATGAAAATCGATATGGGTATCGATTTCGGGGTTCTAGGGGATGCTGATTACGAATATGGCGTTAGTTTCTGGATCCACATGGCGGACAGGACTTTTGAAGTAAACTCAATATAGGTGTCACTTTTAGGGTTTTAAGGGATGTTGAATACAAATATAACGTTAATTTAAAGATCCAAGATGACGGACGCGACTATTGAAGTAAAATCGATATGGGTTTTATTTTTGGGGTTTTAGGGGATGCTGATAACAAATATAACGTTAATTTTGAAATCCAAGATGGCGGGCGCGACTTTTTATGAAAATCGATATGGGTATCGATATCGGGGGTTTAGGGCATGCTGATTACGAATATGGCGTTAGTTTCTGGATCCAAGATGGCGGTTGTGACCTTTTTTGTAAAATTCGATATGAGTTTCATTTTTGGGGTTTTAGAAGATTCTGATAACGAATATAACGTTCATATTGGAATCCAAGATGGCGAACGCGACTTTTGAAGTAAAATCAGTATGGGTGTCATTTTTGGGGTTTGGGGGAAGCTGATAAAGAATATAGCGTTAATTTTGAAATCCAAGATGGCGGATGCGACTTTCGAAGTAACATCAATGTGGGTATGTCATTTCGGGGGTTATGTCCAAGAGCGTGCTCGTTGCGACCCCTGCCAGCCATCTAGGCTGGGTCGTCTCCCCGAGGCGACGCGTGTAGTCTAGGGTACCACTGAGTGGTCGTGCCAGCAAGGGGGTGGGTATCTTGCTGTCCCATCGCCTGGCTTCTGGAGTGAGAGACTATGGCCTGTACTATGCAAGATTCTCTGAGTCCGTTTAAATCCTAAGTCTCACTAGGGTATTTTTGGATGCAGCATACGCTTCCGTAAGCTTGTCGACACACCAGGAGCTTGAGAGTTTTGGGATAATGTCAGGGAACTTTTGAATCTGACTGATGTGCAAATGAAAAGGTGATTTTGTGCGACGACCTGAATAAATGGGTGGGAACCAGGTGGCAATCTTACGACGTTGCTCTAGGTCCTTATGGTGATAAGAGAGTAAATGATGCGGGTAAGCTCATTGTAGATGCATGTTTGGAAAGAGGCCTTCTTGTGTCAAATACGATATTCCAACATAAAGCGATTTATATTACGTGGAGAAGAAATGAACAGAAAAGCATGATAGATTTGATCCTAGTAGATAACCGTCTCCAGAGCAAACTTTAAGATATCCGTGCATATAGAGGTCCCACTCTTGAATCGGAATACTATCTCATAGTTACGTGGTTTAGTGGTTTGTTTAGAAGAAGAGGTAATGGCGAGAGCATATACCCTTTCGAGGCCATAAAAGAATTATAATTGAAAAGTTGCAAGAGTGAGAAGAATGTATAAAGATCTGTTCATACAGACTCTGGTTCGGGAGAAGCTTTTGACAGCAGGTACTTCGGACTCGAATATAAATGAATGCTGAAATAGCCTAAAAGAGAGTTTGTTAGAATCCGCGAAAGAAGTATGTGGTTGCTCAAAAAAGCAAAGCACAGCGGAAGTTGGGACGGAGAGTTACAAAGCTTCGTACAAAGTAAGAAGAAAACGTGACAGGACTGTGTTTCTTCTTTGAATGTAAATGACAGTATGACAGAGCTGAAGAAATAAATATACGGCAATGCAAGAGTGCCACCAAAACTTTAGTGAAAGAAATGTTTGAAAGAGAAGAAAGGCGATTGGAGAAGAAAGGCTCGAGGTGATTCGTCAGGCTTAAGCCAAAAGGCTTAGAAAGCCATGCATTAAGGAGAGCTTGTCCTAACGCTGTTATATGGCAGTGACGGTTGGGTATATAAGAAGAAGAATGAAAGTAGGATAAATGCGGTCGAAATTCGAGCACTGCGGAAGATGTGCCGTGATTGACCGTATTCGCAATAGCATAGTAAGAAAGCTTGTAGGTATGAATGATAATATTAGTGTAAAGATGCAAAAGGGTATGCTCCGTTGGTTCGGGCATAAAGAAATTCGGAAGAAAGAATGACAAAACAGATATCAAATGCGAAAATGGAAGGATGTAGGTACCGGGAAATATCTAGACCATCTTACCCCGTTTGATTGGTTATGACGAGTACTATAGACCCTAGGAGTTCCGTTGGCCACCTTCCGGATCCATCATCAGGACGTGGCCGCCATCTGAGTTTAAAGTACTGGTCAAGACAAATCTAACGATCTAAAACACGACGGAGTTTCTAAATCTCGAACCAACCGAGACATGTTGGTCTAGTTTTTTCGACCCGCAAAGTCAATTTGTCTTCTTATGACAAATTGAATTTGTCATAAGAATTCAAGATAAACAATAGCAAACAAGGAGCAACAATAGTGTTAAATAAATATACAACGAAAAATATTAAAAATCAATTTTTATTTAAATTAATGTTCCGATTTAATGACACATAATTAAAATGTTTTCTGTATATTCTTTGAATAGGTTAAGTTGCACTTCAACACGACTCTCTTTTCAAACATTTGATCTGATAATCTATGACTGTTTGGTGAATTGGTCATAGTAGCAAAAGAAAACAATCTTTCAACTGCTGCGGAAGCTGGTAATGGCGTATTAAATTTTATAAAGACTCTTTTTATTTCTGGGTATTTGTTCAGCAGACTTAGTTCTTCACTTTCTTCAGCAAAAAAGTGTAGCATTAATAGCTCAGCCATTGTTATAGGCATGTTAGTACTGGCAGCCGCTGTAGGTGACACATTAATATTACTATCTGAGTCAGCATCAGATTCAAAAAAATTTTCATTACGACTTTTAGTTGCTATAATTTGTTGAGGCTCTTCATTGAGTTCTTTTGAACTAAGGGTTTTAAAAAGATTCTGTACCCTAGTTTGGTCTTGATTATCTAAGCGAGAAAACCACTTATTTTTAAAACAGGGATACGATACAGCAGCTATTGCTGCATGTTCTGCCTCAGCAGTGTTAAGGTTAAAAAACTGTTTAAATCTCGTTTCAACGTTTATTCTATACGCCTCGATTAAAGGTGCACAGTACATCAAATTGCCTCTCCTTTCAATTTTTTGTATTTTTCTTATCAATGCAAACAGACATGGCAATAAAATGCCATAATAGGCATTGGTTTTACTTTGCATAATATCTAGTGCTTCTGCTTCTGGTGCAGCACATGTCAAATATTCTTTCAAGTAATCAAATTCAACATCTTTTATGGGATTACTAATATTTAAAGCTCTATGAAGCTGAAATTTTTTTTTTTGATTTGATAAAATTTGTTGAAGTGAATCATATAGGCTATTCCATCTGGTTTCACCCGGTCGACTTAATGTGTGTTGTAATAAATCTTGTATAATTTCAGCTGTTTTTGGACGACCAGCTGCATTCCATAAAGAGTTGCATTTTTTTAATGCGGTGGTATGTATATGAGATAATGGAGTACCTTTGTCATTTAAAACTTTATTGGCATCAACGGTAGCACATAAGCTTAATGTATGCGCACAGCATCTTATATGGGCACGCAAATAAAATCTTCGGATTCTTCTTCGTCCAGACTTGAGTCAGATTCCACATCTATTTCTTCAAACAAAGAATCTTCTGGCTGACTGGTTTTGTCACAACTGATGTTTGTAAGTTCCACGCCAAAAGCGCGAAATGCTTTTAAATAATTACTGCCGTTGTCAGTAATGGTTGCGACTACCTTATTACTGTTTAAGCCAAATTCTGTATAAATTTGTTTAATTAAATTAGTAATACGATCGTAACTATGAATGCCTTTGAACCGCTGACATGCTAATGCTACTGAAACACGTTTCAAATCTTTTGTGATCCAATGTGCAGTCATACCTAAGAAGCTTCTCTTCTTTCCCGACCAGATATCAGTTGTAGTGCACACGAAATCAACAGCCTTTAGTTCAGATTTTATGGCAGACATTTTTCTTCATAATATATATTTATACGGCGACTCAAACTTCGACGGTTACAACTTTCAAATTCTTATCGGGTATCTTCAAGTTGCTAAACATCTCTAATAAATATAGGTTTTCTATAGCCCCCAATGGGATCATAGAATCAATCAAGAAGTTTATCATATTTTGTGCAAATTTTTCTGGTGTATATGGCTGGACCTCTTCAACTTTTCTTAAGCCCCTAGTCGGTATTTTTTTTTAAATGTATGCACCTTTTTTAATATTTTTCTTTGTTTTTATGTATCTTTTATATTCATTTACATAATCTTGTCCATGTTTCCGTTTGAGGTGACTCAGAAAATTGGATGAACAGTTGTCGAATCCTCTGATTTTAGTAGTGACGGGCGAGCATTTAGTACACAGAGCTGTGATTATATGTGCTGTTGATTCTTCTGGTAAATATTTGTAAAATGTACCGTCAAGTAGTGCAAGACGCGGGGGTGAAGATATCGACGTGATTGAGCTCGGCCCTGAAGACTGCCCATCTCGATCTAACTGTTCATTGATGTCCGTGTCCAACGTGTTAACTGACATATAACTATATTCCTCTTTATCCATAATGACTATAATGTCCAAAAAGTGTGGAATTATTCGTTGAAATATGCGAATATACTTAATAGAAATGAATTTAAGCTCCTACAATATTCCTGTGTGCGCACGATTCACACTCACTTTCTCTATGTTTGTGGAAATTAGTTTAGTTTAAACAACTGCTACTAAAAGTACACACACAAAAGTACTCTGAAGTGAGATCGTGTCGAAATATACGCGATACTTTGCGCTCCGCAAAAAAGTTATGACAATATTTTCGTCCTAAATCCTCAGGCCGAATGAACAGAGAAACGCGGGATCTCAGTGCTCGGGGTATGTGGTGTGCCCTACCACAGTGTAATATAATACAGTAAAACATCTTAGTACTTATGGTCCGAATTAAACTCACGCACACAGACGCGTGCTCTACACGTCGATAGTTCTATTGATATTTAGTAAGTCATGTGGTTTTTAACAAATATACTTATATACAATTTCCGAGTAATCCATCATAAACACTCTCAATAACTATGAGATTCGAGAATACTTATATATAATGAGAATACTTATACGTAAAATGAGAAAACAGGTTTCTTGAAACAATTTTTGAAAGACGAACGATTTAGCGCAGTGGTTAAGAGCTTAAGCCGCTCCGCCCACTGTGTCTAATAGTTGCGGGTTCGATTCTCGCACGGGACAAATCTTTGTGTGATCCACAATTATTTGTTCCGGTCTGGGTATTTGTGTGTGTGAATATTCATGTTTGTAAACGCACCCACGACACAGGAATAAATCCTAGTGTGGGGATACGTTTAAAAAAAAAAACGAAAAAATTGCAATAAAGGTAAATAATATTTAAGCCTAAACATTAAAATTATAAACGTTTTCATTATGCTGTTTTTACACAGTCCCTGTGGTTAATTGTATTATGCTGGACTTATACGAAAAAATACAGGCTTATAACCACTGCAGTAAATAAGTTTTAATAAATGAAAAAAAAAGGTGCTAACAACGTTCTGACGGGGAGTGTTGGTAATTATACCACTAAAACGACTTTGATAAGTTACTGGATAGATAGATACTGTGGCATTACCGACCGACTCTAGTTACCTACGCACGTGCCCTTTGTCGGCTCGTGCCGGTGCCGAAAGGCGACGAGTAACTAGGGTTGCTACCCGTAGTTTATTATAAAGTACGTATCGTGCGTTATTTAGGGTAAGTATATCTTGTACATTATGAGAACTGTAAAGTACTTTTAAGATTCATTATACACAAAGTAGATGAAGTCTGGTGTTAAAATCCGAATCTATGGTACTAGATTTAAGAAAAAAACATTATTACATCTAACTTAAAGAAAATAGTAAAAACTATAAGCACTTCTTAATTCTTACTAATCTATTCAAGTTATTATTGACTGTCAACATGCTGTGAAGGTGTTTAGCAATGATAACAATGACTGAAAAGTTCTAAAAGTAATAATAAATATGTTTTTAAACAAAATAATAAAGTGAAATAAATAATACTTTATTTTGATACAATGTACTTTTTTGCCTACCTTTAAAAACCAATGTACTTAATTTGCTCAAATAAAAGGTGGCAACCCTACTAGTGACGCGCGCGCACTTGTCGGCTCGTGACACTGCCGAAAGGCGAAGTGCGCGCGCGCTTCTTTAAAGTTTAGGTACCTTTTTATAAACAAACATTTGGTTACCACGGGGGGTTGGCAGAGGGGTGCAGTGTATTGGCCGAATTTTGAATGCTTTATGGAACGGGAACTTATAAAATATTCCATTTTTATATGGACAAAATAGAATACTTATTTTTTACAAGCTTTTATTTGCTCCCTGCCTTACTACTGCTTTCTACCTCGTTGGTCTGGTGGCAAAGCGCATCGCTTTGTGATCACGAGGTCCTGGGTTCAAATCGTAGGTCAGACAAATGTAGTTTTTCTAACGAAAAATTCCCAGTAGCAGTCCGGAGTCTGGAATTGTGCCCGGTATATGGCAATAGGCTCGCCCCCTATTACATGGGACCTAACATCGTCGGCGAAACGTGAGTGTACTCAGTACACCTCTGCCAATCCCTCTGGGGAATATAGGCGTGACGGTGTTACTTTTATTTAACTTGCACTGTTCATATGTCTGTCTGTCTTTCCGGTTCAACTCTTCTGATCCTTTTCTCAAGCACTTACGGTATCCGATTCAGCTGAAATTGGCATACGTATGTAAGTTTGGTGACAATACAATAATATGGTACCATGGGGATGGTCTGATGATGAAGTTGGAAGTTGGCCATAGAAACATGTGAACTGGACAACATAATCCCCTCGTGTTTAGGTTGGTTAGTTTGATATTCACAAGTACAAGTAGATTGATATTGGTGTTAAATTAATATGGATATCATTTTTGGGGTTTTTGCGAATGCCGATAAAGAACATAGCGTTTAATTTGCGCGATATTCGTAATCAGCGTACCCTTAAAACCCAAAAACGATGCCCATATTGATTATTCATAAGAAGTCGCGACGCCATCTTTGATCCAAAAATAAACGCCATTTCAGTTATCAGCATCTCCTAAAATCTCATAGATGATTATGTCTTCTTTTGTCTTAAGTCTTTTTAGAAGGCAAGCATTCACTCAAGCTTCGTACTCCCGATTCAAGCCTTACAACACCAGACAGAAGTGTACATTGTATACTCCCACATTGCGCATACGTTAGGTGTGCTTTTTTTTGATGATTAATTGTTAATTGTTTAATCGTAAATGTGCATAAAACGATTAACAATTGATCAATTGTAATTGCGTTGTTTTGCAATTACAATTGATCAATTATTAATTGCAAAACATTGCAATTACAATTGATCAATTGTTAATTGCATAACACTGCAATTACAGTTAATCAATTGTTAATTGTCAATTGTTTAATCAATTGATTTTTGCCCAACACTGCTGTTAGAGCGTTCTATTCATTGAGTAGTTCTATCATAGACAAATGTATAACCTCTGGTTCTGCCTTAAATTATAATCACAGAGCATATAAATATCATCATGTATTGTCTTTACGATCACCAGTAAGAGGGGTCAGGCCAGCGATGGGTGACTGCTTGTTTTATACCGCTTGTCTTTTTTTTGTGTGTGAATCATGTGTGAATGATCTACGCTGCCCTATTCGCGGATGATACCGCTCTCTACGTCTCGCATAGGAATAAGGGTTTCATTACCAGACACCTTCAGGCATCCGCCAATTCCCTAGGGAATTGGTTCAGAAAGTGGCGTATTGAGGTGAACCCGGACAAGAGCGCTGCGGTGTTCTTTTCCAGAGGTGCCACCCCGCGCCACTCCCTGCGCCGCCCTAGAAGTAATCTCGGCCAAGTGACCATGTTCGACCGACCCATTCCCTGGGTCAAAGAGGTCAAATATCTAGGGGTCACCCTAAACAGTACCATGTCCTTCGGCCCGCACATCAAGCGGGTCCGTCACCGAGCATCATTTGTGCTCGGTCGTCTCCATTCGTTAATCTGCAAGCGGAGTAAAATGTCCCTTAGAAATAAGGTGACACTTTACAAAACTTGCGTTCGACCCATCATGACTTATGCGTGTGTTGTGTTCGGGCATTCGGCCCCCTCTCACATCGATAAACTCCAAGTGGTTCAAAACCGCTTCCTCCGTAAAGCCGTAGGAGCCCCCTGGTTCGTACGGAACGTCGACCTCCACTCCGATCTAGGTCTCGAACCAATTCGCGCCTTTATTAAAAAGGCGTCAACACGTCACTTCGCCAACGCGTCTACCCATGCGAATCCGTTAATCGTAGCCACCGCCGACTACGATCTCCCTCCCGACCCCTGCCGCCACCGCCGGCCGCGACATGTTCTCACCGACCCCCCCGATGCCTTGTCATCCCTTCTTTCCGCTCAGAATACGGGCGACGACGACGTAGACGTAGTAGTCCCCTCCCATAGCCGGCGGTTGACCGGTGCGCTTAGTAGTGCACCCGTCCCCCTACAGCGACTGTCCCAACCGAGGGCGCCTCTTCAAGGCGCTCTCGAGTATGTCGCCTCTTGCCCTTCTGGCTGGCTGGAGCGTAGTGATTGCACGCTCGCCGTTAAAATCCGGTGAAGCTGTAGAGGCCTCGAGGCCAACAGCGTAGATCATTCATACACACACACACATGATCTACGCTGTTAGCCGCGAGGCCTTTACAGCTTCACCGGACAAGATGCTCAGTCATTGTCGTCGTTTTCTAGTTTATCACTAGACTGCAGTCCATATGCCGAGGCAGGTGATATACCAAGAAGTTTAGAAAACAATCTTGTTCCAACTAATGTTATAATAATAGAAAAAAATTAACACTACAACTCAATCTGGGTGGGAATTTTGTTTGTTGTTTTTTGGGTGGGAATATAAAGACACGAACTCAAATATAAAAAAAATAAAAAGGGCAAGTCAAGAGTCTGTAACCGGCAAGCGTGTATGAGACGAACTATGAGAATGAAAGAAGCGAGAGAGGTATGTAAGGAAACTGTTAGAACTTTGTACCTCTGGCTACCCCGTAACGGATGTTGTAGATAGATGGAAAACATTATAAAAAGAAAGGCCAGTCGAACAAAACATAATTCATAATACTAGGTGACTGGGTTTATCGCGGGCGTTCCGCTGGGGTAGTAATAAGAAGTTATCTCTTCAATAATAACAAATAAAAGGCATCGCAACTGTTCAACACGTTTATTGTACACTACTCAAGCTCGAACTCGATGAGGTCGCCGATGTCCAGGTCGCCGTCGCCGTCGCTGTCGCTGCTTTGGTTCTCCGCGGCCTGCCACACAATAGAGCAGTCCTTAACATTTTTAATTTTTCAAATTATTGCTACACTTAATTTTTGCATCAAATCCATTTTTTTCTAATCGGGGTGTCTGAGGTCAAGACAGATAATTGCTTCGCAAATTCAATACGAAAACCAGATTTCCAAATTTAAAGTTTTTACCCCCTTTTTAAGCACTTTTATACCCCAATTGACATTGAAACATGTACTTGTATGTGTGCATATTGAGAACGTGTAACGTATTCGTTTTTGAAATACATTTGAAATCTCCATATTGCTTTGAATCACTAATAAATTTTGTTTGTTATAGCGCACTGAATGAGTAACAGCAAATTTTGCAAATTTTGAAAAGATATATTATACATTTAATATAGTTGGAATGAACCGATTTAGAACGAACTACTTTCAGGTCTTGCGTTTACTATGTTACATCTTATATATTTGAATACGTTTTTGACAATGTTGACCGTTTGTGAAATTAACATTATAACTGATTTGAAAAACTGAGAATGTTAAGCGACTTAAGGGACAGGAATGTCATTCCGAAGTGGTGATAGAGTCTTTGTTACTTTTCTATCGATTCATAAATACTGTAATGGTTTACATGAATAAAAATTATCTGATTCTACGTTGCCGACTGTATTGCGAGCTACGAAAGTACCTCAACATTCCCAATGTTTACAAATTTTTTACAAAAGTCTATGAACACTATAACAACCAAATGAAAGGGTGGCGAAGCAAGACTTGGCACGAGTCAATTTAAGATAAGCCCGATAAGTTTCTCACCTACTGAATGGACGCCGCTGTTTCGGGAGAAATAGGTATAGTAGTTTTAAAAAAGTAAACTTGACAATTTGAAAGAGAGATAGAGATTGTACAGCATAAATGATTTGCCGGGAATCTTCCCGGGCATCTGCTAAGGACCCTATTTAGCGGCCTCAGGTGCGGAATCGGCGGAGATTATAAAAGACTCTGATAGTATTGATTTTCTTATATTTTTGCCTCATATATTTTCTCAGCTACCAACCAGTTGTTTCTACACCACTGTATCCTTACAGAGGCATTTTCTGCCATTCTTCCTAGAATGACAGAAAATGCTTCAGGAATTAAGACCGTCTATGTACATAAGGCGCTCGTAGCGCTTTACGACCGCGGTGTTCTTACCGATCACTAAGGTTAAGCAGCGTTCGACTTGGTCGGCTTGAGATGGGTGACGTTGGTCCCGGCTACCACTTAATGTGGTAGTCGTTAAGCCAAGTTGGAAACCTTATAGGCGGCTTGATAAGTTCCAACAGTAGGTGACCACAAACCTGCCTCCACCGCACCGCACTGGGTCCGCGTGGTGGAGTATGACCTAATCTCTCTCACCTCGATTTGTGAGAAGGCCTTTGCCCAGTAGTGGGCAGTATAGGCTGATAGTGTGTGTGTGTATTTACATAAGTGCATGAAGAATAAATAAATAGTTACCCTGCATCTAGTTCTTCTGCAACGCCTCGGCCGGGGATCCTTTTTAGCAGTGTCGGGGGAGGTTTTTATATTTACCCGGCATCGAGTTCATCGCCGCCGTCTTTTTTTATTATAGTCGCCGGGGGTCTACCTCAGCAGGGTTTTATAAGATTGCGATATAGTTGCGATGCGTGTTATAGAGTGATATACTATATAGATATGCAAGGTGTATCAGAAATAAAGCAAGACCTCAGACAACCCGATTAGATAATTGCTTCACAAATTCCATACGAAAACCAATTTTCCAAATTTAAAATGTTTAACCCCTTTTTTACACACTTTTATACCTCAATTAACAATGAAACTTGTATGTGTACGAAACGAGAAATACTTTTTAGAAATGCATTCGAAACCTCTGTATTGCTTTGAATCATGAATAAATTTAGTTTAAGGAGTGTGTTTTAGCACTAAGGGAGTAATAGCATTTTTTGCAAATTTATAATAAATGTAATATACTATTAGATGTACCCCTACCCTCTCAAAGCACTATGCCGAGTGAATCTATAAAGGTGCGGTACTCGGCGATGCACGGACACTTTTTACCCGGCAGCGCTCGGAACGGACGCATTTGGATTACTCGGTATACGTGAGCCATTGTGTGATATTGTTTTCTTGTTAGTCTATTTCTTTGTTAAATTGTGAATTACTTGCTGTTATCCATTGTTTATACTTGTTGTAAATTAATTTGTGATTTAAATGTAAGAATAAAAGTTGATTGAAAGAAGGTTAGGTTATTGCATTTTTTTATTTTATTTTATTACTACTCCTGAAGCTAAAAATACATTATAAATAGTTGGAATCAATTCAGTTATCGATTTAGAACCAACTACTTTCCTACTACCTTGTATATACCCGGCGCCTAGTGTTACAGAACGTGTTCTATAGTGTGTTATAGAGTGTTTTATAGAGTGTTACAGAGCGTGTTTTATAGTGTGTTATAGAGTGTTTTATAGTGTGTTACAGAACGTGTTCTATAGTGTGTTATAGAGTGTTTTATATTGTGTTACAGAGCGTGTTTTATAGTGTGTTATAGAGTGTTTTATAGTGTGTTACAGAACGTGTTCTATAGTGTGTTATAGAGTGTTTTATATTGTGTTACAGAGCGTGTTTTATAGTGTGTTATAGAGTGTTTTATAGTCTGTTACAGAACGTGTTCTATAGTGTGTTATAGAGTGTTTTATATTGTGTTACAGAGCGTGTTTTATAGTGTGTTATAGAGTGTTTTATAGTGTGTTACAGAACGTGTTCTATTGTGTGTTATAGAGTGTTTTATAATGTGTTACAGAGCGTGTTTTATAGTGTGTTACAGAGCGTGTTTTATAGTGTGTTACAAAACGTGTTCTATAGTGTGTTATAGTGTTTTATAGTGTGTTACAGAGCGTGTTTTATAGCGTGTTATAGAGTGTTTAATAGTGTGTTACAGAACGTGTTCTATAGTGTGTTATAGTGTCTCATAGTGTGTTACAGAGCGCGTTATAGTGTTTTATAGTGTGTTACAGATTATGTTATAGTGTGTTATAGTTACCCGGCGCCTTGTTCTCCTGCGTCGCCTCCTCGGGCGGACGTCCTCCTCAGCAGTGTCGGGGGAGGAATCCGCGGAGCTGTTCGCGTCGGCGAGCCCCATCACTGCGTTACGCAACAACGACGTCGCCACTGCGGGCGTGCGCCACGCTCACTGCGGCGCAACGCCACCCGCCACAACGCAACGTGTCCCACGCCAAACCCATTTATTCACTAGTTGTTTCTTGGTATCCTTGTTACTGTTCGACTTTGGATTTCTTTCTCACATTTCTAGTTGTCGTTCTTAGGTAATTTCTAAGTGGGGTTGTTAATTTTTTTTCGGCGTTTTTAAGTTGCGTTGTCGCTTTTAGTGAAGTGGCGTAGCGCCGCAGTGTGCGACGACTCAAAATGTTGTACATTACGGTCGTTAATCGTCAAAAGCCCGAAAGTGCACACATCATTAACTTTCATCCTCAAAATATCAGCCGAAGGCAGGCCCCCGTAGAACATAGGCATCTCCACATAGCTATGACTGGCGTGCTTGTAACGATCAGTAACGGTAGATGCGCATCAAGTTTTAATAGAACCTCTACCGAGTGCCAAAACAGACTTGCTACTTTTAGCATTAGCGATTTGGTTGCTTTTCGGAAGCTCGATGCCGTATCCAAACGCTTTTAACAAACTTACGCACACATACACACTCAAGTCGCGGCGATCATGTCGCTTTTTGGATGCTCGATGTATCGACTGAACGCTACATTACCCTATTTTTAGTAATGCGATCTGTCTCTTTCTATCTTTTGTTTCCTTTTCTTTCTTTTTTGAAAAACCATTGCCCCACACAAGGATTTATTCCTGTGTCGTGGGTGCGTTTACAAACATGAAACTTCACAAACACATAGACCGGAACAAATAATTGTGGATCACACAAAGATTTGTCCCGTGCGGGAATCGAACCCGCGACTATTAAAAAATACAGTGGGCGGAGCAGCTTAAGCTCTTAAACACTGCGGGGTAGGCAGAAAGTTGAGAATGTGATCGAACGCAGTTGATCGTCAATACGGGATATATCTCCCATCGTAAATTTTAATAGTCTTAAATTGTTGATAAGTTTTAGTTAATTGGAATGGTTTAATATGATTTACACCGAACAGCGCGAGTTGAACGGATGTAATAGAATCAATTTTTGAGATAGAATGTGAAAGACATAGCAATAGGATTTAATAGAGGTCCTCGGTTCAAATCCTAGGTCGGTAAAATGAAGTTTTTCTAACGAAAACTTCCCAGTATGAGTCCGGAGAGTGGAATTGTGCCCGGTATATGGCAATAGGCTCGCCCCCTATTACATCGAAAAGTGGCTGTACTCGGTACACCTCTGCCATCCCCGATTGGGGAATATAGGCGAGACGGTGTTATTATAGGTTTTACCGATTTCAGTCGATAATCGAATCGAGAATCGAAAGTCGAATTTACTTTTTGGTGAGAAAGTGCGAATGTACCCGGCGGGTACGGGCTAATGTCTGCCATGAAGCAAACAGGATATGCAAGCCCTCCAAACTATACTTATTAAACTCGTAACGTCGAGGTCTGACTTAATTTCTATACTCACAGTCGTCGTCGTTGTCGGAGCCCGAGTCGGACCCGTCGTCGTTTTCGGAGCCGCCCGCCAGCTCCTCCTCCTCGTCCTCCTCCTTGAAAACAAACAACAAACATTAGGACGTTTTAGAGGAAGACTCATGTTGACAACTTTGTTTCAATTTTCAGAACATGTATTGTTCGGGACGACGCCTTCATAGTGTAATACACATAGTATATGTTATAGATGAAGGGTAGAATAGCATTGTTATAGATTTAAGTTTATAGCGCCCAAGCAATAGCACATAAGGATCATGTAATAGAAATACATAGGAATAGAAGAAAGAATGTGAATATACCACTAAATAAAACGAGTAGGTACGAAATATAGTATCGGTGTAAAGATGAGAAAGGGTATGCTCCGTTGGCTCGGGCATATAGAAAAAACGTCAGTAGAAATAATGACAAAACTGATATACAATGTGAAAGAACGTGAAACGAAAGTGGAAGGATGTAGGTACCGGGGTAGACCTAGACTATCTTACCATGACCAAATAGACCGGGTCTTATCTGAAAGACAAGTCAGGAGTCTCCGTAACCGGCGAGCGTGTATGAGACGAACTATAAGAGTGGAGGAAGCCAGAGAAGTATGTAAGGAAAGAACCTGTTGGAACTCTGTACTCTCTGCCTACCCCGCAAGGGATCCGACGTAATGATATAGATAGATAGATAGATGAATAGAAGAGTGTAACCCTAGAAAGGGATAGATAGGACAAGAGTTTTACCCTAGATAGGGACAGAGGATTGTACTTTATGATTGGTCTACTAACACAATAAAGCTCATTGCAAAGCCCGCTAGTTGTGACCCTATAAAATTGTACTAAAGCGCAAAACATCGCGCCGCGTACGAACCAACCCACCCGATGCTCTTACATCCCTTCTTTCGGTTTCGGATACAGACACCACACAGAATCATACACCGACCTCGCCGGCGATGTCGTAGAACCCCTTGCCCGCCGACCGGTGCCAACCACCCGTGGTGGTTGGCCGAGACATTTACTATACGCCCTCCCCCCATAGCAACTGCCCAAGACGAGGCCGTTCCTCCTTGAGGCGCCCTTGAGCTAGTTGCCGCTCTGGCTCGAGCGTAGAGATGCACGCTCGCCCATTAGTCCGGGGAAGCTGTAAAGGCCTCGCGGCCAACAGCGTATATCACTCAAACATACATACGCCGCGTCCGTTCGAGCGACTGAGAACCTATACTTTTGAGAAGAAACTCTGCGCGTCCTGAAGAGGGTCACAACTGGTGGGTGGAGCACTGTTTCAAGACTTGTTTTGGCTTTCATTTGAATCTTCCCCGTGACCCACACCGGCCCGAACTACGACAGGGCGCACGACGTATTATATACGTCCTATTCATGTATTTGATGGAATATTAACGGAAGTACATATCGTTGAGAGAATGGAATAGATAAATAACTAAAAAAAAATTAAAAAAAAAACATACACAACCGAACATAGAAGCTCCTCCTTTTTGAAGTCGGTTAAATAGAAAGGATCAAAAGAAATTAAGCTTTGTAGCTGTTAAAATTCAGCGATTATTCAAATATAGATGGACAGGCGGCTCGGCCCGTTGGATCGAGTAATGGAGGTTTGGTCCTCGCAACGGACAAATATTTACCCACCCACAAATAGACACAAATAAGTAATAATATCTCATAAATTCACTTAAGTATTGAAAATTGAATCTTATTGGCATAAAATGTGAGTATTCATTTGAATGTGTTTGACATGTTATTGCATATTGATGTCCAAATATCTCTCGGCGGGTGTTTGTGTGTGTAAATTTCATGTTCGTAAATTCACTCACGACCATCGAGTTATAATTCATACCAAAAAGACCCATTAAATAAATATTTTGTTGCAAATGTGTTTACACTCCAAATCCTTTTGTTGCAGGTGCTTCCCACAGCGCTTAGAGATGGGCAAAATGTAATCAGATTAATGATTAACCGCCCCCGCTTGGGGAATATAGGGGTGATGGTGTATTTACATTTACATACATTTTGTAATCTACAAAGATTATGATTAGTTTTAATCTTGAATCATGACTGAATATCACAAAATGCGTAAATACGATCATATGTCAGAGCACCGTTCACTTTCAAAGTGGTTTCCTATGCGGCAAGGCAGAGCTCTGAGGGCTTTGACAACATTATTCTCTATCCTTCATTCTTCTGTCTCGCCTGCTTATCTTACTTTTCAATTTCAGTATCTATGCTCTACTCATGATAAACTTCTACGTTCCTCAAATAATCGAGTTCTTCAGTGTCCCTCTCGTCAGACTGATTTCATTCACTCTTCCTTCTTTATCCGATCTATCCTTACATGTGTTTAAGACCAAATTTATTTTTTCAAAGGAGTTTGTCATAACCCTCAATAGATGTCGCCCTAGTCGAATAAGCGCGCGGTTTAAATATGTTTTTCAACTAATTAATAAATCAGATTGGTTTCATAGGTCAAATATACCTATACGAGTAATATAGGGTTTTATTTTTCAATCCCCAGCAGTCACCTAGTTCAATCCAGAATAGTTCAACTGAGCTATCTCAAGTACACTATGGAATGAATTGCCTTTGGACTAAAGATGCGCGACTGCGAATAATCAGACTATTCGAATCATCCACAACTATTAATTTTCTGATTCGACTTGAACATTAGTAATATACTAATTTTTATATTCGAATGACGACTACTAATGGTTATTCGATTAGATAATCTGCGACTCTCAACCGATTATGAATGAATCATTCGAATGATTCGCCGCTTCTCGCGCCAAAACAAATAACGTGTGCGTGTGAGTAGTAACAGCTAAACCAAATAATAACGCTTCTGCTGGTTTGTGTTTAAAAGTGCGTTTAATGAAGATTCTAGTTTAGAATTTAAATATAATCCGCACGCAGTATTCAAGTGCTGGTATGAAACAAACAGCTGATAGTGCATTTTTTTAAAAGCGCTTACAGAGCTTCAGCACAAAAAGCGAAAGTGGGGGTAAGCTGCGGTCCGAATGATGGTAACTTACTTTCCTTTGTACTCAGTGGTGCGACCGATAGGTAAATTATTCGCTCGCCGTACTTTTTATTCATTATTCGTTCATTCGGTCGAGCAAGTCGAATGGGAGGCAGTTAGTAACTAATTTTCGTGAATCATTCGAATAATTCGAATGATTAATAAAGTCGAATGATTCGAATGTAATCATTCGCAGTCGCGCATCGCTACTTTGGACCTCAGGTCTAACAATCGCCTCACTTTTAAAAAAAATGTAGGTATATCTACTACCTAAAATGTGTGTATGTGTGAATATTTATGTATAGTATTATATTATATATTGGAATATTACTTTCTTAGTTTTTCCCCCTCATGCCTCAGGCATTAAGTCCACTTATGTACACAAATAAAGAATAAATAAAAAAACGTTCTACGAATCTCCTCATTCCTGATTCGATCACGTAGAAAAACGCCGAGCATAGCTCTTTCCATAGCTCGCTGTATAAAAACACACATAGAAGTGCTTGAAGAATAAATAAATAATATAGATAGTGTGTGATGTGCTCACCGCGTCGTCGTCGTGGTCCCGCTTGCGGCCCACGTCGTAGATCTTGACGGCGGACTCCTGCATCTGCTCGAACTCGCCCATGTTCTCCACCAGCGAGATCTGCGTGGCGTGCCGCGACACGCTCAGCGCGTAGATGTTGCGCTTCACATCGATGGTCGCTGCGGACCACACCACCACACGCTTTTAAACGCTCAACAGGCAAATCAATTCAATAAAATAATCCCCCTGTTAAGAAACTGTCCCACCGTTGGGCACGGGCCTCCTTTCAAGGGGATCCTCTCTGAGAGGGTTTAGACCCTTAGTTCCCAAAGTGGTCCAGGTGAACCCCCAGGGGTCCACGGAAGACTCGACGGGGGTCACGTTGGCATGACAAAAATGGGGGATCACAATTCGTAAGCGGGGGGTCCACGTAAATTTATTTGGTTTCGATAGTGAAGAACTAAAATGTGGGCTTGACTTTACCTATCAATGTAGGCAGATAATATTTTAAGAAGCTCAGCAACTTACTTGTAAAAACTAGCATATTCTATATTCAGTACAACGTGTCGAGACTTGCAAAGCGCTGCCGCAGTCCGCAACGCTTGTTCAGATGTACAAAGGGACGAAATACGACTTGTGAAAAGTAAAGTTGGATGGAATCACTTTTTTGATTGGCCAGCTATCCTTTTTTGACAGCACAATGAATTAGTTGATTAACAAATCAATTCTCACTTTTTTTTCGAAAACTAATAATTTGAGGTTGAAACTCAGCCGCAACGCAAATTTCCATAGTAAGATCTAATCTTCACATTTTTTGTCGAGTTTTGGGAATATCGTAGAAATGTAGCTGCACGGGGTCCACCGGAACCAGCACAATTTTGAAAGTGGTCTATGAGAAAAAAGTCTGGGAACCTCTGGTTTAGACCATAGTTCACCACGCTAGCCCAGTGCGGGTTGGCGAACTTCACACACCTTCGAGAAACTCTCAGACATGCAGGTTTCCTTCACAGTTAAAGCAAGTGATATTTATTTTTTAACACGCACATGTTTCGAATAGACAGAGGTGCGTGCCTGGGTTTGAACCCGAGATCTCTGACTTTGCAGTGCAACGATCTAACCACTAGACTATTGCTGCTTATTTTATAGGAATAGGATTTTAACGAAGGTAAGCGGTCATAGTTTTTTAATGTATACATCGGCACAAAACTGCGACTACCTACCACAGATGGCGCCGAATATAAAATCGACAACGATTCTCCATACGCGTTGCATATACAGGGTGTAAATTAAACGCAAGACCTGAAAGTTGTTTGTTCTGATTCCATAGCTGAATCCTCCAACAATTTTTATTGTATCTTACCTTTTTAATTATCAAAAATGCTGTTACTCCTTTAGTGCGCTATAATATGCTAAAGTTATTCTTGATTCATATCAATACAAATGCATGCAAATGCATTTCTATAACTTATTTCTCAATTCACACACATACACGTACGAGTTTCATTGTTAATTGGGGTATAAAGGTGGAGTTGTGTTCGTAGTCGGCGGCGGCTACGATTAACGGATTCCTATGATTGGACGCGTTCGCAAAATATCGGGTTGTCGCCTTTTTAAGAAAGGCGCGAATAGGTTCGAGACTGAGATCAGAATGAAAATATAGAAATGCGTTGATGCGAGTGCTTCTGTGTGTGTTCTCACCTATGCTTGTGTAGTCGTAGGGGTCGAGCGTCTTGAAGCTGGTGTCGAACTGGCTGCGCTCCTCCGAGTCTTGGTCCGAGCACACCGCGTACAGCGCCGTGCACGTCGGGTTGAAGATCACCTGCACAACGCCAACATACCATACAATCTCCATGCAATCCGATAAGATGGCGATAAAAAATTAGAGCCCCCTTTTTGGACGTAATATCAGTCATATAAGAATTAAAAGCAGCAGGAGCAGTGATAGCCTAGTGGTTTGACCGGTGAACTGTAAAGTCAGAGGTCTCGGGTTCAAACCCCAGGCACGCACCTCTCTTTTCGAAAGCGTAGTGGAACAGTTTCTTAACAGTGCTAATATTATTATTTATTTATAAGAATAAAAAAGAGTCAAGAGTCTTCGTAACCGGCGAGCGTGTATGAGACGAACTATGAGAGTGGAGGAAGCTAGAGGTATGTAAGGAAAGAATCTGTTGGAACTCTGTACTCTCTGCCTACCCCGCAAGGGATCTGGCGTGATGATATAAATAGATAGATGGAAAAATATAGCCCTTCTTTTAGTTTTGGGATCGTCCATTTATCATATGAGGCTCGAAAGGGGATGGAGTTGGGCAATAATCACGAAATATCATAAAGAGGGGGTGTAGTGAGATATCCCGTGTATTTTTTTTTCGTTCAACGCGATTTCTAAACCGAAAAACGACGCGTGACATCGATTCACCTTGATTTTTTTAGATACTTGTACCAAAAATATTGCTTAGGGTAGGAGAGGGAGAGCAGGGTAGTCTAAACCTCACTACATACTCGTATCACCAGGGAGGAGGAGGAGAGTTAAAAAATTGTTAAACATCACTGTTAATGGACGCCCCCTGTGCCCTAGTCGAATAAAAATGAAAGAGTGATAAAAAAAAATTAAAATTTACCTCTGATTTGTCTAACGTAGGCACAGTCCTCAGCAGATGGAATGTTCTTAAATCCCAAACTTCTGTATTTGATATTACCTGAAATAGAAAATTCAAATTGTAATCTTACTTCACCGAGAAACAGACATATTATAATAACGATTAATGGACCAGAGTGGTCTGTAAGAAAAGGACATGCTGGAACTCTGTACCTCTGCCTACCCGCAATGTATCTGGCGTGATGACATAGATATATTAATATGCATATATCGTGCCACTGCTAAGTAAAGACCTTATCTCAATAATCACCCTGAGATTTTGTTGCATTCATTCATTCATAGAAAAAAAAACATATAGAATGAATAGAATAGAAACTTTTTATTAAAGTAACTTTAACGTTTGACGGACGATTTAGCGCAGTGGTTAAGAGCTTAAGCCGCTCCGCCGACTGCGTCTAATAGTCGCGGGTTCGATTTCCGCACGGGACAAATCTTTGTGTGATCCACAGTTATTTGTTCCGGTCTGGGTATTTGTGTATGTGAATTTTCATGTTTGTAAACGCACCCACGACACAGGAATAAATCCTAGTGTGGGGCTACGTTTTTAAAAAAAAACCAAACCAAACATATAGCTCGTAGACTTAAGACTAATGTTAGTATTAACTATGCTTAGTTACTATTATGGCTCTATTCCATCTGAGATAGCGCAGCAGCGCTTACATTCTTACATATGCAGTCTAACCTACTGGCTATCATATTTAGAACGCTGGAATGTTTGAGGAAAGAATGACAAAACCGATACAAGCAATAGTAGAAAGATGAAGGTATTAAGATGAAGACTATTTTACCATGAGCGAATAGACCGTGTCTTATCTGATAGCAAATAAATACTTCCCGTAACTGGCGAGTGTGTATGAGATGAACTATGAAAAAGGAGGAAGCGAGAGGTATGTGAGGAATGAACCTATTTAAAGTCTTTACCTACTTTATAGAGGATCTGGTGTAATGGTATAGATCAGAGTTTCCCAACATTTCTTTTGTTGAAAAGGATCATAAATAACATTTTCATGCTCCAATCCCCTTTCATTTTTTCATTCCAATTAGAAAAGTACATTACTTGAACAACTTCTATTTATTTTAATTCTAACACAAAATAAACTTCAAACAAATTTAACTTGAAATCATTTATATTATTGAAATACTTCCTAAACTTTTTTCGAACGATGACGTGGCATTTTGAAACAGTGAAGAACAGAATCAATGAATGTGATATTGTAATGGTTAATTTACGCGTTATTTTTTTTTGTGTTCAGCTAAGATATATAGCATAAGATATGGAGGGGTCCATATCTTATTACGCCCCCTAAGGGAGTCGCGACCCCCTGCTTGAGATCTTCTGCTATAGATAAATAGATAGAGGTACGGCAACGTAAAAATGATGTCGGAACTGTACTCTCTGCCTACTGCGCTGGGGATCTAGTGCGACGTAGAAAGATATAATGGAGAAAAAAAGTGGATATATTACCTCTAGCCCGTTCGGATGGAATACCCCGCTGTGTGTTTGATTTAGTTTGTCGAACTTGTGGATCTCCTTGCCACTGTTCACGTCCCATAGTACACCGTCTAAAATAATAAAACATTATTCAAAATATATTTATATTGTTGAATAAAACAATTTATTAAATATCATTGTATAAATAGAGGACAGTAGGTATATACCTGTTGAAACTCTGCTGTAAGTACGTGCAGGAAACAGAGTGAATGGTGCGATGGGAAAGCTACTTGGGAGACGGTACTTAAGCTAAAAGGCGCAGCTGGCCATACATAACGGAAAGTGGAAGGATGTAGGTACCGGGGAAGACGTAGACTATCTTACCATGACCAAATACACCGAGTCTTATCTGAAGGACAAGTCAAAAGTCACCGTAACCGGCGAGCGTGTACGAGTAGAACTATGAGAGTTAAGGAGGCCAGAGAGGTATTTAAGGAAAGAACCTGTTGGAACTCAGTACCTCTGCCTACCCCGCAAGGGATCTGTAGTGATGATATAGAATAGAAGAAACTCTGCTCTCTGCCCACCTCGTAAGGTACCTTACCCAGTAACCAACCTTGCTGATGGCCGGCGTAAGCGTCATAAGCTCCCAGCGCCTGTCGAATATCGTCGCTGTCTCACATTGAGTTCCAATAATACGTTCGTCCGTCATCTTGGAGCCCTCCATATATTTAGGATATTGTCAGAGTTCTATTTTTAACCTTACCTGAGGTCAACAACTCGTGGGCAGGATAAAACGTACATCTTTCCTTCCTTGTACCTAATACCTAATCTAAGGTCAAGGCCACTGTGCCTTTTTTAAATTCACCTGAGAGTACGAACTCATCCGCAGAATAACATGTGACTATATATTATTTCTGTTTGCTAATACCCAAGGTGAAAGTCACAGTCACTTTATAAATTAACCATACCTGACATCAACTCATCCGCGGAGTGGAACGTAGCTATCTTTTCGCCGGTTACTTATACCCAAGGTCAAGGTCAGTCACCTTTCCAAAAGCACCTCACGCACGCACTCATCCGCCGGAGGGATTGTATCTATGTTATTTCTAGATGGTAATACCCAAGGCCTAGTTCCCTTCCTTTAATTAACCTCGCCACACCTGATAGCACCAACTTTTCGGTACGAAGTAACGACCTATGTCCTTCCCGGTCGCTAATACCTAAGGTCAAGGTGAGTGTCTCACCTGACAGTACCAGCTCGTCGGCGGGGTGGAAGGTGGCTCTGTTCTTGGCGTACTGGTTGCTGATGGCCGGCGTCAGGGTCATGAGCTCCCTACCAGTGCGCGTGTCGAATATCGTCGCCGTCTCGCCTTTAGTTCCGATGATACGCTCGTCCGTCATCTTGGAGAACTCTACGTATTCCTCGTTGTCTAATTGAAATCTAGAAAGAAATATAACACCGTCACGCCTATATTCCCCAAGCGGGGTGGCAGAGGTGTACTGTGTACACCAACTTTTCGCCGACGATGTTAGGTCCCATGTAATAGAGAGCGAGCCTACTGCTATATACCGGAACTATGAGAGTGGAGGAAGCCAGAGGTCTGTAAGGAAAGAACCTGTTGGAACTCTGTACTCTCTGCCTACCCCGCGAGGGAGCTGGCGTGATGATATAGATAGATTGAGACAATTCCAGACTCCCGACTTATACTGGGAGTTTTTCGATAGAACAATTACATTTGTCCGACCTAGGATTTGAACCCAGGACCTCGTGATCATAAAGCGATGCGCTTTGCCACCAGACCAACGAGGCAGTTAACAAAAAAAAAACTTACAATAATTCGAACTCCTTCATGTTCCAAAGCGTGGACAGCGGCCGCCACGGCGTGGTGGCTGAAGCCAGCAAGAGTAGCCCGTCCCGGCTGGCCTGCATGTGGTAAATGTAGGACTCGTGCACTTGATACGAATTCTCCTCCACGCCACTGAACAAGTTGAATATCCGGATGTCGCCTGACGATGTCGCCGCCAGGAGTTGCTGTTGGGTTGGCTGGGGAGAAACATTTCATTCAATAAAGTATTTTATTTTATTCAACAAGTTACAGAACCAGATAACAGATTGTAACACTTCACATTATTTGCGGTCTTTAAATAAATATGCGTTTTGGAATGGATATATGGACCTAGAATCAGAATATTTTTATTCATGTAAACCATTACAGTATTTATGAATCGTCAAAATAGTAACAAAGACTCTACCACCACTTCGGAATGTCATTCCTGTGGAGAAGAAGGGCAAGAAACTCCACGGTTACTCTTTTACAATAGTATTTTTACAATTTTTCCATCTACATTTTGTTGTGTGGTATGGGAGAACAATGTAGTATCAGGTGAGTCTAAATTAAACAAGTTAAACTATTCATGTGAATGGCTACATGATTCTCTCATTTACAGATAAAGAAATGAGGAAGAATAATGATCAATTTTATTTAGATACTAGAAGGAAGAGAGGAAATAAAAAATAATAATAGCTGAACATGTTATCCACATTCTGGTGGAGCTGGAACAACACCTATCCAAGCATTTTTATCTTTTAAATAATCATTTAGAGTATAGTAAGCTCGCTTGCAGAGCGTACGTTTAATACCTCTATACTTAAGGGGATTAATAGTGTTACCATGAGATTTCTTTTTGAAAATTCACCTTTCCTGCTAACTGAGACAAGAGTGAGATTTTTTTTCTAATATTTTGGATGGCATTAATCATAATAAAAACTCATCAATATAATTTATAGCGCATATCTGAAGCTCTCTTTTCGTGTATATTTAATATAATATTATAAACTATAAACGGTCTAACCACTAGGCAATCACAGCAGTGATTGCCTAGTGGTTAGACCGTTAGACTGCAAAGTCAGAGGTCTCGGGTTCAAACCCAGGCACGCACCTCTGTCTTTTCGCAAGCATATGCGTATTAAAAATTAATTATCACTTGCTTTAACGGTGAAGGAAAACATCGTGAGGAAACCTGGATGCTTCGAGAGTTTCTCGAAGGTGTGTGACATTCGCCAAGCCGCAATGAGCCAGCGTGGTGGACTGTAGTCTAAACCCTCTCAGTTTGAGAGGACGCCCGTGCCCAACGGTGAGACAGTTTCTTAACAGGGCTATTATTATCACAAAGAGAAATGATTTGTTTGTTTGTTTGTGTACCAAAATAATCTCAAACCACAGAAACGTAACAAATAAAAAAAAAATCACATCGTGCGACCTTTTAGTTTTATTCACATCACACGTTACAACGTTAGATGAATTACTTGTCTAGATGGAGCATCGCGCGCGCGGAATCGGGATGAAATGTATCCACTCATAGAGTAGACAAATTGTAGTGCGCACGCATTGACAGCTATTGAACAAAGGACATTGTTCTGCGCCCATACATGATTTGCCCCAGAACCAACAGCAATGAAAAAATACTTGTATGATATCATATCACCCATAAATTCTCTTAAGGCATTTATTATTAGATGTTAAGGTTAGAATTCAGTAGCCATTTATATGTATGCCACTTATATGTATATAAGGTTATATTGTGTGTGAATGTTGACATTCAGTAAAGATGTCGGCGACTTCGATATAAGTACTTACAATACTTTGAAGTATTCGTTTTAGATTGCAAATTGTCCGTTAGATACGGATATTTGCCATTATTTTAATAAAATATATAAATAATGATGGCATGGGTCAAATGTTTGTTGGTTCTGGGGCAATTTTCGACAATGTCCTTTAGTACCTACCTGTTTAAGGGGCGAGGGTCTGATGATCTGAGACACAGGCTTACCTAGTGCAGACACCGGCCCCTCACAAAGGAGTTTTATTTTATGTAAGTGTACTAGCCACATAAATTTACTTTGTGAAAGAAATATTTTTTTATTTTATTTTCTTCAGGGTGGCAACAGCATAAATTACATGAGAATAATAACTTAAAATAAAGCCTTTACAGGTAACCACAATAGATTTCCAGCATTATTTAATTGTACGAAGAAACATTAAAGGATGATGAGGTAACATTAATAGTTAGGTGAAGGTCGGATTATTATGTCTATAATATAGAAAAATTTAAAATAATAGAGAACATTAATCTAAAAAAATTAAGCATTATGATTCGAATGTTGAAAAACATTAATTACATAGCCATACACAACAGCGCACTACAATTACACATCCAGTTGTGCGATAAATGTATAAAAAGCAATAAAATTGGGTGGCGGTGGAGCTGATATATTGTAGGAGGTTGTTAAATTATTTAGAGCAGTTTTTGAGCCAATAGAAAGGTCAATATTATTAAATTCATTATTGTACAAGCGAATAATACGTGTGGGAACAGTAGGTCTACCATGAAACGTAATTCCGAAGTTTTGGAACGAAAATTTCGGTTTCACGAAGTAAATTCGTTCTGAAATCGTTCCCGAAGACGGCTTGTGACGTTTCGTCCGTCGTAAAACGCTACCATGAAGTGATCCGAACAAACGAAGTTTCGGCATTTTGACAGCACTTCTTTCGCGATTAACCTCAATAATACGAAAACTAAAGAGGTAACTTTTTATTTTCTTAAGTGTGAATTTTACAATTTTGTGTGCGTGTTTTAATTTAAACACGAGTGGTTTAATGGTGAATTTGTTGATATCTAAAAGCAATAAATGCGTTCAAACTGGAATTATTTGGTGTTTTTAGAATATTATTATTGCTATTTCCAATATACACAACATACAACTTGACAAATTGACGACAATTTAGCGCAGTGGTTAAGAACTGCTCCGCCCACTGTGCCTAATAGTCGCGGGTTCGATACCCGCACGGGACAAATCTTTGTGTGATCCACAATTATTTGTTCCGGTCTGGGTATTTGTGTATGTGAAGTTACATGTTTGTAAACGCACCCACGACACAGGAATAAATCCTAGTGTGGGGCTACGTTTAAAAAAAAATAGCACGATTTTGAAAGAATCCCTTCAAAGATCGAAAGCAGAAGGGCATCCGACTAGGTTGCGGTGGCTCGTTTCACATCATAAATCTTGTCGAGTTGCTTTTCTTAAATAACCAAATAGCCTTTATTGCCGTTCCCATACGTAAAATAATAAAATATAAAAATTGTAAAAACACACAAAAGATAACAATATTTGTGGGTTCAAACTCACATCGATTTCTTGTCGATTGTCAGTTTATTAATATTAAATGTTCAGTTTAATGAATATTTCCGAAATTTTGATGCATTATATTCATAGATCGCGTCTTTATGTCATTATGACAAATTGACATTTAACAATTTTACATGACTAACTTGGAATGTTCCTAAGTAACCAATTGTCTGATAAGAAACAAATGCAGTTTTTATTAGGTTGGCTTATACTACTTCATTTATTACAAACTTTTTTAGTAAACGGAAACATACTTCTCATCTGTCATTCATTCACGAACAAAGTCTATGGTGCCCGACCGAAAGAAATAAATCCGATACGACTTCATGGTAGGTACAGCATCGTATTTCGTTCGTGTATCGTTCGGCTCCGAAGTTTCGGATTGAAACTGTCATGGTAGACCATTACTCCCATAAACGGGTATTATTATTATATAAATATGAACACTCACGTGGAATATAGTGTGCGTGAAGTAGGCGTCGTCGTCCTGCAGGCGCAGCGTGCGCACGGGCGCGAAGTGCGCGTGCGCGAACCGCGAGAACGCGCGCCGGCACTCGCCGCCCAGCGCCAGCTCGCGCCACCCCACGCGCGCGCACACGCTCGCACTGGACCCGCACCCGAACCCGGACGACGGGCCGCGCGGCTCTGAGCATTTGTGGGGCCTACCAAACAACACACATGTTTACGTCTCGGAAAGTGTAGTTGGGCCACGCGGTCATAGGGAGCACATAGGTCACTTGCTCAAATTATCGTAATAAATGTCGCCCAACGCTAGCTCGCGCCATACTACGCGCGCGTACTGGCTCGCACTCGAGCTTCGCCCGAAACCGGAGGGACCGCGCGGCTCAGAACATTTGTGGGGCCTACCGAACAACACACATGTTTACGTCTCGGAAAGTCTAGTTGGGCCACGCGGTCATAGGGAGCACATAAGTCACTTGGTCAAATAATCGTAATAAATGTCACCCAGCGCTAGCTCGCGCCATACTACGCGCGCGTACTCGCTCGCACTCGAGCTTCGCCCGAAACCGGAGGGACCGCGCGGCTCAGAACATTTGTGGGGCCTACCGAACAACACACATGTTTACGTCTCGGAAAGTCTAGTTGGGCCACGCGGTCATAGGGAGCACATAAGTCACTTGGTCAAATAATCGTAATAAATGTCACCCAGCGCTAGCTCGCGCCATACTACGCGCGCGTACTCGCTCGCACTCGAGCTTCGCCCGAAACCGGAGGGACCGCGCGGCTCAGAACATTTGTGGGGCCTACCGAACAACACACATGTTTACGTCTCGGAAAGTCTAGTTGGGCCACGCGGTCATAGGGAGCACATAAGTCACTTGGTCAAATAATCGTAATAAATGTCACCCAGCGCTAGCTCGCGCCATACTACGCGCGCGTACTCGCTCGCACTCGAGCTTCGCCCGAAACCGGAGGGACCGCGCGGCTCAGAACATTTGTGGGGCCTACCGAACAACACACATGTTTACGTCTCGGAAAGTGTAGTTGGGCCACGCGGTCATAGGGAGCACATAGGTCACTTGCTCAAATTATCGTAATAAATGTCGCCCAACGCTAGCTCGCGCCATACTACGCGCGCGTACTGGCTCGCACTCGAGCTTCGCCCGAAACCGGAGGGACCGCGCGGCTCAGAACATTTGTGGGGCCTACCGAACAACACACATGTTTACGTCTCGGAAAGTGTAGTTGGGCCACGCGGTCATAGGGAGCACATAGGTCACTTGCTCAAATTATCGTAATAAATGTCGCCCAACGCTAGCTCGCGCCATACTACGCGCGCGTACTGGCTCGCACTCGAGCTTCGCCCGAAACCGGAGGGACCGCGCGGCTCAGAACATTTGTGGGGCCTACCGAACAACACACATGTTTACGTCTCGGAAAGTCTAGTTGGGCCACGGGGTCATAGGGAGCACATAAGTCACTTGGTCAAATAATCGTAATAAATGTCACCCAGCGCTAGCTCGCGCCATACTACGCGCGCGTACTCGCTCGCACTCGAGCTTCGCCCGAAACCGGAGGGACCGCGCGGCTCAGAACATTTGTGGGGCCTACCGAACAACACACATGTTTACGACTCGGAAAGTCTAGTTGGGCCACGCGGTCATAGGGAGCACATAAGTCACTTGGTCAAATAATCGTAATAAATGTCACCCAGCGCTAGCTCGCGCCATACTACGCGCGCGTACTCGCTCGCACTCGAGCTTCGCCCGAAACCGGAGGGACCGCGCGGCTCAGAACATTTGTGGGGCCTACCGAACAACACACATGTTTACGTCTCGGAAAGTCTAGTTGGGCCACGCGGTCATAGGGAGCACATAAGTCACTTGGTCAAATAATCGTAATAAATGTCACCCAGCGCTAGCTCGCGCCATACTACGCGCGCGTACTCGCTCGCACTCGAGCTTCGCCCGAAACCGGAGGGACCGCGCGGCTCAGAACATTTGTGGGGCCTACCGAACAACACACATGTTTACGTCTCGGAAAGTCTAGTTGGGCCACGCGGTCATAGGGAGCACATAAGTCACTTGGTCAAATAATCGTAATAAATGTCACCCAGCGCTAGCTCGCGCCATACTACGCGCGCGTACTCGCTCGCACTCGAGCTTCGCCCGAAACCGGAGGGACCGCGCGGCTCAGAACATTTGTGGGGCCTACCGAACACTTACCAAATTAGATAAGTCTATACAGTCCTTTAGTTATGTACGAGTACTGTTTACCTATATGTGAATAGCAAAATGTCTTAGTACTAGCGGTCCGAATGAGAATCTCGCACACAGACGCGCGCTCTGCACGGCTCCCGGCAATTCTCAGAGTATGATATATAAAATGAGGCTGTTGTTTGGATTTTATTGCGTTTTATGTTCGCGTTTAGAGTGCTTTACAGCACCCGTTGTCACAGGAGGGACTGAGGTATTTGCCTTCCATAAGTCAGAATCTTAAAAATTTACTAAAAACCAAAAATAAACCGCAATAAAATCTGAAAAGTAGTTTTATTTCACGTTCACAGAGAAAATTAAATGAAAAAAGACACATCGCTAATTTATTTACTGGATCGTACACAGTGTATGCAGAGCGCGTGATAGTTGTACATGTTTTAGGTGATTTCCGTATCCAGTGACGTAGTTCGGAGCGCGGTACTCGAACTAGATAAACTGCGGACAGGTAACAACATGTTTTTTTCCAGAACAAGTGCTAGTTGCTCAGTCTTTAGATGCCGATAATATCTCGAGTCGCGGTTATGAGCGCACGCTTAAACAAGTCGAAATGTGGCCATGCAACGACAGGGTTCTTACAGAGGGCGTGCTAGTTGTATAATTTATATAAAGTCGCTGTTATAAGAATAATACTCACTCGAACAAGTTGAACTGCGGTCAGGTAACGACAGGGTTCTTGCAGAGCGCGTGTTAGTTATGCAGTTTCTAGGTAAGGTCATTATTTAGTGTATAACTGACACGAACAAGTGGAACTGCGGACAGGTAATGACAGGGTTCTTGCAGAGCGTGTTAAATGTACATTTTGTAGGTAATGTCGTTATTTAAAGTGCTGTCTTAAGTGTAATACTCACTCGAACAAGTTGAAATGCGGACAGGTAACGACAAGGTTCTTGCATAGCGCGTGTTAGTTGTAAAATTTCTAGGTAATGTCGTTATTTAAAGCGCTGTCTTAGGTGTAATACTCACTCGAACAAGTTGAACTGCGGACAGGTAATGACAGGGTTCTTGCAGAGCGCGTGTTAGTTGTAGTTTGTACGTAATCTTGTTATTTAAAGCGCTGTCTTAAGTGTAATACTCACTCGAACAAGTTGAACTGCGGACAGGTAACGACAGGGTTCTTGCAGAGCACGTGTAAGTTGTAGTTTGTAGGTAATCTCGTTATTTAAAGCACTGTCTTAAGTGTAATACTCACTCGAACAAGTTAAACTGAAGACAAATAATGACAGGGTTCTTGCAGAGCGCGTGTTAGTTGTACAGTTTGTAGGTAATGTCGTTATTTAAAGCGCTGTTTTTAGTGTAATACTAACTCGAACAAGTTGAAATGCGGACAGGTAACAACAGGGTTCTTGCATAGTGCGTGTTAGTTAAAGTTTCTAGGTAATGTCGTTATTTAAAGCGCTGTCTTAAGTGTAATACTCACTCGAACAGGTTAAACTGTGGACAGGTAACGACAGGGTTCTTGCAGAGCGCGTGCTGGTTGTACAGGTACTCGGTGATGATGGTGTCCAGCGTGACCCGATGCTGGGACGGCGTGGGCTCGCCGCCCGCGAAGCTGTGCTGTTTCTGTAGAGATCTTTTGTGTTCCGACGATGTTTGGACTGGGACTGTGCTGTGCGGTTGCGCGTGGTTTTGGACTTTTCTGGAATAACGTATTATAAATAATTGGGTAATCGGAAAAAATCAGATATTACATATTTCTATGTAATATCTATAACCAACCCTATCCCAATGCATCGAGGTGTGAGACAAGGGGACGTTATTACCCCCAATTTGGTGACAAATGCATTAGAGAATATGTTTAAGACGCTGGACTGGAAAGGTCATGGCATAAACATAAATGGCAGCCATATCTCACACTTGAGATTTGCAGACGACATTGTCATTAAGGCCGAAACGTTGCAAGATTTACAACAGAAGCTGACCAGCCTAGCCGATCCTTCCGAACATATAGGCTCCGCATGAACTTCAATATAATGCTTTAATAAAATGAGGCATTATTTTAATAAATCAATTTCTTGTAAGTGTTTTAATTTCTTAATTAAAATAAAGATGTTCTGGGGGCTCATATGCAATCCATCAATGCAATGCCAAGGGATCAATATTAGGAGGGATCAAAAAGTAGTGAGAACGACATACTCCTTGGTAAAAAAAAAAAAAATACTGGCAGGCATAGCAGGCATAGCATAGAGAACGAGCACGGAAGACGAACATCGTTGCGGCCGTCCATCGACGTCAGTCACGAAGTCAGTTTCGAAGATATTATTGGACAAATTTCAAGAAGATTCTGAAAACTTTTTGTCTCGTTTCGTAACAATGGACGAAACATAGGTCCATCATTTTGATCCCGAGACAAAACAGCAATCTTCGCAATGGAAACGGCCATCATCACCGACCCCGAAGAAGTTTCGTGTCGTGGCATCGGCTGGCAAGGTTATGGCCTCAATATTTTGGGACTCAGAAGGAATATTGTTGATTGATTACCTGGAGCGTGGAACCACTATTACAGGCCAATATTATGCAGCTTTAATTCCCAAGTTGAGGAATGCCATCAAACAGAAAAGGAGAGGGAAACTTCGAAGGGGCGTGCTGTTTCATCACGACAACGCACCCGCGCACAGGTCGACAGATGCGATGGCTGCAATTCAGCAAGCTGGCTCCGAATTGGTTGACCACCCCCTTATTCACCAGATCTGGCGGCTAGCGATTTTTATCTGTTCCCCAAATTGAAAAAATACTTAAGGGGAAACAGGAACGAAGACGATAACGAGATGATGGATGCCGTGGAGAGCTTTTTGCAGGAACAACACATAACTTTTTTTGTGAAAGGGATGAAGCCTTGGAAAAGCGCTGGACTCGGTGTGTAGAGAGACTCGGAAACTATGTAGAAAAATAAATGATTAAGTTATCAATAGTCATTATATTCATGCTCACTACTTTTTGATCCCTCCTCGTATGATTTCACATTTAGAATTCCTAAATTTAGATCATGTAGAATTTCATGCCATTTCATTGTTCATTGATGACCTTGTTGGTCTAGTGGCAAAGCGCATCGCTTTGTGATCACGAGGTCCTGGGTTCGGACAAGTGTAGTTTTTCTAGCGAAAACTTCCCAGTGCGAGTCCGGAGTCTGGAATTGTGACCGATATATGGCAATAGGCTCGCCCCTATTACATGGTAACTGTAACTGCGAAACGTGGGTGTACTCAGTACACCTCTGCAACCTCCGCTTGGGGAATATAGGCGTGAAGGTGTTATTGTATATTGTATTTAATGGAATAACAAAACTTTAAATAAATCTAGCTTGTCTCAATATCAAGAATTTGTAATGATCAAAATGAGTTCGTCCATGTCTATGGTTTACTAGAACAATAGGTGACATTAGTCTTAGTATTGCCAGCTTATGAAAACGTTTAAAAATCAGACGACTATAAATAATAATTAATAATTTATTCCATTTTAACCACCTAGGGGGTCAAAGGAGACTAACTCGACGGACGGTTTAGCGCAGTGGTTAAGAGCTAAAGCCGCTCCGCCCACAGTGTCTAATAGTCGCGGGATTGATTCCCGCACGGTACAAATCTTTGTGTGATCCACAAATATTTGTTTCGGTCTGGGTATTTGTGTATGTGAATTTTCATGTTTTATAAACGCACCCACGACATAGGAATAAATACTAGCGTGGGGCTACATTTAAAAAAAAAAAAAAAAATTGTCTAAAATATTCCAGTCGGTTTTTATACACGAATCGTAAGAAATATTAAGCAGATAGCCTAGTAGTTAGACCGTTGGACTGCAAAGTCAGAGGTCTCGGGTTCAAACACAGGCACGCACCTGTCTTTCTGAAATCATGTGCGTATTATAAATTAACTATCACTTGCATTAACGGTGAAGGAAAACATTGTGAGGAAACCTGCAATGCCTAAGAGTTTCTCGAAGGTGTGTAAAGTTCTCCAACCCGCACTGGACCAGCGTGGTGGACTATGGCCTAAAGCCTCTAACTTTGAAAGGAGACCAGTGCCTAACGGTGGGAAAGTTTCTGAACAGGGCTAATATTATTATATAAGAATTATTACCCCTTACATTCCAAGTGCCTATTCGGCACTCTGCACCCCACGACTCGCCAGTTCGGGCCCGGCGTGATGGGTGGCGGCCCCCATGGCCGCTTCCACCTATATTCGTACCGACGGGGGCGGGCCGGTACGCGTCGCCTCGGGGGACGCCCTAGCCCGCACTGCGGTACGTCTTCGGTCCAAGACTGCAGCCATAATGACTGGCAGGGGTCGCGACGAGCGCGCTCTTGGACAGACCCCCACTACTATCTGCCTACCCCGTAAGGGATCTGGCGTGATGATATAGATAGAAGAATTATTATGAATGATTAAAAGCTTACCTAAGCTTAATAACATAAGGCGATGGGCTGGACTCCTCTGTGTGCATGGCCGTGTGCGAGTTGTTGAGGTCGATACTGTCGCGGTGTACCGAGCCGGTGCTGCTCGTCCGAGAAACTGATAACCTTGGCTGTGGACAAAACCCCCAATGTATATTGAACAGAGACACTTTAGACGCTCTTTATAAATGTCATCATAAGTCTCATGTCTCGGTCATAAGGCATCACACTGGAGATAGATCGTAAACTATTTAATTGTAACCTAAACATTGTATCCACACAATATGATTGAAAAAATAGAAAAGGAAAAATGAGAAAGAGAATTAAATATAAAAGTCAAGCCCGCTGAGTTTCTTTGCCAGATCTTCCGAGTCGATCCGGTGGTAGATTAATAATTAAATTAGAATTAAAAAACACTTAAATTGACAATTTGAGAGAGCCCCGCAGCAATTATACAAAAAAAAAAACTAATTTACACATTCACGCCTTTATTCCTAAAGCGGGGGTGGCAGAGGCGTACTATGTACACCCACGTTTCGCCAACGATGTTAGGTCCCATGTAATAGAGGTTATTGCCATATACCGGGCACAATTCCAGACTCCGGACTGATACTGGGAGTTTTTCAATTGAAATACGACGTTTTTCCGACCTAAGATTTGAACCCAGGACCTCGTGATCACAAAGCATATTATTTGCCACCAGACTAACAAAGTAGTATACAAAATATTTTTTTTGAGTTTGAAATAGTACAAGAGGATTGCAATTTAATTAACCCACTAAGTCGTATTTCTTCCTAATCACCCAAGTTTGTTTTATATGACAGTTTTTTTATGCGTTCGCTGTACTGACCGAGTCTATTCTATAGTAAATACGCTCTTGCCATATTTATGAGGTCACCATGATAATTTATTTATTTATTTACATACTAACATAGCAGATACACCATTTACATTAGTATAAAGAAAAATATATAAAAAAAGAGAATTATTAAAAGTATAGAAGTGCAATAGACATAGCTTCGATTATAATATATTATTGATTTTAATTATAATTTTAATATCATTGAGTGACAAATTTGATTTTAAGAACGTTACTACAATTTATTGACATGTTATCTTATTATTGTTTCAGTTGTCTTAACATTAGTAATAAAATATTGTATGGCTTATTTAGGGTAAATTGTGTTTGACCCGCGGAATTAGACCATAAGACCTGGAATTTTAATACCACAATTTATGCAATATATACTTTGACTTTGAATAAACAAGCTCATTCATTCCAGCCCATAGGGCGTATCCAAGCGCCGGCAGGCGGCGGCAGTCTTGCTTCACGCTGCTGTGTGTTGACTCTCGGTTAATACTCGAGCTTGTAAATGGGTTACCGTTACGACTAACCGGAGGAGCGACCTCTCATAGTATTAAACAAGTCTATGCGACTAACTACAGTATACTAACACACAGGAGTGGCAGAAGTATATACAGGCGACGGCAGAGAAGTTTGACGCTGCGGAGTGTTGCTGCTCCCTGATAACCCTAAGGCTAACATATTGAACAAGTCTAAGCTGCTAAAACAAACGGAAGTAGTATACATAGGCGAAGGTGACCGTGAAGGCATGGCAGCAGTTGCTAGCGCCACATAGTAGCCGCTAGCGCTTAGACTTGCAGGTGTATGACAGCAAGCTGCAGTAACCTGTATGACAGCAAGCTGCAGTAACTGCCTTCAGTCGTACGCCGTAAGTTAGATTTTCAAACTCGAACTTAAATAATTTATTTTGTATAAATCCTGAGGGAGCACATTGTCAATTTACATTTAAATCTAATTTAACTAATAACCTAACACCGGATCGGAACGCGGCCTCCACTTAGAAGATCCGGCGTTTGAACTCAGCGGGCTTGTTTTTTTTAAATTTAATTCTCGTTCTCTTTGTTCCTTTAAATGTTTTTAAATCGTATTGTGTAGATACAATGTTTTGGTGACAATTAAATAGTTTACGATCTTTTTTTTTTAACGTAGCCCCTCACTAGGTTTAATTCCTGTGTCGCGGTTGCGTTTATAAACATGAAAATTCACATACACAAATATCCAGACCGGAACAAATAATTGTGGATCGCAAAAAGATTTGTCCCGTGCGGGAATCGAACCCGCGACTATTAGACACAGTGGGCGGAGCGGCTTAATCTCTTAACCACTGCGCTAAATCGTTTGTCTTGATCTAGCTCCACCGTGATGCCGTACGACCGAGATATGAGACTAATGATGTTATTTATAAAGTGTCTAAAGGATTCCAGATGGACCAGTCCCACAAGCAGCACCCGTTCACGAGTATGACTACTGGAACAGCCATCGCTCCTCCCGACCATATCGGAGGGAAAGAAGTGACCCGCGATAGACAGCCACCGCAAGCAAAGGCATCATAGTGAGCATCACCGAACCAGAACACCAAAGACGGTGGTCAGATTGTCTCTACAAAGCCGCACTAAGTATAATATACTAATCCAAATGGCGTACAGACGAGCGCGGAGGCGAAGCACGTTAGTCTAGCTTTATGCTGTGTAAATCTAAGCTACTAACTACAATATACTAACCCGCACAGTCGCAGGAGTATAAACAGGCGGCGGGCATCGGCAGTCTTCTTTATGGTTGCAGAGTGTTACCGCTAAATGACAGCAAGATGCAGTACGTGTCTCCCGTTGTATTGCACAAACAGCTGCTATGGACGAGGAACGACTAGTCCTACTTCGCGCTGCTGTTGGCGCTTTCCGACAGCCTTCGAGCTTGCAGGTGAATGACAGTATGCTGCAGTAATCACCTTTCGCACTGCATAAGTTTGGTCCAATAATTATAGTTTACTAACCCGCACAGGTGTGGCTGGAGTATATACAGGCGGTGGGGGCGGGGCAGGCGTGGCCGCGGCAGGCGGCGGCAGTCCGGCTTCACGCTGCAGTGTGCTGGCGCTATCCGATAGTCCTCGGGCTTGTAAATGCGCGACAACAAGCTGCAGTAACTGCCTCTCGTTGTATTGAATCCGGGTTTGCGCTACTACGTTTGCCTGCCAAAAAAAACAACGCTATTAATTAATGTTTAATTGACTGCCACGTTGGCGAAGTGGCAAATAATGTGCTTTCCGATCAAGAGGACCTGGGTTCAAATCCTACGTCGGATGAACGTAGTTTTTTTAAGGAAAAATTCCCAGTATGAGTCCGGAGTCTGGAATATGGTGTCCGGTATATGGCAACAGGCTCGCCCCCTATTACATGGGACCTAACATCGTCGGCGGACAGTGGGTGTACACAGAACACCTCTGCCAACCCTGCTTGGAAAATGAGCTAAGGATCAAGAGAAGTAGTGAACTGATATGCTATTACGGCAAGGGCGCCTTCAAACCTATCGTTCTACATCGTGGCCTTAAATTTATTCATATATCCAAAGCAGTTGGTCTGCAGCATTGCTGTAGCCGTTATATATAAAACACATTGAAAGGTGAAATTGTTATCCGCGATTTCTGCACCATTTACTCGCGTGGAAGTGTACAGAATAGTGGACAAGAAAAAATGAGCGAGACATTTAGATTTAACATAACATCTCTACTCATTTTCATGCTAATTTCTCTGCTCGCTGCCGTGGGAGCGGGCTGAATGTAATCTAGGAACTACATTAGGGGGTGTCCATTAGTTACGTGAGGTATTTAAGGGGGGAGGGGGTCGAGTCGAATCTTATCTAATCTTACTTTGGGGAGAGGGGGGGAGGGGTCCCGGCAAATATCACGTAATTTTTTTTAATTTTTTGTCGCAAGAACCAGAGTAAAATTACGAAAAAATAGTATTTAATTAATAAAAAGATTTACTAAAATATGGCCAAATCATATTCAATAATACAAGATTTTTCGAACGCCGCAAACTTGCACAAATCGTTAAACGATTTAAGTATTTTATTGTTTACTTTTCACTGTAATTCTAGTCTATTTTCTCAGAAATCTTAAATGGTAGTCTTGATTAGTCTTAAATAAAAATATAAAGCAAATATTCCAAAAATCTCTTAAATCACTTCACGTAATTAATTGACGCCCCCTTACATGACCTCAACGAATATAAAATACTTGTATACCCGAGGTTAATATCTCCCAATTATCTATTATAATTTTAATTTAATTATTAATTTTACAAAAGGACCTTAATAACAAGCATTTATAAGAAAACACGATGAAGATATCCTGCTTCGTTAAGAAATTCCTATGGCTTCTTTCCGGCTCCATCATCAGAGCTTGGACACCATCCTGGTCTAAAGTACTGGTCAAGACAAATCCAATGAGCCAAAACACGGCGGAGTTATATTGAGTACTTAGGTGGTCCAATTGGCCACCTTTCGTCCTCATCATCCGCCCCTGAACACTATCTGGTTGTATAGTACTTGCCAATAACAATCTAACAAGCCTGAAAACGAGGGGGTTTCTTTGTATATTTCACATGTTCCTATGGCCACCTTCCGACTCCATCATCAGACCAGCTCCAATATAATTGCATTGTCACCGACTTTAAAGTCTGCCAAATTTCAGCTCAATCGGATACCCGCAATTGCTTGAATAATGGGTCACAAGATTTGAACCGGAAAGACAGACAGACAGACATATGAACATCGCAAGTTAAATAAAAGCTTGTAAAAATAGCCAGTCGCTTACCCTGTGTATGTTAGCGAGGGAGGTCTCAAACTCGGCGCCTTTGTGTTTGCTCTTCCCCGAGACTCTCTCCAGCAGTTCGAGCGCGTACTTCTGGAACATGACGTGCTCCTGCCGTTTCTCCTGCAGTATCGGGTCGCGCATCAACACTGCCAACATAAAACACATACGTGTGCGACAAGAGGGCGAGGGTGCAACCACTATGCTCGAGCCAGACGGGCAAGGGGGCAATTAGCTCAAGGGCGCCTCAAGGAGGAACGGCCTTGGCTTGGACAGTCGCTATGGGGGAGGGCATATACTAGGTGTCACGCCGTGGTGCTGCTCTGCACCGGCCCGCGGGCAAGTGTCTGATCCTGTGTGCGGTATCCGAAAGAAGGAATGTAAGGGCATCGGGAGGGTCGGTAAGAACATGCCGCGGACGGCGGTAGCGGCTGATAGGAGGGGAGTTAGGTTCGTAGTCGGCGGCGGCTACGATTAGCGGATTCCTATGATAAGACGCGGTCACGAAATATCGGGTTGTGGCCTTTTTAAAAAAGGCCCGTATTGGTTCGAGACCGAGATCGGAATGAAGAAAAACATATGTGTTCAGGTATGTGAATGATCTGCGCTGTTGGCCGAAGGGTCTTTATACCTACACCGGGCAAGAACACAATCGTGCAACAACTTCGCTTCAACCAGACGGGGTGCTTCTACAATCTCTTCAGAGGGCCTAGACAAGTTGCAAGCGTTTTGTTTCTATTCTCTTGTCGCAATCGATAGCGCACTGTTTTGACCACGTGACTTTTCATTGCAAAATGTCATTCCCGTACATTTTTCCGCTTTCTATTAGCGTTAAAGACTGTAGATCGTCAACTTGACTATAGGCGCAGCAGTATTCTTGTAATCTGACGGACGGCTTGGTATAATGGTTAAGAGCTTTGCGACACTACACCCTCTGGATCGAGTAGTTGTGGGTTCTAATCCCGTACGGGACAAATCTTTATCACAGGACTCGTCCGCTGCTCCGGAAACATCCCGGCAATGATAAGAACTAATTCTCGTATGAGAGCAGAAATCAAGAGTCTCCGTAACCGGCGAGCATGTATGAGACGAACTATGAGAGTCGAGGAAGCCAGAGAGGTATGTAAGGAAAGAACCTGTTGGAACTCTGTACTCTCTGCCTACCCTGCAAGGGATCTGGCGTGAGGTTATAGATAGATAGATGGATCAGAAATCATCCCATCAGTTCTAGCTCCAAATGTAAGCAGAACTAGTCACGACTAAGAACAGGACTCGTCGCAGCTGCGATCATAACTCATTCCGGCTACTATCAATACACATCCTGCCCGGGATAATGTCTCATCCTGACTGACTCTGATCTGACAATGATCAGGACACGTCCAATGTGCGATCAAAACTCGTCCCGCCTCTGATCAGATCTCGTCCCGGCTATAACATCTAACACACTAAACTCCGTTATCAGAACTCATCTCATCTGTGGTCAGATTTTAGCTCGGCCGTGGACACAACACGTCTCAGCATGATCAGTATTCATCCCGGGTAAGATCAGAACTCCAGCTAGTATACTATACCTTGAATCTGCAAGGTGGTGAAGAGTGGGAGCTTGAAGATGATCTGTCGTACGTACAATGGTGCATCTAGCCAGCCGGGCCAACGCGCGACACTCCAGCCCACGGAGTCGGTCCAAAACTATTTAAATCTCGCTCCGAAGGTGATTAGGACGGTCCGAAGGACGTAACTCTTTTCTCAAGAATAAATGCTTAATTCTCACAACCTAGGACGCAGGACTTTACATCCCGTTTGTGATCACAACTCATCCTGACATCAGTACTCGTCGACTCATGTATCAACTAGTATACTGTACCTTGTATCTGCGAGGTGGTGAAGAGTGGTAGCTTGGAGATGATCTGTCGTACAGTGGCACATCTCGCCAGCCCGGCCAGCGCACGGCACGCTAGCCCCCGCAGTCGGTCCGCGTCCGTTATAGGGGACTTTACCATCATCAGAGATAGTAAAACCTGGGTAAATAGAGGAATATTTGGGCTTTTAATAAAAAAAATTGTGCGTCTCGGGACGCCCGACAGAAGTGATAACTTAAACTAGCGCTGTGGGTTAGAGTGAGAGAGGAAGAGCCTGCCTACTGCTGCCGTAAGCGTCTTGCCATACCTATTACCGGAATCAAACATAAGGCTGACAAAGAGGCTCTGTTAATATTTTTTCATATCCGCGGGGCTTTACAACTTAGCTTATCCTAGTTCTAGTCTCCTTCTCTATGCTTGATCTGCCAATTATTTTTGTCTCCCGCGTTGTAATGCGGGGAAGTGGAATTTTATTTTGTTCTACTCCTCTTGTTTTTACTTTCTCAATTAATTTGTCGTGGGTGCCAAGACAATTTCAGCGCTCCCGGGACACCCCATGGTTCAAATCTTGGCGTCATCTAAGGAGACCATTGTGGATCCTGGCTTACAGGAGTTACAATGGTGGGAATGTTTGAAGGGCTTAGTGACGATGCTAGGTCCCAATATGGTAATAGACGCGCCTATTGCAATCATACTCGGCACAATTCTAGACTCCGCTCTTAAGAATTTTTTGATAGAAGGACCTGAGTAACACTTTTTTTGACGTGGGTTTACAGTCAAATGATACGGAAAGGCCAGGCCAAAACAAACATTTATTGGTAGCACAAAGATTTGTCCCGTGTGGGAATCGAACCCCCGACTACTCACGCCTACACTCTTGACCAACAGGACCATGTCGGTAGTCGAATAAGCTATCTTATACTTGCTTACCATGATGCCATTGTTCGTTCTGACGCTCTCCCAAACTTTCTGTATAACGTCCTCGTACGATTTCAGGGCGGTTTTCTTTTTACTGGAGCCAGTTATTGAGAACCTGGTCGTTGATGTTCCTGCCTGCACATGCAAAGAATTAATATTGACTATGATATAATTCGAGATATACCAGATGTAATTCGACCTATATATCATAGTCCACCACCTTTTCATATTTCATATAAAAGTAAGTAGATACTTAAACGTAGTACCTACTATTATAATTTGTTATAGTTGCATGTTGCCCCGTTTTAGAAGACTCGTAAATATAAATGCTGAATATTGAGTGTTAGCATTTTTAAATTTAATTATTAGTAACGTTTAGTAATACTGGCAATTTTGGTAGAAATGTCTATATTGATTACAGTTTTAATCGAATATTTTTAGTACGAATGGTAGACATTAATCTGAAATTAGTAGAAAAGGTTGGCAACACATATACAATGACATGCGAGCGGTCCGCTACGGACGCATTCTGACTTCAGGCGTGGCGGACGGCGAACTCTCTCAGTCCAGTCCAGAGACTGGACTGAGAGAGTTCGCCGTCCGAGAGTTATTTGCTTTACAGTTAAAGTTAGCTACTGTTGCAAGTCTAAAGTAATAAATATTTGAACAGTGAACTAGTGGCTTCTCAAGAGGTAATTTCATTAAGTTCGTATTGACGTAACCTCAAAACATGAAATGTTAGTATGGGTGCATTAAGTTAAATGGGTACTATTTTACTTTCTCATGGTTACGGCTGAATTTTTTAGAAGCCTCAAAATTATAAATAGCTCATAAATCCTAACAATTTTATGTATTTTCATATTGACATAACCTAAAAACTTAAAATTTTAATATCTTTTTATTTCGCTATTTCAAATAATAGATAGGTCGAATTATATCTTGAAAAGAGAGAAAGAAAAGATGTTTAAAAGTTTGATTAACAGTTAACTACATTATAAACAAGTAGAATTTACATTATAAACCCACCGACTCAAATGAATCAATCATAGCTAAGAACACTCTAGATCAAGTCACGTTTTAAACAACAAAAACATCAAAATACGTTTATCCATTTAAGAGCTACGATGCCACAGACAGACACACACTAACGTTAAACTTATAACACCCCTCTTTTGCTTTAGGTGTTAAAAATTAATCATGTAGGAAATACCAAAATAAAACCTTCGAATAATCCCTAGCGCTAGCTGAATGTAATGAAGACACGAATCGAAATGATTTGTCGAAATAATGTCAAAACTATAAAGCTCAATTTCGACTATTTTCACATTTGCAATGATCTCCTTATTTCATTCGGTCAACAAAATGTACTTCAAGATACGAACGAACCAGTGGGTTTTGTTCGTAATATGAATACGATTAATATGTCTTTTTAAGCGAAGATAGGAATCGGTTCTGTGTCGGGGCTGCGTTTACAAATATGTAATTAACATACACAAATACCCAGACCGATAGAAACATTTGTGAGATCGCACAAGAATTTGTCCTGTACAGGCTCGAAGCGACCTACGTTCTTAACAACTGCACAATAACACTGATTATTAAGTTGCCATATAAAAGTTATTCGCAGAATAAAATACAACGTAACTTTTAAAAAAAAAGTGAGAATTTATTTGTTAATTAATTGATTGTGCTGTGAGTGGATGTCAAAAATTTTGCGTCTCTGGACGCCCGACAGAAGTCATAACTTAACTAGCGCTGTGGGTTAGAGTGAGAGAGGAAGAGCCTGCCTACCGCTGCCGTATGCGTGAGAGAAAGGGAAGAGAGCTGTGGGTTAGTGAGAGAGGAAGAGCCTGCCTACCGCTGCCGTATGCGTGAGAGAAAGGGAAGCCAGACAGACTGGCGCCGTTACGCGTTACGTTACGAAGCGGTTTACCCTCCCATAAGAAGTTATCACTTCAAAAACACAATAGTATAAATAAAATAATTTAATTATTTACTTCTATATTCTATCTTCTAGTATATATAAGGTTATAATTTATTTCATGGATGGCTTTAATATGATTAATAAAAATTCCGCCTTTGGGCACAAGGCGTGCACCAGTGTTTACCTTTGTAAAATAATAAATAACCATCTAAACTGTCCTACCCTCTTAACGAAAGTATGTCTTAAAATCCCTCGTATTTCCTCAAGTAACAAACAATTTTTCATTTTTTTTAAAACGTAACCGTAACTAGGATTTATTCCTGTGTCGTGGGTGCGTTTACAAACATGAAAATTCACAAACAAATACCCAGACCGGAACAAATAATTGTGGATCACACAAAGATTTGTCCCGTGTGGGAATCGAACCCGCGACTATTCGACACAGTGGGCGGAGCCGCTCAAGCTCTTAACCACTGCGCTAAATCGTCCGTCACATTAGTTTAACTTTCACATTAGTTTCGGCCGTACCAACTATGCTAAATATAGATTTTTCATACATAGTCCTGCGCCTTTAGCCAAGTTACAGTCGTTAACGCTAATAGAAAGCGGAAAAATGTATGGGAATGACATTTTGCAACGAAAAGTCACGTGGTCAAAACAATGCGCTATCGATTGCGACAAGAGAATAGAAACAAAACGCTAGCAACTTGTCTAGGCCCTGTGATCTATACAATACCAGACTATCGTACAGTGGTATTTTCTTAGAGAATCTTAATTCATTAAAACGAAAAGCAACATCAAAGCTGCAATGATGCAAGCAAAATAAACAGTGTGTTTTAGCAAGTAAATTTGTTTTACAATTAATTAATATATTGGCACATGTTTCTTTTCATTCATGCATGATACTATAGGTTTGTTTAATTTCATTTATTTAAGTTATTACATTTGTATTGTGACCGTTTGCATTATATTAAAATAATATAAAAATAATATAAATAAATAAAATCGGGAAGTCAAATTACTTACTCTATGAACGGGTGCGCACACGCAGTTTACAAGAACATTGAGCGCCGCCTTCTGTACTTCTGGTTCCGGTACTATCTCGCCGTCCGCCGCTCCTGCATACAACATATCACATTTCTATCTATCTACCTATATCATCACGCCAGTGCCCTTACGGGGTAGGCAGAGATTACAGAGTTCAAACAGGTTATTTCCTTACATACCTCTCTGGCTTCCTCGTCTCATACACGCTCGCCGGTTACGGAGACTCTTGACTTGCCCTACAGATAAGGCACGGTGAAAGTACACTTTTGTACTTTATCGCTACCGATTTAAAAAGTTCCCCGTAGTATTATATATCAAGTGGCTTTGTAGACATTTAATTTGTTCGGAACAAATATGAAGGATGATACGCTCTTTATTTTGCCGTATAATACTCATCGTGAATAATCGGCGGGCTTCCGCCAGTTGCATTCCTAAAACAGTTAGTGCGGAGGTGCGCGGCGCCACTTTTGTGCAAATATAATAATTGGATTATTTTATTAAAAGGTGAGTAAATATGTTATATTTGCTTATAATTGTGATATAGAAACAGGTATTGGATGTTTACATAAGTTATTTTATCATACATTGAATAGGATGTGCAATAATTCATTATGTTTTTCAATTTTCGTCGTAATAACAACGAACTTTTTCCGTGTTCCGAGTATTTGATTTGGTGTATTTTGACCTGAATAAACATTTGTTGTGATATAAGTATAATAATAATGCTATAATATCTATCTATCTATAACCTCACGGCAGATCCCTTGCGGGGTAGGCAGAGAGTACAGAGTTCCAACAGGTTTTTTCCTTACATACCTCTCTGGCTTCCTCGACTCTCATAGTTCGTCTCATACACGCTCGCCGGTTACGGAGACTCTTGACTTTTCCATCAGATAAGACTCGGTTTATTTGGTCGTGGTAAGATAGTCTAGGTCTTCTTCGGTACCTGCATCCTTCCACTTTCACATTGTATATCTTTTTTGTCATTCTTTCCTCTGGCATTCTTTCTATATGCCCGAACCAACGGAGCATGCCCTTTCTCATCTTTACACCGATACTATCTTTCATACCTACTCGCTGTCTTACTATGCTGTTGCTAATGCGGTCGGTCAGCTTCACTCCGCACATCTTCCGCAGAGCTCGCATTTCTACCGCATTTATCCTACTTTCATTCTCCTTCTTACATACCCAGCTCTCGCTACCATATAACAGCGTTGGGACAAGAACTCCGTTATGTATGACCAGCTGCGCCTTATGGCTTAAGTGCCGGCTCCCGAGTAGCTTTCCCATCGCACCATTCACTCTGTGACCTGCACTCACTCTTCTCTCTATGTCAGCGGTGTATTTCCCATCCTTAATGAAGGCGCATCCAAGATATACAAACTCATTCACTTGCTCCAGCACATCGTTACCAACCACAATCCTTACATTCGTTCTGGTTTCTTCCCTTTCAAAAACCATAATCTTGGTTTTCTTCACATTCAAGTGTAAGCCATTGATCATGCAGTCGTTTTTCATAACTGTGACTAGTGTTTGCAGATCAGTGGCTGTTGGCGCTATTAAAACCGCGTCATCTGCATAAAGTAGATGGTTTACCACTAAGTCACCCATTTGTACACCTTCATTCATCGCTTTCAGTCTTTGAAGACTTTTGTCCAGATATATTATAAACAGTCTAGCGGACAACACGCAACCCTGCTTGACGCCGATTTTAACGTCAAACCAGGGTGACCTGTTACCACCCACCCGTACGCATGCCTTGCAGTCCACATAAGTGGACTGGACGGCTCGCAACAGAGTGCCATCTATACCATACTCTGGCAAAATGTCCCAAAGTCTCTTTCGCACAACTCTGTCAAATGCCTTCTCCAGATCTACAAAACCGCAGAAAACCTTCCGGCCCACTGCCAGATGCTTCTCTACGATGTTGCGGAGTGAGAAGACTTGATCCGAACATCCTCTTCCAGACCTGAAACCCCCTTGTGCCTCGCACAACATTCCATCGGACTTCATATGATATCGATATTGCTATATGATATCGATAAAAAACTCGTATACATATCTATCTATATCTATATCATCACGCCAGCTCCCTCGCGGGGTAGGCAGAGAGTACAGCGTTCCAACAGGTTCTTTCCTTACATACCTCTCTGGCTTCCTCCACTCTCATAGTTCGTCTCATACACACTCGCCGGTTACGGAGACTCTTGACTATGTTTTCGCAAAACCCGTTATGTTTACATTTTATGCTTACTGTTTTTATCTAGTACCATGGGACAACGTATGTACGTAATTTATCGACAACATGCACATCACTATTGGACGCCATTTTTTTCATACAAATTAGTACTAACTTTGATAATTGTTTTCTTTATTTCTTTGTTTGAAATACATAATATGAAATATATCATCAAGAAATACCAACATTCCACTATATAATACCTTGTTTCATTATACATAAACACATTCCCAGTATAAGTATAAGAGAGAAAAAAAAACTAGGTGCTAACTGGATGACTTTCACATATAACCTCATATATTCTTTTTCTGTTGAATATTTAGGTAATTCAGTGTAAGTTTCGATAAGACAAGTATATTTCCTTGGTAGGTAGCTAACACATTTATCAGTAAGACTCAGGATCATAGATTGCTTGATAATACAAATTGTCACTCGCCATCTTACTCCCAGAAACAGGCCTCTCTGTGCTAAGGCATTTTAGAGGATTGTTTTGGTTAGGAAGCCCTAAAACTAGATATGCAAGGGTATTAGTTACTTATCCAAGATTATAAAAATCTCAACTTATTCTTCCAAAGTTATATACTATTTTCTAAAAAGATTTATTTACGTAATCACCTACCACTTTTTCTCGTATGTATTCTCAAGGCTAGAAATTTCATTATATGGGGAGATAAATCATATAGAATTGTATTCAAATAAAATACAGCATTATCAAAAAATACTTTCCTTTTTATTTCAAGTTAAAATATTTGGTAGTTTTTGAATTATCGTCGGTTTTGTAAAACTCCGCAAAATTTCGCGCGCGCCGCCGCGGCCCCTCCGAGCTTACTGGTATAACAACTTTCTTCGCGCTCCGAGCTTAAGGGTTAATCATTGTACGGCTATGGAATATGCTCCTATTTTTCAGACCCTTTTTCGAACTGTCACCTTCAATCGATGGCCGCTGTTGCGGCCCCACAAACCTACACACACACGCACAGCATACGGACGGGTGGTGGCGCGCGTGAGCAGCCCCACCACATCCTCAAGCGCAGTGAAAGGATCGCCCCGCCACAGGACAAAAGACTCCTTTAAACCCTTGCCGGCGACGGACGATACCCTCAATATTTTTTCGGGATTTTATTTTATCCAACTGTTGCATTTAACGGTGAATAAACCAGCAGAAATACAGTACACTTTTATTTAAGTCCCTGGGACCCTAACAAATGGTCCTTCGAGCCGGGTCGTTGTGGATTCTCTCTACTCCGCCCGTGCGATCCCAACCCCACCGGGTTAGACCATTGGCGGGCCAATACAAAGCCCAGTGAGGCGATCAGCAGGGGGCGGAGTTCGATGAAGTGTCCTATTTATCATCTTCGTTCGTCCGCCAGGGCGTCACGTTCGTCCGCCAGGGCGTCACCCTGTTATGATGGTAGGCGGGACGTGCGGACGAACAAGGGGAGTGAAAGGGATAGTGAGTAAAATATGTGTGGGGTTTGTGCGGATGCGAAGTTTTAGGTGTGCGAAAGGGACAGTGCTAGGAGGGATGGTTTCAAAGGCGCTCTTAATGCCGCCATACTGCTTCCCGACCGTAGGCTCCGCCTCCCGCAGACGGGGGCCAGTGGGCGGGTTGTTATGGCGGCAGCATCGTTCTTATTGCTCGACTATTACTGTCCCTGTCTTAAACTATTTACCTTATCTTATTCATTGTTTTTGGGGTTACGTCAGGCAGTCAACGCTATCTGTTATTCATTGATACCCCAACAGCCCACAGTGCAGTAAGGATTGTACTTACCTAGTACTATGTTGACTCCGGTTGTAAGATCTGCGTCCCGCATATCTATTTTTTCTGTGAGTAATAATTGTACGCGCGGCGCCACGCAACAAACGGACACCACGTCCAACGCCGACCGAACCGTTTCAGATCTGCGGGGGAATGTGGACATTATTGCTCATGTAATAAAGTGTAAATTACAATAGCTGACCGACCGCATTCGCAACGGATTAGTAAGAAAGCGAGTAGGTATGAAAGATAGTATCTTTTTTTTTTCTTTTAAATGCTCAGTACACATTATAATCAAAAATTTACGACTTAGTGAGTTCTTAGATTTACGCGAATATTACACATGAAATAAAACTATATTTTCGGATTTTATCGCGGTTTATTTTTGAAAGAAATCAAAGAAGTCTGCAGTTTGTGAACATGTCCTTGACCGCACCCGCCATAACATCAGATTTGATACACCACAAATCCTCGTGAAAGAACACCGATTCCTGCCAAGGATGGTTCGCGAGGCTATTAAAATTAAAAAACATCCTAGTTTCAATAGAGAAGATGGCTGGGTGCTTCCATCGACTTGGGATCCGGTAATTAATATAATCAAATACAAAACCAAGCAGAACGCTGCAAGACCTCAAGACACCGTGAGCTCATTCTGCGTACATCGGACTAACAACAATAATTAAGAAGTTTGAGGGTACCCCAGCACCACCATGCCTTTTGGACGTCTGACACCTCAGTCCCTCCCGTGACCATGGGTGCTGCAAATAGTTATCTCATATACGACTTAGAATAGTATTTATTAGATCTAGATTATAAATTAAATTTGTGGGCAAACAGCAAAATGAAAACAACAATCTAACGGTTATAAGGTGTGTAGATAAAAAAAATAAGTAAAGATTACGATAAGGACAAATAATGGGTTTTGTTAAATACCTTTGTGAACATAAGTTTACTCTTGAAGTCTTACACGAAAAAAAAAAGTATGATAATTCTTATTGACTGCCTCGTTGGTCTAGTGGCAAAGCGCATCGCTTTGTGATCACGAGGTCCTGGGTTCAAATCCTAGGTCGGACAAACGTAGTTTTTCTAACGAAAACTACCCAGTATGGGTCCGGAGTCTGGAATTGTGCCCGGTGTATGGCAATAGGCTCGCCCCCTATTACATGGGACCTAACATCGTCGGCGAAACGTGGGTGTACTCAGTACACCTCTGCCACCTCCGCTTGGGGAAATAGGCGTGACGGTGTGTTTTTATAATTCTAATATTTGTGTTACTTTGTATTAACAGGATCTGGGCTGACTTGGAGGGTATTTTGCAATTGTTTTCGAAAAATACTTAAACTAGGATGAAAAATCGATAACTTTGTTATATTTAGCCAAATCATTATATCGACGAGCCATTCTCGTAAGTCGATTGAAGTAGGAAATGTTATTTTTCTAAACTTGTAAAGAGAATGAATTAGTCTGATTAGACCTTCTGGCACTAAATTTAGTATTAAACGCCATTTGTGGTAACAGTTCGGAACAATTAATAAAAGAGTGAATAACTTTATAGAAATATGCTAATCAAAATATATTAGTCTAGTTTCTAAAGTTAAGGTTCTCTCGTATAAGGCTCCTTTGTTCCTTAACGCTAAATCTAGATGGCTTCTTCCGCCAAAAATCGCTCCGAATGGATCTACCAAGCTTCGTAGCATCGAAGACAACACGAATGAGTGAACCAGGCTCCACGAGGTTCAGTACAATACCTGCCGTTAAAGTTCCACTCGTAGGCGTAGCCCACGACCTGCAGCAGCAGTGCCACGCCGCCCAGCTCCAGCAGCTCGTCCACGGGCGCCCAGCGGGACCACGCCACGCTCTGCAGCAGCTCGATCTGCTCCTGGATGTCTTCCGCTGAAGACTTCGATGCCTGTACAGGGAAATTTTAAGGTAAGAATGACTGAGGAGCTTGTAGCCCTTTACGATGGGAGTGTTCTTAAAGATAATCAATGTATTCAGCTTGGTTGACCTGAGGTGGGTGAGGATTTATAGCAATTTCCTCGACCGTCTCCTAGCTTCTGAACGCAAGTTAAACTCATTTACTACCAAATGTAGCAGACGGTAAGTCTAGTTGGGTGTTTTGTATGCGACTATACAAGGTGTCCACAAATCTGCATCACACGCAAGAGGAGATAGCCTAAGTTAGCGAGCCTTTGGAATTCGACCAAGCTTGGACGTCATCGTGATGAGCGTGGATTTTGTTTGTAGTCGCTACTCGCTTTATTCACATTACACTCGAGTGCGCATAACAATTCAATATAAACTATTTTTATTAAAAAAAAAACACTCAACATGAAATGATGCAAAACATCACTTGGATCGTCGTTCTGGTCAAACAAATGGTATCACATTACACTTGTAAGTATTTTTTCTAGATTACGTCTAGGGTATGCTCCGTTGGTTCGGGCATATAGAAAGAATGCCAGAAGAAAGAATGACAAAACAGATATACAATGCGAAAGTGGAAGGATGTAGGTGCCGGGGAAGACCTAGACTATCTTACCATGACCAAATAGACCGTGTCTTAGCTGAAGGGCAAGTCAAGAGTCTCCGTAACCGGCGAGTGTGTATGAGACGAACTATGAGAGTGGAGGAAGCCAGAGAGGTATGTAAGGAAAGAACCTGTTGGAACTCTGTACTCTCTGCCTACCCCGCGAGGGAGCTGGCGTGATGATATAGATAGATAGATAGATTACGTCTATTACAAATGACATCTACCGTTATACAATTGAACGAGAAGGCACACACTGATTGTAGACACCCACACTATAATATTACGTACACTGTCATCAAACCTAACCTAATACTTGTATAGGCTGTTACAAATTATGCATGCTGTGTTCACCTTAATAGGTTACATTCCTAGTATAAGTACCTAATTACACTGTATTGCAAATTTATGTAAATGTATTGTTGTGTAATCAAGGGTGAGCCTTAAATAAATAAATAAATAAACTTACCGTTAAGTTTTAACCATTGTCCGGCACATGCCATAAACAAATGTAGGTCGGGCGTAACGTCCATTATGCCCCGTGCCACCCCTCGCAGTGCCACGCTCAATTGTATAGGAAAGCCTTATTAAGGTCGATCGCTCGCGAGTTATCGTGAAAGGTTGGTTAAATTTAAAGTGTCCCCCCTGTATGTTCGCCGAAAAGAGCACGATTTAATATTCTTACACAAATTGTTACACGGCTCATTAGATTCACCTTACCTACTAAGTTTACTAAATTTCAATACTAAACGTAATTACCGTATCCCCGATAAAACATTTCATCTCCATGTATGCAAAAATAATACCTCTTTCTATAATCCAGTTAGAAGAATGTGTCGCCTTTACAACGAGTTATCCATGAAATGTAACCACTTCGATGACTTTAACAGCAGACGAACTTCTTTTAAAAATACTGCCAGACAGATCCTTCATCGGGCCTACATCACTTTCGTAGTACAAAATTTTATGAGTTTCTTTTAACATTACTATACTCTACTTATTTGCTTTCTAGCTCTTATTGTGTCACAAAATTAACCTACTTACCTTAATGTGTTAACATATTTAGGATTACAGTCTAGTTTATATTCCTTTGCACTATCTTACTGATTTAAGTCTTCGATTGTAATCTGTTTTGTTGACCAAATAAAATAAATAAATAAATCTCCTCTTCGTATTTGCTTCGTGGCAACGGCCAAATGCATTTGTCATACATCAAAATTCTATTGGTAAATATTAAAACCGGGCAGCTTGTCTCCGCTGAATGTCAAATAACGTTAAAATGGTAGACTAACTTTATAGGGCGGTGGTTCAGGCACGTTGTCCCCCTGTTGTCTCGCCACTTGCGCGGCGCGTAGCCTCAAATGCGCTTCTAGATATCTACGGCAAAGTATACACATATTACAATTTTTGTCACATATATATATTATAATAGAAGCCCTGTTAAGAAACTGTCCCACCGTTGGGCACGGGCCTCCTCTCAAACTGAGAGGGTTTAGGCCATAGTCCACCACGCCGGCCCAATGCGGATTGGCGAATTTCACACACCTTCGACAAACTCTCAGGCATGCAGGTTTCTTCACGATGTTTTCCTTCACCGTTAAAGCAAGCGATAGTTAATTTTTAATACGCACATACTTTCGAATAGGCAGAGGTGCGTGCCTGGGTTTGAACCTGACTGTACGGGCCAGCCACGTACATTTTCTAGCGTCAGCGATTTACGCCACGCTTGGCAAAACAACCATTTCTTAAACAGTACTTTCGCAAATCACGTATCGTGTACGTGTACCGTTTTTGTGTACCGTTCTAAGGAAATACATTATATCAATTTCAACCTGACTATTATTTCACTATCAATTATCAACAATTTCGCCTCGTTGGTCTGGTAGCAAAGCGCATCGCTTTGTGATCACAAGGTCCTGGGTTCAAATCCTAGGTCGGACAAATGGAGTTTTTCTAACGAAAAATTCCCAGTATGAGTCCGGAGTCTGCAATTGTGCCCGGTATATGGCAATAGGCTCGCCCCCTATTACATGGGACCTAACATCGTCGGCGAAACGTGGGTGTACTCAGTACACCTCTGCCACCCCCTCTGGGGAATATAGGCGTGACGGTGTATAAAATAGTAAGTTGCATACAAGATATGTACAATTTTTTTCTGCTCTCTTTCATTAATTTTTGTCTCAATGTTGTTAATTTAGATGTCAATTTTATACCAGTATAAGAGTAATTATAAGATCAAACTTGTCTGCTTTTTAAACGCATGTCAGGGCAACCTTTAAGAAGTCAACAATGTTCAATTGTATTTAATAAGAATACCTCTGTTTATACTTTAACCCTTCGCTCGGGCATATCACAATTCTGTACCTTAATATTTACGACGTTCAACTTGGTGAAAGTACACTTTTGTACTTTATCGCTACCGATTTAAAAAGTTCCCCGTAGTATTATCAAGTGGCTTTGTAGACATTTAATTCGTTCGGAACAAATATGAAGGATGATACGCTTTTTATTTTGCCGTATAATACTCATCGTGAATAATCGACGGTGTCGCTATCAACCAAAGACAGTACGGTTTCCCTCTCAGGACGTACACCGAAACCTCTGACTTTGCAGTCCAACGGTCTAACTACTAGGCTATCACTGCTTTGTAATGTACTCATATTATGTTACCTATCCAAATAGTTATAGTGTAGTTATGTTATTAAATATATCCTGTGTTTCTTATTAAATAATGTCTATGAAAGAAGAAAAACAGAAACATATATTTATTCGCTAGCCTAACAGCCAAGCAAACTACAATAAAAAAAACAATGATATTCAAAAATAACATGCACTACCTAGATTATCTTACCACAACCAAATAAACCGAGTCTTATCTGATGGAAAAGTCAAGAGTCTCCGTAACCGGCGAGCGTGTATGAGACGAACTATGAGAGTCGAGGAAGCCAGAGAGGTATGTAAGGAAAGAACCTTCCACCACCGGAACTCTGTACTCTCTGCCTACCCCGCAAGGGATCTGGCGTGAGGTTATAGATAGATAGATAGATAGAACATGCACTACCTATTTACCCGTACTAATGGGGTAGCACTCAGCGTAAAGCTGTGTGACAGCGTGAACCATAACACAGCGCTAATTTTCAGTTGTACCCCAAAAAATCCACTCGCACGGCAATGAGCCGGGAAGTGGAAGTGATCAAAGGCAAACGCTCAGACTTAAAATAAAGTACTTATCGGTATCGGCCGGCCGGATGTATTATTTGTACTAGACAAATAATATATTGACAGGCCGAAAGATCTTCCTTCTGACAAAATCGCGACACAGCGTTTCTCCTAAAAATGAAAATTTCGACTTTTTGTATGGAAAAAATTTGAAGCCACGCCTAAAATATTTCGTACCTTCTGAGCGCGACGCAGACGTGCCTGACGATCTGTCTGGCGGCGCACGTCTCGTCTTCAGAGACGCGGGACTCTTCCTCGTCAGAGCTCAAAATCGGCAGCGTCGAGATCACGTTGTATAGTTTGCGGAGACCGTCCTGAAAATTATTATCACCATTATCACCAGTCGAAATCATGCTTTATTGAATGTGCAGGGTGACGAGACTCGATAAAATTCGCAACGAGTTCACGGGAATCTCTGTCTTTACAACATCGCTGATAATCTCCAAGAAAGTAGACTCTGTTAGTACGATCACGTAAAAAGAAGACCTCCCGTTTATGTGGGTAAAGTTACGGCCAATCTGAACATATCAGTGACCAGAAACAAGATGGGCAGATGTGGTCAAAAAGGATCTGTGTATCTGCAATGCCTGTGAACATGACAGGTCCGACAGAGCAAAGTGGAAGAGGAAAATTTTGAAGGCAGACCCCACCATCAGATGGGAATCATAATAGCCAAAGAGAGAGAGAGAGAGATTATCTTCAGCCGAAAGACTGGACGACAGCAGGACGAGAGAGAAGATCTTCAAAGATCGCCTCAACAGCTTTTAACCGAGACCTTCACAAGGTCATCGGTCCTTGTGGAGAGCCCATGAAGCAAATACGAAGAGGAGATGGCCTAAGCTAACGAGCCTTGTGATTTTATAAAAGTATTGACGTCATCGTGGTGGGCGTGGTTTACCTCAGTTTGCCATCGCTACTCGCTCCATTCACACGTCCGCTCGAGTTGGCATAGCTATGAAATATTCTCTATTTTTACTGAAAATGAAACCTTTAAAATGAAGTTATGTATCTTAACATGCAAAAATTACTGGGATCGACATATTGATCACATAAATAGTATCATATTTCACTTGTAAGTATTTTTTTCGTAATTTATTAGAATACTTCTATATTGAAAATGCCATCTACCGTAATATAATTGAACTTACAAGTAACATCGACATAGACGAACCGTTAAGTTCTTACCAGTCTCCGCCAGATGGCAAATACAAATGGGGGTTGTGCATAACGTCCCTCTCACCCTGTGCCACCCCGCGCATCGACACAATTCATTCTATACAAAATTCTGTTTAGGCCATCTAGCCTACCCATTCCATATCTTTCAGTACGTGGTTGTCACTTCTCGAGTGTTCTTTCTGCCTCGACAGCAGTCAGTTATATGGAATATGATATCTTAAATGATAATAACATGCCTGCTTCGTCGGTTTAGTGGCGCATAATGAGCTTTGCGATCACGCCGTCCTGAGTTTAAATCCTAGGTCGGACAAATGCAGTTTTTCTACCATAAAACTCCCAGTATCAGTCCGGTGTCTAGAATTGTGCCCGATATATGGTAATAGGCTCAACCCCTTACATGAGACCTAACACCGTCGGCGAAAATCTTAGGGAATCTAAGCGTGACGGTTTTTTAATAATAATATCGTTAAATTCAACATTAAAATATTAACAAATCTCTTCCTCCCTCTCTTTCTCTCTCTCACAGACACATTTTTTTGTCTTCCACAATTTTGCAGTTAATTAATACAATATTTCCTCACCTGGTGGTCGAACTCTTCAAGTATGACACGGAACTGGAAGGAGAGCCCGAAGAACATGGTCGCGTGGCAACGTCCTGAGTCGTGGGAACACTCCAGTAGCCAGAGCGCGTATCTGCAATATATATATATACCAGTCTGTACTCTCTCTCTGCTGCGCTAAGGCCTTCTATCACCAATGGAAGTGAAATGGAACTCAGTGCCGTGCGGAAGGGGCAGGTTTGTGGCCGCCTCCTTGATAAGGGTCTGCAGGCGATGGGAAGGGGGACTACCCGTAGTCTGAGCACAACAGCCGCCCCTCAAGAGGATAGTGCGTGTCATGTGCTCCCGACACGCGCCTCAAAAGTAGCGTGCGGAAACTGATTCCGCTATAAGTGGATGTCCACAAAGGTGGGCGGTCGCTGGCGGGTCGCTGATAGTTTGTTATGTTTGGAAATGCAATTAAACAACCGCCTAGTGTAATGACTCGTTTATTACTGACTGAACAGCTGACGCTGTCGCATGCAAGCGACCGGGTGCATCTATAGGTATGTATACATACATACATACCATGGTTGCTTACGCGTTCCCGTAACCCGCCCCAGCCACAGCGACAGGTTGGAGAACGGTGGGGGTTTTAGCCGGCAGGAGTCTCGGCATAACCCCTCGCTTCCCCCTAGCGAGCAGGTATACTATGTAGGATTTCCCCAACCCAAAAAAAAAAGGTTTGTGGCCTCCTGCTGTTGGAACTTATTACGCTTTTAGAGCACTTTCCGTTGACCTAAAATTATGAAACTTAGATTCATATCGGAAGCAAGATTTTATAGTACAAGTAGTAATGGTTAACAGCTTAAGCCGCTTCACCCACTGGATCGAGTAGTCGTGATTTCTATTCACGCACGAGACATACCTTTATGTGACCCAAAAAAAAATATTTCGATATGGTCACTTGCGCATGCGAGTTTCACGTTTGCAATCACAATCACATGCAAAAAAAAATGCCTATTATGGGACTACGATTTAAATTTAAAAAAATCTATGATAAATTGATAAGCAGTGACAGCCTAGTGGTTAGACCGTTGGACTGCAAAATCGCGGGTCAAGGGTTCAAACCCAGGCACGTACCTCGACCTTTTCGAAAGCATGTGCGTATTACAAATTAATGATCAATTGCTTTAACGGTGAAGGAAAACATCGAGAGGAAACCTGCATGCCTGAGAGTTTCTCGAAGGTGTGTGAAGTTCGCCAACCCGCACTGGGCCAGCGTGGTGGACTACGGCCTTAACCCTCTCAGTTTGAGAGGAGGCCCGTGCCCAACAATGTGACAGTTTCTTAACAGGGCTAAAATATGATATGAAATATGATTAAAAATAACGCTATCTAGTGGTCTTTTTACGGAACCCTCAGAGCAGAGTCCTGTTATTTTGGTTGAAATATCTAATTTTTTTTTTTGAAATTTAATTTGAAATTACTGAATAGTGGGGCTACGTGATTTAATAAATAAATACTGACTTGACGAGGTCGGCTAACGTCTTCCTGGGCAGCAAACAGACGCGCTCCATGGCGTCCTCGCAGTACGCCAAGTAGTACAGGCAGATCGACACGCCTGTCGCCGCTACTGAGGGACGGGGAACCTCCAGGAATTTCTACAAAATTATCAAATAATATTAGTCTATACTGCCCACTGCTGGGCTAAGGCCTTCTCTCACATATCGAGGTGAAAGAGATTAGGTCATACTCTGCCAGGCAGACCCAGTGTGGTGCGGTGGAGGCGGGTTTAGGCCACATGCTGTTGAAACTTATCAAGGCACCTGCAAGGCTCCCAACTCAGCTTAACAACTACCAGATTAAGTGGTAACCGGGACCAACGGCTTAACGTGCCTCCCGAAGCATGAAGACGCTCAAATATGAAAATGCCACAAACGAACCTTAGTGATTAGTAAGAACACCGCGGTTGCACAGCGCTAAGAGCGCCTCCAACTGCAACTTTCGAACTTAAATAATTCATGTTGTATAAACCCAGCACACTTACAAATTGTCATTTTAATTAACCTCGTTAGTCGCGCTTTGCAACGCGGACCTCGATCGTTCTAGAAGCCAGGCTCAGAGCTGGGTTATTGTTCAACTCGCACTCACCTGCAGCCCGCCCATGTTGATGAAGTCGATGGAGAACTTCTTGTGGCACAGCAATGCTGCTAAGTACTTGAGAGCTTCGAAAGCGAGCCGCGAGTCTCTTGATTCGCGAACGTTTAGGTACCCGAGGATAAGGCCTAGGGCGTTTTGCTCGAACACGTGCGACAGAAACTGTGGACATTAAAATAAATATAGGCCTGCTAATCTGTGTGACAAGTCATATTGTAAGCATTAATGTAAGTCACGTTTGTGGAAGTGAAATTAATCATTATTATTGTCTCTAAATTTTCTTTTCTCGAAACTTTATGAATATCGGTAATTTATTGAAAAGCACAGACCTAAACCAAGTAAGTGGAGCTCATTACAGCAATTTTGTTCGGTAGGCGTGATATCGTCTTGCAAAAACTTTTGGACCATTCGGCACGTATTCAGAATAATCAGAATAGATTAATGGGTGATTCTATTTGTTGTAGATAGTGGAATTATTATTTTTATTATTAGTCACATATAGTATCGCTAAGAACACAGCCACATAGCGCTACGAACACATACCAAATAATAAAAAATAATAAATAATATTAGCCCTGTTTAGAAACTGTCCCACTGTTGGGCGCGGGCCTCCTTTCAAACTGAGAGGGTTTAGGCCATAGTCCGCCACGCTGGCCCAATGCGGGTTGGCGAACTTCACTGGTTTCCTCACGATGTTTTCCTTCACCGTTAAAGCAAGTGATAATTAATTTTTAATACGCACATGCTTTTTCGAAAAGACAGAGGTGCGTGCCTGGGTTTGAACCAGAGACCTTTGACTTTGCAGTCCAACGGTCTAACCACTAGGCTATCACTGCCACATACCAAAGGTTAACTATAATTATTTTTTTATGTTTACTATAGTTTAATTTGCCAACGAGGAATGGAGCGTAGCTTTCTTGGAGTAAAGCTTACAGATTGTGTCAGAAACTACCACTCAGCTGCAAGACTGAAATGGAGCTGGGCCGGACATATCCGCCGCATGTCGGATGCGTTTTGGGCTAAAACAATCACACAGTGGGTGCCACCAGGCGGAAAACGACAGCATGGCAGGACCAAAAAGAGGTGGCGAGACGAGCTGGACTCCTACGACAAGGGCTGGCATCAGCTCGCACGGACCGGGACAGGTGGAAGAAGGGAGGGGAGCTGTTCGCCTTGCAGTTGGACAATATAGGCTTATAATAATAATTATTATTTTACTACATTGCATGCTACGGTTTTCTATGATTAAAGAAATGTATGGATCCATTTAATTTCGTTACTAGCGATCTGCTCAGGTTCGCACGTGTGATTTATATACATGAACCTTCCACTTGAATCACTCTGTCTATTGGTAAAAACTCTATAAAAATCAGTTGGATAGTTATTGTGTTTATTGCGTTCAGTCAGACAGACGCGGCGACTTTGTTAACGATGAAGGAAAACATCGTGAGGAAACCTGCATGCCTTAGAGTTTCTCGAAGGTGTGTGAGGTTCTCCAACCCGCACTGGGCTAGCGTGGTGGACTATGGCCTAAACCCTCTCAGTTTGGGAGGAGACCCGTGCCCAACGGTGCGACAGTTTCTTAACAGGGTTATTATTATTAAAAAAATTCCACGCGCGCGCTCCTTTGTAACCTCGCGCTCCTAGGCACGTACCTAATTTGCCTTAGGGACAGTCCGCCTCTGCCGTAGTCTTAGGGATAAAATCTGAAGCACATAGCCGCACGTTTTAACGCTCTATGGGGAGACCTTACACCTACAGTGGGCACCCTAAGCTGTTGATGAAGATGAACGAATGATAAAAGATGATAATAATTGTAGCGGACGAACAGCTAATCTAGATTCGCAGTAATTCCTGTATAGAAATAGTATATAAGGTTTAGCACATAAGTACAGGAAAGGGATGGCCGTATTACCATCTCTTTCCCGGGCGAGCGGCCGGGACGTTATAGGCTCCGCGGCCGGTCGCTCTCCGTGCAACTCTCGCTAGTTGTAAACCCCAAAGAAAGTATATTAGTAGCGCACTTTCGCGGCCGCGTCGCCGCACGTCGAAACTGGGGAAGCAAATAGCGAGAAGAAGTATTACCGAGAAGAATTGTAAATTAGAACATAAGAAGCCCTGTGAACTAAAGTATAAGAAGCCTTGTAAATTAGAACATAAGAAGCCCTGTGAATTAGACCATAAGAAGCCCTGTGAATTAGAACATAAGAAGCCCTGGGAATATAGAAGAATACAGTCCATTTTTATTATTTGTGAAGTCGGGAGTTATATTTACAAGCCCCCCACAATAATAATGGCGGTGATAACGATACGGATAGTAGAAGGATCGTCTCACCTCTTGGTACTCGCCCATCGGAGTAAGATACCTCAATATAAGCATCTGTTTGGTGGCGTCTGTCGGCGGATGGATCTGTATGTTACCTGGAATAAAGCAATTCATGTGTAATTTATATAATACTAGCTGCACCCGCATCTGCGTTGGCGTTACTTCAGACGTGTATTTCAGACCCTAAAGTTATTTTTTGAGACAAAAGGTAGCTTAAGTCCTTTCCCTGGATAAAATCTATTTCCTTGATTGAAATATTTAAATTTGATTAAAATATTTTTAGCGGTTTTGGCTTGAAAAGACGAACAAATAGTTTTTTTTTGTATTTCTTTTTGGTTTTTTTTTTTAAATAACGTAGGAACACTAGGATTTATTCCTGTATCGTGGGTGCGTTCACAAACATGAAAATTCACATACAGAAATACCCAGGCCGGAACAAAAATTGTGGATCACTCAAAGATTTATCCCGTGCGGGAATCGAACCCGCGACTATTAGACACAGTGGGCGGAGCGGCTTAAGCTTTTAAACACTGCGCTAAATCGTCTGTCTAAGACAGAGTTACTTTCGCATTTATAATAATGGTATGGCTTACAGTAAATTATCCTATGCTGTACCACTCAGTGATGCGACTCGAGCCATGTTTTCACTCGAGTGACTCGAGTTAATTTGTCTAACTTTGTACTCGAGCAAAAATAAATTTTACTCGAGTCCGCTAGCACTCGCGTTACCGAGTCAACTCGCCGCACCGAGAAGATTCGATGAGCACTACATGGATATCACTTTACTAATTCACTACGTCACCAGGTTAAACACGTTCGAATTTGAATATTAGAAAGTAAATAAATATGAACTTAGTTTGATTTGTAAAGTGGTTTTGTTATAATTGTTTGTTCATATTATTTATTTAATTAAGGTACCTATTTAAAATGCTTTAACTACAGTAATCGTAGCTCTCAACTCGAGTGATAACTTTCACTCGGGTTGCCTGGACTGTTAATAGTGAACTCGAAAACTCGAATGAAACTCGAATGACGTAATAAAATAACCCGAGTGACTCAAGTCACAAAATACTACTCGAGTCGCATCACTAGGCCCACTGTTGTTTGCTCAACAGGGCTTCTCTCACAAATCGAGGTGAGAGATTACGTCATCCTCTCCCAGGCGGAGCCAGCCTGGCGGTGCGGTGTAGGCTGGTTTGGGGCCGTCTGCAGGAGGAACTTACCAAGGCTTCCAACTTGGTTTGACGATTATCACATTAAGAGGTAACCGGGACCAACGGCTTAGCGTGCCTTTCGAATCACGGAGCCGCTCGAATATGAAAATGCCACAAACAGTCACCGACCGAGCAGAATGCTCCTTAGCTTCAATGATAGCTAAGAACACCGCGCACAACGCTACTATCTATCTATATCATCACGCGAGATCCCTTGCGGGGTAGGCAGAGTGTACAGAGTTCCAACAGGTTCTTTCCTTACATACCTCTCTGGCTTCCTCCACTCTCATAATTCACGCTCACGCTCGCCGGTTACGGAGACTCTTGACTTTTCCTTCAGATAAGACTCGGTTTATTTGGTCGTGGTAGGGTAGTCTAGGTCTTCCCCGGTACCTGCATCCTTCCACTTTCACATTGTATATCTGTTTTGTCATTCTTTCATCTGGCATTTCATTCTTTCATCTGGCATTTCACAGCGCTACAATCATAAATAAACACCGCCTATATTCCCTAAGCGGGAGTGGCATAGATGTGCTAAGTACACCCACTTTTCGCCGACGATGTTAGGTCCCATATAATAGGGGGCGAGCCTATTGCCATATACCGGGCACAATTTCAGACTCCGGACTGATAATTTGAATTATTCGATAGAAAAGCTACATTTGTCCGACCTCGGATTTGAAGCCATGACCTTGTGATTGCAAAGCACATAATTCGCCACTAGACCCAACGAGGCACTTAAATCCTACTAATATTATAAATGTGAAATTGGTATTGGTGTATGTTTGAATGTTTGTTACTCAATCACGCAAAAACAGCTGAGCGGATTTGAATGAAATTTGGCAAACAGCTAGTTTATTACTTGGATTAACACATAGGATACTTTTTATCTCGGAAAAATTTAAGGTTCCTGTTCAAAGTCAACGCAGACCAAGTCGCGGGCAGAAGCTAGTAAATAATAAAAAAATAATTGTGCGTCTCGGGACGCCCGACAGAAGTGATAACTTAAACTAGCGCTGTGGGTTAGATAGAGTGAGAGAAAAAGAGCCTGCCTATCGCTGCCGTATGCGTGAGAGAGGAAGAGCATGCCTACCGCTGCCGTATGCGTGAGAGAGGAAGAGCATGCCTACCGCTGCCGTATGCGTGAGAGAGGAAGAGCATGCCTAGCGCTGCCGTATGCGTGAGAGAAGAAGAGCATGCCTACCGCTGCCGTATGCGTGAGAGAGGAAGAGCATGCCTACCGCTGCCGTATCCGTGAGAGAGGAAGAGCCTGCCTACCGCTGCCGTATGTGTGAGAGAGGAAGAGCCTACCTACCGCTGCCGTATGCGTGAGAGAGGAAGAGCATGCCTACCGCTGCCGTATGCGTGAGAGAGGAAGAGCATGCCTAGCGCTGCCGTATGCGTGAGAGAGGAAGAGCATGCCTAGCGCTGCCGTATGCGTGAGAGAAGAAGAGCATGCCTACCGCTGCCGTATGCGTGAGAGAGGAAGAGCATGCCTACCGCTGCCGTATCCGTGAGAGAGGAAGAGCCTGCCTACCGCTGCCGTATGTGTGAGAGAGGAAGAGCCTACCTACCGCTGCCGTATGCGTGAGAGAGGAAGAGCATGCCTACCGCTGCCGTATCCGTGAGAGAGGAAGAGCCTGCCTACCGCTGCCGTATGTGTGAGAGAGGAAGAGCCTACCTACCGCTGCCGTATGCGTGAGAGAGGAAGAGCATGCCTACCGCTGCCGTATGCGTGAGAGAGGAAGAGCATGCCTAGCGCTGCCGTATGCGTGAGAGAGGAAGAGCATGCCTACCGCTGCCGTATGCGTGAGAGAGGAAGAGCACGCCTAGCGCTGCCGTATCCGTGAGAGAGGAAGAGCCTGCCTACCGCTGCCGTATGCGTGAGAGAGGAAGAGCCTGCCTACCGCTGCCGTATGCGTGAGAGAGGAAGAGCCTGCCTAGCGCTGCCGTATGCGTGAGAGAGGAAGAGCCTGCCTACCGCTGCCGTATGCGTGAGAGAGGAAGAGCCTGCCTACCGCTGCCGTATGCGTGAGAGAGGAAGAGCCTGCCTAGCGCTGCCGTATGCGTGAGAGAGGAAGAGCCTGCCTACCGCTGCCGTATGCGTGAGAGAGGAAGAGCCTGCCTACCGCTGCCGTATGCGTGAGAGAGGAAGAGCCTGCCTAGCGCTGCCGTATGCGTGAGAGAAAGGGAAGCCAGACAGACTGGCGCCGTTACGCGTTACGTTACGAAGCGGTTTACCCTCCCATAAGAAGTGTTCACTTCAATAAAATTAAATACCTTTATAATTCAGAGCGTTGTTTTTTTAATATTCATTCACTATTAGCACTGTAACTATTCCTGTAAACGCGAGGAAACAAATCATCAATGTATATATACCCTCTTACCTATGACGTATGTCTCCATTTCGGCCCAGCTAGAGTTGGACGAGGCCTCGTGGTGCAGCTGCGCAGGCGCCGGCCGCGGAGGGGGGGACATCATGCCGCAAGGCTCGGGGGGCGAGCACGCGTTCACTGTACACATTATATATCAGGTATTAACTGATATCTTTATTAATATACCAATGAATAAAACGAGTAGGTATGGAAGATAGTATCGGTGAAAAGATGAGAAAGGGTATGCTCCGTTGGTTCGGGCATATAGAAAGAATGTCAGGAGAAAGAATAACAAAACAGGTATACAATGCGAAAGTGGAAGGTTGTAGGTGCCGGGGAAGACCTAGACTACCTTACCATGACCAAATAGACCGAGTCTTATCATAGTTCACCACGCTGGCCCAGAGCGGGTTGGCGAACTTCACACACCTTCGAGAAACTCTTAGGCATGCAGGTTTCCTCACGATGATTACTTCACCGTTAAAGCAAGTGATAATTAATTTTTAATACACACATGCTTTCGCATAAACAGTCATGCCTGGGTTTAAAACCGAGACCCCTGACTTTGCAGTCCAACAGTCTAACCACTAGGCTATCACTGATTCAACTGAAAGTAAATATATAAAGGTAAATAGTATGGTACTGACTGGTGTAGTTCTTGACGGGTGTTTCAGGGTCCTTGCTGGGTCGCGCTGACTCATCTACCAGCATACTGTCTCCCCCGCCGCCGTCATCCTTCTCACGCCCTGCAATAGTATCATGAATCAGCCTATACTTCCCCACAGCGGGGCAAAGCCCTTCTCTCACAAATCGAGGTGAGAGAGATTAGGTGATACTCCACCACGCGGACCCAGAGCGTTGCGGTGACTTTTGGACACCTGCTGGTGGAACTTATTAAGATGTCTATAAAGCTTCTAACTTTTTTTTACGTTTATGACATAACAACGACGCGTATGTTGTCAAGGTCAAGTATTACGAATATTCATACCAAAATTAATTCAACTCCCCGATGACAAGGATGAACTTGATGACAAGGATGATTATGAAATTAATGAAGTACCCCACCCTGCATAGTAAATCGACGGATACTCTACATACCAGTTGCGACAGTCGTTTTGAGGGAAATCGAAAGGGCACGTTTTATCACTTTGTTACAATTACCTTCACTCGTGCACATATAAGAATACAGAATGGTTAATATTCCACCAAAATTACACATTTTAATTCGACATAACACAAGTTTTATAAATTAAAACAAATTGACGACATCACACTCAACTCAACCCAACTTGGTTTAAGGACTTACCACAGAGGTGGCAATAAATGGCAACCGGGACCAACAGATAGGCATGCCGTAAGAAGGACGAACATGCTCGGGTCAGCCATCTCCAGCCAGCCAGATAGACGGAAACTAAACCGACCCTGTCTTACGTCTGAAGAGCAAGTCAGTCTTCGTGACCGGCCAGCGTATATGAGAAAAAACTATGAAAGTGGGGGAGCCAGAGAGGTTTGTAAGGAAAGGACCCTTTGAAACTCTGTCCTCCTTGCCCACTCCGCAAGGGATCTGACGTGATGATAAAGTCGTAATTGTAAAATTGAATGGCGAACGTCAATGTCATTTAAACCTACAATCCCATAAGGATCTTTTGGCCCGCGGCTAAAATCGGAGTTATTGCTGTCATCAACTGATATGCCACATGACAGTCGCAGAGTTGCAGTTTGCTATGAAATTTACCCAAGTTATAAAACTATTTTTCGGATTTTATAGCGGTTTATTGTGATTTTTAATTCCCGACGTTCCGAGTGCTTTGCAGCACCCATGGTCACGAGAAGGACTGAAGTGTCAGACGTCCAAAAGGCATAGTTGTTCCGGGGTACCCTCAAACTTTTTAATTGTTTTTGTTGGTCCGATCAACGCAGAATGAGCTCAAGGTGTCTTGAGGTCTTGCAGTGTTATGCTTGATTTTGGATTTGATTATATTAATTACCGGATCCCAAGTCGATGGTAGCACCAAGCCATCTTCTCTATTGAAATTAGGATGTTTTTTTTAATTTCAATAGCCTCGCGAACTAAATTTAATAAAGGCGCGAATAGGTTCGAGACCTAGAACGGAGTGGAGGTCGACGTTCCGTACGAACCATGGGGCTCCTACGGCTTTACGGAGGAAGCGGTTTCGAACCGCTTGAAGTCTGTCGATGTGAGAGGGGACCGAATGCCCAAACGCAACGCACGCATAAGTCATGATGGGACGAACGCAAGTTTTGTAAAGCGTCACCTTATTTCTAAGGGACATTTTACTCCGCTTGCAGATTAACGGATGGAGTCTTTTTTTTAATTAGCAACCGTACGGATGCAATAGGTGGCCTATTGCAATATATCCTTAAAAATAGGAAAATTAAAAAAAAACACCGTCGCGCTCAATTCTCCAAACAGGGGTGGCAGAGATGTACTGAGTACATCCACATTTCGCCGACGATGTTAGATCCCATGTAATAGGGGGCTAGCCTATTTCCACATACTCGTGATCACAAACCGAAGTGCTTTGCCACCAGACCAACGAGGCAGGCAGGAAAATTTTACTAAATGTTACCACTAATTTCACACCAACGCCCCCCGATACTTGTAGCACTACATTCGCTGTAAAGTATCCACCGCTTTACTATCCAGGGTGGGGTACTTCATTAATTTCATTATCATCGTTGTCATCAAGTTCATCGGGGAGTTGAATTAATTTAAACAAACACGATTCCATATCTCACTGGACACTGGCAAAATACACTTAAAATTAGTGTGAAGCCATAACTTGAAGAAGAAGAAGAGTATTCTATTCTCAGGCGATCTGAACATAGTTAAGTTAAAGTCCTCTTTTTGGCGGATAATCGAAGAGTGATGTTGTCAATTTGTTTTAATTTCCAAAACTTATGTTATTTCGAATTATAATGTGTAATGTGTTGTGTAGTTATAGTTGTATATCACGTACATTTATAATACAAGTTGCATTCTAAATAAACCAGTTACCAACCGGCCACCGTGTTGTCATTACGTTACCCTCAAATACATAACAATTGGCGACGAGTTAACGACGTATCATTGCAAAATGGCGGACAACGCGCGTGCTATTGGAAACATAAAAGAATTCGATTCAAACACAGATTCTTGGCCAAGTTATATTAAACGAGTAAAAGCATTTTTTGTAGTAAACAATATAAAAGACGCAGTGCAGACCTCATTTTTAATAACGTTAGTGGGAAATGAAACATACGATCTCATGACGGTATTGTGCAGTCCAGAAGAACCCGAGAAAAAATCTTTCGACGAACTAGTCACCATTGTGGACAACCATCTCAATCCAAAATCCAGCGACATGGCTGAAAGGATGAAGCTAAGGGCGTGCTTGCAAAATGTCAATGAAACAGTAAATGAATATCTGCTGCGATTAAAAAAATTGGCAATGACCTGTAAGTTCAAAGGTCAGGAATCTTTAGAGGAGAATTTGAGAGATCAATTCACTTACGGCCTGAGAAGCGAAAAATATAGACAACGGCTATTAGTCGAGCGAGAACTTAGTTTTACGAGGGCAGTGTCTTTGGCAACTACGTTGGAGGCAGCGGAGCTCGAGGCTAAATTAGGTGGCGTGGGTAACCAAAACGCAGGAGAGGAATCTCAAGCAGGAGTATACGCAGTCCAGTCCCGTAGCGGCAGCGGCGGGAGGGCAGGCGGCGGGCGGACGGGCGCGCCGCGCGGGGCCGGCGCCGGCGGCCGCGCTGGCTCGCCGCGCGCCACCGCCAGCAGGCAGGGTTACGACAAGTGCTATCGGTGCGGCTCGCGGCAGCACTCGGCCGATAAGTGTGTGTATAAAAGTGCTAATTGTTACAAGTGCGATAAAGTGGGCCATATAAGTCATATGTGTCGTAACAAGAGAAACAGTTCCAGACTTTTTCGAGTGCAGGGTAGTGATTCCGAAGGAGAAGATAAGTCTCCTACGCTGTATAGACTTGGGGATTCCGAAGAGTCAGATAGGCCCTGGTATTGTAAGTTGAATGTGGAGGGTGTCCAATTAGACATGCAAGTCGACAGCGGTTCCTCGGTAAGTGCTATCTCTAAAAATACGTATCAACAATTATACAAAGATAGGCCGCTTATTAAATCGAACAAAGTTCTCACCGTGTACAGCGGCAAACAAATCAAGCCCATCGGTATAATGCCAGTTAACGTTGTCAACAATAATAAATCTTTTACCTCAAAATTGTATGTAATGGATAACGGCGACTGTCCACCAATTATAGGTAGAAAATGGATACGTAAATTACAGATAACTTTTCCTTCAATTAATCATTTGTCACAGAATGAGGACGATAATATCCTTAAGAGCATCATGCAAAAATATAAAAACGTATTTGAGCCAGGTATAGGGACTTTTAATCGCGGGACCATTAATCTGCAAGTATGCGAGGGAGCTATTCCTGTATGGAAGCGGGCGCGCGTGGTGCCGCATGCACTGCGGGCGGCGGTGGACGCCGAGCTGGAGCGCATGCTGGCTGAAGGCATTATCAGCCCCGTCGAAGAGGTCGGCGGTTGGGGCACGCCAATTGTGCCGGTTAGAAAACCATCCGGGAAAATTAGAATATGCGGTGATTTCAAGTTGACTGTTAATCCTGTCCTATATGACGATAAGTACCCCCTTCCGCGGATCGAGGACATATTTTCAGCCTTGAGAGGAGGACAAACTTATAGTAAAATCGATTTAAAAAACGCATTTCAGCAGCTATTATTAGATGAGGACTCTAGAAAATTATGTACTATTGTAACCCACAGGGGCAACTTTGTTTATAATCGTTTACCTTTTGGAATTAAGACTGCCGCAAGTAAATTTCAAAGAATCATGGATTCCTTATTCAAGTTACAACATGTGACTGTTTTTGTGGACGATTTGATCATTACAGGTCAGGATAGGGCTGCCCACATCGATAACGTAAATAAAGTTTTTAAAATTTTAAATGATTCCGGATTGCGTGTCGGTAAGGAAAAATGTTGTTTTTTCCAGAAGAAGGTGTCATACCTGGGACATGTTATCGATTCGGAAGGGTTGCATACCGAAACTAAAAAAGTGGACGCGGTTTTGGCCGCGGCTCGGCCGCGCGACATTAGTGAACTCAGAGCATTTATAGGCTTAATTAATTATTATTCCAAATTTATAAAAAACTTTAGTAACATTATTGCACCTTTATATAGTTTATTAAAGAAGAATAAAACTTGGTTATGGACAGATGAATGTGAAAATTCATTTACAAAAATTAAGGACATGTTAAAAAATTCGGAGGTTCTGGTACACTTTAACCCGATTCTCCCCTTAGTGCTATCATGTGATGCATCGCCGCGCGGCGTGGGGGCGTGGCTTGCGCATGAGATGCCGGACGGTCAGCTGCGTGCCGTCGCGCACGCGAGCCGCGCGCTCACACCGGCCGAACAGAATTACAGCCAGATATGTCGGGAAGGGCTTGCTATTATATTTGGGGTGCAAAAATTTCATGAATATGTGTATGGAAGGCATTTTAAATTAATTAGTGATTGTAAACCGTTATGTTCTATATTCGGACCCAAAAAGGGTATACCTTTAATGATCGCTGGTAGGTTACAAAGATGGTCTATAATATTAAGCGAATATAATTACTCAGTAAAATGTGTCAAGTCTAAAGATAATTGTTTGGCTGATTACTTGTCTAGGGCGGCAGACATACCGCTGGACAAATCAATGAAAGATGGTATACATAATAGTAGGGAAAAAGAGTATTCAGAGTCAAATTATATTCACTTTTTAGAGTTTTCTAAACCTGTAGATTTTAAGGAAATTGCATTACAAACAAAAAAAGACGAGACTCTCAGAAAAATTTTGGGATATGTTACTCACGGTTGGCCAGTACAAAAATATGTACCCAACGATTGCAAAGAATATTATAATAGGAAAAATTTTATTACTTCCGAGCACGATTGTCTTTTATTTGGGTATAGGGTGATAATTCCAAGATGTTTACAGAATTTAATATTAAAAGAGTTACACAGTAGTCATCTGGGCATTGTCAAAATGAAGTCTTTAGCACGTACGTATATATATTGGCCGAAAATTGACGAAGATATTGAGAATATGTGTGGTTCCTGCGAAATATGTGCGAAAGAAAGAAACAATCCAACAAAGAGCACTTTGTTTCCTTGGTCTTGGCCTACTACACCTTGGTACAGGCTTCATTTAGATCATTTGGGCCCATTTGCTAAACAATACTACCTTATTGTCATAGATTCCCATTCGAAATGGATCGAGGCTGTTAAAGTGAGTTCTACTTCATCAGAGATAACAATACGGCATTTGAGGGAACTTTTTGCTCGATTCGGATTACCTCACGTAATTGTAACGGATAATGGTCCAGCATTTATTAGTAAACATTTTTCAGATTTTTTAACGAAAAACGGCATTACACATAAATTGACGGCCCCTCGACATCCTCGTAGTAATGGTGCCGCGGAGAATGCAGTAGGTTTAGTAAAAAAATGTTTGAAAAAGGCAATACATGAGGGAACCGCTGCCGAGATAGCCCTTAATAGATTTTTGTTAAATTATCGTAATTGTGTGCACAGCACAACACAAAAATCACCCAGTGAAATGTTAATGGGTCGTAAATTGCGCTCTTGCCTAGATTTATTGAGACCCGATACTAAAAATATTGTAATACATAATCAGTCGAAACAAATAAATGCTTATAATGGTAAGGACAGATATATCAATATTGGAGATATAGTAATGTTTAAGAAGCGGCAAAACAATAAAGAAATCTGGGAAAAAGGGATAGTTAGTAATATTATAGGAAATGCAATGTTTGAAATTGAATTTAGGGGACAAAAACACAGGCGTCATATTGATCAAATATATAAAATACCAAATTCAGAAGTTAATATACAAAACGATCACATAATATTTGATGAATGTGGCCCCTCAGTGGCTAGCAACCTTACACCAGTTAATAATCCAAAAATACATTGCAATAGGACTTCTGCATCCCCCGGTACACCGGAAGATAAATATCTTTCATCTCCACGTTACAGGGACGTGGAGGAACCTCACGGAAAGGTTATAGATCATTCGCTTAGCGAGCGAAGAGAAAGTATTATACCGGCAACTACACTGGGCAGGAAAAGAAATTATTTTCCAGACTCTGATTAGTAAATAAGTTATTTTTTTTTTTTTTTTTTTATTACTTTTTCTTTACAATTTTTGGTTTTTGATATATGGTTCAGGTTTTTGTTATTAATTTAGTTTTTAAGTGCTTTTATTTAATCTTTTGTAAAACATACATATATATTTTTATTTTGTTAGAATTGTTGTTTATTACTTTGCGGATTGCGGGGTGTGTCAAGAATTTTGGGGGGGAAATGTTGTGTAGTTATAGTTGTATATCACGTACATTTATAATACAAGTTGCATTCTAAATAAACCAGTTACCAACCGGCCACCGTGTTGTCATTACGTTACCCTCAAATACATAACATAATGTTGGTAGAATATTAACCATTATGTGTTCTTATATGTGCACGAGTGAAGGTAATTGTAACAAAGTGATAAAAAGTGCCTTTTAGAAAACGGCCGTCGCAACTGATATGTAAAGTATCCATCGCTTTACTATCCAGGGTGGGGTACTTCATTAATTTCATTATCATCGTTGTCATCAAGTTCATCGGAGAGTTGAATTAATTTAAACAAACACGATTATATATCTCACTGGACACTGGCAAAATACACTTAAAATTAGTGTAAAGCCATAACTTCAAGAAGAAGAAGAGTATTCTATTCTATTCTCAGTGTGTGTGTGTATGAGTGATGTACGCTGTTGGCCGCGAGGTCTTTACAGCTTCACCGGACTTAAAGGCGAGCGTGCAACCACTACGCTCGAGCCAGAAGGGCAAGGGGCGACCTACTCGAGGGCGCCTTGAAGAGGCGCCCTCGGTTGGGACAGTCGCTGTGGGGGGACGGGTGCACTACTAAGTGCACCGGTCAACCGCCGGCTATGGGAGGGGATCTACGACGACGTCGTCGTCGCCCGTATTCTGAGCGGAAAGAATGGATGACAAAGCATCGGGGGGATCGGAGAGATCATGTCGCGGCCGGCGGTGGCGGCAGGGGTCGGTCTATTCTCAGGCCATCTAAATATAGTTAAGTAAAGAGTAACACACCTCTCTTCTCCGGCGTGGGTCCGTTGGACTTGACTTCGTTGTTCCTTCTCTTGTCGAAGCGCGCGAAGTGCCGCGTCTGGCTCGGTGGTGTCACTGTGTTCTGATTGTTTTGCTGTTAAACAACAATAATAAATGATAATTTATTCATGATCACTACATATTATAAAACCAAATTTCCCGCCGCGTCTGTCTGTCCGATCCCGATGAACTCAATAACTACCGAACGGATTTTCATACGGTTTTCACCAATGAACAGAGCGATTCAAGGGGAAGGTTTATGTGCAAAGCCGGGGCGGATCGCTAGTTAATTATAAACTAGCCAGAGTGGTCTGTAAAGAAAGAACCTATTGGAACTCTGTACTCTCTGCCTACCCCGCGAGGGAGCTGGCGTGATGATATAGATAGATAGATAGAATAATATACTGCTTCGTTGGGTTTAGAAGCGAATAGTGCGCGTAGCGATGACGAGGTGTCGGGTTCAAACTCAAATAATTTATTTTGTATAAGCCCTACGGGGCGCTTACAAAAAGTCCATATACAATTTTTTTTTATCGAATTTAACTACTAAGACGGACGATTTAGCGCAGTGGTTGAGAGCTTAAACCGCTCCGGCCACTGTGTCTAATAGTGGCGGGTTCGATTCCCGCACAAGACAAATCTTTGTGTGATCCACAATTATTTGCTCCGGTCTGGGTATTTGTGTATGTGAATTTTCATGTTTGTAAACGCACCCACGACACAGGAATAAATCCTAGTGTGGGGCTACGTTTAATAAAAAGAAAAAAGAACAGAATTAATCTAACACCGGATCGGAACGCGGCCTCCACTGAGAAGATCCGGCGAATAAACTCAGCGTGCTTGTCTTTTTTATTTAATTCTCTTTCTTTTTCGTATTTACTTTTTTTCAATCATATTGTGTGGATACAATGTTTAGGGTACAATTAAATAGTTTACGATCTAGCTCCCGTGGCGTACGTGTAGGCGACTTACGATCGAGAAATGATTTTTTCACACACAGGCCCCGTTCATGAGTATGACTACTGGAACAGCCATCGCTCCCCTCGACCATATCGGAGGGAAGGGAGTGACCTGCGCCAGACAGCCACCGCAAGCAAAGACATTACAGTGAGCATGACCTAACCAAAACCTCAAAGATGGTAGTCACATTGTGTCTTCAAAGCAGCAATACCCCAAGCTAGTCAGGCACGCTACGCTTTAACATTGATGTAATTCCAGTTTTATTACAGATTACACAGATTAGTTCTTAATAAAAATATATATAATTAAAATGTTGTTCGCCATTATAGTTCTCTAGGGCAAAATCTACGCCATATCATTTCTCAAAGAAATATCACAATGTTTACTTACTTTGTCTTCTTGATTCTTATTTCTCAATATGTGTAGCCTCCTTAACATCAATGGTACTAGCATAGCGTTCAAATCTCTGTAACAATATAGAACTTTAAATTAACAAATTTAAATATGGACTATGATACTAAGAAACTCAAAATCAAATCGTTTATTTTGCATAAACCCTGCGAAGGTATTTACAAAGTGTCATATTTACATATATTTTTTTAACATTCTAATCTACCACCGGATCGTTAGGCGGCCTCCACTGAGAAGATGCGTCGAGAAACTCAGCGGGCTTGTCTTTTTTGTCTTATTTCCTATTTATTTTCTATTCATCATATTTTTGTATAGATACACATCTTTTTATATTATACTAAATCATTAATGCGATCCAGCTCCAGTGTGACCCTTAAAACCGTAAAAATTACACGCCTATATTCCCCAGAGGGGGTGGCAGAAGTGTACTGAGTACACCCTCGTTTCGCGGACGATGTTAGGTCCCATGTAATAGGGGGCGAGCCTATTGCCATATACCGGGCACAATTCCAGACTCCGGACTCATACTGGGAATTTTTCGTTAGAAAAACTAAATTTGTCCGACCTAGGATTTGATCCCAGGACCTCGTGATCAAGCGCAAAGCGATGCGCTTTGCCATCTTACCGACGAGGCAGTCACGACTGAGATATAAGACTATTTTTTAATAAAAAAAATATATATATATATTATAAGGAAAAACTAGAGGATTCTGGACCAGTCCCAACAGGCAACACCCGTTCACGAGTACGACTACTTGAGCAGCCATCACCTCCCTCGACTATATTAGAGGGAAGGAAGTGACCCGCACCAAAGAGCCACTGCAAGCATAGACTTTTTAGTGAGCATGACCAATCCAGGACTCCAAAGTGCAGTCAGAAAAAGTCTTCTAAAGGAGTAGTTCTTCGAGCTCGTTTGGCATGACATATAAATTAAAAACGTACTAAGTATATTCTTATATGGTAAGAAACTATATTGGTTTCCTTCGTTCCAGGAAATGTACTTACCTGAGCCAGGCACCAGATAAAGGTATCGGTAGGCATGTCGATTCATTCTTTAAAATATCGATGTTTAGATCGATACGAATAGAACGCACACAAATCGATTACATTTAATTAATAAATTCGAAGTCGATTTTTAGTAATGCAGTAATAATATTAGCCCTGTTAAGAAACTGTCCCACTGCTGGGCGCGGGCCTCCTCTCCAACTGAGAGGGTTTAGGCCATAGTCCACCACGCTGGCCCAGTGCGGGTTGGCGAACTTCACACACCTTCGAGAAACTCTTAGGCATGCAGGTTTCCTCACGATGTTTTCCTTCACCGTTAAAGCAAGTGATAATTAATTTTAAATACGCACATGCTTCCGAAAAGACAGAGGTGCGTGCCTGGGTTTGAACCCGAGACCTCTGACTTTGCAGTCCAACGGTCTAACCACTAGGCTATCACTGCTTAGTAATGCAGTGATTTATTGAAATTATTTTTTTAATCCCTTTGTCTGTATAATTTCTATATGCCTTTAATTTAGAGAATATTAAAAAACAACCGATTTAAAAAAAGTTATGTTTAGTTAAGTACATAGTAGTTTTAACAATAAACGTTTTGTGATTTAAATTGCTATTATTTAAATTCTTGTTTCAAACAATTTGAGTAAGTGATATTTTCAATTACCGGGTTTTTATTATTGAATTGTGAATCGATTCAATTCAACGGCTTTCGGAATGATTCTCTGAATCGATTCAGGGCTACAGATCGTTCTAAAAACGATTTTGTATAAAAAAACATCGATTAATAGTTTAACTGATAACAATCGATAAAAAAATCGATTTTTAAAGCGGAAAGCACCAGTGCCGTACCTATGCGATATATTACATACATACACTCACGCCTTTATCCCACTGGGGTACGCAGAGACCACAGTTTGCCACATACTACGATTCTGACACACCTCTTTCGCTTCATCTACGTTTCATACATCTCTTCATACATTTCCGTCGATTTAGAGTGCTATGCACTTAACCCTTTTCCAAGAGACTATTAATTTGGTAGTGATAGGTTTTCCTTGGGCGACCTCTTCCGACGCTTCTACTCACATTTGCTCGATATATTCCTTTCGTTAGCCGCCTGTCACACATCCTCTCCACATGCCCATACCAATCAATATATTAATACAATCTATTTCCATACTTCCAACTATTTACATAGGAAATATTTTATATTTAGAACTTTCTTATCAAGATATGTGTATAATTTTTTACAGCTCTGCAAAATATTAGCTAAGGCATCCTGATCCAAATGTTAACATAGATTTAAAATCCGGCAGTGGGGCAGTATGGGGTAATGCAGAGTTGTGTTGGATAGATCGATACTTAAATATAAAAGTTTATAAACCTAATTTTTCAAAAAAAAAAAGGGAATTGAAGTCGATGCCAGTCGGCCCGTGCAGTCGGTTTCTTAACAGCAATTTTGAGTGATGAGTGAATTAAATATTTATATACCTATATTGTACTGTTCTGCTTACTTTTATAGTAAAGTAAGTACAGGATTAAGATAAAATTCATAATAACTCAATTTACACAATAAAATTCGAACCCATATTTCATCCCCTATTTTTCCACCCTTAGGGGTGGTGTTTCTACTTAATTTAAATGGGGAGTATACCCTTTTAGACAAAAAAAAGTATTTTCCAAATCGGTTCATAAATGACGGAGTTATGAGGTAACAAACATAAAAAAGAAAAAAAGAACTGTCGAATTGTAAACCTCCTCCTTTTTTGTGAATTGGATGAACTGTATAAAAGGTGCCAGTATTATTAAATACCTAAATAGTACGTTCAGTCTAACAGGTAATTTGTTAAAATTAATGATATTATGGCAGTATGTAACCTGAAATTAGTGGCGATCTCCTGTACTTCCATAGCGGCGGCGAGCAATCCAGTCGCGTAGCACTGCAGCGGCTCGGGCGAGTTACTCGCCCAGTTCACGAGCCGGTGGATCAGCGCTTCATTGTCCTAATCGCATATACACCAACAAATTAATTATACATACATAGAAAAAACCGTACTCTCTGCCTACCCCGCAAGGGATCTGGCGTGAGGTTATAGATAGATAGATAGATAGAAAAAACCGTAACCCGACTACAGTATATATGTTGAAATACAGTAAAATTGTTTTTCTGTCGCTTGGTATATTTTGTATTGTATTATACCTATATTTATACATTAAAATATATTCTTCTCATATTCAAATTGAATTTTTCGTATAAAATGTAGCCCATGTCACTCGGACGGTAAATCCACTTTTTTGTGTTTGTGTGAATGATCTACGCCGTTGGCCGCGTTGCCTTTACAGCTTTAACGGACAAGAGGACGAGCGTGCAACCACGGCGCTTGAGCCAGAAGGGCAAGGGGGCAACTAGCTAAAGGGCGCCTCAAGGAGGAACAGCCTCGACTTGGACAGTCGCTATAGGGCAGGCCGTGTACTAGTTGTCTCGCCGTGGTGCTCTGCCTCGGCCGGCGGTCAAGGGATTCTTCGACCTCGCCAGCGAGGTCGGTGTCTGATCCTGTATGCGGTAAATCTACCACTATTATCAGTCGAATGAGTAGTTTAGGCGTTACAATGCGACATACCTAAACACAAACGTATTATACATAATAAGGCTGCCAATTTAACCCTTCGTTTGGCTTTGTCGAAGTCGAGCAAAAAAGATTATACTTCTCCTAGGGTAGTCGGGTGAAAAGCAAGCATAGCTCAGTTGGAAGACTGCTCGTCCTTTTTTTTTAAAGTTGTCTCATAGTGGATAGCTTTATATCTTTATAAATAAAATTATATCTTATCTGTAGGGCAAGTCAAAGTCTCTGTAACCGGCGTGCGTGTATGAGACGAACTATGAAAGTGAAGGAAGCCAGAGAGGTGTGTAAGGAAAGAACCTGTTGGAACTCTGTACTCTCTGCCCACCCCGCAAGGCATCTGGCGTGATGATATTCGTATATTAAATTCCGGTGTCTGATTCTGATTCCGTGTGTTCGTAACTTACTTTTTTCTCCTATATAGCTTAAACGATTTGGATGATTTTTTTGTATTATTTGTTTCGCCTGGATGGTTCATAGCTATAGTTGGATTTGGTAGCTAGCGCTATTGTAGACCGAGCGAAGCCGTGGGAGAATGCTAGTAAATATAAATTATAGAGATATTGACTCGTCTGGAACGCGACGCTCATCTCGAGCCCCGGCATGAGGTCCAGCGTGAGCCGGCACGCGGCCACGTTCAGCTTATTCACGTCGCGCCCCGTCATGTTCTGCCGCGAGTAGTACTGCCGCGCACGTAGTGGTTCACTATAGATAGATAAATTGACTCGCCTGGAACACGACGCTCATCTCGAGCCCCGGCATAAGGTCCAGCGTGAGCCGGCACGCGGCCACGTTCAGCTTATTCACGTCGCGCCCCATCATGTTCTGCCGCGAGTAGTACTGCCGCGCACGTAGTGGTTCCCTATAGATAGATATATTGACTCGCCTGGAACACGACGCTCATCTCGAGCCCCGGCATAAGGTCCAACGTGAGCCGGCATGCGGCCACGTTCAGCTTATTCACGTCGCGCCCCATCATGTTCTGCCGCGAGTAGTACTACCGCGCACGTAGTGGTTCCCTATAGATAGATATATTGACTCGCCTGGAACACGACGCTCATCTCGAGCCCCGGCATAAGGTCCAACGTGAGCCGGCATGCGGCCACGTTCAGCTTATTCACGTCGCGCCCCGTTATGTTCTGCCGCGAATAGTACGTGTCGCGGACATAGTCGTTCACTAACTGGAACAATAATAACAATATTACTTTTAAATCACTGCTTGAGTGAAGTAGAGACACAACTAAAAAGCACGCGAAGTGCGAATAGGACTCACGCTTAGAGAGTATCGTACAAGTGCCACTGGATGTCGCTATTTTAATTAATCATCGACGAACTAACACATTCTTTAGATATTTCCATAAACCATTATTGGGCCACCATAACCATATTAAGGCAACCATAGGAAGACGGTCTATTATTGTGATCTCAGTGTACATGCCACCGGATGCGCACGATAACCTACCTGTGTTTACTGAAGTCCTAGGAGAGATAAGTGCCATTGAAGCGAGCAATGATGTTGAAAGCGTTTTTATATTGGGTGATTTTAATGCTCACCCTCACGAATTATTTTTCAATCAACTTATAAATTCTTGCACAGATCAATCTTGGATTTGTGCAGACATAGAACTTTTGGGGATGGAATCGGACAACTACACATTTTTAAGTGAAGGATGTAGGAGATGGTTGGAGCACTGTGTGGTCTCTCAATCTGCCTGGAAGACGGTTGTAAAGGCGGGTATTGAGGAAAATGTGTATGTGTCCGATCATCTACCTTTATTTATTGTGTGTAATCTGGAAATTGTTAGACCAAAATTGCTGATGCATAGTGAACCATGTAATGGAGTCATCTGGGGAGAGAGGAGCCAATCACAAATCAATCGTTATCATGATATATGTCATAATATTTTGCGTGATGTTGATTTCCCTCGGGAGTTCATGAAGTGTAGCTACGGGCCATGTAGCCTGTCCCATCACAGAACTATACTTGATGAACTATACAGCACTATTGTACAAACTTTATGTGAGGCCGCAAAAGACACAAAACCGAGAGGTGGAAAGTGGCCAAGACAAGCCGGGGTAGTATGCGGTTGGAATAAACATGTACGAGACGCACATCGGGAGGCTAGGCTTAGATTTAGTATCTGGGTACTGGATGGACGGCCAACGGCAGGAGCATCATATAACCAAATGTGTGAGACTCGCAAAATTTTTAAGTCGTTTGAGATAGTGTCAGAACAACCAAGAACAAATTAAAATGGATATGATCGCTGAACAAAGAGTCACAAAAAATTTCAGAAAATTCTGGAAGTCCACTGGTAAACTAGATGTCAGGCCCGGTCTTCCGGTGAGTGTGGGAGGAAAGAATGACTTCACGGAGATTGCAAATATGTTCATGGAGCACTTTAAAATGAGGTCTCCGTTGGGCCCATCGACTCTAAACACTGTGGCTGAAACGGACTGTCCAGAAAAGGAGCCACCATTACTTTTCTCAGCCAATCAAGTTAAGGAAGCTATATAATACATGAGTCGTGGCAAATCTCCTGGACATGACGAACTCAGTATCGAGCATTTTAAATTTGCGGGAGTTCACCTCCCGAGACTTCTGTCCCTGCTTTTCACGATGTGAAAATTCATACCTTCCAACGGACTTAATGAAAACTGTAGTGGTACCCATTGTGAAGAACAGGACAGGGGATAACTCGGACACGGGAAACTACCGACCGATCGCCCTTGCGACGACAACTGCTAAGATATTGGACAGTTTGCTTGATGGTTATTTGTCAAAACATCTCAGCTTGCACGATGCACAGTTCGGTGTTCAGCCGGAACTGTCAACTGAAAGTGCTATCTTAGGCCTCAAGCATACTGTCCAATACTACATTGATAGGAGGACGCCTGTGTACGCTTGCTTCCTTGATCCGTCCAAGGCCTTCGACCTTGTATCGTACGATGTACTCTGAAAGAAGCTCAGGGACAGGCGTCTACCGGCACCGATCCTCAATATTATTAAATATTGGTATTCGAACCAGACTAATAACGTAAAGTGGTCGAATTCACTTTCGGAGTCGTATAGGTTGGAGTGCGGTGTAAGGCAGGGGGGGCTGACGTCTCCTAAGCTCTTCAACTTATACGTTAATGACCTGATTGTTGAGCTCAGCAGTATGCGTGTCGGATGTCATGTACACGGCGTGCCTGTCAATAACATAAGCTATGCGGATGACATGGTGCTGCCGAGCCCAACAGCGGCAGGTATTCAAGAAATGTTGAAGGTATGTGAGTCCCATGCGGCCTCACATGGATTAATATATATCTGCAAAAAGAGCGAGTTCATGGTCTTTAAGGCCGCCGGTAAATGCCCAGAAACAACATCTGACATTACCCTAAATGGCGTGAACATAAACAGAGTCCATAAATTTAAGTATTTGGGGCATTTCCTCACTGACGACCTTAAGGACGATGATGACATTGAGAGGGAGCGCAGGGCTTTGGCGATCCGAGGTAACATGCTGGCCCGCAGGTTCTCCCGCTGTACCGATCAGGTCAAAATCACCCTTTTTAAAGCCTACTGCCAGGGTATGTACACCGGAAGCTTGTGGGTCCAGTACACCAAAAGGTCGTTGAGTAACCTGCGCACGCAGTATAATAACATTTTCAGGATGTTGTTGGGGCTGCCCCGCTTTTGCAGTGCCTCAGAGATGTTTGCGAGAGTGGACACTGTTGGCTTTGCCGCCATCATGCGTAAGAAAACCGCATCACTGCTGCGCAGGGTGCGGGACAGCCGTAACAGCATTCTGGGGATGGTGGCGGAGAGTGTGTCTTCTCGTATCCTTAAGCAGATGGTGTGGAGAACGATCAATTAGGACCGTTATCTTTAATTGATCGTCCTGCATACCTATGCTATATACAATTGCACTGTTTTCTTTTTCTTCATTTACTAACACTAGGCATAAGTCGTCTGTATACTAACACTTTGGATCACTGTTGTCCGTAAATAAAGAATTCATTATTATTATTCATATATTATTAGGATAAAAAGGCGCGTCTTTGTCGCTCGCATACAAACATACCGCGCGCTCACTCCCTTTGGGCGAGCGTTGTACGACAACAGAACTCACTTTGTATGAGAGCGACAGAGGGAAACAACGTATCAATAAGAAAATCTCTTAATGTACACCTACAAACAAGATGCAAAAGGTGGTCTTATTGCTATAGTTTTTTTCACGAGACTTGGGTACAGTGACGTTAAGAATTTGACATTTCTATAAATGTGGTGATGATAAAATCGAATAATATAGAATCAATTGAAAATCGTATCAAGGTAATTTAAAACGAAGAATGAATCGATATTAATAACAATAATTTAAGAATAAAAAGAGACAAAATACAAGTTTTCATTATTTATTTACGAATGAAGCGATTCATTGACAGTATACGATCCCAATGAAAATTAAAATAGGTTTTGGATTTATTTTTAAATTCTTGTTTATGTTTTGGATTTCCTATTTTAAATATTTTTGGAGGAGGAAGCCAGAAAGGTGTGTAAGGAAAGAACCTGTTGGAACTCTGTACTCTCTGCCTACCCCGCGAGGGATCTGGCGTGATGATATAGATAGATAGACAGAAATATTTTTAAATACAATATGCGTCAAATGGAATATATTAAAACGTCACCCTATCCATATCTCGTGAAAAAGATTATAACTGCAATTTCTTCCAGACAACCTGTATAACGATTTTTTTTCGAGGATCGAACTTTTTATTAATACCTTAGTCATGAAGTTGTCCTTCTTGAACATGACCTTGAGCGCGTGCCCGAGCGCGCACTCGGGGTCGGTCCGCGACGGGTGCCGCTCGTCGAACGGGTCCGGGTCCTTCTTCATAAAGTTCTCCGTCTCTGCTTCTATTATCTCCGCTATCCTGAAACATTAATTCATTTATGTATCAGTTTTTAATTACAGACTGGTAGGCGATTGACCCTTATGTCACCTAATGGATTGTGACGATAGCACGAAAATAGGGCTACCTGACTCTGAAGTAGGCTAAGGAGATGGAAGCTATACCGAGTTCTGAACTGGTATGATCAGACTAGATCTCTCTCCTAGTAAGGCAACTCTAGGCTACATGTCGGAGCACTACTGCGAATATTTGCAACATATCAATCACAAGGTCATGGATTCGAATATAAGGTTGGAAAAAATGTAGCTTTTCTATTAAATAACTCCTCAGTAGAAGACCACAGTCCTGGCAGAAGTGTACTGTGTGTGTACACCAGTGGTTCCCAATTAGTAGTAGGCGTATCCCTGGAGGTACGTGTAGTTACATGAAAGGATACGCGCGGTAATCTCTAGGCTGAATTAATTTAATCAGAAAAAAACAACACAAACAACAATCGCAGATATATATTTTGAGTCGGTTATAGGTAAACCTCCATAAGCTTGACCGTCTCCTGACGATAGTGGGGCGCAGGGCGGGGCTGCGCCTGACCAATCAACTAATCTCTCGCCTATCTGTTGGCGTACAGTTCGTGGCTTATGGGGTACGCGACTTTTAGGTATTTTTTGAAGGGGTGCATAGGTGGGAACCACTGGTGTAGACCATCATATGACCAACGATATTAGCTCCCAATGCTATATAAGTATCTTAGTAGGTAAAATGAGAAAGTGTATGCTCCGTTGGTTCGGACATTAGAAAGAATGTCGCATAAAAGAATGACAAAACAGATATACAATGAAAGGAAAGATTTAGGATACCGGAGAAGACCTACACTATCTTACCATGACAAGACAAGTAGTCAAGAGTCTCCATAACCGGCGAGCGTGTATGAGACAAACTATAAGAGTGGAAGAAGCCAGAGAGGTATGTAAGGAAAGAACCTGATGGAACTCTGTATTCTCTGCCTACCCCGCAAGGGATCTGGCGTGATGATATAGATAGATAGAGATGGTATAGAAGTGAGCCTATTGCCATTATACCAGACACAATTCCAGACTGTAACTAAGAATTTTTAAATTGATAAACCAAATCACAATGGCTGGGCCTAGTGGGTACAACATATGCCACTCCATGTAAAATTGAACGAGGGATTAAGTAGTCACATATTCAATCAATGCACGAGATCTACTTTGATAGATGACAGTCGACTTGGTTCAGTTCTTAACAGCTTATGCCGCTCCACCCAAATATTTATTTAGTCCGGGCGTTCCTCTATGTCAATTTCGTGTTTGTAAACGTATTCACGACACAGAAATAATTTCTAGTGTGGGGCTACGGTTTTCTAAAGATAACAAGATAGAACAGACTACAAGATATGAAACATTTAATTGAAGAGTAACCATTGAGTTCCTTGGTCTTCTCTTCCACAGGAATGCCATTCCAAAGTGGTGTTATCCTTCATTACTCTTGTTACTATTCATAAATACCATAATTATTTGTATAAAATGCAAAATTATTCTCATTCAGAAAAATATTAGGTGAGATAAAGAAACTGGATATCACTTCAACTGTTATTGGAATTTCAGTTCTAATTGCATAACATTATGAAATAAAATTTATCAAACATTTTGTGACCTGTTTTCAACTAATTTGATTATGTCATCAGCTGTTTATAAGTTACAGGAAAGCTCCTATGTAATTGAAAATTAGTGCCGACCGAAGCTTCTGCTTCAGCCACCTTAATACCACCTCGGTCAAAAATACCACCTCAGTCAAAATTACCACCTCGGTCAAAAATACCACCCACCTTCGACCAATCCTTCAGCATCGGGCAAAATGGGCCGAAGTTTTGGCCATAGCCGAAGTTTCCAGCAAGCACCGAAATTGAACGATCTATTACGATTAACGACTAACGAATGCTTTTAAGTAAATATACAAACACACAGTCACGCCTACGAGTATATTCCCCAAGCCGGGGTGGGAGAGATGTACGAGTACACCCTATTTTCGCCGACGATATTAGGTCCTATGTAATAGGGAGCGAACCTATTGCCATATACCGGGTACAATTTCAGACTCCGGACTTATACTGGAATTTTTTCGTTAGGAAGGCACATTAAGTCGTTGGTCGCGGTTATCATTTAAAGTGGTAGTCGTTAAGCCGAGTTAGATGGCTTATAGACGGCTTGATAAGTTCTAACAGCAGGTGACCACAAGCCAGCCTCCACCGCACCGCACTGGGTCCGCGTGGTGGAGTATGACCTCCAGAAGAATACTCTCCGGAATTACTTTCCCAAATTAGCTTTAACACAAGATACAGAGCCCGTAGATCTAATAAAACTAATCTCTTTGCCCTAGAAATTTACAGAAACAATATTTCGTACTATAATCCACTGGTAGGAATGCTTTGTCTGTACAATTATTTAGCCAAGTCCAATAATAGCATCGATATTTTTGAAATTTCATTTGCAAAATATAATAAGAAAGAAATCATTTATGCTACATAATGTCATGCTGTGTAATATTATGTTACCCATCCTTATAAATATTGTGTTTTTATTAAATTAGATGTGTACCTGGTTCTTTGTTTCTTCTTGTATAATGTGTTTACTTTTGTATATTTTTTTTATTTTTTGTGCTTCGTTAGTTGCTTAATTTTATTTAGCTGAAGACACATGTTTTGGATTGCAATCCAGATCTATTGTATTACTTATAATTAAGTGTTATGTTTGATTGTAATCTGTGTTGTGTGTCATAATAAAATAAAATAAATCTCTTTCACCCCGATTTGTGAGAGAAGGCCTTTGTCCAGCAGTGGCACGGTATAGGCGGATATTATTATTAACATTATTCCAGTTTTATAACTTTTAAGCAGTTGTAAGATTGTGTATGAGACGAACTATGAGAGTCGAGGAAGCCAGAGAGGTATGTAAGGAAAGAACCTGTTGGAACTCTGTACTCTCTGCCTACCCCGCAAGGGATCTAGTAACTTGTATGTGTGGTGGTCACAAAGTCTGAAAAATTCTCAGTCTAGTGTACCAAATATACTCGTAAATCCAGGCAACCGTTTAGTAGTGCCTTCTTGGTCAAATGGTAAATAATGCGCTTAGCAATCATGAGGTCCTGGGTCGAACCAAATGTAGTATTTTTCTATTTTGTGTGTGTGTGAATGATCTACGCTGTTGGCCGCGGGGCCTTTACAGCTTCACCGGACAAGAGGGCGAGCGTGCAACCACTACGCTCAAGCCAAAAGAGCACGGGGGCAACTAGCTCAAAGGCGCCTCAAGGAGGAACGGCCTCGGCTTGGGCAGTCGCTATGGGGGAGGGCGTATACTAGGTGTCTCGCCGTGGTGCTCTGCATCGGCCGGCGGCAAGAGATTCTTCGACCTCGCCGGCGAGGTCGGTGTCGGATCCTGTGTGCGGTATCTGTATCCGCAAGAAGGGACATAAGGGCATCGGAAGGGTCGGCAAGAACATGCGGCGGACGGCGGTAGCGGCTGATAGGAGGGAAATTAAGTTCGCAGTCGGCGGCGGCTACGATTAACGGATTTCTAAAGCCTTTTTCTATTGGAAAACCCAGTATCAGTTCGGAATCTAGCATTGTGCTAGGTACAATGGCTATATGCTCGCCCCCTAAGTAAATAAGAAGGTAAGCAGACAAGAAAGTAATGACGGACGATTTGGTGTAGTGGTTTCTTAACGTTAAGCTCTTGCTTAAGCCGCTTTGCCCACTGGGTCGAATAATCGCGGGTTTTTATTATAACAATAATTTGTTCCGGTGTGGGTATTTGTGTATGTGAATTGTCATATTTGTAAACACACCCACGACATAAGAATAAATCCTAAAGGGAAGAATAAATCCTTTTTATTATTTAAATAACGTGGCCCACATTATTTAAAGAATAAAAAAAGAAAAGCAGTTTTGGTCAATAAAGTCTTTCAACATTTTTCGTCGTCTTCAGATCTGTACTAGATTTTCAGAGCGCCTAGCCGAGTGGCAAGCGTTTTGATTCTTTTTGCTTGTCGCAATCCATAGCTCATTGTTCTGACCACTAGACTTTTTGTGGTAAAATGTCATTCACATATTTTTTCCTTTTCTCACAACTGTGCAGTCAGCGTCATATAGAAAGGGACAGTCAAGGACACCAAATACTTTAGGACATCCAAAATTATCATTATTATTATTTTTTTTTAATATTTCAAATTCAAATCATTTATTTGTGGATAATAGGTTAGATAGGATGTTACATGTATATAGTCATATGTTCTACTATATCCTGCCATGCATCAGGCGTACAAAATTATAAAGTATTATAAAATATATAAATGTCATATAATTATTAAATTAATTTAAAAATTATATTAATGATCTTATTATTTATTAGTGTAAAAAAAATAAATTAATGCTATTTTCCCTCTATGAAGTCGTCAATGGAATATAAACGTAACCCCACACTAGGATTTATTCCTGTGTCGTGGGTGCGTTTACAAACATGAAAATTCACATACACAAATACTCAGACCGGAACAAATAATTATGGATTACACAAAGATTTGTCCCGTGTGGAATCGAAGCCGCGACTATGTGGGCAGAGCTGCTTAAGCTCTTAACCACTGCGCTAAAATTGGACGATGGAGTCGCCAACTTGTTTAAAACATAATTATTGGGAAAATATCGGAACATGAACAATGTCAAATATATAAGTTCATTCAATTCGTCATTAATTCAACCATATTGGTTGCAAACACAATGCAAATTGTTAAATTCCTCTAATTTATGTGAAAAGGTATTTAGATATTACTGTATACCTATGACATCAACATCAACATCATGTTTTGCTGGCTGTGTGGATCACTGCAATAATTTTATCATGTACCACATTATTATGATACACCTGCGCCTCCAGGAGACAGGCTTTGCCTATTTATTTATTTAAAAGCCACAACATGGACAATTCACAAATTTTGATGATGATATTATGATATTAGGCCTGTTAAGAAACTGTCCCACTGCTGGGCACGGGCCTCCTCTTCAACTGAGAGGGTTTAGGCCATAGTCCACCACGCTGGCCCAGTGCGGGTTGGCGAACTTCACACACTTTCGAGAAACTCTTAGGCATGCAGGTTTCCTCACGATGTTTTCCTTCACCGTTAAAGCAAGTGATAATTAATTTTAAATACGCACATGCTTTCGAAAAGACAGAGATGCGTGCCTGGGTTTGAACCCGAGACCTCTGACTTTGCAGTCTAACGGTCTAACCACTAGGCTATCACTGCTCCAAATTTTACATTAATATATTATAGCAATTTTTATATACTGTGAGAAGTATCTTTTTAGGTGTGTACAACACTAGTATGGAAGGCACCAGTACTTCTTTCAGTTTCTAGTCAGTTTCATGTTTAGTTTTTAAGGATTTGCATGTGTTTATATTTTGGAAGGCAAGGCCCTCGTAGCTCGTGCGACCGCAGTATTCTTTCCGATTAGCAAGGTTAAGCAGCGTTCGACTCGGTTGGCCCGAGAAGGGTGACCATATGTGGCATTTTCATATTCGAGCATCTCCGTGCTTCGAAAGGCATGTTAAGCTGTTGGTCCCGGTTACCACTTAATGTGGTAGTCGTTAAGCCGAGTTGGAAGCCTAAAAAGTGGCTTGATAAGTTCCAACAGCAGGTGGCCACAAACCTGCCTCCATCAATCTGCACTAGGTCCGCATGGTGGAGTATGACCTAATCTCTCTCACCTCGATTTGTGAGAGAAGACCTTTGTCCAGCAGTGGGCAGTATAGGCTGATATTATATATCACACAAGTATGTAGATGCAGGCAAAATTTATGCACATTATTGGGTTCAGAGAGCCAAATTTAACAGCCTGAGATTGTGGTGCGACTTCACAGACTTTGTCAGACCTGCTGGACTGCCCCTAATGCCCCACGTCCTGTACATTAGAGTGGATGTACTATAATATAGCTGTAAAAATGGCATGATTGAGCTAGCCACTCATTTAGCGGGACAGATATGAACCATTGACATGACAAGAAGATATCCGGTGTGATCGTCTTGTGGAGTACACAGCAGAGAGTTCCAACAGGCTCTTTCCTTACAGACCTCTCTGGCTTACTCCACTCTCATAGTTATCAACTAGACTCTTGACTTACCCTTCAGATAAGACACCATCTATTTGGTCATGGTAAGATAGTCTAGGTTTTTTTCCCAGTACCCACATTCTTATATCTATTTTGTCATTATTACTTCTGAGATTCTTTCTATATGCCCAAACCAACAGAGCATATACCCTTTCTCATCTTTACACTATCACATGCTTAATAACACTATATTCTTACATTATTATCAGAAGGGCAAGTTACTGGCGAGCATGTATGATATGAACTATGAGAGTGGAAGAAGCCAGGGAGGTATTTAAGGAAAGAACCTTTTGGAAGTCTGTACACTCTGCCTACCCTAAAAAGGGATCAGGCGTGATGATATAGGTAGATAGATAGATACACAATATAATTAACTATTTTATGAATGGCAACATAATCATGGCAGTATTCTATGATAGCGACCACACACAGAGTTATTGTTTGAGTAAGTTATTACACCACCAGCTAAATAAAACACATAACCTTTATAAATTGGATTACCTGAAGGAACATTTTCAAATACAAATTTACATTTTCCAGTCATTCTGAATTTATAAATGACATTGACGACTCGGTACGAATCTGTCACGTTCCTAATCATATTATTTTTAACACTTAACCACATGTCCCCGGAATAAAACGGGAATTAAATTTATCAATGACATAAAAATAGTCAATTTGTAAACATGGAACTTACCTCGTCAAAGTCTGTATAGGGTCGTAATTCGGCGTCGTGTGTTGCTCCTCCCATTGTCTCAGCAATTCCGTTACTTCTTGAGCTGGCGGCGAATCCATTCGAGTTAAATAAGTCCCTATTGTATTTATAACCTCACTGACCACAAACTTACAGTACTATAACGTCTATTTATCGACACAGTTAATTAATTTTCAAAACTTATTTACATTAATAATTCTAATGATTACTGTACATTTTATCATATAAATTCATATATTATGTTACAATTAGATTTGCTAAAATTACGTTTTTGTCTTTATATACCACGCACTCCTACAACAAATTTTTGCGATCATTAGGGATACCATATGAAATTTACAAATGCCTACTATATTTTGAAAAGTGTTGTCAGCAGTAGATCAAGTTGCTCCTTTAATTAATTTAAAATATTTATTTAAAGTGGTGAAAAGGGGGCTATTTTATTTTGGGAAACAATTATATCTAAGTACTAGTACTTAGATATAATTGTTTTATTCTAGAATAGAAAAACTAGATCACACCTATTATAATACAGTAGATCTTCAACCGTAACTAACCCACCATTAGTGCAACTGAAAAACATTGTTTTTGATCAAACTCGTTTTTGAAAGGAGGTACATAGTAAATAAATTTCTTTAAAATTTTGAAGATGTATAAATAACAGTTATTTTTTAGCTTTACACAGTATTTCCACATCGTTGTAGGAATAATATTCTTAAGTCCCCATTATAATATCGCTTTTACTTGCACATTTTTACTAGCCTTATGTTTCCTTCCAGCGCTTTATAGCAAGCACGTTGAAAAAAGGTTCATGTGAATGAGGGCGTATAATTTATTACTAAGCATATAAAATATTGATATGATAGTAACATATGGACGCAAAGTCAAGTCAACGGATGTCTGACTTTTTTATTGAGTGCGTAGTACTGACCTATGGTACTGACCCTTGATTGTTTAGAAACTTGTTTTTATTCTTTACGATATAATTTATTAAATTATTTATGAAAATTTGATAATAATATCGATACTAAATGAAGAATACTAATATTATGTCAGAAATATTTTATTTTACGTTATTCTGTTGTATTAAAAAGATAGATGTAAAGTAATTTTTGCGTGAACATATAAACATTTTTTTGAACTACGATTTAGAACGTATTTCGTTTGTTTTTTCAGAAAAGCCAAAAGGGGCGGCAATAAAGTTAAAAATGTAGATATGTTAAAAACTACAAAGCAAGTTATAAATAAACCGTGTTTGATTCATTGAAATCGTCTTGTCAATCCACTCATCCGGACAATATTCTACTTTAAACTATAATGAATGAATCGAGGAATACGCGTAGTAACGCCAGAAAGCAGCGGTATAGAGCGCTTCTTGAAAACTTATCTACATTAGGTTAGTACTATTACTTCATTATTATCAGCCTAAAGACCTCCACTGCAGACCATAGTATTATTATTACTAGTTAATAGTTTGTATCCGCGACCTCGTACGCATTGACTTTAGACAGAAAACATTTCATCTAAATCCGTTCATCGGTTTTTGCATGATTGAGTGTGTGTTTGAGTGATATACGCTGTTGGCCGTGAGGCCTTTACAGCTTCACCGGACTTAGTAACAAACGTCTGCATACAAACTCTTATTTATAATATTGGTAGGAAGTAGGATTAACTCCTAAGTTGTCATATCAATCATGTCAAACCTCCTCGGAGATAGGCAGAGCTCTAGAATGCTTACAAAATCTACATCTTTTGCTTCTTCATTGACATTTCTATTGCTTTTTCGCTCAAGTTTGTGATTCAAGGTTTTTTTATATCAAACCATCAACTTATGGTTGACTTAAAACATTTCTATTCTCTTGTGCCTATATATGGCCACAAGCAACACCGGCCCTGAGTTAAAGCGAGAAGAGAGGTCGCTATAGCTGCCGGGTGGCAAGGCACCAAAAAAATGTGAAAAACAGTTTCCAGTTAGATATAATATTCTTATGGCGCCTTTTGAGAGGCTAGTTGTTGTTCGAGGTGGGGGCAGTGTTGTAGATTGCCTCTAGATAAATCTGTAGATCTATAGCCTTTTTTAAAACCTAAATCTGACTGTTTGGGGCGGCTAGACTAGCCTTGAACATAGTCCATTAACTGCATTTCTTGTAAAATTATATGGGTGCATTGTTACGGTGACAGCTTAGCAATAAAAGTTGATTTTTGGAAATTTGGAAACAAAACTGAGAGAAAATATATGTGAAGGGAAAGCGTTGCTGAAAGACAATCTCGCTCAAGACTGATCAAGGGCTAGGACCGCTGCTTACAAGGACTATGAATTCTGTAAAGCACTTGAAACATCGTGTACTTAAATTAAAAACAAAGCACAATAATATATGGAAAATAGTTATATTAAATGTATCTCATATGTATATTATGTATATCATATTTGACTCAATAAGTTTCTATCCATCTATAACATCACACCAGATCTCTTGCGGGGTAGGCAGAGAGTACAGAGTTCCAACAGGTTCTTTCCTTACATACCTCTTTGGCTTCCTCCACTCTTATACACGCTCGCCGGTTACGGAGACTCTTGACTCTGAAGCTGACCGAAAGCAAGTAGGTATAAAAGATAGTATCGGTGTAAAGATGAGAAAGGGCATGCTCCGTTGGTTCGGGCATATAGAAAGAAAGCCAGAGGAAAGAATGGCAAAACAGATATACAATGTGACTGGAAGGATGCAGGTACCGGGGAAGACCTTACCACAACCAAATAAACCGAGTCTTATCTCACTAAGTTTAATAATGTAATATCTTTGCATATTCACAGAAGATGAAACGGGTAACAATTTGGAGCGTATGGACAAGACGGCCAGTGCAGTGCAGCAGGTGAAGGCTCTGTTGGCTGAAGGAGATATTGATGACAGAGTACAGCATCCAGGTACTTTGCTTTTCTACTTACCTGGATAATGGGTATCTTATCTTGTCGTTGGCTTATCGGACCGAGGAGACCTCAGGCGCACTTCGACCCGCTGGGATCTTTTGTGCTGTCCTTGCCCTAACACTCTTACATACCTGTAGAATCGAATACTCCCTGTACCAGGCTGTAGATTCCAGCAGGGGGGAAGAGCCGAAATTCCTCTGGGTTTGGATAGGCCACTCCCAGTAGCTTCATTCGCCGCGCCGCCAGAGCGTCGCAGTGGCATAGGACGTGCTTCATGGTTTCAGTTTCTGTGCGACAGCTCCTGCATGCCACGTCGCTGCAGAGGTTCATCTTATGTAGATGTTCTTTTGTGCCGTAGTGGCCAGTATAAGCTCCGATTAGTTGCCTTAATTGTAGTCTACTATGTTTTAGCAGTCTCTCGCTGTCGCTGTCACACCATGTGGAAAGGAATTCCTTGGAGTGTCTCAGCCCTGTTTTAGTTTCCCATTCTCTCCCGTGTTGTTCTTGGGCATATTTGAACAGCGCTCCTCTGTAGGCACCATCCGGTATGCCTATGAACGGTTCTGGACCAACAAATTTCTCCATTGCTCCCTTTTTGGCTAAGTCATCCGCACGCTCATTGCCATCAACCCCCGTGTGCTCAGGGACCCAGACTAATCTGATCGTGTTGCGCGCTCCACATCTGTCAAGAAGGTATGCGCACTCCACAGCCAGTGCCGAGTTTAGCTCATAGGAGCTGATGGCTTTGAGGGCAGCCTGACTGTCACTACAAATGTAAATTCTCTTGCCTGTAATTCGTCTGTCCAATATCTCCTTTGCACAAACATTTATCGCATAGGTCTCTGCTTGGAATATTGATGCAAATCTACCCATGCTTTGGCTTAGATTGTATCCTTCTGTATATACACCGGCTCCTGTTCCAGACTTGGTTTTGGATCCATCCGTATACCATATCATTTGTTCCTTACCTTGCTTGTTTAGACCACTTTTCCATTGTTCCCTGGTAGGGATGTGGGTGCTAAATCTTTTGTTGAACATGTGCGTGGTCAAGATCTTGTCACATCTCATGTTCTTAATGTTATCTAGTTCCTTGTGTGGCGCTAGCTTGGTATGTTCAAGGCTTGGCGCTGTTATGCTCCATAGTCCAGTTTTCTCCAGTCTATAGAGCGCCTTCCTCGCCTTAGTCTCAATGACGATGTGTAATGGAGTGAGCTTAAGTAACCGCTCCATAGCTGCCGTCAGTGTTGTTTTGAATGCACCTGTGATGGCCAGGCAGGCTGTCCTTTGTAGTTTCATTAGATTGTCCCTGCAGGTTTGTATTTTAGTTCTGGGCCACCACACGATGCATCCATACATTAATATCGGTTTTACCATAATTTTGTACAACCAGTACATTATTTTGGGCTGTAGGCCCCATGTCTTTCCATATGCTGACCTACACATATTCAGTACTCTCAGTGCTTTAGCAATGGTATGGTCAACATGTGCATGCCACCGCAGTTGTTTATCTAGTATAACCCCTAGATATTTAACTTCAGTGGCCCATTTGATTTTATTACCGTACATATGTAGATCTTGTAGACCTGTTAGTACCTTTTTCCGTGTGAATAGGATCACGTTAGTTTTCTTTGGGTTAACCGAGAGACTATTTGTCGTGCACCAGTTCGTGACTTTGTCTAGAGCTTCCTGCATCAGTGTCGATACTGTGTTTGGAAACTTTCCATTGACTGCTATCACTATATCGTCCGCATATCCAACTCCGTAGAACAGGCCTGTGTTGATTATCCTCAAAAGAGAATTCACTACCAGGCTCCACAAAGTCGGCGATAAGACACCTCCTTGCGGGCATCCTTTAGTCGTTTTGACGGAGAGACTTTCTCCTAATATGGTAGATTGGATTATCCTGTTCTTTAGCATGTTTTTGATCCATCTGATTAGAGTTGGTTCTATCCCATGCCCTGTAGCAGCTGTTTCAATGGATAATGGGTAGGTGTGTGTGTGTGTGTGTGTGTAAGTCATGTACGCTGTTGGCCGCGAGGCCTTTACTTCTTCACCGGACTTCAGGGCGAGCGTGCAACCATTACGCTCGAGCCAGAAGGGCAAGGGGCGACATACTCGAGGGCGCCTTGAAGAGGCGCCCTCGGTTGGGACATTCGCTGTGGGGGGACGGGGTGCACCACTAAGTGCACCAGTCAACCGCCGGCTATGGGAGGGGATCTACGACTACGTCGTCGTCGCCCGTATTCAGAGCGGAAAGAAGGGATGACATAGGGGGGATCGGTGAGAACATGTCGCGGCCGGCGGTGGCGGCAGGGGTCGGGGGGGAGATCGTAGTTGGCGGTGGCTACGATTAACGGATTCGCATGGGTAGATGCGTTCGCGAAGTGACGTGTTGACGCCTTTTTAATAAAGGCGCGAATAGGTTCGAGACCTAGATCGGAGTGGAGTCCTAGATCGGAGACGATGATGTTGGGTTCCATGTAGTATCCCTATAACATGGGACCTAACATCGTCGGCTTGATATATCGGGCACAATTCCAGACTCCATACTGATCCACACCGACCTAGAATTTTAATCGAGGACCTCGTGATCGCAAAACGCGTTATTAGCGACGAGTTGTTCAGCTCAGATCCCCAAAACCGATCACATGCTGTATTATTTAATTTCAGTCTGATCCACTAAATTTATTTTGCATTTCTGTCGATGGACGATTTAGCGCAGTAGTAAGAGAGAGGTAAGAGCTTAAGTCGTTTCGCCCACTGTACCGAATAGTCGCGAGTTCGATTCCCGAACAGGACAAATATAATATTTGTGTGACCCACAATTATTTGTTTCGGTCTGGGTATTTGTGTATGTGAATTTTCATGTTTGTAAACGCACCCACGACATAGGAATAAATCCTAGGATGGGGATTTAAAAAAGAAATTTGTGATCAGATCTCTTAACATTTTTGGAAGGTGGATCAGATCGGAATAGAACACCGTCACGCCTATATTCCCCAGAGGGGGTGGCAGAGGTGTACTGAGTACACCCACGTTTCGCCGACGATGTTAGGTCCCATGTAATAGGGGGCGAGCCTATTGGCATATACCGGGCACAATTCCAGACTCCGGACTCAACTTGGAATCTTCCGTTAGAAAAACTACATTTGTCCGACCTAGGATTTGAGCCCAGGACCTCGCGATCACAAAGCGATGCGCTTCGCCACCAGACCAACGAGGCAGTCAGAATAGAAAATAATTTAAAATAAAACTGACCCCCCAGGGGATTCGACCGGAATAACTCTTCGCGACTAGACCAGCGAGGCAATGATTCTAAATGTTGACATTAGCAATGTAGACCTTATGTCTATGTGGTTAAGGCGAGGGATACCTGGACTCGCGCGTGCTGCGCGCGTCCAGCGACCTGGCGGTGCGCTGCTCGGAGGCCGTCAGCGGGAACGTCAACACGTACGACAGACACGAACTGGCGCAACATATTGTAAGTTATTTCATACGTCCTACTGTACTAAATTTGAAAGTTCGTATGTTTGTTACTAAATCACTTGATGGCAGCGGTGGTTCCGATTTTAGCCGCGGGCCAGAAGATACTTGTGAGAATCGAATTTTTTAGAATGAGTTGACATGTTGACATAGATCCGTAACCGGCGAGCGTGTATGAGACGAACTATGAGAATGGAGGAAACCAGAGAGGTATGTAAGGAAAGAACCTGTTGGAACTCTGTACTCTCTGCCTACCCCGCAAGGGATCTGGCGTGATGTTATAGATAGATAGATAGTTGACATGCCTAGAGTGTACTTCAGTCGCTTTGAGACTCGCCGATCGCTCCCGAAGACTATCGGAATGCTAGCAAAAAAGTTTTTGTGTAATTGACCATGGTGATGATAATATGTATGACTTTAATTCTCCAACCTCAGTCGGTCCAATAGAAATGTTTAATCCTTTTAAGAAATAGAATTGATTGGCACCAAAAATTTTTTGTGTAAATTGCCCATCTTTTTGCTGACTGTACATTATTTTCAAAATTCCTAAATATAGTTCATAATATCGCAAAAAATAAGGATAGTCTCTAGTCGTAGGTCTTATAGACCGTTTTCCTTTGGCGACAAAGTAGCTGCTTTTACTGCATCTTCTTTAAAATCCACCTTGTAGGAGGCCCTTTCTTTATGTGCAAGGGTTGATATCACCTACCTGCAGTAATACAATATCGGTGACTTGGAGCTTAAGTCACCGATATATCGATTAATATAACCTTAATTTCTCATCATCAACAGCGCGAACACCCCAAGTGCTGGGATTTCTCGTTTCCCCGTCAAGTTCCTGCGGCAGCGTTCTTGTTCAGTACATTCGCGGCTGGAACAACGTCCTTTATACTTTTATATATCTGTCAGAGGGTTCTTTAGCGTAAATAAAACGAGATTATTGAAGGAAATTTTAATATTAATGAACGTAAATATAAAATATATGTCATTTTTTTTAATACATGTATGATGACATATGATGACAGATCTTAATGAAAATAATTCATCGCGAACAATACTCTCAGCATTTCTCGTGCATATTTTGAGCCTATAATGTTTCATATAGGTATAAGGGTCAATGATGCTGACAGCTGTGGCACAGTATACTATTATAGCCGTCAACGTTGACCTCTTTATTAAATATAATTATTTGGTTACAAGTAAATTAAGAGCTATTTGTATATAACTTATTGTGAAAAAAATGAATTTGAATATAATCTCTACTGTTCAACAGCGCGAGAACCCCGAGTACTGGGATTTCTCGTTCCCCCGTCAAGTGCCGACGGTAGCGTTCTTGTTCGGTACGTTTGCGCCCACGCCGCCGGAGCAGCGGCCGCGCGCGCCGCGCACGCACGTCCAGAGGCAACAGGCCGCCGCGCTGAAGGCTCCCGAAAACGTTGACAGGTCAGTACAGAGAGGTTATCACGAAAATCCATCCAGCCATCCTTGTCACACTTAAAATTTATTCAATGAACGAGAGAGAGCACGCTCACTGAAACGGCCTTTCACTATCCTCAAAGGCCCGGGACAGTCCACATCCCACTTTTGCGACCCAAATTCGTCGACCCTGCGTGGGTGAAATGGGGAGGCAAGTATCGCTTCTATATTCCTTTATTCACAACTCAGAACAATATAATCTTGACTCCGCAACTCGACTGCAAAGTTCGATAATACACCGCTTACTTAACTACTCCGAGACTATACCGTGCAGAGAGCCGTTGTGAACATAACGGCTCTCTGCTCGTTCCTACTCAGTCGGGGCATAATATTTTTACATTACACGTAAATTTTACATTTTTACATTTACTGTGATACTATTAATATAAAAACACAAAAATATAACTAATACCAGGCACATATTTTGTACAATCATCAAATTAGTGTGAAAAATATTTCAATTGCATCCAATTTTCGCTCATCAATTTTGATTTGTTCCTAAATCTTATAAGCTACGGAGCGAATTTTTATCACATACATCTAAACTAACTCTAGCGCAATCACATAATAATAATTGAGTTCCTACACTTATATCACGGGCACGTCATGTTACACGAGTATGTCGTAAAAGAGGCTATCCGGTCCTATCGCCGACACTCACTCAGCTCGCTCGTCAATAGATTCAGCCACGTCTGCCGGCCGTTACGCCTGGGGCTTATTACACACTATCGACTGGTCAACGACGACTGTGTTTTTCAATACTTTAAATAGGTGTTTACGCCTTGGTCGGCGGGCAACTCGCCGAGCACTGGCGACGCACAAGGGACTTCCGGTCGCCGGCGACTAAGAGGAACACGGGTTTTAATGGAGACCTTCATACTGCGAGCGACTTGCGAGACGATCGGATGTCGTGTACAACGGCTCTGGCTTTCGATACCGCTAAATTTGTATTATACCCAATTTACACATTGCTAAGGGTGTTTGTTTTAAGTTTAAGGGTATGCTCCGTTGTTCGGGCATATAGAAAGAATGTCCGAAGAAAGAATGACAAAACAGATATACAATGCGAACGTGGAAGGATGTAGGTACCGGGGAAGATCTAGACTATCTTACCATGACCAAATAGACCGGGTCTTATCTGAAGGACAAGTCAGGAGTCTCCGTAACCGGCGAGCGTGTATGAGACGAACTATGAGAGTAGAGGAAGCCAGAAAGGTATGTAAGGAAAGAGCCTGTTGGAACTCTGTACTCTCTGCCTACCCCGTAAGGGATCTGGCGGGATGATATAGATAGATAGATAGATACACACTGCTTACTTCCGCGTAAAGTGAGCGAAGGTTAGTCATATAAACGCGCCACTTCCCTTCCCACATTATAACTGGCCGGCGCTCCCTTCGTTGGTGTTTTTTTGAGCGGGAGCCTGAAGACTGAAAGAAAGATGGATCTTTTAGGAATCTTTTAGGAATTATGGGAAAAAATAATCTTGGAAAAATATATAAAATACAAAAAAAATGTGAGGGTAGTGCATTAGAAAAACCATGGGAAAGCTAAAAATGAACTTGGGGATATTTTCATGAAAACGATATCGTTTCGGGGAAAAGGAAATCTGATGTCGGGAGTTTTTGCAAACATCGAGACACAGAGCGATGCTGAAAGTGCGAAGGAGTGTGTGAACAGTCGTCGCTGCCGCGGTACTGCTCAGTGCTCTAGGCGGGAAGTGGCGTAAGGAGCAGTGTATAAACCGGGTATTAGAAATAAAATTCCGAAGAACTCTTTATGATTTAACTTAATAACATTCTTTGGGATTTGTACTGTCTTACGTCATTATAAATAAAACTTAAACATTCTTTTTATTTTCCCTGTAATTATTTAAATTAATTTACCCAACAATGCTTGGTTGGTTGTCTATGTTTGCAGCTCGGCGACTAGTCGAAAGTGAGTATTGAGCCTGAACAAGTACGCCCTTTCAGCTTGACTGAGCTTCAGCTTCGCCGAGGCACCCATTGCGTCGTTCTGCGCACATATTGTTTAAAGTTGTCCATTAATCATGTGATGTTTTAGCAACTTTTTAACCACCCCGCCCAACCCCCTGTTTTATTTCCTAAATTTTTCCGGGGGAAGGGTCCCCCTTTCGAGCCTCACGCGATTAATGGACGATCCCAAAGTGGCGGGGGCTAAGCACATCTTTGTGACTTTTGCAGGTGCTGATTATGGTTATAGTAACAGTATAATGTACTTTCAGGCTCGAGAAAACGGAAGAGGGCTCCCAGATGGTAAGCCGCGTGCTCAGGTTCGTGAGCAAGGCGTACGCTCAGCGCGGCGCGCCGCTCAGCTACTTCCACGTGGTGCTCGACCCGCACAGCTTCAGCCGGACCGTGGAGAACGTGTACCACGTGTCCTTCCTAGTACGGGACGGAATGCTAGCTGTAAACCTCGGTAAGTAGCCTGACAGCTAATATGCTAACTAAGAAGACTCACAGATAGTGAGCCACATGCTTAGATTCGTGAGCTGTTTGGTCGTACACAAGACTTGATACACAAAAAATCTTTTATAAAAAAAAGGTAAACCGACTTCAAAAAGCAAAAAAAAATAATATTTGAAGTCGGTGCCAAGTAACCGACTGCAACAACCAGCACCGACTTCAAATATTTATTTTTTTGCTTTTTGAAGTCGGTTTACCTTTTTTTTATAAAAGATTTTTATTTTACAATTTTAAGTGACCAGTGAATTATTCTATAGTAGGGTACCTATAGGATTGACGTAATACCCATAATATCTCAATTTACACATGCCTATTGTTTGTCTTTAAGGAGTTCCCTGGTGTATCTTCTAAGTCCAAGGTCCAATGCCAATAAAATTAATATGGGACCACCTTGGAGATATACTGAACCCAATGCAAAAAAAATTATCAAAATCGGTCCACAATTAACGGAAATATCGCTGGACATACAAAAAAAAAGCATACATACATCCGAACATAAAACCTCCTCCTTTTTGAAGTCTGTTAAAAATGCATATGTATGGCGAGCAAGTAACAGTCTTAATTTTGCAAAGTAAATGATTTTGATATATTTAATGGCAGTGTGTCGATGGCGAGGCGAATACTAAGCAATGATTTTTCTCATCTATGTCTTTGCAATAGAACGTTGTAATGGTCTAGTTAAGTCTTCTTCACCTGTTTTCTTTTAAATTAGATTCATATTTGGTCATGTTCGTGATAATCTTAAGCCTATACTGTGTTTGAACGTCAAGATCAGTAATTGGCCTTCTGCAGCTTAGACTTACATTTATTGTATCTGTACGTAATGTATCATGTGCTGTTGATCTTCCTATAAATAAATAAAAACCATATAATTATTACCAATTTGATTTGTCCGCCCAGGAGAAAGTGATCTTTAACCACTCTTTAAGTATTTATTTTTGTTGCAGATGAGGAGTACTCACTGCCGCACATCACGCCAGTATCCACCGGTGAACAGCAGGAGCGGGACTTTGCTGAGGAGAACCAGTTCATCGTGTCTATAGACATGCAGCGCTGGCAGGTACACCTTCCTACAGCCACAGCCATCATCTGACGAGCCAGCCTTCATGAGGACGATTTAGCGCAGTGGTAAAGAGCTTAAGCCACTCCACCTACTGGGTCTAATAGTCGCGGGTTCGATTCCCGCACGGGACAAATCTTTGTCTGATCCACAAATAATAAAAAAATAATTGTCAGTGTGACCTACAATTATTTTGTTTCTATCTATCTCTCTATATCATCACGCCAGATCCCTTGCGGGGTAGGCAGAGAGTACAGAGTTCAAACAGGTTCTTTCCTTACCTCTCCAGTCTCATAGTTCGTCTCATACACGCTCGCCGGTTATGGAGAATCTTGACTTGTCCTTCAGATAAGACTCTGTCTGTTTGGTCATGGTAAGAGAGTCTAGGTCTTCCCCGGTACCTACATCCTTCCACTTTCGCATTGTTTATCTGTTTTGTAATTCTTTCTTCTGACATACCGAACCAACGGAGCATACTCTTTCTCATCTCTACACAGATACTATCTTTCTACCTACTCGCTCTCTTAATACGCTGTTGCGAATACGGTCGGTCAGCTTTCCTCCGCACATCTTCCGCAGAGCTCGCATTTCACCGCATTTATCCTACTTTCATTCTCCTTACATACCCAGCTCTCGCTCAGGCCAGCTGCGCCTTTTGGCTTTGATTATATATTTTTGTATGGATATTTGTGTTTGTGAATTTTCATGTTGGTGTAAAACATTTTTGTACTTCTTGAAGTAAGAGCACATATTTGCTCTGATATGGGTTCCACACGCATGCACTAGTTTCTAATTAACTCCGGGCCAAGGTACCAAGGCACGTTAAGCCGTGGTCCCGATTACCACTTACTTTTGTAGTCGTTAAGCCATGTTGGAAGTCTTATAGACGGCTTGATAAGCAACAGCAGGTGGCCACCTTTTTTTAAGTGGGGAAATCCTCATGGATCAGACATAACCCATTCACGACGGGGACGTGAACGGGTTATGTGGGACTCCTTGCTCCAGGGACTGTTGGCGTTAATCCGGCCGTCGCTGGAGCAAGTCCTACCCACTAAAACCCCACAGTGTTCAATCTCCCGCTAGGCGGCGGGTTACGGGGACGCGGACATACTACCGCGACCCGCAAGCGGCTGTCCGTTATTTCGGACCCGTCTTTTACAGGGTTACCCTGCCCTGTTCCTACTCCTACATGGAGGACGTACTGGAACACTCGGTGCGTCCTCCAAACCTCTCGGGGCAGGTGGCCACCTGCCTCCACCGCACAGCACTGGCTCCAGAGTATGACCTTATCTCTCTTCACCTCGATAAGTAAGAGAAGGCATTGCATTTTAATTATCTCAGATATATACAACTACTCAATATCTTTGGGGAAGGACAGAAAGTACTGTTTATTGAAACTACAGATTTCAACACTCATCATTCTTAATTCGTTTGTTACAGGATTTAATCACTGCGTTTGGCATTAAAGAGCCAATGATGAAGCTGAAGAGATAGCCAAGATTTTTTTTCTTATTTATTAACTATTTATAGTTATAAGATTGATCTGTGATTCATATGACTTAAAATAAACATTTGATTTTAGGAGTTTTTTCTTGCAAAAACATTTTAACTTAAAAATGCTTTGAGAATCTTGTAAAACATATTCCATGGTTAATCTTACCCCAGTTAACCCCCCGACTCGACTGTCTTGCAGGGAAGTGGTCAGTTACAAATCGCACCTTCAGAACGCTATGGACTTAAAAAATCTAAGAAATCGAGTTACTGTCGTAGAGGGCCATTAAAAGGTACGCTCTATCTGGTGAATATTAAAACAGCGGAGTTTTTATGATAGAATTAAGAAATACGGTCTCTTTCACTTTCCCTCCCTCTACCCGCGCCGCTCGGTTCTGAAGGGACGCGATTAGTTTCCCAAAAAACTTGTTTTGAGATAAGTCACTACTGTTTTGAAGGTGCAAAATTATAGTTTTCTATTACAATATCAACCCGCTTCGGCTTCACACGGACTCATATCGTGATAGTTTGGCTAATTTGCATAAAATATCCATAAATGATTTAGCTAAACCTATCTCGCGATTCACTATTGGTGAAAACCAAATTAAAATCCTTATAAGAGCAATTCAAGAGCCTCGGTAACCAACGAGCGTGTAAACTATGACAGCGGAGAAAGCCTGTGAGGAAAGAACCTGTTCGAACTCTGTACTTTCTCCATACCCCGCAAGGTTCTGGCGTGATAATATAGTAAGATAGAACGGTACATAGTAAAAAGGTTTGAAGGCACACAAATAAAAACTCAAAACTGAATGCTGAAAATATATTTCATTCAACATAATAACCGCCGCCGCCATAAAATTCCATATTACAACAATTATTGTGAATAGTCTCTTATAATACATTACTGAACAGATTAAGCATATTTGTTCTACACGTTATTATAAGGGACAAATGTAGCGGGATTCCGGGTTCAGAATTTTTCACTTCGTACGCTGAACGATTTGAATATGAATGCAGAAATATTGGGCGAGAGAGGACGGGCAGTAGGACAGAATGGAGGTCAATGAAAGGGGTGACTTGGCTTTTAACAAGAGTGATATAAATCTTACAAAAGAAATCCGAAATTAGGGAATAATTTCGCACACGGAGTACCGCTACATTTGTCATGACCCCTGCGTGCCTAGCCAAATTGAAATCATTTTGTACGCTACTCTCCGGAATGAACATGTAACTTTTTCCTGCAAAATGTCACTCGCGTACATTTTTCTGTTTTCTATAGCGTTGACGACTGCAGGAAGTCAACTTGACTACCTATAGGAACGTGATAGGCGCCGATTTACAATTTGGCCTACTCGCGCGGAAGTGTAGAGAGACGGAGAAAGAGCCTACCTCAGCCCTCCCTCTCACTCTGTATTTTTCTTCCTTCTCTCATTTTTGTAGTGTACAATCCCCAACCTCAGTTGTAGCCTATATAAATCTTTTATACGTTGCCACTTTTCTGCTTATTACGGTGGTTTGAAAACCACAAGAATGTATTGTAGCTATCCAGTAGTCTCCGACCCAACATTCGGCTTCGATTCAGCCACCTTCGGTCAAAAATACCACCTTCCACCTCAAACTGAGAGGGTTTAGGCCATACTCCACCACGCTGGCCCAGTGTGGGTTTACGAACTTCACACACCTCACAAATCTCAGGCATGCAGGATTCCTCACGATGTTTTACTTTACCGTTAAAGCAAGTGATAGTTAACTTTCAATACGCACATGCTTTCGAAAAGGCAGTGGCGCGTGCTTGGGTTTTAACCCGAGACCTCTGACTTTGCAGTCCAACGGTCTAACCACTAGGCTATAACTGCTTTTCAATTTTAAATATCAATATGGATTAATTTAATGATGAATTTTACAACTTTATTAGCTTTTTATGATATCCATAGAAAACAATATTCTATATCCAATAACTCGAAGTAAGAGTGAGCAACACTTAGGCCGCCTTGCACGAACCAGAGTTAGTATAACTATAGTATTTTTCACATAGGATGGGTAGTGACAGTTCTAATTGCCAATCGAAATTATCGTCGCTCGTGGCGCTGTTCGACCGCGGTGTTCTTACCGATCACCAAGGTTGGACGCGTGAGATGGGTGACCGTTTGTGGCATTTTATTCGAGCGTCTCCGTGCTTCGGAAGGCACGTTAAGCCGTTGGTCCCGGTTACCACTTAATGTGGCAGTCGTTAAGCCGAGTTGGAAGCCTTAAAGGCGGCTTGATAAGTTCCAACAGCGGGTGGCCACGAACCTGCCTCCACCACTCCGGGTCCGCGTGGTGGAGTGTGACCTAATCTCTCTTACCTCGATTTGTGAGAGAAGGCCTTTGCCCAGCAGTGGGCAGTATAGGCTGATATTATATAATGGCAATAAGAGGGATGACTCGTTTCTATACTTATAGTTTTATGCCTTAACACCATTGAATTAAATATTAATTTCGTTTGGCAGTTAGAACGGTCACTACCCCTCCTATGTGAAAAATACTATAACGTAGAGTTATTGAGCAACTCGAGCTTAAAGCGTTAAGTTGCCTTCAATTTTACGTAATAAACCGCGTTCAATTCAATAGGTAGCGCTTACCTTAGTTCGTGAAAGTGGGCCTTAGATGAATTACTTGTCTAGATGGAGTATTGCGCGTACGGGTAGTGCGCACACGCACACGTAGTACGCACACGCACGCGTAGTGCGCACACGCACGCGTACGCATACATTGGCAGCTTTTGAATGAATCAAACGCTGGTATCACGCGCCATATTGCTCGACTGAGCCCGCCGTTGATGCCATTTTTGTTAGCTTAGTTAATAATAATAAATCATTTATTTCATTCAATGCTCAGTCAAGACTAGTTTTAGTGTAAGGGGCACCATTCTAAACAGTGTGACACATTCAAACCGTACTTTTGTGTGTGTGTGAATGATCTACGCTGTTGGCCGCTGAGCCTTTACAGCTTCACCGCACAACAGAGCGAGCGTGCAACCACTACGCTCGAGCCATAAGGGCAAGGGGGGCAACTATCTCAAGGGCGCCTCAAGTAACAAACCGTACTTATGACAAACGATTCACTAGTAATACATATATGTTTAAAGTACATGATATATTTTTTTAATTATTACTATATCATAGATTTTAATTATTGCCAACAACGTTAGGCGGAGCACTAGGCGACGCTTATGACATGTAGGTGCTTTGAGTATCCAATTGTTTTTTAGTGAAACGTCAGAGCAAAATCGATATTTGCGTAAAGCTTTAGACTAAACTTTAGAATAATATAGAAGCCGCGCGCAGACATAATTGCACGACGCGCGGTGAAGCCAAAAATTCAACAAACGCTCCGCACTCACCGCACTTCCCACCCGCGTAATGTTGTCAGAGCGGAAATATTACCACTATCAAGGGAAATGTTGATGACCTTAAGAGTACATAAACACCGTCACGCCTATATTCCCCACGGGGGTGGCAGAGGTGTACTGAGTACACCCACGTTTCGCCGACGACGTTAGGTCCCATGTAATAGGGGGCGAGCCTATTGGCATATACCGGGCACAATTCCAGACTCCGGACTCGCAGACGAATTTTTCGTTAGAAAAACTACATTTGTCCGACCTAGGATATAGAGTACATAATAATAATAAAATCATTATTAAATAGATATACTTGTACTATTAAGGTTTATAGTCATTTAATGTAGGGAAAACATATTTTCATCATTTAAACTAAACATTAAAACCGTGATGCAGTAGTTAACTATATTAATACTATTTAATACTAAAACTTATAAAATAAAAGTCCTTAGCAAATAAAACTACGGAAAAATAAAATTGCTATACTAGCAACACTAACAAAATGGACAAAAACAACTACTCTTTTACTATGAAAATTACAGACGGAAGAATTAATTCGATATTTAAATAATACAGCACCTGAATGGTTAAAACGTATGAAATATGATTCTATGTTTCTTTTTGAACTCAACAGCATTTTTACAGGCGGGAATGACCCTAGACAGTATATATAGCATAATTCAATTTAATTTGAGACACGCAGAGCACGTTATTTCGTACGACAGTCACAGAGTGAACTGACTACTCGCGTGAACGTGTGTGTAATTGTTGCTTCAATTTAATGTGCGCTTGCGGCTTCTAGATTATATTTTAAAGTGAAAATTTTATTAGATCGTCTCAAACTTTTTGATCTGTGTGTTGCATGTCGCGTGACGGTCGGCCGCGGAGTAGGGATAAAGTGAAAGGCGCTCGCCAGAGCAGCCAAGGCCAATATGTTTCACTTTTACCGTGGTTTCATAAAACCACACAAGGATTTTTATTCTTAGGACTAAACGTCCTCTTCCCAGAAAAATATCTCAAAAGGTAAGTCAAACGGTAAATATATTGCATTAATCATCATGAGAAACACCACATGACCGAGAGAAATAAAAATAAAAAAAATGATGCGTCTCGGGACGCCCGACAGACGTGATAACTTAAACTAGCGCTGTGGGTTAGAGTGAGAGAGGAAGAGCATGCCTACCGCTGCCGTATGCGTGAGAGAAAGGGAAGCCAGACAGACTGGCGCCGTTACGCGTTACGTTACGAAGAGGTTAACCCTCCCATAAGAAGTTATCACTTCAATAAAGAATATCGATAAACTGTCACATCAGGGAATAATCGACGAAATCTGGGACTATAACAGCTTTGCCTATTCTTTCGAAGAAAACAAACGTCTTCCTCTTAATGTTTTTGTAGACGGTGAACAAAATTAACGGATATGAGGCAGAAATTACTAAAATCCTTACAAAAGTAATTCTCCTGCCTCGTATAATATGCACGAAGGACAAGTCAAGAGTCTCCAAAACCGGCGAGCGTGTATGAGACGATCTATGAGAGTGGAGGAAGCCAGGTGTGTAAGGAAATAACCTGTTGGAACTCTGTACTCTCTCCCTACCCTTCAAGGATCTGACCTGATGATGTAGATAGATAGGTATAATATGCACTACGCGGTACAACATAGACACATTACCTTTGTACTATATGTCAAGTAAGAACACGAATATAGTAATATCACTATGTAGGTAGATCGTTGAAAATACAAATATGCGTCTCGTGCTTTCTCTTAAACGTATATAGTGCAAGTGTAAAATATTTTTCTACAGTCTTTTTCACAAGAGGTACGGTGACATTTGATCATGTTCAATTTCACGCATATTGTATTTAACATACAGACTGGACATACAGACAGACAGACAACAAAGTGATCCTATAATGCTAATCTTTATTGAAATTAATAATCTATCTATCTATCTATAACCTCACGCCGGATCCCTTGCGGGGTAGGCAGAGAGTACAGAGTTCCAACAGGTTCTTTCCTTACATACCTCTCTGGCTTCCTCGACTCTCATAGTTCGTCTCATACACGCTCGCCGGTTACGGAGACTCTTGACTTTTCCATCAGATAAGACTTGGTTTATTTGGTCGTGGTAAGATAGTCTAGGTCTTCCCCGGTACCTGCATCCTTCCACTTTCACATTGTATATCTGTTTTGTCATTCTTTCCTCTGGCATTCTTTCTATATGCCCGAACCAACAGAGCATGCCCTTTCACATCTTTAATAATTTAATTAATAATAATAATATTTATTGAATAGAAAATACTTTTCGTGCAATATTGCGATTCCCCCGCTTGTCCGTTTAATAATAAATACCTTAAGAGAATTTATGGGTGATTTGAAATCATACAAGTATTTTTTCATTGCTGTTGGTTCTGGGGCAAATCATGTATGGGCGCAGAACAATGTCATTTCTTCTTTTCTTTAAGTATTGGTTGAGTGGGAAATCTAACATAATAATATTATTTATTAAGTAGTCAAATATTTGATAGGTAAAATGATTCCACTACCTCTTGTCGGGCTATATGTCAAATTTCTACTGGTAGTAGCCAAATCTGTCCTCAAGATTATTGTTTTTGTTTATGGCATCACGAAGACGCGTATTTTGCCAATGTCAATTATTACGAATATTCATTACTAAATTAATTCAACTTCCGATGAACTTGATGACAGATGATTATGAAATTGATGAAGTGCCCCCCCCCCCCCCCTTGGATAGTAAAGCGGTAGATACTTTACATACCAATTGCGTTGCATTGCGACCGTTTCGAGGGAAATCGAAAAGGCACGTTTTATCACTTTGTTACAATTACCTTCGCTCATGCACATATAAGAATACATAATGGTTAATATTCCACCAACATCACACATAAATTAAAACAAATTGACGACATCGCTCTTCGATTTCCCGCTAAAACTCTCTCCTTAAGTTAAATATTAAAAACGATCATAAGGCGACAATACTGACGCTAAATTATGACATCATAAATTCGATGACGTCTACAATTATACAGATAAACTAAAAAGATCCAATCCACAAGACGCCAACACCGAAAAATCAACCTTACGTATATACACTTAAAATTTATTTTTGTTCTCAGGCGTTATGTGATTTGGTGCCTTTTGGTTCAACTATAAAGTCAAAATAACAATCATTGGCATTCGAATTTGGAATGTGTCGTTCGGATAAATATATCGATAATTCAAATTTAATAATAATATTACACTTAAATTTAATTTAATTTAATAGTTTTCGTTTTAGTTTTAGATTAAATTCATTTGGATTCATAGGTTTTCAGCTGGTTCTTTAGCCTTGAAATCTCTGCTCCGAGCGTGTCCATATTTTCCTGTGAAGTTAAATATTAATTATAAATATTATCTCAATATTGGAAGTGGAAGGATGTAGGTACCGGGGAAGACCTAGACTATCTTACCATGACCAAATAGATCGTGTCTTACCTGAAGGACAAATCAAGAGTCTCCGTAACCGGCGAGCGTGTATGAACTATGAGAGTGGAGGAAGCCAGAGAGGTATGTAAGGAAGAACTCGTTGGAACTCTGAAGTCTCTGTCTACCCTGCAAGGGATCTGGGGTGATGATATAGATAGATAGATCGCAATATTATATCACATTAATAATAATCGATAACGAAGTTTACGTTTGTTCACATCGACATTTACGCGTTTTCCAAACAGACATTTAAAAGCAGAATTTTAAAAGATAAGGTGCATAACACACTATCTATCTATCATAATTATATTAAGGAAGGAAAGAGCCTGTTGGAACTCTGTACTCTCTGCCTACACCGATATATTTTTTTTAAATTATACATTTAAAATACATTAAATCAATAAAAAAAAAATTACACACACTACCATGTATTTGACACAATACACTTCAAATTGAGAATATTGTATGTTTATAATATTATTTGTCTGTAGTCTTACTGAATGTCAAACATAACCAGCAAACGTTGAAAGAGTTTTTACAAAAAACATCGTTTACAGAGAAGTTTTGTATCATTAATTAAATTATCGAAATATGTATGTCAAGTTCAATGGACAGCATTTTCTTTTTGGTTTTTTGTATCAATAATAAAAATTAAATAGAAGTTAATCTTTATTTTAATTAATTTTTTTAAAATTTACTATTCATGTAATTTGTTCTAAAAAAATAGGCAAATTAACAGTGTAGCCTTGGCGAAATCTGTGATAATAGAAGTGATTATCTTTGACAATAGAACCTTAATAATGTTCAAGCTTATAACTTAAATTAATTATGGTCGAATTTCGACTAATGGGCGACCACTAGTTTTTGTAAATGAACAAAATCGACAGAAATTATTCTGATGACTTCGTGATCACAAAGCGATGCGCTTTGCCACTAGACCAACGAGGCAGTCATAATAAATTCTATTCTTATTATTCTCTACGTTTTTAAATGTTCGCGCGCGCGCCTTCTCATATACTAATGTAATCAGTCATGCTACCGAATAGCTAATTTATTTATTTTGTAATTTCGAACAACCCACCTCATATTGATTTTTGTAACGGTCACCCCTTCTATTATTGGCACGCTCCGGAGACACACGCATCATCCAAGAACTTGTCACTATTATTTTGAGGAATATACTAAATTTCCATTTTGTCCAATACGAGACATTAAGTAAATTCTAATGACTATTCCTTAAGCGTTTCGCGTTAGAATTAGAAAATTTAAATCAATTGAGATGACTTTAGATTATTTTCCATCAAGAAAGTTTTTTTTAATCGTGTATTTCTTTTACTAGATTCTAAAATATAGAGTCAAAGATCATACTTCTAAATATCAAAAGTGCATGGATAACAAAAACACATTTTTAATGCAGTATCCCCTTAAGAGTCCCAGTAATTGTGTGTGTGAATGATCTACGCTGTTGGCTCTGGGCCTTTACGGCTTCACCAGACAAGGAGTCCCAGTACTCATAAGATACCGTACCTTTAGCGTGATGTTCTTGAGCAGTGCATCTTCCAGCACGGCTTGCAGGCGCCGGCACATTTCCAGAGATAATTCAGGTGTAAGTCCGCCGGGGTCTCCGCCCCATACGGCCGCCATCGCGCCCCCGCCTAGACGGGCTATCTCCTTCTGCAAACACATGTAGCGACATCTATACTGCTATCCTCAAAAAAATTGTGCGTGTGTGTGTGCGCGCATGTGTGTGCGTGTGTGTGCGTATGTGCGTGTGTGTGTGCGTGGGTGTGTGCGTGCGTATGTGCGTGTGTGTGTGTGCGTATGTGTGTGCGTATGTGCGTGTGTGTGTGTGTGCGTATGTGCGTGTGTGCGTGGGTGTGTGTGTGCATATGTGCGTGTGTGTGCATGTGTGTGTGCGCGCGCGTGTGTGTGAGAGCGAGCGTGTGTGTGCGTGTGTGTGTGTGTGTGTGTGTGTGTGTGTGTACATGCGTGAGTGGGGCGCGCGCGCGCGACGCTCGAGTCAGAAGGGCAGGGGGGCAACTAGCTCAAGGGCGCCTCAAGGAGGAACGGCGTCGGCGTCTGCTGTCGCTATGGGGGAGGATGTATATTAGGTATCTCACCGTGGTGCTCTGCACCGGCTGGCGGTAAGGGAATCCTCGGTGTCTGATCTTTTGCGCGGTATTTGTGTCCGAAGGAAGGGATGTAAGGGCATCGGGAGGGTCGGTAAGAACATGCCGCGGACGGCGGTAGCGGCTGATAGGAGGGGAGTAAGGTTTGTAGTCGGCGGCGGCTACGATTAGCGGATTTCTATGATTGGACGCGTTCGCGAAGTATTGAGTAATTGCCTTTTTAATAAAGGCGCAAGAGATCGATAGGAATGAATGGATGATTGGAAGAAATAATAATAATATCAACCTATACTGCCCACTGTTGGGCAAAGGCCTTCTCTCACAAATCGAGGTGAGAGAGATCAGGTCATACTCTACCACGCGGACCCAGTGCGGTGCGGTGGAGGCAGGTTTGTGGCCACCTACTGTTAGAACTTATCAAGCCGCCGACTTCCAACTCGGCTTTACGACAACCACATTACGTAATAACCGGGTCCAGTGGAGACGCTCGAATATGAAAATCACACACCACAAACGGTCAACCATCTCGAGTCGACCGAGTCGACCGCTGCTTAACCTTAGTGATCGATAAAAACACCGTGGACGCACAGCGCTACGAGCGCCTCCTCCGAGGAATAATTTTAGAAAATTCAATATAAATTAAGAATATTAAGCTACGACTATCGCAGAATATAGAGGGACTGACATACCTTCGTTAGCTTCATTTTTTGCTAAAATGCAGCGTGGAAAATTATAAAACTAAATATGAATACATAAAAACAATCTGTCATTGCAAAACATCTTATTGGCGTCTCTTTCTCACTAGTTCAATTAACATATTTTACTCCTCATATTACTGGTGTCTTGGTTGCGCAACTCTTCATATTCTATTTGCACCCTTAAGCCGAGGTTTTGGTTTGTATTTCGAAAGCTTATTAGTTATCCGTCGATACCTAATTTGCATCACTTTCATGCTTTTTCAACTAGCATACTTCCCTTCTCAGTTCCATTTCCATGTACCTCAACAGCGTCCATGTGCTACGCCACACACTTTATTCCGGTCTTTCTCGCTAGCTCCGCACTACATTTCCGTCCCTATCCCACTCTCGTGCGCATTTTAATCTCGTCTCTGTCACGCGAGGCAATGGTGCACAGGAGACACCGTAGTCTTTCCGTCCCAGTCCCGCCCCCGCGCGCACCTTATTATCGTCCCTGTCGCGCAAGGCCACGGCGCGCGGCAAGCTCCGCACTATATTTCCGTCCCTATCCCACCCCGGTGCTCACCTCATTGTCGTCCCTGTCGCGCGAGGCTATGGCGCACGGCAAGCTCCGCTCTATATTACCGTCCCTATCCCCCCCCGGTGTTTATCTTATTGTCGTCGCTGTCGCGCGAGGCCACGGCGCGCGGCAAGCTCCGCACTATACTTCCGTCCCTATCCCCCCCCGGTGCTTACCTTATTGTCGTCCCTGTCGCGCGAGGCCACGGCGCCGGCGGGCACGGCGCACAGCAAGTGCCGCAGCAGGCGCGACTTGCCGCGCAGCTCGACGGTGAGCTGCCGCGAGTGCTCCTCAAGGAACTCGCAGCGCTCGGCGCGGCGGGCGGCCGCTCGTTGGAGCGATACTATACGCTCTATCAGTGTCTGTCTGTCTGGTTCACGGACCTAGAATGTATAGTCGATTTATTAACCCATACTAATTGTGGGGGCTTGCAAATGAAACTCCCGACTTCACAAATAAACAATGGACTGTATTCTTCTGATTTCAATTCACAATAATCTTCTATATTCTAATTCACAGGGCTCGTTGCTTCCCCAGTTGCGACGTGCGGTAGCGCGGCCGCGAAAGTGCGCTATTAATAATCATCTTTTTAGCGAGAGTTCTAAGCCGACCAACCGGGCGTGTAAGAATGAAGTAAATTAACTTTTTTGAATACCGTCACGGCTATATCCCTAAGCAGTTGCAAGGGAATTTAATGAACTTTTTTAAGCTTACATACATCTAAAGCTTGGTTGTAGATGCTAACATAGTAACGAACCCGACTGTACATATACAAAGTGTAACATAATAAACGCAGGACCTGAAAGTAGTTTGTTCTATATCAATAACTAAATAGATTCCAACAATACTGAGTTCTTAGATTTACGCGAATATTACACATGAAATAAAACTATTTTACGGATTTTCTCTATCTATCTATCTATATCATCACGCCAGATCCCTTACGGGGTAGGCAGAGAGTACAGAGTTCCAACAGGTTCTTTCCTTACATACCTCTCTGGCTTCCGCTACTCTCATAGTTCGTTTCATACACGCTCGCCGGTTACGGAGACTCCTGACTTGTCCTTCAGATAAGACCCAGTCTACGGATTTTATCGCGGTTTATTTTCGATTTTTAGTTCCCGTCGTTTCGAGTGCAGACTTCTTTGAGCGACTGTGTTTTAGGTCCTAAACACCGTCGCTCAAAGAAGTCTGCAGTCTGTGAACATGTCCTTGACCGCACCCGCCATAACATCAGATTTGATAGACCACAAATCCCCGTGAAAGAACACCGATTCCTACCAAGAATGGTTCGCGAGGCTATTGAAATTAAAAAAACATCCTAATTTCAATAGAGAAGATGGCTGGGTGCTTCCATTGACTTGGGATCCGGTAATTAATATAATCAAATCCAAAACCAAGCAGAACGCTGCAAGACCTCAAGCCACCGTGAGCCCATTCTGCGTTGATCGGACCAACAAAAATAATTAAGAAGTTTGAGGGTACCCCGGCACCACCATGCCTTTTGGACGTCTAACACCTCAGTCCCTCCCGTGACCATGGGTGCTGCAAAGCACTCGAAACGTCGGGAAATAAAAATCAAAAATAAACCGCAATAAAATTCGTAAAATAGTTTTATTTCATAATGCTTCCAACAATTTTTATTCTATCTTACTTTTGTTATATTTTCAAAAAATGCTGTTACTCGTCTATTGCGCTGTAATAAACTAAATTTATTCTTGATTCAAAGCAATACGGAGATTTCAAATGTATTTCTAAAACGTATTTCTCAAAACGCACACATACACGCATCAGTTTCATTGTTAATTCGGGTATAGAAGTGCCTAAGAAATTTGGTTTTCTATCTATCTATATCTATATCATCAGCGCATCGCTTGGTGATCACGACGTCCTGGGTTCAAATCCTAGGTCAGACAAATGAAGTTTTTCTTACGAAAACTTTCTAGTATGAGTCCGGAGTCTGAAAGTGTGCCCCGGTATATGGCAATAGTCTCGCCCCCTATTACATGGGACCTAACATCGTCGGCGAAATGTGGCTCCTCTGTCACCCCCGCTTGGGGAATATAGGCGTGACGGTATTTTATTTTTTTTCATCATCACGCCGGATCCCTTTCGGGGTAGGCAGAGAGTACAGAGTTCCAACAGATTCTTTCCTTACAGACCTCTCTGGCTTCCTCCACTCTCATAGTTCGTCTCATACACGCTCGCCGGTTACGGAGACTCTTGAGTTGTCCTTCACATAAATATCGGTCTATTTAGTCTTGGTAAGATAGCTTGCCCTTCAGCTAAGACACGGTCTATTTGGTCATGGTAAAGTAGTCTAGGTCTTCCCCGGTACCTACATCGTTCCACTTTCGCATTGTATATCTGTTTTGCCATTCTTTCTTCTGACATTCTTTCTATATGGCCGAATCAACGGAGCATACCTTTCTCATCTTTACACCGATACTATCTTTCATACCTACTCGCTTTCTTACTACGCTGTTGCGAATACGGTCGGTCAGTTCTAATCCGCAAATTTGCTTTTCGTATGGAATTTGTGAAGCAATTATCTAATCGGGGTGTCCGAGGTCTTTATTAACGATACAGCTTGTATAAATTATGCAGTAAGTTCTTTAATACCAAATCGGATATTCGTCTTCTAAGGATCCACAAACCTACTTATAAAAAAGTCCTACATACATTTTTCTCTCTATATCATCACGCCAGATCCCTTGCGGGGTAAGCAGAGAGTACAGAGTTCCAACAGGTTCTTTCCTTACATATCTCTCTGGCTTCCTCCACTCTCATACACGCTCGCCGGTTACGGAGACTCTTGAATTTTCCATACATTTTTTATTGAACTATAATACAACTAAATGGATATGTAACTTTCTATTTCAACGAAACAACGAAATATTTAAATAAAATAATGATATTGACCAACTACAGTTACAATAAAATTATATTTCATAGCAAATTCTATACCAACTATCATAATATTCATATTCGTCTAACCTTCACAAATATTTGATCAAACCAACTTGGGTATTTAATCTGTGGAATTAAAATTTATTTATGGCCAGTGTCTGATTTTAAAATCTAAAATACGTGTCGCTTAAGTGTCTCTACACAGATAGGAAGAATGAACACACCCGAAGACGACCAAACTGATTGGGTTTGAGCAGCTCCTCATTCGGCAACTCCTACATATAGTTTGTAAAATTACTTTATTAAAATACAATTTAAAAAAAAAAAGATAAACAGAAAGGCCAGTCCAATTAAGTTAAAAGACTAGCCCGCTGAGTTTCTCGTCGGATTCTTTCAGTGTGAGGCCGCGTTCCGATCCTGTGGTAGTTGTAAAAAATTGTAATAATTTTTGACTTTGCAAGCCATCTTGTTGGCCTATACAAATGTTTTGACTTTGACTTTAAAGAACAGGATAAATCTCGATCATATTCAAAACAAAGCTTAATGCACTGACAAGCAATGACATAAGACTCATTTTTATCTGTCTGTCATATCGTCGCCTTAAATTACACTAAGCTTGGATTTTGGATTACCCTTTATTGTGCGAAAACGGTAACTAGGGGTAAGAAAAAACTGCGCTCAGAAACTGCGCCCTGTAAAATGTTCATAATTACAGTTTATTATAGTGTTTTTCACACAACATGGGTAGGGTGACGTTTAGGATTTGACGTTTCTAGAAATGTGGTAATGATAAAATTGTATGAAATAGAATCGCTGCAAAAATCGTATCGAGATAATTTGTAATGGAGAACGAATCAATTTTAATAACAATCATATAGAAACTAAAAAAAAAAACAAGATAAAAAATCTCATTATATACTTACGAATAAAGCGATTCGTTTAAAAAAATATCTCTCAAATCACTTAATTCGTCGTACACCTGAATTATTATTTTAAAAAATCTATGAAACTGTCAATTTCAATGTGTCAATATGGCGCATTCACGTATTTTTTATATATTCTTGACTTTTTTTTTTTTTTTTTAAAACGTGGCCCTACACTAGGATTAATTCCTGTGTTGTGGGTGCATTTACAAACATGAAAATTCACCTACACAAATACCCAGACCGGAACAAATAATTGTGGATCACACAAAGATTTGTCCCGTGCGGGAATCGAACCCGCGACTATTAGACACAGTGGGCGGAGTGGCTTAAGCTCTTAACCACTGCGCTAAATCGTCCATCCGTTAGGTTGGCAAAGTAACCGTGCGGATCCACGGAATTAAAAAAAATATTTAGGTATTGTCGAAAATTGCTCCATAACCAATGAACATGTGATGATGGCATAGCATCATTATTTATATATTTTATTAAAATAATGGTAAATACCCGTATCTAACGGACAATTTGCAATCTAAAACGAATATTTTAAAGTATTGTGAGAACATAAATCGATGTCACCGACATCTTTACTGAATCTCAACACACAATATAACCTCATATGTATTAATGGCCACTGAATTATAACCTCAAAATCTAATACTTTTTGTGGAATATTGCGATTCCCCCGCTTGTCCGTTTAATAATAAATGCCTTAAGAGAATTTATAGGTGATTTGAAATCATACAAATATTTTTTCATTGCTGGGGCAAATGATGTATGGGCGCAGAACAATGTCCTTTCATAGCAAACGGTGACTGACAGCTTGTCAATATCATCCAATAGCCAAAAGATCCTCTTCGCGCCATAGTCCTGATTTTGGCCACGTGCCTAAAGAACCTTGTCGGTTATATTGTCTTGTCGGAAGATTTAGTTCAGTACATACCTGTATATCTGGTAAAACGTCGGTGTGACCATTCTGAAGCCTTTCATCCTGCGGTGCGCTTTCTCCGCTACTCAGTGACGTCACAGATCCTGGCACAAATTAAGGATATTTTTATTAGAGCACTAAGCTCTAAGTATATAGAGATAGGCAAAATGTAATCAGATTAATGATTAACCCGTGAAGCAAAGACTTTGTACCCCTTTTTACGAAAATTGCGCGGACGGAGGAGTATGAAATTTCCCACACTTATAGTTGTGCAGAGGCGTGCAGAATGCTAATATTTTTTTAAATTATGCGTAAAAAATACATTAAATCAATAAAAAACACATTACACACACTACGTACACCACGTATTTGAAACAATACACTTCAAATTGAGAATAGATTAATATTGTTTGTTTTTAATATTATTCGTCTATAGTCTTACTGAATGTCAAGCAAACGATGAAAGAGTTTTAACAAAAAACATCGTTTACAGAGAAGTTTCGTATCATTAATTAAATTATCGAAATATGTATGTCAAGTTCAATGGACAGCATTTTCTTCTTGGTTTTTTATTTCATTAAAAAAAATTAAAATAAAGGCATTCTAAAGGTATTTCATTTTTAATAATTTTTTGTTATTATTTAAATTTCATACAATTTGTTTGAAAAAAATAGGCAAATTAACAGTGTAGCCTTGGCGAAATCTGTGATTATAGAGGTATAGTCTTTGCCAATAGAACATTAATAATTTTCAAACTTACAATTTAAATTAATTATGGTCGACCACTAGTTATTATTAATTGAAACTGGCCAACTGATTGACATATGTAACGACTCGGCCAGATGAAAACCAACGCCAAACACTTATGCATAGCGTTAAGCTGATCTGAATACCTAGTCAAATATAAAGGCCGGCGTAATATATTTATTTAACAATATTAATTTAATAATGAATATACAAAATACTATGCAGTCAATAGTATTGCTTAAGGTTCGTGCGAACGGTAAGAGAGCTGAGTCGATATTAAAAGTGCTTTGCTTGGCGATGGCTATTTATAGGCATCGTCAAGTAAACACATCTTTCTAGAAGACACCCACGCAGTGTGCGTCTTATTAATTAATATCTGTTTATTAATCAAAACAATTATTAGAATTGGACTGAGACTACACACGTAACCTGATATCTGTTTACATGATAAATACGCAGCTGAGGCAAGTTAAGCCGATTCAGCAAAACAGTACTTGGAATCAATTTGCATGAGCAATAGTTTGTTATTATTGCATCATCTTTTAAAGTACTTGCACTGAGCTGTGTACTGGTCTGGTATACATAACTACCTATTTGTCTTAGCCACGAGACACACATATTTAATCATCATGACGGACGATTTATCGAAGTGGTTAAGAGCTTAAGCCGCTCCGCCCACTATGTCTAATAGTCGCGGGCTAATTCCCGCACGGGACAAATCTTTGTGTGACCCACAATTATTTGTTTAGGTCTGGGTATTTGTGAGTGTGAATGTTTGTAAACGCACCCACGACAGAGGAACAAATCCTAGTGGAGGCGGGAAGTCGAAGACTGATGTTGTCAACTTGTTTCAATTTCCAAAACTTGTGTTATTTCGATTAATAATGTGTAATGTTGGTGGAATATTAACCATTATGTGTTCTTATATGTGCATGACTGAAGGTAATTGTAACAACGCGATAAAACGTGCCTTTTTGACTTCCCTCAAAACGGCCGTCGCAATTGGTATGTAAAGTAACCATCACTTTACAATCCAGGATGGGGTACTTCATTAATTTCATTATCATCGTTGTCATCAAGTTCATCGGGGAGTTGAATTAATTTAAACAAACACGATTACATATCTCACTGGGCACTGGCAAAATACACTTAAAATTAGTGTGAAGCCATAACTTGAAGAAGAAGAATCCTAGTGCTTGCTGTCATAGACATTTGTTTGCTTCTTTATTTTTTTTTACTGTTAGGGTGACCATGTTGGTGGTGCTAACGTTCTGTGGATGTATTGTTAACGTGTATGTTTCATATCAACTAAATACTGTCTATCTTGTGTTGTGACAAATAAAATTTATTTCTTCCTCTATTATATACTTTTTCATATGTGTATATGTTGCCGGAAATGTATGATATTTAGAAATTTTACACAATTTCTAGGAAATTTATTAAACGCCGACGTCTATTTAGGAAATGTGTAAAATAAATTGTGAAACTTTTATAAGCGTTTACAATTCCAAAACAGTGCTAAGAAATGTATTAATAATCATCATAAAGAGCACAGTTAGGGACAGTTTCTCTCAGGGATCGAATCCGGAACGAAGTTATTCGTCAGAGAACCAAGGTTACCGACATAGCTCAGCGAATTAGCAAGCTGAAGTGGCAGTGGTGTAGCAGAACCGATGGCCGTTTGGGCAGACTGGTTCTTGAGTTGAGACCGCCTGTCGGCAAACGTAGTGTAGGGCGCCCTGTAGCCAGGTGGGGCGACGATATTCGTAAGACAGCGGGCAGGGATTGGAGGAGAGCTGAAGATCGAGTTCAGTGGCGTGCCATGGGAGAGGCCTACGTACAGCAGTGGACTGACACGGGATGATAATGATAAAGAGCACCATCAGAAAGGGTATGCTCCGTTGATTCGGGCATATAGAAAGAATGTCAGACAAAAAAATGACAAAACAGATATACAATGCGAAAGTGGAAGGATGAAAGTGCCGGGGAAGACCTAGACTATCTTACCATGACCAAATAGACGGTCTTATCTGAAGGACAAGTCAAGAGCCTCCGTAACCGGCGAGCGTGTATGAGACGAACTATGAAAGTGGAGGAAACCAGGGAGGTATGTAAGGAAAGAACCTGTTGGAACTCTGTACTCTCTGCCTACCCCGCGAGGGAGCCGGCGTGATAATATAGATAGATAGATAAAGGGCACCAGACACAGTAAATTATGACATTCATAGTAGTAGCAAAAAGGAGTATGGGTTAGGTTAGAACTGAGCCAGCCCAATAGCCCGGAGCTTTATAATACGGGCTAACCTGTGTCCCCACCGTAACACTTGGCGGGGGACGCCCCCCCTGCACCAACATCCGCAGGGGGCCCTTGGGGTCGTGGGACGCTGGGGCGGGGACCCTAAGCGTCCTTTACGCGCGACCCCGAGGAAAGTGGCGGCGTGGTGTGACCTATATCGCCGTGAGCACCGCGTCGGTGCAGTGGGGAAGGGGTCCATAGGCTCCCCTCCCCAAAGGCAAGCTCTTCAAAGCACGACAAAGAGCGGCACCGGTGTGTTCCTAACGGAGATCCCAGAGCCCCTCCTCGAAGTGTCGATGCCGGTCACCGTGGGGTTTTAGTCAGTGAGAGTCCGACATGCCCCGCCAGCATTTCCCGAGGCTGGCGGAAAATCATGAGGATTTCCCCCCCAAAAAAAAAAGGTTTGTACTGTTGTGACCAGGTCCGAGGTGGCCCACAACAGCTACACTACAGAAAAACTAGGTTAGCATTCCCCTAACAGTGAAAGCAGTGGATAATTATTCACCCTCTATACCAGTTTATTAGTAAGGCGGTAAATGTATTCTATTGCATTTACTAGGCGGACAGATATGCTGGGCGATGCCAAGTCTAGAGGAAGATGGTAGTGTGTGTTCACCTGTGCGTGTGGAGGGCGCGTCTGGGGGAGGCAGCTTGGCTTCCAGCTGCTCGCAGCGCTTGAGGGCGCGCTGCAGCTCGCGGTTCAATTCCTGCGTACCAAATAATGTATTATGAATAATTTCGGAACATCCTAAAAAGAAGAAAAGAACATGTGGAACGAAAGTGGAAGGATGCAGATACCGGCGCAGACCTAGACTATCTTACCATGACCAAATAGACTGTCTTATCTGAAGGGCAAGTCAAGAGTCTCCGTAACAGGCGAGCGTGTGTGAGACCATCTATGAAAGTGGAGGAAGCCAGAGAGATCTGTAAGGAACGAACCTGTTGGAACTCTGTACTCTCTGCCTACTATAGATAGATAGATTGTTAAAAATATATGCGCTACACAGTCTTGCCTATATTCCCCAAACGGGGGCAGGAGAGGTGTACTGTGTATGCTAACATTTAGCCAACGATGTTAGAACCTGTTGGAACTCTGTACTCTCTGCCTACTATAGATAGATAGATTGTTAAAAATATATGCGCTACACAGTCTTGCCTATATTCCCCAAACGGGGGCAGGAGAGGTGTACTGTGTATGCTAACATTTAGCCAACGATGTTAGAACCTGTTGGAACTCTGTACTCTCTGCCTACTATAGATAGATAGATTGTTAAAAATATATGCGCTACACAGTCTTGCCTATATTCCCCAAACGGGGGCAGGAGAGGTGTACTGTGTATGCTAACATTTAGCCAACGATGTTAGAACCTGTTGGAACTCTGTACTCTCTGCCTACCGCGCAAGGGATCTGGCGTGATGATATTAGATAGATAGATAGACATGTTAATCTCAGCTGCCATAAAAATAACTAACTGAAGTCTTCAATTTGTCGTTTGTTTTGTATATTTGTTTTTCATGCCAGTTCAAAACATTATCGGAATACCGTTTATATTTCGTTCAACTTTCAGTCCGACTTCGATTCAGTCGATGTAAATATTTTACGGGAATACCATTTGGGAAATTTAGACATGGAGATTAGATCCAGACTGCATTTTGAAAACTTTTAATTACGAGAATTGGCCTTCAGGGCCTTTAAAAACAAGCTTTTATTCCAAAAATATAGTTGTTGTGTTTTTATGTTATAAGATGTGTACCTGGTCCTGTGTTTCTTCTTAGATAATTAGTTTACTTCTCTCTTTTGTTTGTCGTTAGTTAATTAATTTTAATTAGCTGAATGAACATATTTTAGATTACAATCCAGATCCATGCTATTACTTTAGAACTAATTCCCTTCGGACACGGGTCGTAAGCGTAGTCGTATCGTAAGTGTATCGTTACAACGCAACGCGTACGAGACCAGAGGGCCTAGACAAGTTGCAAGCGTTTTGTTTCTATTCTCTTGTCGCAATCGATAGCGCATTGTTTTGACCACGTGACTTTTCGTTGCAAAACGTCATTCCCATACATTTTTCCGCTTTCTATTAGCATTAACGACTGTAGATTGTCAAGTTGGCTACAGGCGCTGAATCGTCGAGGAGACGTATCGTTTTGTAAGATCTCAGTTGAAATCATGGCGTCAACGTTACCAGACGTTTTGAGTGAATTTATTGGTGATCTTACTTTCTCTTCAGACGAAGAGGATTTTTTATTGTATACATTCTGCCCAAGCTTTATCCGTTACATCTTTCCTTGAACATTCACTTCTATCTATAACCTCACGCCAGATCCCTTGCGGGGTAGGCAGAGAGTACAGAGTTCCAAGAGGTTCTTTCCTTACATACCTCTCTGGCTTCCTCGACTCTCATAGTTCGTCTCATACACGCTCGCCGGTTACGGAGACTCTTGACTTTTCCATCAGATAAGACTCGGTTTATTTGGTCGTGGTAAGATAGTCTAGGTCTTACCCGGTACCTGCATCCTTCCACTTTCACATTGTATATCTGTTTTGTCATTCTTTCCTCCGGCATTCTTTCTATATGCCCAAACCAACGGAGCATGCCCTTTCTCATCTTTACATCGATACTATCTTTCATACCTACTCGCTGTCTTACTATGCTGTTGCTAATGCGGTCGGTCAGCTTCACTCCGCACATCTTCCGCAGAGCTCGCATTTCTACCGCATTTATCCTACTTTCATTCTCCTTCTTACATTCCCAGCTCTCGCTACCATATAACAGCGTTGGGACAAGAACTCCGTTATGTATGGCCAGCTGCGCCTTATGGCTTAAGTGCCGGCTCCCGAGTAGCTTTCCCATCGCACCATTCACTCTGTTCCCTGCACTCACTCTTCTCTCTATGTCAGCGGTGTATTTCCCATCCTTACTGAAGGCGCATCCAAGATATACAAACTCATTCACTTGCTCCAGCACATCGTTACCAACCACAATCCTTACATTCGTTCTAGTTTCTTCCCTTTCAACATTCACTTAATAAATGATTATCTAGACAAGGGAACGCTTCAACCAGTTTCACGAGTTCAATCACTTTTTCAGTCATATTAATATTAAATGTAGTAAGATTTGTTTTTCTTCGCTTGACTTTTTACAAAGAATGACAAAACAGATATACAATGCGAAAGTGGAAGGATGTAGGTACCGGGGAAGACCTAGACTATCTCACCATGACCAAATATACCGTGTCTTATCTGAAGGGCAAGTCAAGAGTCTCCGTAACCAGCGAGTGTGTATGAGACAAACTATAAGAGTGGAGGAAGCCAGAGAGGTATGTAGTGAAAGAATCTGTTGGAACTCTGTACTCTCAGCCTACTCCGCGAGGGAGCTGGCGTGATAATATAGATAGATAGATAGACTTTTTACGCCAGTACGCTACGACTATCGTTATGACAATAAACATCTCATACGATTCGCTGCAATACCGCTTCGTGTGCGGGCTTGTTTGAACATGTACGCGCTCATATTGCTCTCGTCCTACGCGCGTATTACGATACGCTTACGATATAACGCCGTGTGCGAAGGGGCTAAGTATTATGTTTTGATTGCAAATTGTGTTGTGTGGCAATAAAATAAAAAAAATAAAATAAAAGCACAGCGATATCTTGCTGAGCTAAGAAGTTCGTATGGCTTCTTTCCTCAATCTCATGTCTCCATCATCAGACCTTGGACACCATCGTCAATTCAAACCCAAGCAGCCCAAAAACGGCGGGGTTATACTGAGTAATTGGGTGGTTCCATTGGCCTCTCAACCTCATCATCACACTATCTGGTTGTATAGTACTTGTTAATACCAATCTAACAAGCCCGTGGGGGTAACGTTGTATAGTTCACATGTTCCTATGGCCACCTTCCGACTCCATCATCAGACCAGCTCCATAGTACCATATTATTGCATTGTCACCAACTTTACATACATATGCCAAATTTCAGCCTAATCCCGCAAGTTCTTGAAAAATGGATCGCAAGATTTGAGCCGGAAAGACAGACAGACAGACATACGAACATTGCAAGTCAAATAAAAGCTTGTAATATTCAAAGAACATTACCTTTATGGCACTGGCATGTTTCTTCTTGAGCACTCCATTCTCTCCCTTCTCCCACTCCAATTTCTTGTTGACTTCTGATAACTCTTCTGTCAGCTCGGCCACCTGAGGTTTAACAACAATGCTGCAATATTGGTTTACGAAATATCGGGGTGTATTGAAGTCGTAACATTATTCTTTTTCGGTTCTATTGGCCACCTTTCGGCTTCATCATCAGACCCTGAACGCTATCCTAGTTGTATAATACTTGTCAATATCAATCTAACAAGCTTTAACACGAGGGATTACGTTGTTTAGTTCACATTTTCCTATGACCACCTTCCGACCAGCTTCATAGTACCATATTATTGCATTGTGACGGAACTTCCATACGTATGTCAAATTTCATCTCAATCAAGTGCTTGAAATATAGATCGCAAGATTTGTACCGGAAGGACAGACACAGGAACACGAACATTGCAAGTTAGTTAAAAGCTTGTAAAATGGATGGCACATGCACTCGATAGTGTAACTATAACGTCGATCTGTTCGTACTACGGCCTCAGTGCCCGTAGCCAAGTGTACGTTTTATTGTTTTCTATTAGCGTTAATGACAACGCTAATAGAAAACAATAAAGGTTTGGTGAAAACAGCCGAAGGTGCGCGACGAGAACGCTCGGGAAGCGCTCGGCTACGCTCGGTCGGCAGCGCGGCGCCGGCCGCTCGAAACTAGCGTCCCGCTCGCACGCGAATTGGCATCTCGCTCCCCCCGTGCTTCGTTTATAATTGCATCGGGTGCGACGGGGGCGGGTCGTGACATTTGCCGTCGCGCCGAGCGGGGCTGCGCTGTGTAACGTCTTCCGTACATTTCAGTACATTACAACTCGCTCTTGTCGTATTTGATAGTGCAATGTTCTGACCACGTGAATTTTCCTTTTAAAATGTAATTCCCGTACCTTTCTTCGTTTTCTATTAGCATTAAGATTCGTAGAACGTCCACTTGGGTACGTGATCAGTCAAAATAGGTGACGCTACGGAGGTACCAAACTAACGCAGGCTTGCACTATCTGTGGCGCCCTCAAATGAGACGCTTCTTTGTTAGCACCATAAATACAATTAATTCACAGACGACCGCTCACGGCGGCAGCCAACAAGTAAAAGTCGTAACAACAACGCTCGCTATACGAGCTGTCCGCGCAGTCAATACAGTTACTCTTTATTAATATAAACAATTATAAATCTTATGTCACAGTATCTTTGGGTAGTCGCAATTAAAGTCAGGATTCACTTTGTCTATTATACTTAGAACATATTCAAGTCCTCAAGTCGTCGAACGTCTTCAAGTCCCGCATACTCCACAAGTATACAACCGAATTAAGTCCCGTAACTTAGGCCATTACCCCCTTATTACATAGTACTCTACTACCTACTAATTAACTTATTATTTCTAAATAACTTTACCGCTTACTTAACCCTAAAATATCATTTACACCTGTCTTTACACTTTATTTTATACTAGTGGTCGCCCATAGATCGATATTCGACCTACTCTTTCATCGTTTGCTGGTTATGTTTGACATTCAGTAAGACTATAGACAAATAATATTAAAGACAAACATCAATTGGACGTGTATTGTGTCAAATACATGGTAGTGAGTGTAATGTTTTTTTCATTGATTTAATGTATGTTTTATGCATAATTTTAAAAAAATATTAGCAATCTGCACTCCTTCTCTATATAAACTATAAGTGTGGGAAATTTCATACTCCCCCGTTCGCGCAATTTTCGAAAAATTTGTACAATGTTTTTGCTTCACGTTTTAATATATAGATATCTGAAGCGCGCTTCCGCTCCACATTTATAACAATTGATATACAGCAACAGAGTACAGGGTACTTACTACAATAATATTGATTGCTGCTGTTCCTTTGTAACGGCAAGTGGCACGGGCCTCCTCTCAAACTGAGAGGGTTTAGGCCATAGATAAGTGCTTTGAATTATTCTGTTATTTTTTATATAAAAATAAAATAAAAAGTATAAAATGCGAAACCCACAGACACTCACCTTTCTGGCCAGTTGTCTATTCTCCTTGTTCCGCCTGTCAGTCTCTTCGGCGAGCGACGCGTGTAGTTGCGTACATTCGCCTTCCAGCGTCGCGATACGCTCCCGTAGGGACGCGTTGTCCGCTGAAAGCGCCCGAGCCTGAAATATTATATAATAACTTTGCTTATATAGGTGTTAAGATAAGGAAGGATATGCTCAGGATATGCGCCAGGTCGAAGACCACCAGGTCGGAAGAAAGAATGACAAAACAGATACATGAGCCCCCTTTATAAGTCGCACGAGTCACTACTCGTGCGACTTATAAAGGGGGTACCGCGTTAAGAACGTGATTTTGTACTCGTCGAGGAGTATACAAGCTGTAACATAATAAACGCAAGACCTGAAAGTAGTTTGTTCTAAATCGATAACTGAATTGATTTCAACTATTTTTAATGTAAGTAACATTTTTTTTTTAATTTCAAAAAAATGCTTTTACACCTTGAGTGCGTTATAAAAAACTAAATTTATTCTTGATTCATAGCAATAACGATATTACAAATGCATTCCTAACCCGTATTTCTCAAAACGCACACATACAAGTTTCATTGTTAATTGGGGTATAAAAGCGCTTAAAAAAGGGATAAAAACCTTTAAATTTGGAAGTTTGTTTCCTTTTGAATTTATGAAGCAATTCTCTAATCGGGGTGTCTGAGGTCTTGCGTTTATTATGCTACACCTTGTATGGATGAGAGACTTAATATTTGGAAATATGATTTCTGATTCTATATTTTAGAATCTGGTAAAAGGAATACACGATTCAACGAAATTTTCTCGATTAATAAAAAATCAAGTCATCTATATTGCTTTACATTTGCTTACCAACGCGAAAGGCTTAAGAACCAATCAATAGAATTTATTTGAAAACATAGAGAATATTTGCAGCAAAGTTCTTTTGAAGCAGTGTTTTATAAAGTAGATTTTTTTAGAAAATGATAAAATCTGTTTTTGCACAGATTTGACGGACGATTTAGCGCAGTGGTTAAGAGCTTAAGCCGCTCCGCCCACTGCTTCTAATAGTCGCGGGTTTGAGTCTCGCACGGGACAAATCTTTGTGTGATCCACAATTATTTGTTCCAGTCTGGGTATTTGTGTATGTGAATTTTCATGTTTATAAACGCACCCACGATACAGGAATAAATCCTAGTGTGGGGCTACGTTATTAAAAAAAAAACAAGCCACGTCGTTTACTTCCGAGCGCGAGCTCAATATGTCCGTCCCTTATTATCCTTTTGTTAAGTAATATCACTGTCACACTTCCGATAGATAAGTCATCGATCGCGGTAGGGCCTTAAGCAGTAAGCCACGCGGTTTTCTCAAGAACTCCTGCTATGACGTATCGCGGCACAAGGCACGTTGATACCTCTACGTGCCAACATCACGACTAAATAAGCAGTGCAGCACTAATTATTGAGCCACGCGACTTATTAAACTTTAGCCGCGTGACTTGCTACAGTAGCTAGTATGCCACGCGGCACATGCCATGTGGCTTGGTAATGCCCCGTACCGGCTATCAGCGGCTCGGTGCGCAACGTGGTTGGCAGTGAGCTATGCAACTTACTAATCTAGTATTATTGAGCCATGCGATATACTAAACAGTGATCCACATTACTCTGGGGCTGCTGTGACGTCACGCGGCACATGCCATATATGATGGTAATTACCTCAGCCTCGTGCCGGCTGGCGGCGGCTCGGTGTGCCACGTGGTTGGCAGTAAGCCGCGCGGCATGCTCGAGCGCGGCTGCTTCTCGTCTCCCGCAAGTTTCCGCGACGGCTCGTTCTACGCTCAGTGCCTCTTCCGCTTGCGCTGCCCTTTCAGTCTCCCTGTACCCAACAAAACGCCGACCGCGGTTATTTTAGCGATTATCAAAGTTAAGCAGCGTTCGATATGGTCAGTCTGAGAAAGGTGACCATTTACGGTCGTCGGTGTCGAACATGGCATTTTCATATACAAGCGGTCAGTGCTTCGAAAGGCACGTTAAGTTCTTGGTGGCTCTGGTTACCACTTAAAGACATGATTTTAGTAAACAAAACAAAAATGTGAATTCTTAATAAGCTGTAAGGGCACAATGAGGTAATACTGTACAGAAAGCCCATAGTAGCCCATAACACAAAGACACAAAGTATAAAATGCTATGTACATGTGGTTGATATATTACCTCTCCAGCTGAGCGCTCAGCGTGTCAGCTAACGCAGCTTTCGCTCTAAGAGCTGCCAATTCTGCCGCCTCCTCTTCAAGTCTTAAAACTAACATCTTCAGCTTTTCTACCTGGATAAAAAGAAAATTCCTTTAATATTTGACGATGGCTTGGTCAGGGTGTGGATCGTTCCACTCATTGGATCGACACCTCGCGGATTCGATCACAACCCACAAACATTTGTTACGGTCTATTTATGAATGAGAAATTCATGTTCGTAAACGCGCTCTTTACTCAGGAATAATTTTAAGTGTATAGCAGCGTTTTTAATAAGAAATAGAACAAATATAATTTTCATCCTTTATAAAATCTTCAATCACGCTAACACAGATTTGGATGAAATTAAGCGGAGAAGCTATAATACAGCACGATTTTTTTAAAATGGTCGTCGCGATCGCGCGAGCACGCGTCCAGTTGCTGGGCGGTCGCAGTACATTGTCAGTAGGGGAGGCTCACAGTGAGCGCAGTACCTCGGCGGTGGCTCTGGCGAGCGCGTCGCGGTTGCCGTCGCAATCGCGCGAGCACGCGTCCAGTTGCTGGGCGGTCGCAGTACATTGTCAGTAGGTGAGGCTCACAGTGAGCGCAGTACCTCGGCGGTGGCTCTGGCGAGCGCGTCGCGGTTGCCGTCGCAATCGCGCGAGCACGCGTCCAGTTGCTGGGCGGTCGCAGTACATTGTCAGTAGGGGAGGCTCACAGTGAGCGCAGTACCTCGGCGGTGGCTCTGGCGAGCGCGTCGCGGTTGCCGTCGCAATCGCGCGAGCACGCGTCCAGTTGCTGGGCGGTCGCAGTACATTGTCAGTAGGGGAGGCTCACAGTGAGCGCAGTACCTCGGCGGTGGCTCTGGCGAGCGCGTCGCGGTTGCCGTCGCAATCGCGCGAGCACGCGTCCAGTTGCTGGGCGGTCGCAGTACATTGTCAGTAGGTGAGGCTCACAGTGAGCGCAGTACCTCGGCGGTGGCTCTGGCGAGCGCGTCGCGGTTGCCGTCGCAATCGCGCGAGCACGCGTCCAGTTGCTGGGCGGTCGCAGTACATTGTCAGTAGGGGAGGCTCACAGTGAGCGCAGTACCTCGGCGGTGGCTCTGGCGAGCGCGTCGCGGTTGCCGTCGCAATCGCGCGAGCACGCGTCCAGTTGCTGGGCGGTCGCAGTACATTGTCAGTAGGGGAGGCTCACAGTGAGCGCAGTACCTCGGCGGTGGCTCTGGCGAGCGCGTCGCGGTTGCCGTCGCAATCGCGCGAGCACGCGTCCAGTTGCTGGGCGGTCGCAGTACATTGTCAGTAGGGGAGGCTCACAGTGAGCGCAGTACCTCGGCGGTGGCACTGGCGAGCGCGTCGCGGTTGCCGTCGCAATCGCGCGAGCACGCGTCCAGTTGCTGGGCGGTCGCAGTACATTGTCAGTAGGGGAGGCTCACAGTGAGCGCAGTACCTCGGCGGTGGCTCTGGCGAGCGCGTCGCGGTTGCCGTCGCAATCGCGCGAGCACGCGTCCAGTTGCTGGGCGGTCGCAGTACATTGTCAGTAGGGGAGGCTCACAGTGAGCGCAGTACCTCGGCGGTGGCTCTGGCGAGCGCGTCGCGGTTGCCGTCGCAATCGCGCGAGCACGCGTCCAGTTGCTGGGCGGTCGCAGTACATTGTCAGTAGGGGAGGCTCACAGTGAGCGCAGTACCTCGGCGGTGGCTCTGGCGAGCGCGTCGCGGTTGCCGTCGCAATCGCGCGAGCACGCGTCCAGTTGCTGGGCGGTCGCAGTACATTGTCAGTAGGGGAGGCTCACAGTGAGCGCAGTACCTCGGCGGTGGCTCTGGCGAGCGCGTCGCGGTTGCCGTCGCAATCGCGCGAGCACGCGTCCAGTTGCTGGGCGGTCGCAGTACATTGTCAGTAGGTGAGGCTCACAGTGAGCGCAGTACCTCGGCGGTGGCTCTGGCGAGCGCGTCGCGGTTGCCGTCGCAATCGCGCGAGCACGCGTCCAGTTGCTGGGCGGTCGCAGTACATTGTCAGTAGGGGAGGCTCACAGTGAGCGCAGTACCTCGGCGGTGGCTCTGGCGAGCGCGTCGCGGTTGCCGTCGCAATCGCGCGAGCACGCGTCCAGTTGCTGGGCGGTCGCAGTACATTGTCAGTAGGGGAGGCTCACAGTGAGCGCAGTACCTCGGCGGTGGCTCTGGCGAGCGCGTCGCGGTTGCCGTCGCAATCGCGCGAGCACGCGTCCAGTTGCTGGGCGGTCGCAGTACATTGTCAGTAGGGGAGGCTCACAGTGAGCGCAGTACCTCGGCGGTGGCACTGGCGAGCGCGTCGCGGTTGCCGTCGCAATCGCGCGAGCACGCGTCCAGTTGCTGGGCGGTCGCAGTACATTGTCAGTAGGGGAGGCTCACAGTGAGCGCAGTACCTCGGCGGTGGCTCTGGCGAGCGCGTCGCGGTTGCCGTCGCAATCGCGCGAGCACGCGTCCAGTTGCTGGGCGGTCGCAGTACATTGTCAGTAGGGGAGGCTCACAGTGAGCGCAGTACCTCGGCGGTGGCTCTGGCGAGCGCGTCGCGGTTGCCGTCGCAATCGCGCGAGCACGCGTCCAGTTGCTGGGCGGTCGCAGTACATTGTCAGTAGGGGAGGCTCACAGTGAGCGCAGTACCTCGGCGGTGGCTCTGGCGAGCGCGTCGCGGTTGCCGTCGCAATCGCGCGAGCACGCGTCCAGTTGCTGGGCGGTCGCAGTACATTGTCAGTAGGGGAGGCTCACAGTGAGCGCAGTACCTCGGCGGTGGCTCTGGCGAGCGCGTCGCGGTTGCCATCGCAATCGCGCGAGCACGCGTCCAGTTGCTGGGCGGTCGCAGTACATTGTCAGTAGGGGAGGCTCACAGTGAGCGCAGTACCTCGGCGGTGGCTCTGGCGAGCGCGTCGCGGTTGTCGTCGCGATCGCGCGAGCTCGCGTCCAGTTGCTCGGCGGTCGCAGTACATTGTCAGTAGGGGAGGCTCACAGTGAGCGCAGTACCTCGGCGGTGGCTCTGGCGAGCGCGTCGCGGTTGCCGTCGCAATCGCGCGAGCACGCGTCCAGTTGCTGGGCGGTCGCAGTACATTGTCAGTAGGGGAGGCTCACAGTGAGCGCAGTACCTCGGCGGTGGCTCTGGCGAGCGCGTCGCGGTTGCCGTCGCAATCGCGCGAGCACGCGTCCAGTTGCTGGGCGGTCGCAGTACATTGTCAGTAGGGGAGGCTCACAGTGAGCGCAGTACCTCGGCGGTGGCTCTGGCGAGCGCGTCGCGGTTGCCGTCGCAATCGCGCGAGCACGCGTCCAGTTGCTGGGCGGTCGCAGTACATTGTCAGTAGGGGAGGCTCACAGTGAGCGCAGTACCTCGGCGGTGGCACTGGCGAGCGCGTCGCGGTTGCCGTCGCAATCGCGCGAGCACGCGTCCAGTTGCTGGGCGGTCGCAGTACATTGTCAGTAGGGGAGGCTCACAGTGAGCGCAGTACCTCGGCGGTGGCTCTGGCGAGCGCGTCGCGGTTGCCGTCGCAATCGCGCGAGCACGCGTCCAGTTGCTGGGCGGTCGCAGTACATTGTCAGTAGGGGAGGCTCACAGTGAGCGCAGTACCTCGGCGGTGGCTCTGGCGAGCGCGTCGCGGTTGCCGTCGCAATCGCGCGAGCACGCGTCCAGTTGCTGGGCGGTCGCAGTACATTGTCAGTAGGGGAGGCTCACAGTGAGCGCAGTACCTCGGCGGTGGCTCTGGCGAGCGCGTCGCGGTTGCCGTCGCAATCGCGCGAGCACGCGTCCAGTTGCTGGGCGGTCGCAGTACATTGTCAGTAGGGGAGGCTCACAGTGAGCGCAGTACCTCGGCGGTGGCTCTGGCGAGCGCGTCGCGGTTGCCATCGCAATCGCGCGAGCACGCGTCCAGTTGCTGGGCGGTCGCAGTACATTGTCAGTAGGGGAGGCTCACAGTGAGCGCAGTACCTCGGCGGTGGCTCTGGCGAGCGCGTCGCGGTTGTCGTCGCGATCGCGCGAGCTCGCGTCCAGTTGCTCGGCGGTCGCAGTACATTGTCAGTAGGGGAGGCTCACAGTGAGCGCAGTACCTCGGCGGTGGCTCTGGCGAGCGCGTCGCGGTTGCCGTCGCAATCGCGCGAGCACGCGTCCAGTTGCTGGGCGGTCGCAGTACATTGTCAGTAGGGGAGGCTCACAGTGAGCGCAGTACCTCGGCGGTGGCTCTGGCGAGCGCGTCGCGGTTGCCGTCGCAATCGCGCGAGCACGCGTCCAGTTGCTGGGCGGTCGCAGTACATTGTCAGTAGGGGAGGCTCACAGTGAGCGCAGTACCTCGGCGGTGGCTCTGGCGAGCGCGTCGCGGTTGCCGTCGCAATCGCGCGAGCACGCGTCCAGTTGCTGGGCGGTCGCAGTACATTGTCAGTAGGGGAGGCTCACAGTGAGCGCAGTACCTCGGCGGTGGCTCTGGCGAGCGCGTCGCGGTTGCCGTCGCAATCGCGCGAGCACGCGTCCAGTTGCTGGGCGGTCGCAGTACATTGTCAGTAGGGGAGGCTCACAGTGAGCGCAGTACCTCGGCGGTGGCTCTGGCGAGCGCGTCGCGGTTGCCGTCGCAATCGCGCGAGCACGCGTCCAGTTGCTGGGCGGTCGCAGTACATTGTCAGTAGGGGAGGCTCACAGTGAGCGCAGTACCTCGGCGGTGGCTCTGGCGAGCGCGTCGCGGTTGTCGTCGCGATCGCGCGAGCTCGCGTCCAGTTGCTCGGCGGTCGCAGTACATTGTCAGTAGGGGAGGCTCACAGTGAGCGCAGTACCTCGGCGGTGGCTCTGGCGAGCGCGTCGCGGTTGCCGTCGCAATCGCGCGAGCACGCGTCCAGTTGCTGGGCGGTCGCAGTACATTGTCAGTAGGGGAGGCTCACAGTGAGCGCAGTACCTCGGCGGTGGCTCTGGCGAGCGCGTCGCGGTTGTCGTCGCGATCGCGCGAGCTCGCGTCCAGTTGCTGGGCGGCCGCAGTATATTGTCAGTAGGGGAGGCTCACAGTGAGCGCAGTACCTCGGCGGTGGCTCTGGCGAGCGCGTCGCGGTTGTCGTCGCGATCGCGCGAGCTCGCGTCCAGTTGCTGGGCGGTCGCGGTCGCTCGTCTGTCTAGCTCGTCTCGTTCGTGCCGACACAGTATTAATGCGGCTTGACTCTCTTTTAACTCTGCTTCTGTAGTATATAGAAATAATAATTATTATACACTAGATAGCACGTAAATCTATTATATACTAGCTGTTCCCTTCGTCTGCGCACGTGTTCAGTAGTATTTTTTTTTGTGTTATTTTTAAAAATGATAGTTATACTGATAAAAATAACTGGACAAGTGCAAGTAGGACTCGCGCTCTGAGGGTTTCGTACCGAGTTCAGTTTCGGCCAGTTTCAGCGCCAAATTGTAGTTTCGTCGGGTGTAGAAAGCTCGTCAAGACAAATCCAATGAGCCTAACTACGGCGGGGTTATGTTGATTTACTTTCAGATCGGAGTTTTACTTTCAGATCATCGAAACATGAAAGATAATATCGGTGTAAAGATGAGAAAGGGCATGCTCCGTTGGTTCGGGCATATAGAAAGAATGCCAGAGGAAAGAATGACATAACAGATATACAATGTGAAAGTGGAAGGATGCAGGTACCGGGAAAGACCTAGGTCTTCCCCGGTACCTGCATCCTATCCTATATATGTACCGGTACTATCTTACCACGACCAAATAAACCGAGTCTTATCTGATGGAAAAGTCAAGAGTCTCCGTAACCGGCGAGCGTGTATGAGACGAACTATGAGAGTCGAGGAAGCCAGAGAGGTATGTAAGGAAAGAACCTGTTGGAACTCTGTACTCTCTGCCTACCCCGCAAGGGATCTGGCGTGAGGTTATAGATAGATAGATCATCGAAACATTTTAAGCAACCTCAGTCTTTAATCACACTCTTTTGCCGTTTAATACGTAGCATCCTCGAATATGCCGCAATTATATGGTCTCCCTTTTACACAGTTCACAACGACAGAATTGAAGGAATACAGTATAAGTGCCTTAAAATGGCATGCTACCGTCAAGGAATTTGCACTCGACAGCTGTCATATAACTCTTTACTTAATAAATTCAATCTATCCTTACATTCTCAATAACTTAATGTACGCACATAGTACACCTCTTAGCCACTCCTGCTTGGGGAATATAGGCGTCCCGGCGGTCCCGGAATTTTTTATACGGAAATAATAAAATATCAACGTTGTTCATTTAAATTGTAAAATCGTCACACCTGTATTCCCCAAGGTCGGACGTTAGGTCTAATGCAATAGGGGGCAAGCCTAATGCCATTTTATCGGGCACAATGCCAATTGACACTGGAAACATTTCTATCGAAAAATTACATTTGTTCTGACCTGGGATTCGAACTCAGGGCCTCGTGATCGCTACGCGCATTATTCGTCAATAGACTAACGAGGTATAGGTAACTTTTTAGAAGCTTTTTTTCAAATCTTGTAATCCATTTTTCAAGCACTTCGGGTATTTTATTTATTAGTTCAATTTTATTTTATTAAGATATCCAATAGCGTTTGACAATAGAAAGCATGTATCCGGCTGAGCTGAAATATAGCATACGTATGTAAGTTCGGTGACATTGCAATAATATAGTACATACCATGGACCCAGCTCCAGACCAGTATTTTGATAGGGTCGAAAGGTGGCCATGGGAACATGTCAACTACACAACATAACCACCTCGTGTTCAAGCTTGTTAGATTGGTATTGACAAGTACTATACAATCAGATGGTGTTTAGGGTCTGATGATGAAGTGGCAAGGTGACCAACGGAACTACCCAAATACTAAACATACCCCCGCCGGGTTTGAGCTCGTTGGATTTGTCTTCACGAGTTCTGTAGACCCTGATGGTGTCCAGGATCTGATGATGGAACCGAAGAGTGGCCAACGGAACTACCCAACTACTCAACATAATCCCACCGTGTTTGGGTTCGTTGGATTTGTCTCGACCAGTTCTGTAGACCCGGAGGATGTCGAGGGTCTGATAATGGAGATGGAGGGTAGCCAATAGAACTTCTCAATTACTGAACATAATCCTTTAGTGTTTGGGCTCGTTGGATTTGTCTCGACGAGTTTTATAAATCCGGACGCTGTCCAGGGTGTGATGATGGACGAAACTACAATTTAGCGCTGTAACGAAACCCTCAGAGCGCGAGTCCTACTTGCACTTGTCCAGTTATTTTATATGTTTTAGTTATAAACTGACAAATATAGAAATTTTTTATACTGTAGTAAATACTGTCAGTCAACTTAAAAGAATATATATTCTAAAAAACTCGATAAGTTCGTGGATTGGTCATGCTCACTAAAATGTCTTTGCTAGTGGCGCCTCTGTGGAGCGGTTCACTCTCTTCCCTCTGTTATGGTCGAGGATAGTGATGGCTGCTTCTCAAGTCATACTCGTGAACAGATGCTGCTGGTGGGGACTGGTCAGTCCTCTATCCTTTGACTGATTAAACATGTACCGTAGTACTGTTGAATTTTGTCTCGTTCGGCATCACACTGGAGCTATAACCAATTATTTTGTACGACTTACGACTGTTTTTGTACTCTTTACATATTTTATAGTAACCCTTTCTATTATTTATCTATTATTATTATATACCTCTACAAAGTCCCTATTATGCAAATGAGAGGACTATGTAGACACTGACTGATACCATGAATCTAAGTACACTTATGGTTATTCTATACTTAAGCACATCTATTTAGCTCGTTCTGCATTGTTCTCCCATACCCCATGAATGCAATGTATATAAAAAGTATTGTAAAACTCTCATTTTTAAAAAGAGTAACCGTAGAGTTTCTTGCTCTTCTTCTCCACAGGAATGACTTTCTGAACGGGTGGTAGAGTCTAAAGTAATCAATAATTTTCTAATTTTGATTTTTCATAAGTGCCTTTTGGTCTGCATGAATAAAAAACTTATGATTTTGTAATCCAAAAATGTTCAAGGGATATTTACCCAGCTGCTTGGCTCGCACGGAATCGGTAGCGTTGGCGGCCGCGGCGTCCTTGGCAGCCTCCAGCTCTGACACTTGCTGTGCCAGCTTCTCAGCGCGCTCTGAGCTTTCCTACAAAGAAAATGGTTTGCACTCAAATATCGCCAACAATGTAAGGTCCCGATGAAATAGGGGGGCGAGCCCAGTGCCATACTGTAGATCATACTGTGTTCATTTGGACGGTAGAATTATGCAAGGCTCAATTCTTGACTTAAGACAGCTATTTGATATTTCGGTACAGCACCCTATCCGTCACAGGAATCGTACCAAGGACCACAGAAAGTATATGTAAACAGATGAAGGCCCACACAGATGGATTTGCTGCCATCATACGCAAGCGCTGCGCCTCTCTACTCCAACGGATACGCGACCAACACCATCCTGCGCTCGTTGGCGGACCGGTGGGAGTCACCGATGCTAGCCCACTGGCTACGACTACATACAGTTAAGTAACTGGTTTTTGTTTTTATTTTTTTATTTTTTACTGGCGTCGGTGGATGCCACTGGTCTAAGCAAATGTATAATTTTAAAATATAACTAACAATATTTTTAATACTGAGTTCTTAGATTTACGCGAACATTACACATGATATAAAACTATTTTAAGGATTTTATCGCGGTTTATTTTTGATTTTTAGTTCCCGACGTTTCGAGTGCTTTGCAGCACCCATGGTCACGAAAGGGACTGAGGTGTTAGACGTCCAAAAGTCATAGTTGTTCCGGGGTACCCTCAAACTACTGAATTATTTTTAAGTTTAAATTGTTACTAACCACTGTATGGATTTCTGTTGTCCGAAATAAATGAATTATTATTATTAATAGAGCATTTCAGACCAGCGGCACTACTCGACAGATCGTAGCGTACCTGCTGAGACCTGCCATGAAGCTGCGTAGAGCGCCCGTCGGTGCGCGAGATTTGGTTTTTTTACTTTAAAAAAAACGTAGCCCACACTAGGATTTATTCCTGAATCGCGGGCGCGTTTGCAAAAATGAAAATTTACAAATACCCAGACCAAAACAAATAATAGTGGGCACACAAAGATTTGTCCCGTGCGGGAATCGCAACCGTGACTATTAGACATAGTGGGCGGAGCGGCTTATTCTCTTAACCACTGCACCAAACTGTCCGTCATATTTGGACCGCTCTAGTACTAAGATGTTCTACTGTTTTACATATGTTTACTGTGCCAGGTCCTCGTGATCGTCACCCGCACTATGCACAAGGCAGTTAACTATCGATATGAAGGCAATAATTAAAAACTGCAATGGTCCATAAAGAAACTGGAGATCTCCAGTAAAAACTGTAGAGTTGACTACACTTTCGGCCGCCTTCAAACTTAGAATAATAATATATAATCTAGAAGCTGCGGGCGTGCACCTAAAAGCAACATTTACTACCTGCAAAGCAAGTAGCGAAATAACGTGCTCTGCGCGGGTCAAATTAAATTGAATTATGCCGTTTTATTTATGTCTTTCCCGCCTGTAAAAATGCTTGTTGAGCTCAAAAAGAAACATGACAGGATCACATTTAACGCACGTAACTAGCGCATTCAGGTGCCGTATTATTTAAACATCAAATTAATTCTTCCATCTGTAACTGTCATAGTAAAAGACGCGTCCATTTTGTTAGTTGCTTGTTAAAAAAAAATCCATACTTTTATTTGCTGAGGACTTTATAAGTTCTAATATTAAATGGTACTGCAACAATTTTTTTATTATTATCTACTCTAATGCCATCAACATTTACCCCAAAAAGTGGTATACTTTCCAACATTACGCAGGTGGGTATAGCGGTGAGTGCGGGGCGTTTGTTGAATTTTTGGCTTCAACGCACGAGGTGCAATTACGACTGGACGCGGCTTCTGGATATATAAGCCTTTAAAATACAATACCTCATATCTATAAAATAGGTTTCCATCATCATCAGTCTATAGCCGTCCAGTGCCGGGTAATGGCCTCTTCAATTGCACTTAATCAATCAATCAGCCTATCGTAGTCCACTGCTGGGCATAGGCCTCTCCTAACAAGCGCCATTGCACACGGTCCTCCGCCTTCCGCATCCAGTATGTCCCAGCGACCTTTTCGAGGTCGTCGGCCCATCTAGCTGGGGGCCGTCCTACCTTACGCTTACCAAGTCGCGGTCTCCACTCTAGGACACGCTTGCTCCATCGGCCGTCGGTCATTCTGCAGATGTGACCAGCCCATTGCCACTTTAGCTTACTGAGTCTGCAAGCTATGTCGGTAACTTTGGTTCTATGTCGGATTACCTCGTTAAGATTTTATCCTTCAAAGAGACGCCGAACATAGCTCGATCCATAGTCCGCTGTGCGACTTTGAATTTGTGGACTAGTCCCACTTTGAGTGTCCACGTCTCGGCCCCGTAAGTCATAACAGGTAGGACGCATTGGTTAAAGACTTTAGTCTTCAGGCATTGCGGTTTAGGCAAAGCGAAAACGTGACGTAGTTTGCCAAATGCTGCCCAACCCAATTGGATCCTGCGGTTGATTTCTTTCTCGAAGTTGTTTCTACCAAATTAGACAACTTGTCCAAGGTAGACATACTCCTGAACAACTTCGAACATCGAACCATCGTCGTAGATCGGTCCCGGCGTGACATGCTCATTAAACATGATCTTGGTTTTATCCAAGTTCATGCCGAGACCGACACCTCGAGGGGCTTCATTTAGGCTATGCAGCATTTCGCTTAACTGTTCCAGTGACTCTGCCACGATGACGATATCATCGGCAAACCGAAGGTGTGAGATGTATTCGCCGTTGATGTTAATGCCCCGCCCAGTCCAGTCCAGCGTCTTGAAGTCGTCTTCGAGTGCATTGGTGAAGAGCTTGGGGGATATTACATCCCCCTGTCTTACCCCTCGACGCAGCTCGATCGGGTTGGTCTTTTGGTCCTGGAGCTGGACGATCATTGTGGCGGTATCATACAGACACCTCAACACCTCGATATAGCGCCAATCGATGCCACATCGCTGCAGAGCATCCAAAACCGCCTAGGTTTCGATGGAGTCGAAGGCTTTCTCATAGTCCACGAAAGCCATACACAGCGGCTGATTGTACTCTTCGGTCTTCTGTACAATCTGCCGAACAGTATGGATGTGGTCTACGGTGCTGTAGCCTTTTCAAAACCCGGCTTGTTCCGGTGGCTGGAACTCGTCAAGTCTTCTGGCGAGGCGGTTTGTGAGTACTCTCGAGAACAACTTGTAGACGTGGCTCAGGAGTGAGATGGGTCTGTAGTTCTTCAGCAAGGTTTTATCACTTTTTTGAAGAACAGAACCACCGCACTCCTGCTCCACGCTTGAGGTGTTAAGCCCTGGTGGATGACGGAATTAAAGAGGCTCGCTAGCTTTTTTAGGATTGGAGTCCCGCCTGCTTTTAGGAGCTCAGTGGTGATTCCGTCATCGCCTGGCGACTTGTTATTTTTGAGCTGCTCGAGAGCCACTCTGACCTCGTCCTGGTTGACATCAGGGATGTCTTCCGTGTCGTGGCGTGCGAGTGGGGCTCTGTGGTCGTCAGCGCTGGGTCTCGCGGGTTTAGCCATCCGTGATGCGTAGGTCTTTGTAGAAACTCTCAATTTTCTCGAGTATCTCGAACTTGGAGGTCACGGTTTTGCCATCCGCTGTATTAAGTTTCGTCAGATGGGATCTACCTAGCTGGCGAGCGAAGACTTTGGTGCCTCTGTTCTGTTCAATCGCAGCCGCGATGGTGCGGGTGTTGGAACATCGGAGGTCACGTCGCACCAGCTTCCGGATCTTCCGGTTGAGGTTCCTCCCATCCGGCGAAGACGCCTGCGTGGATGACATTTCCCGTCTCTGCCTCATAAGTTCGAGAGTCTCGAGCGAGAGTTTAGACTCTCTGTTACCGCTTTTGCCGGGAAACACATCCTGTAGCGTTTTGACCACTGTGTCGGTTTTCTCGTCAACATTGCCTTCGATTTTCAGCAGGTCGAAACGATTTTGAAGCTCCAGTTGGAACTTTTCGGACCCTAAAGCTATTTGAGGCGCAGTAGGTCTGAGAGTAGACCTCATCATGCGACGCCTTTCGGCCTTGAAGTTTATATTTAGAGCGCCTCGGACAAGTCGGTGATCGCTGCCGGTATTAAACCTGTTGATCACGGAGACGTCTCTAAATATAGACTTCCTGTCAGTCATGATGAAGTCTGTCTCGTTCCTCGTCACAGTGTCGGGGCTTCGCCATGTCCACTTTCTATGAGGCTTCTTCTTAAAGAACGAATTCATCAAGAAGAGCCCCTGCGACTCCAGAAAATTGACCAGCATCTGCCCCCTGTGGTTTCGGCGCCCCACGCCGTGGGGTCCCATTTATCATATCGCCGCGTTCTTGTACTCCCACTTTTTTTTATTTTATTTATTTAAATAATTTAAATTAAGTACATACATAATATATAAGTACATACATTTGGTGTCACGGTGAATCCTACAAAGTGCCAAGCGATTCTAGTTGGAAGCTCTAGGCTTATAAGCAGGGTCGATGTTGGTTCTTTGCCTCCACTTAAATTCAACGGGGTAGTTATCCCCCTGGGCTCCAGCGTTAAGAATCTCGGTTTGCATATTGACACAACACTTAGCTGGCAAACACAAGTCACGGCTGTCGGTCAAAAAGTTACCGGAACGTTACGATACCTGTATCGATTCAAAAACTTGCTTCCCAGCAACACGAAAGCAATGCTTGTGCAGTCCCTGATATTTCCTATCTTCGACTATGCTGATGTGTGCTACTTCGACCTGAATGCAGATCTCCTCAATAAACTAGACCGCCTACTTAATAACTGCATTCGATTCGTCTTCAATTTGCGTAAATATAATCATGTGTCGGAGCATCAATCACTATTAAAGTGGTTGCCTATTCGGAAGCGTAGAACTCTGAGGGCACTGACAACTTTATTTTCTATCCTTTATTCTCCAGTCTCGCCCGCTTATCTTACTTCTCAATTTCAGTATTTATGCTCTAATCACAATAAACATCTTCGCTCTTCTGATAATCGTCTTCTTCAGTGCCCCCCTCATACTACTGATTTCATTCACTCTTCCTTCTTCGTCCAGTCTATCCTTCTTTGGAATGCTTTGCCTTTGGAACTCCGAATGGCAACCAATCGTCCCTCTTTTAAAAAAAGGCTGCAGGACTATTTGCATAAAAGGCCGGATTCTCCTCAATGTTAGTTGTTCCATCTCGTTATCTCGCACAGTTCTAGTTCATGTATGTATTGTATAGCTATATATGTATGTATATATTTGTGGTACATATAAATATATACTATGTATATGTATCGTTATATATAATATGTATTTACTAAGTGTTATAAATAGGTAATGAGTTGTTATTTATATTTATTAATGTAACTTTTTTCCACTTGTATAATCTCGCACCTACCACACTTGTCTCACACCACCCGAAGGTAGACTGGCAGAAAATGCCGTAGGCATTAAGTCCGCCTATGTACATTAGTGCATTAAGTATAAATAAATAAATAAATAAAAATACATATAACAAAATGATTGAGCACATACAGTTGAGTATATCTACCCAAAATCTATCTATCTATCTATCTATCTATAACCTCACGCCAGATCCCTTGCGGGGTAGGCAGAGAGTACAGAGTTCCAACAGGTTCTTTCCTTACATACCTCTCTGGCTTCCTCGACTCTCATAGTTCGTCTCATACACGCTCGCCGGTTACGGAGACTCTTGACTTTTCCATCAGATAAGACTCGGTTTATTTGGTCGTGGTAAGATACCCAAAATGATAGTCATATTTGCATAACATTAAGTAATGGCACTTAAAACAAAACAAAACATAAAAAAAAAATGCTGTTATTATTCAGTACCAAGAATGGCCTATGAAAATGTTGTAAAATTCATGTTATGATAAGCATAATACTAAGATGGTTGATGGGTAAACTGACTTATAACTGAAATGGTCTTGCGCCCATATACATTTCATACATTTTATATTTCAGCGTTACCTTCTGCAACAATTAATAACTACAAAACAAATAATAAAAGTTATGATGCAAGGTGATTATGCATGAATTGTATTTAAAAATGTTTATGGTTGTTTGATTCAAATTCTACTGACCTCCGTACTAGCGGGTGCTGTATCACGGTAGATCAGGTGTCCTTATCCTCAAAAACCAGTAGTTCTTCACAGGTAGCAACTATACTTATCACCATTATTTGAATAAACTAATCACTCGTCATACACTAGTTCTAAAATTAACTTTGGATATTATAAAGTAATAACTATAAAAGACGGTAGTACAAAAAAATACACAGTATAAGTAAAAAGGTTAGACAAAAATTGGTTTTAGTGGTTTTTTTTTTCAAAATATAAATAAGTAGATAAGTTTTTAACGAATGTTAGTGCAATGTATTTATGTGAAGTGTGACTGTGTTAACATGTGTGAGTATGTATGCGATGGAGTAGTGGAGTGTGTATGGAGCATTTATAATTGTAAATGTTTATGTTGACTTTATCAGTCCATGTAATGAGACGTTTACATGTAGTGTGCGCGTAGTTAAATATGTCAATGTATAGTACGTGATTTTAGAGTTACGTCTTTTTAGGATGAGTGTGGGTTTACTTGTGATGTATAGGAGCTACGCTAGTTTATTGTCAAAAGTTCCTCTGTAGCATCGTAATTTAACTGATAGAGAAAACTTTCAATAGCATCTTTGCAAGAGTAAGTAGTTAGATTTCAAAGTTTCACTGTTTTAGATATTTTATTGTATATATGCGGCCCAAGAAAAGGGATAAATCTATTTGAAAATGATTTTTTTTGTGTAGGAATTGAGTATACAATATCACATCTCCGCTTTAATAGAAAATTTGGGCATTTGTTGTGTTGCAATAGTACAGTATTTTTTATGAATAATTGGCGCACCGTTAGTAGTGACAATTGATTGTATAGTAAATGAGTCGGATATATATATCTCTTGAAGCTCATGACTTTTAAGAGCGCGCGCTGCGCTCTTTCTAAAGTTATAAGAGAAGATTTGTAAGTGCCCCCCTCCCAGGCTGTGATACAGTATGTTAGTACTGATTGACAGAGGCCAAAGTACACCGATCTCAATAATTTAGGTTCGCAAATATTACGTAAGTTTTTAAATATATATATATATATCATTTTTCTTGTCCGCGAAGCCAGGGAGGTTGTATGATCATTCCAAGTCAAATTCTGGTCTACCATCAAAACTAAGTATTTAATTGTTGTTACTTTAGACAAGCTATGACAGGCCATCTCTGAGATGCTTTGCATGTATGGAATCTGATATTTATGGAATCTAGCGGAGGTTGAGTATTATTTCTAATGCTGAAAGCTAGGTATTTAGTTTTTTGGGCATTCAGTGTAAGGAGATTATTATCTAACCATGATGCTACAAGATAAAATCCGTCATTAGCAATTTCGTTGACCTCGTTCCATGTTCTTTCCCTAAAGAGAAGTACGGTGTCATCTGCAAATGTAATAATCCGGCCATGTGTCATTTGGAGGTTACATAGATCATTTATATAGACCAAGAATAGCGTGGGACCCAGTATACTGCCCTGGGGTACTCCGAAACGGATACTAGCTTGTTGACTAGTGTAACCAGCCACTCTAGTACATTGAGTTCTATTTGACAAGTAGTCCGTGAATAATTTGAGTGGTACTCCCCGAATTCCGATGTTCTCGTTCTTTTTTAGTAGTAAAGGGACAGACACAGTGTCGAACGCTTTGGCCAGATCTAGAAATATCCCAATAACTTTGTCACCCTGGTCCAAGCTTTCAACAATAAAATTAGTAAGCTTTTCTACAGCATTTTCGGTGGATTTTTTTTCTCTGAACCCGAATTGGTTGTCTGAAATAATATTATTAGCCTGCAAGTATTTTTTTAAACCTAGAATTAATAATGCGTTCAATTATTTTAGACAGCGATGGCAGCAGTGAAATAGGTCTGTAATTTGAAACATTATCTCTATCACTACTTTTGTGAATAGGAATTATTATTGACTTTTTTAGCGCTGCTGGAAATATACCAAAATTAAAACATGAGTTACATATTTTAGTTATGGGGTACAAAAAGTTGTCAATGCCTAATTTTAATAAAGTAGAAGGTATTCCATCTAAGCCAATGGCGTTCGATGGATTCAAATTAATTATGGTTTGTTTGAACTCTACTTCATCTGTAGGTAATAGGACAAACGAATTCAGTGGTGCATTATTTAAATTAATTGCCTTGACTCTGTCGTTTTCTGTAGCTTGTATCCTAGAAAGTATAGAGTTAGCCAGTACAGTTCCTACGTTTGCAAAGTGATTGTTGACAAAGTTTATAGAGTCTTCTGTACTGTTTTTAGTACCAATAATTCATCACAGTCTTTTACTTTGTTACTTAGGTTACATGTATCTTTCACCAACTGCCATTGCTTTCTTAGGTTATTAGCTTAGCAAGAAGATCCATATATTTTGTTGATTTAACGTCATTATTGTCTGCAATATTTATGTTTATGTCTCCTTTCAAGCAAATATTTCGAAATGATTTATATGTATGGAGTATATTATCTAAAGACAACAGAAAGGCGTTTATATTTTTAAACGTAGGTGCTCTGTTAATAGATATAATTGCCATATCATTTTTAATAGTAGTGACTGGACAATTTAATTCATCTTCAGCTTTTGTTGGTTCTATCACTTTAGCTTTTTTGCCATCCCTAACGTAAATGACTTTTGATTTATCTGGTTTCTTGTTGAGAATACCTGATATGAAGTTATTTCTGGCAATGTGGTATTAGATGTGAGTCAACATTCGCTTAGAACAATAAAGTCAAATACTATACCTAACCTACTCATCAAGACCTGCAGTTCATCAAAATTGCGATTCAAACTCCTTATGTTTTGGCTAAGGATTTTATAGTTGTTGTTGTTGTTATGAAATATATTTTTACAGTGTTCTGGAATGTCTACGTCATATGCATTACCTACATTGATACTAAGATCAATGTCAGCAGATAAGTTAATTACTTCAACCATAGTTTTTATAATATGTTAAAGGTACCTTTAACATTATAATTGCACAACGCAGACAATCCTGAACACTGATAACCTTAGCAAATAACCGTGTGTAGCATATCTCACTGATGTAAGTTGAATGCATAGTAGAAGTGATTTTGTGTAAGTGTGTTTGTGGTAAGTGTGTATGTAGGTAGTATATGTGTATGTTAGTTACTAAATTATTATTAATAATAATAATATTAGCCCTGTTAATAAACTGTCCCACTATTGGGCACGGGCCTCCTCTCAAACTGAGAGGGTTTAGGCCATAGTCCACCACGCTGGCCCAGTGCGGATTGGCGAACTTCACACACCTTCGAGAAACTTTTAGGCATGCAGGTTTCCTCACGATGTTTTCCTTCACCGTTAAAGCAAGTGATAATTAATTTTTTAATACGCACATGTTTTCGAAAAGACAGAGGTGCGTGCCTGGGTTTGAACCCGAGACCTTTGACTTTGCAGTCCAACGGTCTAACCACTAGGCTATCACTGCTATTTATAAATTATTAATATAAATGTTAAATAATAAGAAATTACTACCAAATATAATATGCTCAGAAATGACTAAGAAATGTAACATGCTCACTAAAAATACCTGACTTTAAACCAATAACAAAAAATAAAGTAAAAGTAAATTATCAAAGAAGTGCTTGGAATTTAGTCTTTTCATCTCTTTTAACTTAGGCATTGAAGTCCCCCATAACAACGTTGTAGTGAGCCTTGGTGCTGCCATGTAATGCCTTGGCTATGTCTTCATACATGGCTTCGGCTATGCCGTCGCAGTATGTCGAGGTCGGCGCATATACCTGTACCACCTTCAGGGTGTACCTGTTGGTGATTTTAATTATGAGGTACGCTACCCGTGTCGACACACTGCTGACTTCCACAACGTTGTTAGTGAGAGCTTTGTTGACCAGGAAACCGACACCGCACTGAGAGGGCCGATCACCTTCCCGAAAGTAGAACAGGTGGCCTGACTCAAGGGTTATCGTGTCCTCGCCCTGGCTTCGGACTTCGGATAACCCCAATATGTGCCAGTTTATGCGAACTAGTTCTACCTCGAGTTCAGTGAGGTGTTGGTCCAGCCGTAGAGAGCGTCCATTGTACGTAGCCAGGGTCAGGTGTTTTTGGTAGCCTTGTGTCGTAGCCCGGAGATTCTTCGCACCCCCTGCCCCGCTGTTACCGCGACCGCTACCGTGGCAGCGGACAGCGGGACTACCGGGAACTGGGGGCCTTTGCGTTTGGTGTTAAGACATGTTAAGAGGTTTTTGGCCCTCTCAGTGGAGTGCAATTTAGTGTTGTAAAAATGAGCGCTGAAATCGAGCGTTTACCGCTGACGAGCCGACGCTCACGAGCGTTGAAACACGTAGAAGACGCGAGCGTTTTAAGCGCCGACTCGAGCGTTTTTACAACACTAGTGCAATTGGAAAGCTGAGCCGAGCCGAGGATCGCACTCAGTGAAGTGCGATCCACGGCTACTCTGACCTAACAATAAATTATAGAAAGGAGAAGATTGCAATCTTGTTCTGGACGCTCATGATACCTTATACGCATCCATTTCAACTCTAAGCTTGCTTTGAGTCCACTTGAGCCGGCCTTCCAACTCGCGCAGGTCTTCTCGTGTCTTCGCCAACTCGCGATCACACCCCATCAGTTCATGGCACTGTCAACAAATATACGACAATTCAAAAACAATCTTATTTAATATTCATTAGAACTGATTTTTACTTTTAGTTAACTTGCAATGTTCGTATGTCTGTCCGTCTGACTTTCTGGCGACAAATCTTGTCTATCTATATCTATCTATAACCTCACGCCAGATCCCTTGCGGGGTAGGCAGAGAGTACAGAGTTCCAACAGGTTCTTTCCTTACATACCTCTCTGGCTTCCTCGACTCTCACAGTTCGTCTCATACACGCTCGCCGGTTACGGAGACTCTTGACTTTTCCATCTGACAAGACTCGGTTTATTTGGTCGTGGTAAGATAGTCTAGGTCTTCCCCGGTACCTGCATCCTTCCACTTTCACATTGTATATCTGTTTGTCATTCTTTCCTCTGGCATTCTTTCTATATGCCCGAACCAACGGAGCATGCCCTTTCTCATCTTTACACCGATACTATCTTTCATACCTACTCGCTGTCTTACTATGCTGTTGCTAATGCGGTCGGTCAGCTTCACTCCGCACATCTTCCGCAGAGCTCGCATTTCTACCGCATTTATCCTACTTTCATTCTCCTTCTTACATACCCAGCTCTCGCTACCATATAACAGCGTTGGGACAAGAACTCCGTTATGTATGGCCAGCTGCGCCTTATGGCTTAAGTGCCGGCTCCCTAGTAGCTTTCCCATCGCACCATTCACTCTGTTCCCTGCACTCACTCTTCTCTCTATGTCAGCGGTGTATTTCCCATCCTTACTGAAGGCGCATCCAAGATATACAAACTCATTCACTTGCTCCAGCACATCGTTACCAACCACAATCCTTACATTCGTTCTGGTTTCTTCCCTTTCAAAAACCATAATCTTGGTTTTCTTCACATTCAAGTGTAAGCCATTGATCATGCAGTCGTCTTTCATAACTGTGACTAGTGTTTGCAGATCAGTGGCTGTTGGCGCTATTAAAACCGCGTCATCTGCATAAAGTAGATGGTTTACCACTAAGTCACCCATTTGTACACCTTCATTCATCGCTTTCAGTCTTTGAAGACTTTTGTCCAGATATATAATAAACAGTCTAGCGGACAACACGCAACCCTGCTTGACGCCGATTTTAACGTCAAACCAGGGTGACCTGTTACCACCCACCCGTACGCATGCCTTGCAGTCCACATAAGTGGACTGGACGGCTCGCAACAGAGTGCCATCTATACCATACTCTGGCAAAATGTCCCAAAGTCTCTTTCGCACAACTCTGTCAAATGCCTTCTCCAGATCTACAAAACCGCAGAAAACCTTCCGGCCCACTGCCAGATGCTTCTCTACGATGTTGCGGAGTGAGAAGACTTGATCCGAACATCCTCTTCCAGACCTGAAACCCCCTTGTGCCTCGCACAACATTCCATCGGACTTCACGCGCATTCTCCGTTCAATAATTTTACCGTACACCTTGGCTGCCAAGCTGATCAAACTGATGGCTCTGTAATTGGCGCAGTCATATTGTGAACCCTTGCCTTTATACAAGGGTACTATGACTGCGCGGCGCCAATCTGTAGGGACTCTACCGGTCCTCCAGCAAAGGTTTGCAAGGGCCCGGAAAGCGTCCCGGACGCAAGTTCCACCATATTTGATCATCTCGGCAGATATCATGTCTACTCCCGCAGCTTTACCGTTTTTCATACTTCCTATCGCCCATTCAACTTCTTCCATAGTGATGTCCTCCGTTGATTCTGGTGCCGCAATCTCGCCTTTAGGCACGTCTGCGGCATCAGCATCCGGGTCATCTCCATACATTTCTCCAAAATATTCACTCCACCGGTTTAGCACAGCTTGTGTGTCTGCAAGAATGTCACCATCTTTAGATTTTATCCTTTCCATTCTGGAGCCTGACGAATCACCTCGAGCCTTTCTCACCTTGCTCCAAAAGAGTTTGGTGTTGTTCTCGAAGTTCTTCGCCAGCCTCTCCTCCTCAATCATACTGGCTCTTTCACGCTTTTCTTTCACTAAAGTTTTAGTGGCATTCTTGCATTGCCGGTATATTTCTTTCCTCATCTCTGTCATACTGGCATTCAGGTTCAAAGAAGATACATAGTCCTGCCACGCTTTCTTCTTACTTTCTACAGAGCTTTGCAACTCCGCATCCCACCATGCATCACCTTTTGCTGTAATATGCTTCTTTGAGCAACCACATACTTCTTTCGCGGATTCCACCAAACTCTCTTTCAGGCTATTCCAGCATTCATCTACATTTGAGTCCGAAGAGCCTGCTGTCAAAAGCTTGTCCCGGACTCTGTCTTCATACATTCTCCTCACGCTCTCATCTTGCAACTTTTCAACCTTTAATCTTTCAAGGTCTCCGAAGGGGATACGCTCTCGCCAGTGCCTCCACTTCCTGAACAGACCACTAAACCGCACAACTACGAGATAGTGGTCTGATTCCAGAGTGGGGCCTCTATACGCACGCGTATCTTGTAGTTTGCTTCGAAGACGGTTATCAACCAGGATCAGATCTATCATGCTTTTTTGTTCATTCCTTCTCCACGTACACATATGTATGTCCTTATGCTGGAATATCGTATTAGACACAAGGAGACCCCTTTCCAAACAAACATCTACAATGAGCTTACCTGCATCGTTCACTCTCTTATCACCATAAGGACCCAGAGCAGCGTCGCAAGTTTGCCGCCTGGTTCCTACCCATCCGTTCAGATCGCCACACAGAATCACCTTTTCGTTAGCCTCAGCCAAATCCAGAACTTCCCTGACATTATCCCAAAACTTCTCAAGGTCCTGGGGTGTCGACGAGCTTACGGGAGCATACGCTGCGACCAAAAATACTCTAGTGACACCCAGTTTTAAACGGACCCAGAGAAGTCTCGCATCGCACAGGCCATAATCTCTCACTCCAGAGGCCAGGCGACGGGACAGCAAGATACCCACCCCCATGCTGGCACGACTGCTCTGCGGTACACCAGACCACAGAGCCATCGTTCCATCAGGAAGATCACAGGTTTCACTGTCCCTCCGCTTAGTCTCTGTTACACACAGAGCATCCAGGCGTCTCTCTTTCATTACATCAATCACCTCATGCATCTTATCTTCCATACCACCTCTTACATTCCAAGTGCCTATTCGGCACTCTGCACCCCACGACTCGCCAGTTCGGGCCCGGCGTGATGGGTGGCGGCCCCCATCGCCGCTTCCACCTATATTCGTACCGACGGGGGCGGGCCGGTACGCGTCGCCTCGGGGGGACGCCCTTGCCCGCACTGCGGTACGTCTTCGGTCCAAGATTGCAGCCATAATGACTGGCAGGGGTCGCGACGAGCACGCTCTTGGACAGACCCCCAGACAAATCTTGTGATCCATTTTTCAAGCAAATTCAGGTATGCGATTAAGCTAAAATTTGGCATTCGTATGTAACGTCGGTGACAATGCAATAATATGGTACTATGGCGCTTGTCCGATGATGGAGTCGGAAGGTGGTCATAGGAACATGAGAAGTACATAATAAAACCCCATCATGTTTAGGCTTGTATGATTGATATTGAGAACCAGAGAGTGTTTAGGGTTTAGGGTGTGATGATGAAGTGGAAAGGAGGCCAATGGAAACACATAAGTACTCAATATACCCCACCGTGTTGGGCTCGTTGGTTGTGTCTTGACTGTACTTTAGACCCGGATGCTGTCCAAGGTCTGATAATGGAGCCGGAAGGAAGCCATAGGAACTCCCTCAACTAAGCAAGATATCTTTGTTGTGTTTTTGCTATAAAACCTTGTTTTTAAAAAGGTCCTTTTAAAATTATTTTATTTCGTTTTCTTCCCAGATATAATAATAATATCAGCCTATACTGCCCACTGCTGGACAAAGGCCTTCTCTCACAAATCGAGGTGAGAGAGATTAGGTCATACTCCACCACGCGGACCCAGTGCGGTGCGGTGGGTTTGTGGCCACCTGCTGTTGGAACATATCACACATTTTGAATTTGGAACTGTTCTATATTCGAATATGTTTAAATTTTGAATCTCAAAACAGTTGAAAGTATTAGGATTAATGCTATTGTTTAGTCACAGCGTCGATTGGAATCTGTCAGGTTACGAACGAAAATGAATCTTTCTAAGGAAAATGTTCGTGCAATAATTTTCTGCAACTTTAGAAGAGGCCTGACACGGCTTCAGTGTTTTGAAGAGCTAACATCTGTGTTCAGTGATGAAGCCCCATGTCTGAGGACTGTCGAGCGCTGGTATTTAGAATTCCAGCGTGGACATACTAGTGTTAGTGACAAATCTCGCGAAGGACGTCCAAAATCCGCCTTCACTGAAGATAACATCATTGCTGTGAGACAACTAATTCTCGAAGATCGTCATGTGCCGTATCGAGAGATAGAGGCTCTATTAGGCATCTCAGGGACAACCATTCAGAAGATCTTGCATGAAGTGCTTGGTGTGAGAAAGCTAGTTTGCCGTTGGATACCGCATCTGCTTTCCGACGATCACAAGGCGGCCCGCGTCAGATGGTGTAGAATCAAATCACGTCTACGACATCATCAGTGGTGACGAATCTTGGATCTATGCCTACGATCCTGATTCCAAACAACAATCTACAATCTGGGTCTTTTCAAGACGAGCCAAAGCCAACTAAAGTTGTTCGTTCTCAAAGCACTTCAAAGAAGATGGTGGCCACGTTCGTTGGATAAACCGGCCATGTTGCGACTATTGCACTTGAAGATCGTAGAACAATTAACGCAGAGTGGTATACCACAGTTGGTTTACCACAAGTCATCGCCGAACTTCGAAAATCTAACTTAAAGCGACGTATCATCCTGCACCACGACAACGCAAGCTCACACAGCTCTCGTCAAACGATTGAGTATTTGAAGCAGGAAAAGTAGAAATTCTTGACCATCCTCCATACAGTCCTGACCTAAGCCCTAACGATTTCTTTACATTTCCTAAAATTAAGAAAAGTCTTCGTGGTCAAAGGTTCCAGTCCGGTGAAGAAGCAGTCGACGCTTTCAAGTCAGCCATTTTGAACACCCCCACTGTAAAGTGGAATAAATGTTATAATAACTGGTTTGAGCGAATGGAAAAGTATATTAAGCTACGTGGTGAATACTTTGAAAAACAATAAAAAGTACTATAAGGTTCTAGTTGTGTTTTCTTCTTCAAACAACAAAACTTAAAAGGCATGCCTCGTATTGTCAATTGTGACCCCAAGAAATAATAATACTTAAGCACGCGCGAAATTGCGCCGCGTACGTTCGAGCGACTCTGGAAGTCGAAGAAGAAACTCTGCCCGTTTGATTGAAGAGGGTCACAACTGGTGGGTGGAGCACTGTTTCAAGACTTGTTTGGCTTTTCACTTGAAACGGGACCGGGCAATGGGACGCACGACGTACTATTCCCGTCATGTTCAATGGTGACCAATTAAATCTATCTATCTATCTCTATCTATAACCTCACGCCAGATCCCTTGCGGGGTAGGCAGAGAGTGCAGAGTTCCAACAGGTTCTTTCCTTACATACCTCTCTGGCTTCCTCGACTCTCATAGTTCGTCTCATACACGCTCGCCGGTTACGGAGACTCTTGACTTTTCCATCTGACAAGACTCGGTTTATTTGGTCGTGGTAAGATAGTCTAGGTCTTCCCCGGTACCTGCATCCTTCCACTTTCACATTGTATATCTGTTTGTCATTCTTTCCTCTGGCATTCTTTCTATATGCCCGAACCAACGGAGCATGCCCTTTCTCATCTTTACACCGATACTATCTTTCATACCTACTCGCTGTCTTACTATGCTGTTGCTAATGCGGTCGGTCAGCTTCACTCCGCACATCTTCCGCAGAGCTCGCATTTCTACCGCATTTATCCTACTTTCATTCTCCTTCTTACATACCCAGCTCTCGCTACCATATAACAGCGTTGGGACAAGAACTCCGTTATGTATGGCCAGCTGCGCCTTATGGCTTAAGTGCCGGCTCCCGAGTAGCTTTCCCATCGCACCATTCACTCTGTTCCCTGCACTCACTCTTCTCTCTATGTCAGCGGTGTATTTCCCATCCTTACTGAAGGCGCATCCAAGATATACAAACTCATTCCCTTGCTCCAGCACATCGTTACCAACCACAAACCTTACATTCGTTCTGGTTTCTTCCCTTTCAAAAACCATAATCTTGGTTTTCTTCACATTCAAGTGTAAGCCATTGATCATGCAGTCGTCTTTCATAACTGTGACTAGTGTTTGCAGATCAGTGGCTGTTGGCGCTATTAAAACCGCGTCATCTGCATAAAGTAGATGGTTTACCACTAAGTCACCCATTTGTACACCTTCATTCATCGCTTTCAGTCTTTGAAGACTTTTGTCCAGATATATTATAAACAGTCTAGCGGACAACACGCAACCCTGCTTGACGCCGATTTTAACGTCAAACCAGGGTGACCTGTTACCACCCACCCGTACGCATGCCTTGCAGTCCACATAAGTGGACTGGACGGCTTGCAACAGAGTGCCATCTATACCATACTCTGGCAAAATGTCCCAAAGTCTCTTTCTCACAACGCCTTCTCCAGATCTACAAAACCGCAGAAAACCTTCCGGCCCACTGCCAGATGCTTCTCTACGATGTTGCGGAGTGAGAAGACTTGATCCGAACATCCTCTTCCAGACCTGAAACCCCCTTGTGCCTCGCACAACATTCCATCAGACCTCACGCGAATTCTCCGTTCAATAATTTTACCGTACACCTTGGCTGCCAAGCTGATCAAACTGATGGCTCTGTAATTGGCGCAGTCATATTGTGAACCCTTGCCTTTATACAAGGGTACTATGACTGCGCGGCGCCAATCTGTAGGGACTCTACCGGTCCTCCAGCAAAGGTTTGCAAGGTCCCGGAAAGCGTCCCGGACGCAAGTTCCACCATATTTGATCATCTCGGCAGATATCATGTCTACTCCCGCAGCTTTACCGTTTTTCATACTTCCTATCGCCCATTCAACTTCTTCCATAGTGATGTCCTCCGTTGATTCTGGTGCCGCAATCTCGCCTTTGGGCACGTCTGCGGCACCAGCATCCGGGACATCTCCATACATTTCTCCAAAATATTCACTCGACCGGTTTAGCACAGCTTGTGTGTCTGCAAGAATGTCACCATCTTTAGATTTTATCCTTTCCATTCTGGAGCCTGACGAATCACCTCGAGCCTTTCTCACCTTGCTCCAAAAGAGTTTGGTGTTGTTCTCGAAGTTCTTCGCCAGCCTCTCCTCCTCAATCATACTGGCTCTTTCACGCTTTTCTTTCACTAAAGTTTTAGTGGCATTCTTGCATTGCCGGTATATTTCTTTCCTCATCTCTGTCATATTGGCATTCAGGTTCAAAGAAGATACATAGTCCTGCCACGCTTTCTTCTTACTTTCTACGGAGCTTTGCAACTCCGCATCCCACCATGCATCACCTTTTGCTGTAATATGCTTCTTTGAGCAACCACATACTTCTTTCGCGGATTCCACCAAACTCTCTTTCAGGTTATTCCAGCATTCATCTACATTTGAGTCCGAAGAGCCTGCTGTCAAAAGCTTGTCCCGGACTCTGTCTTCATACATTCTCCTCACGCTCTCATCTTGCAACTTTTCAACCTTTATTCTTTCAAGGTCTCCGAAGGGGATACGCTCTCGCCAGTGCCTCCACTTCCTGAACAGACCACTAAACCGCGCAGCTACGAGATAGTGGTCTGATTCCAGAGTGGGGCCTCTATACGCACGCGTATCTTGTAGTTTGCTTCGGAGACGCTTATCAACCAGGATCAGATCTATCATGCTTTTTTGTTCATTCCTTCTCCACGTATACATATGTATGTCCTTGTGCTGGAATATCGTATTAGACACAAGGAGACCCCTTTCCAAACAAATATCTACAATGAGCTTACCTGCATCGTTCACTCTCTTATCACCATAGGGACCCAGAGCAGCGTCGCAAGTTTGCCGCCTGGTTCCTACCCATCCGTTCAGATCGCCACACAAAATCACGTTTTCGTTAGCCTCAGCCAAATCCAGAACTTCCCTGACATTCTCCCAAAACTTCTCAAGGTCCTGGGGTGTCGACGAGCTTACGGGAGCATATGCTGCGACCAAAAATACTCTAGTGACACCCAGTTTTAAACGGACCCAGAGAAGTCTCGCATCGCACAGGCCATAATCTCTCACTCCAGAGGCCAGGCGACGGGACAGCAAGATACCCACCCCCATGCTGGCACGACTGCTCTGCGGTACCCCAGACCACAGAGCCATCGCTCCATCAGGAAGATCACAGGTTTCACTGCCCCTCCGCTTAGTCTCTGTTACACACAGAGCATCCAGGCGTCTCTCTTTCATCACATCAATCACCTCATGCATCTTATCTTCCATACCACCTCTTACATTCCAAGTGCCTATTCGGCACTCTGCACCCCACGACTCGCCAGTTCGGGCCCGGCGTGATGGGTGGCGGCCCCCATCACCGCTTCCACCTATATTCGTACCGACGGGGGCGGGCCGGTACGCGTCGCCTCGGGGGGACGCCCTAGCCCGCACTGCGGTACGTCTTCGGTCCAAGATTGCAGCCATAATGACTGCCAGGGGTCGCGACGAGCACGCTCTTGGACAGACCCCCAAAATTCATAAAATTTGTTTGAAAAAAATAGGCTAATTAACAGTGCAGCCTTGGCGAAATCTGTGATTATAGAGGTATAGTCTTTGACAATAGAACCTTAATAATGTTCAAACTTATAATTTAAATTAATTATGGTCGAATTTCGACCAATGGGCGACCACTAGTAATTATAATTAGGTATCAGCTAAATACATCATTAAATTCCTAAACACAGGCGCAACCTACACATTAATGTGAATGTGACTCATTTGTATTTGTTTTATTCTTGTTGACTTGTCTGACTTACAAAATATGTCCTTTAATTTTTCTTTTTTACTGAGACATCACTACTCCCCAAGACCCCTTATAGATGCTTCAGGACCCCCTAGGGTATCGCACATATTGAAAAACACTGATCTACATTATTACTTGCAGGGTGTGAAGTATGAAGAGAATCTGTAGACTGCTTTAAGTTACTTTAAGTTAAATTAACAATCTCTCTAGTTACATAAACTCTTCAACAAATTAAATAAACTCTTCATGTGAATACATAGCAACATGGTTCCTACATTTATAAAACAGGAAAAAAACTAACAATAAAGTATTGAACATCAGATCAAACCTACATCAGTTTTCTTTAAAACGACATACCTTATCATCATACAGCTGGCATATCCTCTGCTTCTCCGCGTGCGCACCCTTTATCTTATTATTCAGCAGGTCAACCTCAGCTAAGGCATTCTTCTCGGCGCGGGCGGCGTTTTCAGCTGCTCGGCGCGCCTCGATCGAGGCGCACTCCACGCTCGCGTACCGCATCACGGCGGCGTCCTTCTCTCGCTCTGCATGTTCTACTCGTTTGCTCATCTGTGAGTTAAATTAAGGTGCAACAAGGAGTGTTCAAATCAAATCAGCTTATTTGCGAAAATAGGTTTAAAAATTACATTGGACGTACGCCATATTCTGCCTTTAGGCATGCAAATATCATTAGGATTAATCCAAGAACTTAAAGTACCTAACAATTAAGAAAACATAATAATTGTACCGGCCATTTATAAATTATTTATTAAAAGCTAAATATATACTAAAATATGTAAAATTGAATTAATACCACACTATACAGACACTTGTCTGTTTTAATGATAACAATTATATTAATGTTTATTATCGTAATTTTCTATCTATCTATCTATATCATCACGCCAGCTCCCTCGCGGGGTAGGCAGAGAGTACAGAGTTCCAACAGGTTCTTTCCTTACATACCTCTCTGGCTTCCTCCACTCTCATAGTTCGTCTCATACACACTCGCCGGTTACGGAGACTCTTGACTTGCCCTTCAGCTAAGACACGGTCTATTTGGTCATGGTAAGATAGTCTAGGTCTTCCCCGGCACCTACATCCTTCCACTTTCGCATTGTATATCTGTTTTGTCATTCTTTCTTCTGGCATTCTTTCTATATGCCCGAACCAACGGAGCATACCCTTTCTCATCTTTACACCGATACTATCTTTCATACCTACTCGCTGTCTTACTATGCTGTTGCTAATGCGGTCGGTCAGCGTGACTCCGCACATCTTCCGCAGAGATCGCATTTCGACCGCATTTATCCTGCTTTCGTTCTCCTTCTTACATACCCAACTCTCACTGCCATATAACAGCGTTGGGACAAGCACTCCGTTATGCATGGCCAGCTGCGCCTTTTGGCTTAAGTGCCGGCTCCCAAGTAGCCTTCCCATCGCACCATTCACTCTATTACCTGCATTCACTCTTCTCTCTATATCAGCGGTGTATTTCCCATCCTTACTGAAGGCGCATCCAAGATATACAAACTCATTCACTTGCTCCAGCACATCGTTACCAACCACAATCCTTGCATTCGTTCTGGTTTCTTCCCGTTCAAAAACCATAATTTTGGTTTTCTTCACATTCAAATGTAAGCCATTGTTCATGCAGTCGTCTCTCATAACTGTGACTAGTGTTTGCAGATCAGTGGCTGTTGGCGCTATTAAAACCGCGTCATCTGCATACAATAGGTGGTTCATCACTAGATCACCCATTTTTACCCCTTCATTCATCGCTTTCAGTCTTTGAAGACTTTTGTCCAGATATATTATAAACAGTCTAGCGGACAACACGCAACCCTGCTTGACGCCGATTTTAACGTCAAACCAAGGTGACATGTCACCACCCACCCGTACGCATGCCTTGCTGTCCACGTAGGTGGACTGGACAGCTCGCAACAGGGTGCCGTTTATACCATACTCTGGCAAAATGTCCCAAAGTCTCTTTCGCACGACTCTATCAAACGCCTTCTCCAGGTCCACAGAACCGCAGAAAACCTTCCGGCCTACTGCCAGATGCTTTTCTACGATGTTGCGGAGGGAGAAAACTTGATCCGAACATCCTCTTCCAGACCTGAAACCTCCCTGTGCCTCACACAACACTCCATCGGACTTCTCGCGCATTCTCCGTTCAATAATTCAAATATTCGTAATTTTAATTATAATTGTGTTGTAAGTTAAAATAAGGTGTGACAGTGAGCTCTATATATTTTTTTAAAATAACTGCCTGTTGCGATATTGCATAGTGAGGACGTCGATCGCTAGGCTCTGGGTTGAAATCAAAGATCAAACTAAGTGTGGTTTTGGGATCTGAGGATTTAGTTTTGAAATATGTATTTACAGAGTACACCTCTGCCATTCTAGTCTATGGAATATAGGCTTGTTTAATTAATTTATTTTTACTTTCTAGAGGCCAACCAATGAACACTAAATAGTGACTGGAAATTTAAAATTCAAAAGACCAACTGAAAATCCAGGAATATTGGATCAGTATAAGTTGAGTGAAAATGAAGCTCAATTTCTAAATATGTATGTAAATATTTTTGAATACATCATGGTGGACTGCACAAAGAAACAAAGGACTTACCAAATCCAATTTCTGTTCCAAATCTTTAAAAGTCTGGTCTTTCTGCTGCAGTTCATCGCACTGCTGTTTAACTCTCTCTCTCAGAGATGTGTTCTCTTTCCTCTGCTCAGACAAAAGTCTCTCCAAAGACTCAATCTGCAACTTTAGTATATCCTTCTTTGCATCTCCAACCTCCATACTATCAGGTTCCGGGACCTTTGTAACTATGTATTCTACATTTAAATTGAAATTTGGAATATTCTCCTGATTTTCAACTGTTTTATCTAATGGTGATTCTGTTTTTGATTCCACAGCATTGTCCTCAAATATATCATTCATTAGTTTACCGTTAGGAAGAGTTTTAGCAACTCTAACTGGCTTTTGTATTGTTCTGTGTGTGTAAGCATTTTTCAAGCTCCCACTGACCGATGAGAATATTCCATGGACATTCTTAACTATACTGCCAATATCTTGGGAAAGGATTTCTTTGGGGATTCTTGGGTACCGGACATCATGATTGGGTGGAGCTTCCGGAATTTTCTGAACGGCACTGACTTTTGTTTTCTGGTTCGTAAACTCTGAGAGTATCTCATCAGCATTCAATTCCTTAGCACTGTTATTTAGACTCGAAATATTATCTTTTTCATTGTACAGTATGTTTTCTGCACTTCTACTGAATGTAGCATTGCTCATATTATTATTTTTGGTCAAATTTGGTTCATTCAGACTTACAGTTGATGTTGCGAGGTTTCTACTAATAGTATTCATCTCTGTTGAAGAATAATTTACAGTTTCCTTGACATGATTACTGTTACCTTGTGGTTCTAAGTCTTTCATACTTCCATTTTCAGATATAACTTCCGCATCATTGTCAATATCATGTTCATCTTTTGTGTACTCGAAATCCAAGTTATCAGTACCATTGCTGGCGTCAGAAATGGGTGTTGGACAATTTTCATTGCCTAAATCACTACTTGGAGTGCCATCAAAAGAACTATTTGTTTGATTCTTTATAGAAGATACTTCAGAATCTGATGATACTGGAAACGCACCGAAACACGACTCGAGTGTATCGAGACCGGAATCGCAATTTGTATCGCCGATTGATCCATTTTCTTTCACTTTTTTATTGACGTCGACACATCCAATATGGATTGAGTTTTCGTCGGTTTCTAAAGACATGCTTGTTTAGTTCAGCTGTTATATGAACCCTAATATGTTTATTTTTAATTTGATTGATCGATTAGCCATGTAGAAATTAAATATATGTTATTTTTCATAAAAAATAAACATCAGCGGAATTTGACGTTCTCGGGAATTTGACAGTATTATTTTTTATTGTTATTGAATCGACGGCGTTCAGTTATCGCATTGTTAACCTTAATAAAATTTAATGCAATATAATAAAAAGTAAAACGAAAATAACTTTAATATTTAATATATATCAAATTTATTTATATGTATTAGCAGAAACCTAGTTATATGTAATTCAAAATTATCAGTAATACAAGAAAAAGAACCAAACGCAATTGCAAATTTTCAATAAACTTGTCATCGAACGGCAGTAATAATACCACACTCAAAAAAATAATAACGTTGGTAGATGAAATAAAACTATTTTTTCGGATTTTATCGCGGTTTATTTTGATTTTTAAGATCCCGACGTTTCGAGTGCTTTGCAGCACCCATGGTCACGGGAAGGACTGAGGTGTTAGACGTCCAAAAGGCATAGTTGTTCCGGGGTACCCTCAAACTTCTTAATTATTTTTGTTTTTGTTGGTCCGATCTACGCAGAATGAGCTCACGGTGTCTTGAGGTCTTGCAGTGTTATGCTTGGTTTTAGATTTGATTATATTAATTACTGGATCCCAAGACGATGGAAACACCCAGCCATCTTCTCTATTGAAATTAGGATGTTTTTTAATTTCAATAGCCTCGCGAACCATCCTTGGTAGGAATCGGTGTTCTTTCACGAGGATTTGTGGTCTATCAAATCTGATGTTATGGCGGGTGCGGTCAAGGACATGTTCACAGACTGCAGACTTCTTTGAGCGACGGTGTTTTAGGTCAGCTATGTGTTCTTTAACCCGAGTTTTTACTGGTCTTTTTGTTTGTCCTATGTAAGAGAGACCACATTCACAATCAAGCTTGTATACTCCTGCATCTTGAAGAGGGATGTGACACTTGACAGATGGTAAAAACTGACTGATCTTCTTTGGCGGCTTATAAAATGTTTTAATTGAAGCACGCTTCAAGATGTAGCCAATCTTGTCTGTGACTCCTCTTATGTAAGGTAGTACAGCAGGGAGACGCTCGACTGTGGCTGGTTTCACTCGGTCACTGTGACGTTGGCGTGGGACTCGAAGCTTATTGTCGTGCAGGACTTGCTTGACATGTTGAAGCTCGGCAGCCAGATGTTTCTTGTCACAGATCCCTTGTGCTCTCTGAAACAAAGATTTACCCACAGTAGCTAACTGTGATGGATGGTGGTGAGATTCACCGTTTAAGTACCTATCAGTATGGGTCTTTTTTCTATAAACCGTATGGCTTAAGGTGTTGTTGGGGTTACGGATTACTGAAACATCTAGGAAAGCTAGGGAATTGTTTGCCTCCAACTCCATTGTAAACTGAATTTTAGGGTTAATGGAGTTAAGATGATTAAGGAATACATTAATTTTGTCAGATGGTAATATTGTGAAAGTATCATCTACGTACCGCTTGTAGAAACTTGGCTTTACAGGTGAGGTACGAAGGGCTGTCTCCTCAAAGTCTTCCATGAATATATCGGCAACAATGGGAGATACAGGGGAGCCCATCGCCACACCATCTACTTGCTTGTAGAACTGCTCCTTCCACAGTAGGTAGCCAGATGTAAGGCAGTGTCTCAATAGTTCTGAGTATTCCGCTGGCATGTTGTTCTCCGCTAGTTTCCTTTCTACAATTTCGACACAGTCTTGTACAGGTAAGCATGTGAATAGTGACTGGACATCGAAACTGACCATAGTTTCATTGTCAGTGAGATGTAGATTTTTGATCTCACTAACAAAATGGTATGAATCCTTAACATGTGCTCTTGTGTGTCCTCTGAGTGGCGAGAGCACTTTCGCTACGTGCTGAGCCAATCTGTAGGTTGGTGTGTCGATTTGGCTAACAATTGGACGTAGGGGAGCATTCGGTTTATGAATTTTTGGGAGCCCATACAACTGTGGTGGTTTTGCGCACGAAGGTATTAGTGATTTGACGTCCAGATTCAATGTTTCGGAGTGTTTCTTTATTAAATCATTAGATTGTTTTAATATACTGGTGGTTGGGTCTGTCTTGACCTTTTTGTATGTGTTTGCATCCGATAAAAGTTCTTGTATTTTGACATTGTAATCTGACGTATCCATTATGACCGTAGCATTACCTTTATCCGCGCGGAGAATAGTGATATCCTTCCTATTGCGTAAGGTTTTCAACGCTAAATATTGATTTTTAGGAAGATTTAGTTTGGGCACTGAACTTCGACGTAACATGGATGAGACATCCTGACGTATTGCCTCCGAATCTTCCCTCCCTATACTATTTTTGGATAGGACGTCTTCAACGGCGCTGATAATTTCCTCATATAAAAAAAAAAACAAAAATAATTAAGAAGTTTGAGGGTACCCCGGAACAACTATGCCTTTTGGACGTCTAACACCTCAGTCCTTCCCGTGACCATGGGTGCTGCAAAGCACTCGAAACGTCGGGATCTTAAAAATCAAAATAAACCGCGATAAAATCCGAAAAAATAGTTTTATTTCATGTGTAATATTCGCGTAAATCTAAGAACTCAGAACGTTGGTAGACATTACTACCTAGTACAATAGGCTCATTTCATAAAATTATACGTCTGGGATGCACATATAACAATCATCAAAAATGCTCCCCAAAAATCGCTACGACGACTATCTTACGAACAACAATAGTGAAACCAAAATAAGAAAGTACAAGTGTTTTTCCCCAAGGGTAGATTTTCACTTGTAACATACCTTTACACATGGTGACTTTTAGTGACTTTATAAAGCTACTAAAAATATTACACTTTATGATTTTTAGTAGCTTCATAAAGTCGCTAAAAATTTATTGCCTATTATGGATTGTCTCCGTAACCAGCGAGCGTGTATGAAAGCGAAGTAAGTCAGAGAGGTATGTAAGGAAAGAATCTGTTGGAACTCTGTACTCTCTGCCTACCCCGCGTGATGATATAGATAGATAGATAGACATCTAATAATTTGTCATAAGCACTTGTTTTAGAGATTATCTGCCTTACTATATGCAAATTGTAATCCTTTGACCAGGATTAGTAATTAACGATTGGGCCTGCATAATTTCATACTTTTGTTTTTTTTTTCTTTAAAAAACGTTTATATTATACATAGATAGATAGATAACGAGGGCATGAAATGACATATTATACTTGCTATTGTTTTTTTTTTCAAGACTATCATATTTTGTAGTTTTGAATTATGGTCAAATCTTTTGATTTGTTTTTATTTTCGTCATAATTGTTTTCATGGAAAGTATAATATAATTAACTAATAATTGGTTGGTAAAAGTGTCATATCATGGCGTGACAGTGAAAAACGTTTATTGCAGGATCTTTATCCTGCAATAAGCGTAAAACGTTTATTGTAGGATAAAGATCCTTATAAAGGCTTTCTCTAAAGAATAACAACATAAACAGTAATAATTGTGAAATGTTAGGTTAAGTAGGATAAGGAAACCCTTATTTCTACTGTGATGCAAAATGAGCTGTAAAATCACTTATATCAATTGTTATATTATGATAGCACAAAATGCAAATATTCTGTCAAAGCATAATAAATGAACCAGTCACTACCAGCGCAACCATTTACGAACACCCGCTATGTTCAGCTCTATAGTTATCCCCACGAATGGAGCTCGAATGAAGCAGCTACTACTACTCTCCTCAACCATGTTGAAGGTAAGTGATTGACCAGCTCCTCAGAGCCATCACAACGAACAATTTAATTTTTTTTTCGATATATTCGTCATGTATTGAACAGCATGTGCGCTCACAAGGCAGAACTCGTTGCCCTTGACTTTATATTCTTAAAAACTTCAAGCATTGAAGTATGTAACGGCATTATTATTAAACCGGAAACGTGGTTATTCCGGAAACAGCAAAATGGTAGTTTTTGTTCTCATATCCTGGCAGCATTAGGAGAATGTCATGTCATTTCTATTACGTTCGCAATAGAAATTGAAACGGAAAACTAGGTCGTCAGTATTGATTTTTACAATATTCGACAAACAAAAGACGTAACATCTCTTTGTGTAACGTTAGAAAATATATGTTTCCGTGATATCGACGGCTGCGCTCGAGAAAAATGCCCGTAAGTGAGAATTCCACATGTGATTTCCTGATATACGTTAGCTGATTCTTATTAGCCAGTTTTATTTCAATAAATTTCTTTGTTATCTTTAAGAATGGTTGAAATATTTAGTCGGTGTATTGAAATATTTGGTTTTCTGTTCTTTTTTATGTCGTTATTGTTAATGAGTCATCAACGCTTTCGTGTCAGGGTCATCGTTACGCCTACACTGCTTACGTAGTAGGTAGGTACTTATGGTATTACGTATATATGTAAAAATAACTCGTTTGCCATGTGGCGTAATTAACGCTTCACGTACCTAATTTATGGGCCGTTTAATTATAGACAAAAGGAACATTTTTGCCTTGTAACCAGGCGAGAAGTAAAATAAAAAAATGTGCTATCACTACATTTGCGATTCGTCATATTTTTAGAAGCATCTAGAGATTTGAAATTGGAATTAGATTTTTAGACAAGTAAATATGACAAAGGCAATGGTAACAAAGGTTTGAGCCTTATTTTGTATGTTTTTTGTACAGATTATAAAATACCATCAGTCTCGTGTCATCCATTATCATTATCACCATCCTTTAGTGGTATACTGTTGGAGTGCACATCACTGAGTATAATTATTGAGATTTGTAAGCAATTAATTTATTATTGTTACTATTAGGATATATTGTAGGAATCAGCATTATTATTTAAGAACTGTTCCGAGGCTCTTGGAAATGTAACTTATTCATGGGAAAGAGTATCAATATGATCAAATATTGTAATGACAACACTCCCAAAAAAGAAAAAAAAAGAAGTAAGCAACTGCTTATTTGATAAAAATGACACCTATTCCACCAAAATGCGTGAAACTGCTATTTTTTTTCATTTCTGGCAAGAGTCACCAAAGGCATGTCGATTCATTCTAATAAAACAATATTCAAATTGAATACACAAGAACTAATTTAAAAAATCTGCCCTGTGATCACTTCATTGTCCATCTGTCAGGTTGTCTGAAGATTAAGCCCCTTTTATGAAGGAATGGGTATAAGAAATTTATGTGAAATATTAAGTTCTGTGGTTCCTTGACTGGTTTTAAATTAAAGCTTCTAAGTCATGGCACTTAAATTTAATTATGAAAATTTATACAGTACTTAATATTGACCTAGAATCATTTCATAAGCAAAATTTCACAGTACAACGAAAAAATTGTAATTACATCAATCACAATTTTTTTTTATTGAATTCCATGAAACATTAAAATAGCGCCATCTATAGGCGCATTTACGGAAGCTTCGAAGTGCACTCAGTACACTACACTCACACTTTTTGTATAAAACACTGCCCTGACTATTTATTATCTATACTAATAATATTATAAAGAGGAAAGATTTATATTTTTCTATGTTTGTAATGAGAAAAAACTCAAGAACTTGGACCAATTTCAAAAATTGTTCCACCTTTAGGAAGCTACCTTATCCAGAAGTAACATAGGCTATATAACATAGATCCGGTAGGTGGCGCTGTTGTCGACTGGGTACAAAGTCGCGGGAAACTGAATTCTTATCAAAATTTGATCTATATATTTTTAATTTGCCTGAAGTTAATAAATAAGAATATATCCTACCCAGGATGCGGAGCTAACTGCTCCCACCGTAGAAAATGTCCGCGTGGTGGTGCGGGTCCGTCCCATGGACCAGCGGGAGAAGCTGGAAAGCTCCTACAACTGCGTCTCCGTGGACCCAGTGAACAACACTGTAGCTGTCACCAGGAACAATGTGAACCCGCCTGAACCACCGAGGATCTACGCTTACGATGCCGTCTTTGATAGCACCACTAGCCAGGTAACATTATAATAAAACAGAAAACTTCTTGTCTTCTAGCTTGCACAGTTGAACCATGTTCCTTGTGTGAGGGAGATGAAAAGAGATGATTATGAAAGATTGTACATCCATTTTGACTTCCTTTGTTTAGGTTTTGTTAGCTTTTAGGATAGATTTAACCATGAATTTTATAAAAATAAAGAAACGAAACAGTCACGTCTAGTATATTCCCCAAGCAAGAGTGTCGAAGGGGTACTCTGTACACCTCCCGATGTTGGGGTCCCAACATAATAGAAGTCTATCACCATTGTACCAGGTACTATTCCAAACTATAGACTGTCAATGAAGATTTTTCGATTGAAAAACTATACTGTCTGATCTCGGATTCTAACCTCCTAGGGCCTCTTGATCGCGCTACGCGCCACTAGACCAACAAAGTAGTCATTCATCAATTTTCATCTTCTATATTTAGTACATAAAGCCGGGCGTTGTATTGATCCTTGGGGGATGCTTTTGTCCTGCAGTGAATGTCTTACGGCGCTGATGATATTTATTACTAAAATTCATAATATTAGTCCTGTTAAGAAACTTCCACTGTTGGGCATGTGCTTCATCTCAAACTAAAAGGGTTTAGGCCATAGTCCACCACGCTGGCCCAGTGCGGGTTGGCGAACTTCACACGTCTTCGAGAAACATGCATCTTAGGCATGCAGGTATCCTCACGATGTTTTCCTTCACCGTGAATGCAAGTGATAGTAAATTTTTAAACCGCACATACGAAAACATGAGGTGCCTAGGTTTATACTGTCTAACCACTAGGCAATCACTGGTTTTTTGATGATATTTAATATACATTTTTAGTACTGAGGTATGGCAGGTGTAAAAAAAATCACCGTCACGGCGATATTCCCCAAGCGGGGGTGGCAGAGGTGTACTGAGTAAACCCACTTTTCGCCGACGATGTTAGGTCCCATGTAATAGGGGGCGAGCCTATTGCCATATACACATAGGTACAATTCAAGACTCGGGACTGGGAAATTTTCCTTAGAAAAACTACATTTGTCCGACCTAGGATTTTAACCCAGGACCTCGTGATCACAAAGCGATGTGCTTTTCCACTAGACCATCAAGACAGGTGTTATATTTATACTAATATATATATAACTAGGCGAATGGCAGTCATTTATCAATTTCCATATTCTATATTTAGTAAATAAAGCTGGTCCTTGTGCAGATCCTTGGGGGATGCCTTTGTCTTGCACTGTACGTCTTACTCGGCTGATGTTGACGATACTTAGTATACAATTTTAAATCTCTTTAAAATAATGTCGCGTGCTATAGTATTGTGATACTTTGGTATACAAAAATGTTCTGCTGAGTCAGTCGGGCACAAAGACACCGTTACTTAGAATTGTCCCTTAGCGAAATTTAATCGTTGTAATACAGTGCTTGGAATATGAGTAATGAATAGAGTCAGAAGTAAATGTTGACTATGACAAAGTTTAAATTTAGTTATCACGTTCTTGTATTATAGATAAGTCCAAATAGTCAGAGGTTAATAAAATATAATATGAAGTAATATAGGCACCACAGTTACACCTTAGAGAAAACAGACACCTTACAATGATTAAAGTAGAGAATAATTTCTGTCCTATGAAGTATAATAACAAGAAATAACTTCTTTTTCTGCAGTCACACCTAAGTTTCCAATTAATACAATTTAATTATAATTTTACCATCGAATTTTTTTTGGTAGAAGTCCTGAGTCTGAAATTATGCTCAGTGTAATGGCAAAACGCTCGCCATCTTATCCCTATATCGTTTGCGTAATGTGACTTTACTCAGTACACGGCTGCCAGCCCTGCTTACGGGAATATAGGTGTATATTTTATAACTTTTATTAAACAAAACCTATAGTTATTAGACTTGTTTGCCAGAAGAGATTTACCTTCGCTACCTTTAAATCCCATTCTTGGATGAATTTTCAATAATCCTTTCTTAGCTCTCATATACAATGTATAAGGAAATCTTGTGCAAAATTTTATCCTTCTAGACCCACAGGCTTAAGCTGTACTTTGACGGTTAGTAAGTCAGTATTAGATGGAAGTTACAAAATCTGTCAGACAATCAGAGAGAGATACTGTTAAAAAGAAAATCATTTATAAGTTCCTACTTTAACATATGGCGTCTCTGCTTGACTGTCATTTAGATAAGTCATGTTGCCTCCTTACAATTTTTCTAAGTATATGACACAATGTCTCAAGTCATGCTTAAATTGTTCGTCTTTATCATTCACCCAAACAAAGATAAGTCTCAATTCCACAAAGCCACCAACAAAGAGCCACTGTGAACGCCCAAATGCGTGTCTATTTGGAATTAGGTCAGTATGCCAACAACAGTTCGATATAATAGCCGAGGTTAATTGATTTATGTTGTAAATGCCACTTTAACATTTACAATTACATGCGTAAACACCTGAACACACAAGTGTTGGTGTTTTACATAACAGATGATAAAATTTTAACCTCACCTGAGAATATCACAGTCGAATATTGAATTTTATTTGTTGCCATTTGAATTTTACAAATATACTTTTTAGATTTACGCGAATAAGATCAAATAAAATTAAATATTATTGCGGTTTTGGATTTAAGTTTCCGCATGAGTAGAAGATGTGTACTGTGTACAGGTACACCTGTTTTCACTGACGCTATAGGTCCCAATATAATAGGGGGTAAGTCTTTTACCATAATACAGGCATAATTGCAGACTTGAGTTGAGAATTTTTAATAGAATTGGGTCACTTTGACCAAGGTACGATTTCTATCGATCTCGTAATCGCTAGCGGCACTACCACAGACTAGACTAACAAAGAATGAAAATTATATTCTGCTGTAAACATCGTGTACAGCACACCTTTACCCAACATCTTTTTTTATACCAAGGACATTGAATTATCATAGATATTTTATTCATGCTCGACATAGTTGTCTCTTGTGTAAATAAAAAGATGGCCGCTCCAGTATCGGGGTCGGGCACGTACCGGGCCCTCCCGGCCGGAATTAGGTCACAGCGAGCCATATCTACATAAAATATCGTAAGTTTCGCCTCAATCCTCGCGGGCCGACCGACGGAACGACTGCATTGCCTCACTGTTCCGGTGGATATTGGAGCTAAATTTGTTGAAATATATCAGTGTTACACTGACTGACGAAGCGGTATATTCTTCTATCAAATATATACCAATTTTGTCGCACGAAAAATGTGATGTTTTATGAGTAAATTTGAGGCGTAAATTATTTTTTTTTCTAAGTGGCCTGAATTGTGAAATTGGTGCAAATTTTGTGTCTCGCGTGGCATACATTTGTCTTTTTCTATCGTGTGCTATTGTAGTATTGTAGTGACGTTATAGATCAGTATTGGTGGCGTGATTTAGTCAAGGATTTTAGTTAAGCTTGTTAATAAGTTCTTGCATTAATATTTCGTTTTTACTAATTGGTATATTTTTTAAACAAAAAATTTAGAAATAAATCTACCTTATCGTTAAAAATTAACGTTTACCAATATTCCATGTCTCGGTCTAAAGAGTTTGATCAGTGTTGAATAGTAATTGTACCTATCTCTTTCTAACGTATAACAGCAAGTAAGAAGATGAAGAGAGAAGACTAGCGCTTGCCTTGTCCATCTTTCGTCTCGACTGGCGCCGTTTAACGCATCAGTCTTGTCGAATGGTGGGTTAGTCTTGTGTATTTGCAACATTTGGAGACGAAGAACTATTTAACACTTACGCTATTAGATATATTTTCCAGTGGACTTGTAAAATATACTGTTAGCAAAATAAGTCACTGAAAATTTTCAATTTTCAAATCGGTAATACATTTTATTGTAGGAAAATTGATGAAAAAACCGACTCTTAGCAACATTTATTTATATTATTGAGAACGATATCAAAAAAAATTATTCATATAGACAAAAATATGCGAGCCATTTGAAAAACTTAGAATTTTCGGCGACTTATATCGTCCCATGATTAAAATGACACATCATCTTGACCAATGAAAATTACGGGTTTTTGTGTTGTAATATTTCTGTTGCTACTTGGCTAGTACTTCGTTGTCCGAAAGTAATAGTTGTACGTCCTAAATATATGACTATGTCACTTAGTACTCTAATTTCAAAACTATAAGGCTGCCTTTCGGGATGTACTTGCTTTTTTACTTGTGTCTATTTCATTCATCCCGCGACAAACTTAGTGAATGATTATGGTAATTTAAAAGTTTATTTTATATATGTCCTATTACTTTTCTTTGTGTTTTATTTAGTCCAGTGTTATAGGATTAAGTATTGGTTTGATTGGAAATTAATCAATGGACAACACTCAATCATTTGTTCATTCATTCATTTCCCAACAGTGTCGCAATTATAGTTTTTTAATTGCCACATGATATTTGTTTAGAGAATTAACCACTTACGGAAAAACAGACTAACATACAAGTTCATTTAAATGTGAAAATGAAACTTTAAAACTTTATTAAACTGACTTTTTGGTCTTCATATTGGATTTGTGAAGTAATAATCTAATTAGGGTGTCTGAGCACGCGATACGCGTTATTTACGTTGTAAGTATATACAAAATCTTCAAATCTAGCGCATGCATTGCGTACAGTTTCGCAATTCCACAGTTCTGCAGCTCATCACAGCACGTTGTATGATGTAAGATTCTTAACGCCTCTTGTGGTATATAGCGCGTGGCATTACTCGCATTTGTATTCCGCCTTCTGTACCATAACACATTAAGAAGTATAGTTTTAGTGAACAAAATTGATTATTCATTGATTGCCCAACACTAAGAAAGGACATTGTCCAGCGCCCATACATGATTTGCCCCAGAACCAACAGCAAGAAAAAATATTTGTATGATTTCAAATCACTCATAAATTCTCTTAAGGCATTTATTATTAAACGGACAAGCGGGGGAATCGCAATATGCACAAAAATTTAGATTTTAAGGTTATAATTCAGTAGCCATTAATACATTTGAGGTTATACTGATGTGTTGATATTTAGTAAAGATGCCGGCGACTTCGATATAAGTACTTACAATACTTTGAAATATTCGTTTTAGATTCGCAAATTGTCCGTTCGATACAGATATTTGCCATTATTTTAATAAAATAGATAAATAATGATGGCATGGGTCAAATGTTTGTTGGTTCTGGGGCAATTTTCAACAATGTACTTTATTGTTATTAATTAGCACACGCATAGCACGTTTCATAGTTAATTTAAATAGGAAAAATGTAAATCTTTAAAACTGGCATTTTGCTGTTCGAGGGTATTGCGTCATTTATGTTATACAATGTATCTTAGATTAATTACTTATCTTGGTGGAGCATCGCGCACGCGGAAACGGCACAAAATATATACAATTATATATTATTAAACAAATTTTCAAAAAATCGAACTTTGGTATCACACATACATAAAGCGTAACTGAGGCCTATTTTGCGCCATTTTTGTTAGCAGCGCTCCGCCTAGAACAGTTTTAGTTTAATAGTTAATCTTTATATCTAGCACATACATTGCGTATCGTTTCGCAATTCCACAGTTCTGCAGCTCATCACCACACGTTGTATGACGTAAGATTCTTAACGCCTCTTGTGGTACACGGCGCGTGACGTCACTTCGTCTGTATTCCGTCTACTGTACCATAAGACATTAAGAAGTATAGTTTTTTTTGGCATCATTGAAGCTGATCGAAGATGTTGCTGGCTGGAAATTTGAAAATTACCATAGATATTAAGTATTTTTAAGGGGTTTCGTCATAGAGGTACTAAAAAGCATAGAGGGAGCATTTACAAGATTATATAATTGCACTGCTTACACTTATGTTATGTCAGTGATAAGAAAGAGGACAGATGTATCGTAATCAGTTACACTGTTATACACTTCATTTTGACATTCATAATTACTTGAAAACAAGAACAGAGTTCCGAGAACACAGTCACTAGACGAACAAATATTAACCGATAAAGTTGCGTGGAGCCTACGTCAATATGACAAGCCATAATATTTTGAATAAAGAGGAAAAACGAACCATGTAGGAACAGAGATTTTTGGATTGGTTACCTAAATGGGACCAAGTGTTCACAAAAAGTGTACAGCTGAACTGGGTTTATAGTGTATCTATGCTTTTAAGTCATATCGCTATGGTTTTGGCGCGAATTTGAAGTGTGATGTTGTCAACTTGTTTCAATTCATGAAACTTGTTGTTTCGAAAATATTTGTCTATCTTTGTAAATATTTGTTTTTATATACCCTTGTCTTGTTTTTTCTTTAACTGTAATTATTAATTGTAGTTAGGAATAAGAATATTGAGGTAAATTATAATGAACAAAAGATGTTTTGAATAATTACTTGTAATTTTGGTGGAATAATAATCATTATGTATTTTCATATGAGTGAAGGTAATATTAACAGAGTCATAAAATATGTCTTTTCAATTTTCCTCAAAACGCCTGTCGTAACCGCTCTGTAAAGTACCCTGGCTAGCAAAGCGGGTCCTTTACTGTCCAGGTTGTGGTATTTTCCAATTTCATTATCATCGTTACAGTCTGTCTAATGAAATCTGAGAGTGGAAAATGGCGGCAAATTTAAATAAATTAGGTCGTGCAACACCTGCTGAAATGGGAATAAACGGATTTGATACTTGAATCCTTTTATGAACAAAGTAGTAAGACCAAAATAGTAGAGCATAATGCAATAAATTTTTCAGATAAGTTTTATGATTTTATGGAATACAAACACAGGAAAATGGTAGAACAACGGAGGAGAAGAAATAGGGAAATATTACATTCCTTCGTGTCAATAAGTGCTTGGTTTTCTGCTATCCAGCAGAAGAACATTTTTATTTTAAACTGGAATCATCTACAAGTTGTAACATAATATAGGCTAGACCTGAAAGTAGTTTGTTCTAAATCGATAACTGAATTGATTCCAACAATTTCAATGTACCTTACATTTTTTTTTAAATTTGCAAAAAATGCTTTTACTCCTTCAGAGCGCTATAAAAACTAAATTTATTCTTGTTTTATAGCAATAAGGAAATTACAAATGCATTCCTAACCCGCATTTCTCAAAATGCACACATACACATACAAGTTTCATTTTTAATTGGGGTATAAAAGTGCTTAAAAAAGGGGTGAAAACCTTTAAATTTGGAAATTTGGTTTTCGTTTTGAATTTATGAATTAATTCTCTAATCGGGGTGTCTGAGGTCTTGCGTTTATTATGTTACACCTTGTATATATAAAAAAAAAACTGTATATCGATGACTAGAATACATAAATTATAATATAGCTTTCTTTTATAAAAGTAATTTATATTTAATGCAGAGTTAAATATCTGATGCTCATTGCGTTTTAAATATAACATCTATTCCTTCTAAGCATTTTTTTTTAAATTAATTTTCATTTATTATTGACCGTCTGATAATTAAAATAATAATAATTATTATTAAATAAATTTAGCACGTATCAAAATCACTTCACACTGTACATCGTAGTTCACTAGAACAATTGGTGACATTAGCCACAGTATTGCCAATTTATGAAAACGTTAAGAAATCACTCTCAGCTTTCATTAGACTCTATCATTATATTAATCTAATTTAGAACTTGATTTAATATTGTACTACTAAAATGGCTCAATTTTTATTTGCATTGTAAAAGTTAAGGGATAAATCCGAAAATTGCTGACATGTAACTCGAATTCCATGAAAAATTAAAATAACATCTAGTTACACTTTTATGGAGTCCTCAAAGTGTCTAGTGACACTTTTATGGAACCCTCAAATCCTACCTTCACTTGTCCACTTACTATTAAAACTCAGTGTTAATTACGTCATTTTAGAATCGAAAGTAGCTTATCATATTCCCCAATCTTACCTTGTAGCCATAGCTTAATTTATAGAAAAGAAGGCCTTGGCCTGAATAGCCGTGAATATTAGCCACGTGGAAAACCTTTCAAATTAAAGTAGAACTTGCGGACCGTTTCAATAAATTACTTTTAAATTATGAAATAAAACTATTTTTCGGATTATATTGCCGTTTTATTTTTGATTTTTAAGTTTCCGACGTTTCGAGTGCCCTGCAGCACCCGTGGTCACGGGAGGGACCCTCCCGTGACTTAAAAATCAAAAATAAACCGCGATAAAATCCTAAAAATAAATTTATTTCATGTGTAATATTCGCGGTAATCTAAGAACTCAGTACTTTTAAATTAACTTCACTCGGAAAAGTTTTAAAGGCCGCAAAACAAGATGTTATCTTGACGTATGTAGTAATATCTTAGTCTATTCATGTATTCTTTGCCCTCGGTGTTTGCTTTGTATAATATGCATGCTACATTAAATGAGGTTTTAATGGGTTTAAATAAATATTTTTGCTCGTTGGTCTAGTGGAGTATGGTGCGGAACTCGAGCAGAGGTCCTTCAGTAGATATCGACTGGGTCTAAGTCGAACAAAGTGATTTTGAGGACTTTATCTCTCTCTCTCTCACTCTAATCATCGTCACGCCAGATCCCTTGCAAGGTAGTAAGAGAATACAGAGTTCCAACAGGTTTCAGGCGATTTTCTGTCGAAAAAGTATCAAATGCAGTCCAGAGTGTAGAATTGTGCCCGATATGATGGAAATTTAAATCGGCTTATACACCTACTGTTAAAGTATTGTAAAATATTAAGTATAATAAGAATGTGAAATATTGATCACAATTGGTCGCCATTTTTTATTAATAGCTTATAGCTATTGACTGCGGGGCCGAGGTCGTTATGGTGCGACCTCTGTCAATTTTAAAACAAACTTAACAATGGCGCTAGTGTGCTTTAACGATGGCCACTGATATGGTTTAAGCAGGATCATAAAATTTAAAAGTATATGGAAAAGCAATTTATGGTTTTCAAATTCTAGAAATAAAATAATTATCTTCACGACCGAGGGAGAGGGAGAGCGATCAAATCCATTTAGGTATTTGAGACGCTCACAGAGATCGCTCTCTCTCTCTCTCTCTTTCTCTTTATCTCTTTCTCTCTCTCTATTTTTCTACTCTGTATTTGATCGATTGATACATATGGTGTTTTCAAAATGAAAAGAAAAACAATTTAATTAGGAACTTCTTGCATTTTTAAGTCGATTAATTTATTAATCGCGACAGACCATGGATACTAAAGACACCGCTTCTTTCAAATCACTGCAATGAAACGCAAATATTCTACTTCTAAAAATTCAAATCTTTGCTTCATTTATATCTTTATAGAACACAGTGCAGCACAGGGATACCCATCGTTAAGGAGTTTAAATTAAATTGAAATCTAAAGGTTGTATACAAGAAGCCTAAATGGTAACAAAACAAGGTATAATATGGTTCGTACGTAATCACCCAACAATGGATTCGAAATACACGCCAATATAACCTTAATGTCAAAAGTTTCACTCGATTGTTTTTCACAAGTCGCGTTTTTATTTGGTTAGTATGTCCATGTGCAAAACGGATTTTATGTAAATTTCTATTTTATTTTAATCTGCAACAAGGATGATTTTCGCTTGCTTAAAATTCAATACGGCAGGGATAGTGGACCATTGGTACGCGAGTATTTGTAGGCGCATGACAAAGGAATTAACACTGCATTTGACTATGGTTGCTTTCTGTATAGGATCGATTTATTATATTTAGTTTCCGATCAAAACTTCGGTTTCGGCCCCCTTCGGCCAAAAATACTATCTTCGGCAAAATTTTCGGCTTCGAGTAAAATGGGCCGAAGTTTTTGCCGAAGCCAAGGTTTCCAGCAAGCACCGAAATTTAACGACCTATTACAATTTACGACTTACGAATGCTTTTAAGTACACACACACACCGTCACGCCTATATTCCCCAGAGTGGGTGGCAGAGGTGTACTGAGTACACCCACGTTTTGCCGACGATGTTAGGTCCCATGTAATAGGGGGCGAGCCTATTGCCATATACCGGGCACAATTCCAGACTCCGGACTCATACTGGAAATTTTTTGTTAGAAAAACTACATTTGTCCGACCTAGGATTTGAACCCAGGACCTCGTGATCACAAAGCGATGCGCTTAATGCGCGATAAATATTATAAATATATAAATAATATTATTTCAGTGCTACCATTTTTATCCAGCTGTAGGTATTTTAACCATCTCGTTAAGTTAAAACAGTCACTATTTTTTTTGATTTTGCCATTTATAAACCAAATTACTTCAATCTACCTATCTATATTTATTTATGTATTAATAAAAAACACAAAACAGAATACAATCAAATATAACAAAATACACAGAACTTAAAATAAATCTAGTCTGCATTCCTAACTGTGAGTTCTGATTTAGGACTAATAGATAACAAAGTGGAGCAGTGAGGTTAAAGTTTATAAATAAACAAAAACGAATAAATAATATCATCACGCCAGATCCCTTGTAGGGTAGGCAGAGAGTACAGAGTTCCAACAGGTTCTTTCCTTACATACCTTCTGGCTTCCTCCACTCTCATAGCTCGTCTCATACACGTTGGCCGGTTACGGAGACTATTGACTTGTCCTTTAGATAAGACTCGGTCTATTTGGTTATTGTAAGATAGTTTAGAATTACTATCAAATGATTTATGGTTATTAAACCTTTGGTTGCGGCCAAAAATCGACTTTTGGTGTGTGTGAATGATCGACGATGTGAGCAGCGGGGCCTTTACAGCTTCACCGGACAAGAGGGCGAGCGTGCAACCAGTACGCTCGAGCCAGAAGGGCATGGGAGAAACTAGCTCAAGGGCGCCTCAAGGACGAACGGCCTCGGCTTGGGCAGTCGCTATGGGGGAGGGCGTATACTAGGTGTCTCGCCGTGGTACTCTGCACTAGCCGGCGGACAAGGGTCGACCTTCGGTCGGACGCTAATTATATTCGTATTTGTTGCACGCTCGTCCTCTTGTCCAGTGAAGCTGTAAAGGTTTCTAGCCAACAGTGTACTCATTTACATGCCCTAAAAGATTATGATTGCTTTCTAATATTTCTTGGCAAATAAAGATTTAATTTAGAATTGTTTTAATTTTTATTGAAAACTTCTAAAGACGCGTTGGGCATTTTTTGAGATAAGAAAAAACAATTGAACTCGCGACACTTTTACCGTTACCGACACCTCTGTATATAAGTATGTACATATATTGTGTATGTACGTACATAGATACGCATGCACGTTGGCATTTTTTGAGATGGGGAAAAAACAATCGAACTCGCGACACTGCTACCGTTACCGGCACCTCTGTATATAAGTGTGTACATATATTATGTATGTACGTACATAGATACGCATGCACGACGGCATTTTTTGAGATGGGAAAAAACAATTGCACTCGCGACACTGTTACCAGTACCGACACTTCTGTATATAAGTATGTACATATATTGTGTATGTAGATACGCATGCACGTTGGAATTTTTCGAGATGGGAAAAAACAATTGAACTCGCGACACTGTTACCGTTACCGACACTTCTGTATATAAGTATGTACATATATTATGTATGTACGTACATAGATACGCATGCACGTTGGCATTTTTTGAGATGGGAAAAAACAATTGCACTCGCGACACTGTTACCGGTACCGACACTTCTGTATATAAGTATGTACATATATTGTGTATGTACGTACATAGATACGCATGCACGTTGGCATTTTTTGAGATGGGGAAAAACAATTGCACTCGCGACACTGTTACCGTTACCGACACTTCTGTATATAAGTATGTACATATATTGTGTATGTACGTACATAGATACGCATGCACGTTGGCATTTTTTGAGATGGGAAAAAACAATTGCACTCGCGACACTGTTACCGGTACCGACACTTCTGTATATAAGTATGTACATATATTGTGTATGTACGTACATAGATACGCATGCACGTTGGCATTTTTTGAGATGGGGAAAAAACAATTGAACTCGCGACACTGTTACCGTTACCGACACTTCTGTATATAAGTATGTACATATATTGTGTATGTAGATACACATGCACGTTGGATTTTTTTGAGATGGGAAAAAACAATTGAACTCGCGACACTGTTACCGTTACCGACACCTCTGTATATAAGTGTGTACATATATTGTGTATGTGCGTACATAGATACGCATGCACGTTGGCATTTTTTGAGATGGGAAAAAACAATCGAACTCGCGACACTTTTACCGTTGCCGTCACCTCTGTATATAAGTATATTTTCTCTTCTGTCGGCACTCCCGGAGTGCTACTGCTAATCTTTTTTATTTCCCTCCTTATCACCAGGTTAACATTTGTGGCACATCACATTCCCTTATAAAATGGCATGAGTATTAAGCAACATAGAATAATGAAACCGATGTATAGCTTGTAGCTGTACCAGTAGCTCGTATTCCAAAAATTCCGTGATAAAACAATAGTTTATTGATCTACAATGCGAAAGTGGAAGGATGTAGGTACCGGGGAAGACCGAGACTATCTTACCATGACCAAATAGATCGTTTCTTACCTGAAGGACAAATCAAGAGTCTCCGTAACCGGCGAGCATGTATGAGACGAACTATGAGAGTGGAGGAAGCCAGAGAGGTATGTAAGGAAAGAACTTGTTGGAACTCTGTACTCTCCGCCTACCCCGCATGTGATCTGGCGTGATGATGTAGATAGATAGAATAGTTTATATAAATCACACAAATGATAATTATAAACACAAGTAGTGTAATAGCGGCCGCAGCTGTCGCCGCTACGCCATACATGCACAGTTTCAAACAAACAGACACAGACTCGCATACACTCATCATTTCTGTGTTTTTTTTTCCTTTTTTGCTCCTTCAGACTGCCTCGTTGGTCTGGTGGCAAAGCACATCGCTTTGTGATCACGAGGCCCTACGTTCAAATCCTAGGTCGGACAAATGTAGTTTTTCTAACGTAAATTCCCGGTATGAGTCCGGATTCTGGTGTTGTGCTCGCCTCCTATTACATGGGACCAAACATCGTCGGCGGAACGTGGGTGTACTCAGTACACCTCTTCCAACCCCTGCTTGGGGAATATAGGCGTGACAGTGTTTTTGTTCCGATGATTTTTTTTCCATCGTAGCGCCATTCTAGGATTTATTCCTGTGTCGTAGGTGCATTTACGAACATGAAAATTCACATACACCTTGATCGGAACAAATACTTGTGGATCACACAAAGATTTGTCCCGTGCGGGAATCAAACTCGCGACTGTTAGACACAGGGCGGAGCGGCTTAAGCTCTTGACCACTGCGCTAAATCGTCATAAATTTACTATACCGATTTATATGGTATAAATGTTCGCAATCCCTGCAATAGAGGCTCCGCGCCGCCGGCGATGTCGCTTCGGTTGCATCGCGCGATCGATACGTGGCGTGCATCGCGCATTCGGGTCGCGCGGCCCCGCCCCACTGGCCTGGTTAGCGCCTCGCCCTTGCCACGCCTATACCGGCTCGAACAACGCAATCTGGTACATGTTTTGTACATGCAGGCTGGCAAGGTTGTTTTGTTTTCCATCTAAAGATACGTAGATTGCAACTGTATTATACCCCTTATTCGCGCGAGCGCTTAATAAATAAGGCGCTTGAATAAAACACCTTTTTAAAAAGTGCCTTTTAAAAACGCGCGTTGAATTCCATAAACCTGGATCCACTGTCCTGTATTATTATAGGTTGAAACTAGCGATTATGATACGAGACATCCTGTTTCTACTCGTACCAAGGGTGAATTGCGAAGCTATTAAAATTAAAAAAAAAACCTCTTAATTTCAATATAGGAAGTGGCAGGGTGCTTCCATCGACTTGAGATCCTGTAAATATATAGATAGAGATTTAATACAAAGTCAAGCATAGCATTCAAGACCTAGGGACACCCTGAGCTCATTCTGCGTAGATCAGACCAACAAAAATAATTATAAGTTTGAATGTACCCCGGAACTATGCCTTTTGGACGTCTATCACCTCAGTCCCTCCCTTGATAAGTGCTGCAAAGTACTCGAAACGTTAAAAATTACAAAAAAAGCCGCAATAAAATCCGAAAAGTACTTTTATTTCACCCGTGATATTCGCTTAAATCTAAGCACCTAATATCTCGAGGCGGCCATGCTGTACGTTTCATGTCCACCTCTTTTGTACATTAAAGGTTTCGCTACATAGCCGACGCAGCGCGACGGTGGCGCGACTTTAGGAGCTGTAATGTACTGAAATATACGGGAGATGCCACACAGCGCAGCCCCGCTCGGCGCGACGGTAAACGGCACGACCGAACGTGGCCGAGCGCTTCCGTCACGCTCCCGTCGCGCTCCGTCGGCTATTTGACTAAACCCTTAACCAAAATAACTCCAACTATTCACATAAAGCGAACCAATTGCCGTGTGAGGCTTTTCGATAAACAGCAAATGCGTTTTCACTTCTTTAGACGCTTCAGTCCATGACTTAATAGATCGTGTCTTATCTAAAGGGCAAGTCAAGAGTCTCCGTAACCGGCGAGCGTGTATGAGACGAACTATGAAAGTGTAGGAAGCCAGAAAGGTATATAAGGAAAGAACCTGTTGGAACTCTATGCCTACCTCAAGGGATCTGGCGTGATGATAAAGATAGATAGATAGTCGCCTTACCCATTACTGCATAAATAGGGATAATTGGTACAGCTATCAACTGTCATATCGCACTTCCACTAAAATAGGGTATCCGTAAGTCAAACAAGTAACAAAGATCACAACAATCGTCCGCTTTATGCAGTACTACGCATCCAGCTAAAGACAAATACGCAAAAGCACTTGACAACCGTCAATATTATTACTTTTTCATACATTTTTGCCGGTTAATAGTTAACATATTTCGCACCTTTAGACCAGTAGTGACTTACCTCAAAAATTCAAGTTTTTGGGAAACTTATTGCGTCCCTTCAGAACCGAGCGGCGCGGGCAGAGGGAGGGAAAGTGAAAGAAACCGTATTCCTAAATTCTATAATAAAATCTCCGCTGTTTTAATATTTACCAGATAGATCGTACCTTTAAATGGCCCTCTATGACCATAACTCGATTTCTTAGATTTTTGAGTTAAGGCTGTAACCGTTCTGAAAGTGAGATTTGTACTTTTTAATACATAAATCAATCGAAGGATCGGAACGTAACCTACACTGAGAAGTTTCGACGACAAACTCAGGGGGCTAGTCTTTAAACTGAAATACTACATAATAAATTGACAAAACTGTCATTTTGTAAGTGTTTAAGATTTTAGTTGTATCATTATTTCTATTTAACATATTTTTGCTATGTAAAAAATATGATGTCTTATCAGGAGGGCAAGTCAAGAGTCTCCGTAACCGGCGAGCGTGTATGAGGCGAACTATGAGAGTGCAGGAAGCCAGAGAGGTCAGTAAGTAAAGAACCTGTTGGAACTCTGTACTCTCTGCCTGCCCTGGATCTCGCGTGATGATATAGATAGAAAGATAAAAACAATATGGAATGCAATAAATTAATGAGTAATAAAAATTATAATAGCCCTGTTAAGAAACTGTCCCACTGTTGGGCACGGGCCTCCTCTCAAACTGAGAGGGTTTAGGCCATAGTCCACCACGCTGGCCCAGTGCGGGTTGGCGAACTTCACACACCTTTGAGAAGCTCTTAGGCATGCAGGTTTCCTCACGATGTTTTCCTTCACCGTTAAAGCAAGTGATAATTAATTTTTAATACGCACATGCTTTCGAAAAGACAGGTGCGTGCCTGGGTTTGAACCCGAGACCTTTGACTTTGCAGTCCAACGGTTAATCAAAAGTAATTAATACTAAAATACAAAAAAATACGAGCTGTGAGACTGTTTTAGCGTAAGCGCGATATTCTGTAGTTTGTAACGACGGAGCTGCGGGAAAAAGCCAGTTGTCTAATAAAGGTGTGACCTAATTCATTTATTGTGCACATTCGACTCGGGTCTAATGCTGCAAATTGCGGACTACCTAGAATCTAAGCCCTATATTCTCCAGTTCGTAGTTAGGACGGTACCCTCCCTTCTCACTGTCCCAACGTGTGGGAATGATCTACACTATTGGCCGCGGGACCTTTACAGCTTCACCGGATCAGAGGGCGAGCGTGCAACCACTACACTCGAGCCAGAAGGGCAAGGGTGCAAGTAGCTCAAGGGCGCCTCAAGGAGGAACAGCCTCGGCTTGGCCAGTCGCTATGGGGGAGGGCGTATACTAGATGTCTCGCCGTGGTGCTCTGCACCGGCCGGCGGGCAAGGCATTCTTCGAGCTCGCCGGCGAGGTCGGTGTCTGATCCTGTGTGTGGATCTGTATCCGAAAGAACGTCCCATAGGCGGCGAGCCTGTTGCCATTTACTGGGCATAACTCCAGACGGACTCACACTGCGAATTTTTCGCTGGAAAAATGCATTCGGATGACCTAGGATTTGAACCCAGGACCTCGTGACCATAAAGCGATGCGCTTTGCGACTAGACAAACGAGACAGTCAGTTAGAGCTGGTAACATTTCTAGTTTCAAATATCCATCAAATATAATTAGTCTCACTTTTACGATGATGTACTTGGGCTGACATCAACTGAATTGTCAACATCGATGATGTTTATAGGACTGGCATGACCTTAATTATCAGTATCTGACAAAGATTGCTAGAACCCCGTATTTACGATGATTGATTTGGGGCTGTCACCAACTAAATTTTCAAAATGGACCAAAGATTGTCAAAATCCATGGTGGACATACCTAGAACTGTTATTACCTAAGTGGTCAACATTGGACGATTATTATATGAATAGGTAATAAATACTATCTATTTATATCGCCAGATCCCTTGCGAGGTAGGCAGAGAGTACAGAGTTCCAACAGGTTCTTTCCTTACATACTTCTCTGGCTTCCTCCACTCTCATAGTTCGTCTCATACACGATCGCCGGTTACGGAGACTCTTGACTTGTCCTTCAGATAAGACACGATCTATTTGGTCATGGTAAGATAGTCTAGGGCTGCCCCGGTGCCTACATTCTTCCACTTTCGCATTGTATATCTGTTTTGTCATTCTTTCTTCTGACATTCTTTCTATATGCCCGAACCAACGGAGCATACTTTTTCTCAACTTTACACCGATACTATCTTCATACCTACTCTCTTTCTTACTACGTTGTTGCGAATACGGTCGGTCAGCTTCAATCCGCACATCTTCCGCAGAGCCGTAATAAATACTAACATAGTCTGTTAGAACATTGTTACTAACAAAACTATGAATATTTATTATATAAAATAGTTTATTATTTTTATTATTTGCATCTCGCTGAGATTTACGGGCTTTACCCGGACCTTTGAAAGGCTTGCATGGGGACATCGGTCCAACAGGTAGAGGCCCTTTGCGAGAAGTTAATGTTATGTAAGTCACCTGCTGAACATGAAGAAATATAACCAGCAAACTGAACCCGGCAGGTGCAAGGACTATTGAAAATTATAGGAAGAAAACAAGGGCTATGTAAATAAGGTTTGATGGACAAAATAAAACTGGAGTATTTTAAAGGACGGACTCCGGCCATAATTAGTGATACCTATTTACTCATGGCCGGCGATTGATAGCGCCGCTTACTAGATGGGCCCGCAAACGGTCGTCCTAAGACAACTGAGGGCAACACCGATGTAAGCGGCTCATGGGGTGTCGAGAGTTGTGCTGCGCTTTCTCCGAAGTTACTCGCGGCGTTATGCCCTTTAACACTTCCACCCCTGGAGTACATCGACGTAGAAAAGCATTATCTTCCTACGTCGATATAGCTCTCACGGCTCTTCTCCGGACGGCCAATTAAGGCAACCCAGAGCAGAGTCCTGCAGGCACCCTTCGGTTTTAACTCGACCGACAAAGACACGCCGAGGTGGGAGCCCTGGCCTCTGGAGCGCTCGGGTCTGTGGTGTAGGTACTTACCAACAGCTTGACACAAGCTGACCTGCAGGCTTATTATTATTATTTTTAATCTTCCACATTTACGATGATGGACATAGGGTTGCTATCATAAGTCAATATCTGACAAAGATTGCCAAAATCTCACCCTTTTGATGGTGAAACTAATTCGGGCTGCTAACCTAAATTGTCAACATCGGACAAAAATTACCAAAAGCCCCGGAAATTTAAATAAAATCTGGTATTTTGACCAGCAAATTATTAAGCTTCTGAGGCTGCCACTGCCAGTACCCCTATTACATTGGAATCTTAATGGTTGGCGAATAATGGCTGTCCCCAGTAGTTGGTACATCTTTTATCACGTCCGCGTAAAAATTTAGGCGTGGTGAGCTCTTTTTTAAATAAATATAGATGTCAAAAATTATCTGTGTGTTTCAATTTTCCTTTTAGCGGTTTAATTATTTTTAAAGAGTGCGTAGTAGATAGGTAAGTAAACTTAAATAACTCCCTAGCTTTGTCGCCATAATTTTCTGCCGACACCAACATAAATTACGAACGAACCCATTACCAAGAACTGCGAAAAAAAATATCTATCAATTCTGAAAAGTAAGGAAAATTTGTGATACAGCGCGATATCGCGACGTTGCCGGCCCGTGCAGTCTTACGATTCCGACGGTAGTGTATGAACATAGTAACAGTGCGCGGGTAGCGGGAGCGGATATGAAACGGTCGGAAAACGCATGTTCTAAATATTTTCTAATATTCTGATTCCGCGAGGCGTCTCAGCGAAATGCGCGTCGTATTATATATGTTTGTGGTTATGTAAAGACCTGCTGTGTGCATCCATAATGGCTGCTCTAATGCAATCCTCTGCCGAATAATTAATGTCCGTACATGACGCTCAGGAAACTAAACTTTCTTTGCGTTCGCTCGTCCCTTGACTGATTCGGCGCATGTTCATTAGGCATAGAAAAGGGGATGATTTCAATTTGCCTAGTTTTAAGTAGCGATAGTTGCTACTGTATTCTACTAAAATGAAGTTTGAAAGAATTATGAAGTATGATACTGTATGTAATAGTAAGCAAATCAATTTCATATCCAGTGTGTTTTTAACAGTCATTGTGAAAAACTAGCAAGTGCGACGAATAAAAAGAGTTTATATGTGTTGTTCGGAATGGAATACCCGGATTTTTTTACATTATTTATGATATACTTCATAGTCACATGCTTAATGTTCATACATAAAAGAGAATAATGTGTTTACGACAAAGAATCCTTATGTTTGGTTTGCGCCACCCATTCGCGGGTTTCGTCCGCTCCTCTAATCGCTTCCACTGTGTTCGTACACTTATGGCGGTGCGGCAACGTGGCATTATTGTCGTCGATATTTCGTCAGCTAACTAACTATACCATTGCCGCGCCGTCAAGGACGTTGCCACTTTATGTATTACGATCACAGACTAAATTATTTTTCCACAAAACGTCGTTGGAAAATGGCAGTGTTCTAATGTTTTTGTATGAACAAAATCGATACTACAAAAACGAAACTATAACCCTGACATAATAAGTAGGTAGTTTATTTACCACCTAGTTACAACGACACGCCTATATATTCAAAACAGGACCGAGGTACTATGTACACCCACATTACGCCAACGATGGTAGATCCCCATGTTATAGGGAGTGAAACTATTGTCATTACCTTTGTGTGTGTGTGAATGATCTACGCTGTTGGCCGCGGGGCCTTTACAGCTTCAGCGGACAAGAGGGCGAGCGTGCAACCACTACGCTCGAGCCAGAAGGGCAAGGGGGCAACTAGCGCAAGGGCGCCTCAAGGCGGAACGGCCTCGGCTTCGCTATGGGGGAGGGCGTATACTAGGTGTATCGCCGTAGTGCTCAGCACCGGCCGGCGGGCAAGGGATTCTTCGACCTCGCCGGCGAGGTCGGTGTCTGATCCTGTGTGCGGTATCTGTATCCGAAAGAAGGGGTAGCGGGGAGTTAGGTTCGTAGTCGGCGGCAGCTACGATTAGCGGATTTCTATGATTAGACGCGTTCGCGAAATATCGGATTGTCGCCTTTTTAATAAAGGCGGGAATAGGTTCGAGACCGAGATCGGAATGGAGATCGATATTCCGTATGAACCACGGGGCTCCGACGGCTTTGCGGAGAAAACGGGATTGAACCGTTTGGAGTCTATCGATGTGAGAGTGAAAATAAATCTAGACATCTCTGTTACTTTACATTTCCTGATCCCAACGCGAAACGTTTAAGAACTAGTCAATAGAATTTACTTAAAAACTTAGAGAATAATCGTCGCAAAGCTCCTGTAAAGCAGTTTTTTATTTTATAGTATTGTTTTTTCGTACCTCCTTGAGGCGCCCTTGAGCTAGTTGCCACCTTGCCCTTCTTGCTCAACCGTAGTGGTTGCACGCTCGCCCTCTTGTCCGGTGAAGCTGTAAAGGCCCCGCGGCCAACAGCGTAGATCATTCACACACACATACACACACACAAAAAAGGTTAATTTTCTATCGATACAATTTCGTTCAATAGTGTATTGCTTTTCCAGATCCTAAAATATAGAGGCAAAAATCATATTCCTAAATATAAAGTATCCATATACCTCTTGAAGTCCATGGTCTACAAAAAGACGTGCTTATCACCGAGGCCCCTTGATTCGACGGACGATTTAGCCCAGTGGTTAAGAGCTTATGCCGCTCTGCCCACTGTGTCTAATAATCGTGGATTCGAGTCCCGCACGGGACAAATTTTTGTGTGATCCACAATTATTAGTTCCGGTCTGGGTATTTGTGTATGTGAATTTTCATGTTTGTAAACACATCCACGATACAGGAATAAATCCTAGTGTTGGGGCTACGTATAAAAAAAATAAAAAATCATATTCGCTAAACACACTGCGGTACAAAATAATGTTTAATTCCCTGATAGAGTAGAAAGAGGCGTGCGTACACTCACATTTCATCCAGGTGTTTTTGGTCCCAATGGGGCAAAGGGCTAATCCATCGTGATTTTACATGTTTAATGGAGGTTACCTTACATTGGTTTTTTTCAATAGGTACCAGTCTTCAATCCAAGATTATGACATTATTCCTCTCCTTTTTATGGATTATTGGGTTTTTTCCACGCCAACAGTTTTTTCCAATTTGCTAATACTATTCCTATCCCTAAAATTACGGAAAAGATCTTATTTTTAACCAACCTTTTGTGTCCAGCTGTTGGGCAAAATTTTCCTCTTCCAAAAATCCCTATTGTTGTCTAATGATGCTCATTTAGACCGATATGAGACAAAGTTATCGCTCTAGCGCTTTCTAGGAATATCACGACGACGATATCAATCTTCTGGGATACATTATTATCTATTACTCTATATCTGGGGTACTTAATTTAACCTTGTTATCGGCATTAATTAGGCCAGTAACATAGAAATATGCTAAAAGAGAACTTATTGCATCGTATTAAAGTACATTCTACATTGTCTAAATATGCCATCTTATCCTTTTCCAGATGGACATCTATGTGCAGACGGCGAGTCCTATTGTAGAGGAGGTGCTGAAAGGCTACAATGGTACTATATTCGCGTACGGACAGACGGGCACGGGCAAGACTTACACCATGGCGGGTAGTAACACCGCGCCGGAGCTTCGCGGCATCATACCGAATTCCTTCGCGCATATATTCAGCCATATCGCCAATGCGAGGGATGATGAGAAGTGAGTGGAAACTGGCATAATGTAAATATTATTCATCAAGGTTCTCGCGACCACGTAAGATTTGGAGTTGACAGAAAGGCGGGCCAATGACCTGGTGGAGGTGGTGTATAAAAGCCTGATGGTTGAATGAAAGTTGTGGCGATCAAAATGCCAGTGGTTTTCTTTATTTCCTAAAAAATAAAAAAGTTTGCATCGGTTACAATTATCTGGCACGATATCTCCACAAATATACTTCACCTAAAGTGTTCGAAATTCGTTTTGCAGTGTTCTCGCCGACCCTCCCGATGGCCCTACATCCCTTCTTGGGATACAGATACCGCACACAGGATCGGGCACCGACCTCGCCGGCGAGGTCGAAGCATCCCTTGCCCGCCGGCCGGTGCAGAGCACCACGGCGAGACACCTAGTATACGCCCTCCCCCATAGCGATTACCCAAGCCGAGGCCGTTCCTCCTTGAGGCGCCCTTGAACTAGTTGCCCCCTTGCCCTTCTGGCTCGAGCGTAGTGGTTGCACGCTCGCCCTCTTGTCCGGTGAAGCTGTAAAGGCCCCGCGGCTAACAGTTTACACAAATCGTTTTGCAGTTTTCGTGATCTTCTCAAACTCCAAATAAAAGTCAAGTTTTACAGTTAGCAACGACCTAAGTAAGGCGGTGCACATTCTCAATTTCTAATAATAATAATATTAGCCCTGTTAAGAAGCTCTCCCACCGTTGGGCACGGACCTCCACTCAAACTGGGAGGGGTTAGGCCATAGTCCATCACGCTGGCCCAGTGCGGGTTGGCGAATTTCACTCACCTTCGAGAAACTCTTAGGCATGCAGGTTTCCTCACGATGTTTTACCGTTAAAGCAAGTGATAATTAATTTCTAACCACTGGTCTATCACTGCTATTACACGATAATAAAGAGTAGATGTTTCTAATAATATCTTTTCTTTATTATTGTACCCTTTGATGGATATTGTCAAAACCAACATTTAAGCAAAATCTTTATATATTATGTATTTGATAGATAACAAAAGTTTGTAGGCGTTTTAATAACTACTAGTAGTTGCCCATAGGTCGATATTCGACTACTGTTTCATCGCTTGCTGGTTATGTTTGACATTCAGTAAGACTATAGACAAATACTATTAAAGACAAACATCAATTTGACGTGTATTGTGTCAAATACATGGTAGTGTGTGTAATGTTTTTTTCATTGATTTAATGTATGTTTTCTGCATAATTTTAAAAAAATATTAGCATTCTGCACTCCTTCTCTATATAAACTATAAGTGCGGGAAATTTCATACTCCTCCGTCCGCGCTATTTTCGTAAAAAGGTGTACAAAGTTTTTGCTTCACGTATTAATATATAGATGAATATGCCGGGGCTGTCTGACTGTTCAACCAATTAGTCCAACAAATCCGTCGACTAGTTTACTAAACAGATCTGACGACAGGTTCCTGGTATGCGTGACATACCTGGAGATCTACAACGAGGAGGTCCGCGACTTGCTGGGGAACAACCCTCACCAGAGCCTGGAGGTGAAGGAGCGCCCCGACATTGGCGTGTTCGTCAAAGACCTTACAGGTAACCACCTTAGAAGTACTTTGCCTTCGTTAAATCACACTTTACAACACGAAAATATTGCATTTCTCTACTATTGAAATTTGTACAGTCGAAAACTATACGAAGCGTACTCCATTTCTCTCCTATCCATCTCTCCTATAAAAATGATTAAAGTCGAAAAAGTTTGTGATTAAAAATATATCAATTTAGGCTGGATACGTACTTGTATCATCTTGGCGTATCTTATATTTACCTTGCCTTTTTGAATTACACTTTGCAAAGTCAAAAATACTGCGTTTCTCTCCTATTAAATTTTGTATAACCAAAAACAATATAGAAGCAAAATATGCAGTGTATATGCAGAAAAATACTGCATTTCTCTGTTATAAAAATAATTAAAGACGAAATGGTTTGTGATTTCAAAATATCAAATTAGGCTGGAAACGCATTTGTATCATGTTGGCGAATCGTATCGTCGATGCGTATCATGAGCGGTTTTTAGGTGCGTAAAGACTCGCGCGTTCTAGTGATCATGCATGATACAAGTTGATAACACATAATGGAGATAAGGCTTGGTCCACATCTATATCATTGTGGCGTATCGTATTGCTGATGGTATCATGATCGCTAGTTTGAACGGAAAAGAAAATAAATACGTCAATTCCAATCTTACCTGTTTTTTTTTTTCAATTGTATGCAGTATTTAAATCTGATGAAAAGCGTTTAAAAATCATTTGAGAATCACAATCACAGAGTTATAGTAACGCAATTTTTTGTTGTGACGTTACACTATAGAGTTGCCAATTCATCTGCACATTATTATGAGGTTTATTACTGATCACTTTGGTGGTCTTTTCAAAGAAATATTAAAATTTGCAACATAGGATGGAAAAAATGAAAACTTACCATCGACCGCCTTTTCTTCATCTTGTAAACATGTGTGAATAAAAGATCATTCGTGTAATAAATAGTAATAATATTAGCCCTGTTAAGAAACTGTCCCACTGTTGGGAACGGGCCTCCTCTCAAACTGAGAGGGCTTAGCCCATAGTCCACCACGCTGGCCCAGTGCGGGTTGGCGAACTTCACACACCTTCGAGAAACTCTTAGGCATGCTGGTTTCCTCACGATGTTTTTCTTCAAAGCAAGTGATAATTAATTTTTAATTCATTCATGTACTAGTTTAAAATAGCATATTTCTTTTTCTAGAATGTTGCCCCACATTTAGGGTATCTGTATTGTTAGTGCGTTTTATATAAAAAGGAGAATGCCACGGGACGACGGTGCCAATTGCGTCGCAATGAAATTATTTCCTATTATAATGCATATGTTTTAAACCAGTTTTAAAATTAAAAACGTAACTCTATAGCTCTGGCTATACTGGCTAACGTAACTCCGACTGCGATGAATGGCGCTAGAGTCTAATAAGATCCTGATTTCGCAGTAAATTGGAACATAAACCTCAAAATGTACGTACACAGGGTCAGACACCGACCTCGCCGACGAGGTCGAAGAATCCCTTGCCCGCCGGCCGGTGCAGAGCACCACGGCGAGACACCTAGTATACGCCATCCCCCATAACGACTGTCCAAGCCGAGGCCGTTCCTCCTTGAGGCGCCCTTAGACTAGTTGCACCCTTGCCCTCTGGCCCCAGCGTAGTGGTTACACGCTCGCCCTCTTATCCGGTGAAGCTGTAAAAGCCCCGCTAACAGGGTAGATCATTCACACACACACACACACATAATCTGCTTATTCATACCTATTAGATATAGATCTAATCAGAGCAAGAGCAACAATTACAATATGGTGAAAAAAGGATGCTCAGATGAAGGATTTGTATTTTTTTAAATCTAACCTCAAAATGTTGGTCGATAATAACTACAAATTACGGAAGTAAATCTCAAAAACACTTAGTAATATAGAAAATACAAAAAAATCTCTCCAAAATAGAGGGCATTCGGCTTTGACGCAATGACTTAAGGTTTGGTACAGAGCGCCATACATTATTTAGTATTTTTCACATAGGATGGGTAGTGACAGTTCTATTTGCCAAACGAAATTAATATTTAATTCAATGGCGTTAAGGCATAAAACCATAAGTATAGAAACAGGTTATGGCTCTTATTGCCATTGAATAAAGTATAATTTCAATTAGAACTGTCACTACTCATCCGATGTGAAAAAATCCTAAAGACGGCACTGTCTTTTCATATGCACAAATTGAGACAAACATCTGTGAGTCACACAAAAACGACTTTAGACAAAGTAGTCTCTCTGTGACCCACGAGTGTAGTCTAGAGCGTAGACCGCTCCGCTCATTGGACCGGGCAGCCGCAGGTTCGATCCCCGAACGGAAATATATGTGATTCCCTAATATATTTGATTCAATATGATTGTCTGTGCATGTTTGTAAATGCATCGACGAATAATCCACAGCATGGGGCAACATTTGTCTAAATAAAACGAGGTGACCCGTGTGAGTATTGAACCCGCAACCGCTTGATCCAATAAGTCGAACGGCCCTCTAAACACTAGAATAAGCGGACCTCAATGTATAAAAGTTTTGCTTTTTAGTTTCTTTAAGTTGGTAATTGTATTTTTTTTTATTTGCACTCAACGTTAATCTTGCAATGTTGCTTGATTGCTTAGATACCTTCGGGGTGCACAGACTAAAAATACAAATTTATTTTTTAAACCAATCACTTTTATCTTCACGGTTAGTGGAAATTAAAACGGTAGATTTTTCTAGCACTGATGATGGATGAGATGCTGTCCAGTTTTCAAAGTAGTCTCACAATAAACGTATGTTGAGAAAAGTAGACAATTTTAGTACTAGCGGTCTGAATAAGAATCATGCACACAGACGCGCGCTCTGCGCGGCTTCTATGCTGGTCTAAGCGGGTAGCTATCCCGTTTACATATCTTTACTGTGGTAGTGTTAACAACTTTATTGCCATTAAATCAGGCACGACTCCAGGCTCCAGCCATTTTTCGACAGAATAGCTAGAGTACTGCCCAACCTAGGATTGAAGCGAAAGTCAAGTCGATATGATGGTTCATTTACTGTGCGTGCAGTGCGTCTATGGAATTCTCACCCGCTCTCTATACGTGATAGCCCTACTTTATAGATTTTCAAGAAAAGAATTAAGAGAACATTTCCTATCAATGTAAGATATTTGTATGTATGTGATATTCATGTAGTCTATTTTATGGTAATGTATAGAATGTAGTATATTTGCAGATATATACCTTATCAATCCATAAATATCTTTTCTTTCCTTACTTTTGTGTTGTACACTTATTCCTATCTTCATTTTGTTAATTTGTTTCTCTATCACTCAAAGAAGCTGGTAGAGAAATCGACTTAGAGTTAAGCTCGCCTTTGTACATTAAATTACTTTGTATTTTCAATTATTTGTAACAATTTGTGTGTACAATAAATAAATAAGAAGCCCGGCACCTAGTGATCACCAGTGGATCGTACGTCACTGGGCTAGCGAGATAGGGTTTGTAATAAATATATTTTTACTTACCTGATGTGTTATACTGTTGGGCCAAGATCTCCCGCTCATTCCTGCAAATTATAAGTACTTAATTGCCTGTAACCCTGCCCTCCATGCCTACTAAATATTATACTTATTCGTCTTATTTGTAAACCAATGGATAATTTGACAGCATCTCAACCACAAGCACGTATGAATTGGTCTATATTCTTGTACACAACTTGCAACTGTTAAATTTTACGGTCTCAATTGGTACTTCATATTCAGACTTACAGAATAAAGTAGACAGAGCCTTCCTATTAACTCCTCACCAAAGAAGTACAATCTTTCGAAATAGTTCTTTGTAAAAATATTTATAATCTTTTGAAAGAGTTCTTTCTTATTCACCGAAAATTGACTTAAAATACATTACGTTAAGATCTTTCTTTGCATAAACCAAACTATTTAACCAGCCATCAATTATAAATTTAATTACAATACATGCCAATTTGAACCTGAAGTCAAATAAACGCACGGGTAGATATTTGAAAAAGAATTAGGTCCTTTAAATTCAGTCGCAGAGAGCCGCAATGTAAGCCAAATATAATATTCAATGAGTAAAGATGCTGGTAATAAAACAAGAAAAAAATCACTGTAGCTGTTTTTCACGGGCAACGTATATAGTAAATCGTTTTTAAAAAGGAATAAAATCAAATTTACTTTCAAACTATGACGTTAATACGTTCACTCATATATTTTTAACCCTTTTTCCGTCTACTTTATTCATAAAGTCTCACTACAAGCACTCCATACAACCCGCTAGGTTGCTTCAACATATCAACACGGTGCGCCGAACAAAAATGTGGTCTTTAAGATAAATCGATGTTGTCAGGCTACGTCGTCCACAACGCAGATGAACTAGAAAAGATCATGGCTGTAGGGAACAAGAACCGCCATATTGGAGCGACGGCTATGAACACAGAAAGTTCTAGATCCCACGCCATCTTCTCTATAACTGTTGAGAGCAGCAAGAAGGGAAGTGACGGAAAAATGCACGTAAAGATGGGGAAATTGCACCTTGTTGATTTGGCGGTAAGTTTTAATTTCGACTAACAAGATATCGCCAATTCTATTAGACAGCCCGAAGTGGAGGAAGTTATACCTTATCATCTTTGTGGTAAGGTTTCTTTTAGGCAGGCAACTTCTTTCACCAGCAGATGAGCTATGAGAGAATAATTATATTATTAGAGCGACAGCTATGGACATGGAAAGTTTATATCACGCTATTTTCTCTAAAATTGTGAAACAAAAAAGAAAAACAAGATCTATGTGACGAGGGGAAAATTGCATTTGTTTATTAGGTGGTAAGGTCTTTTAATTTGATGAATTTCAAAATGGCCATACTAAGTCTCAAAGAAACCATATTATGAAACACCAGTCTTAAACTCTCTAACTGACTTTATCACTATATAGTACAGAATGGCAAAACAGCCCAGCCCCAGGCACCATAAAATTACTTAATTCCTTTTTCACAAGGATTGAAGTAGCTAAGCGAATACCTTAATTACATTCACATTAAATGGAGAAAAAAGAACTTCATAATATTGTTATGGAAAACATGACAAATACTTCCTTGGTAAATACTTCACCTCAACAAAGCATTATATTTCGGGTAAACTTGATGTAGAGCTCTTTACTAGTCTGCAGAATGACAAAGCAAAACCCACCTAGTCCCTTATACATCTTAAAAACACAAAAATAAATACACTACAGCAAAACTAACCCTACCTCCTCCCCAACAGGGTTCAGAGCGGCAAAGCAAAACCCAAGCCACGGGCACCCGGCTTAAAGAGGCAACGAAGATCAACCAATCACTATCCGTGCTAGGCAACGTGATCTCAGCGCTGGTGGACGGCAAATCCACGCACATTCCGTACAGGAACTCGAAGCTCACGAGGCTCCTGCAGGACTCGCTTGGTGGGAACTCCAAAACTGTCATGGTGAGTGGAATGGACCCCTTAACATTTTGTGTCACACTATTTGGGAAAACTAAAGTCACGGACAGCCGACGCAAAAAGGTGACGAAGATCAACCAATCACTATCGGTGCTGGGCAACGTGATATCAGCGCTGGTGGACGGCAAGTCCACGCACATTCCGTAGAGGAACTCGAGGCCCACGAGGCTACTGCAGGACTCGCTCGGCGGAAACTCCAAAACTGTCATGACGCGTGGAATGGACCCCTTAACATTTTGTGTCCCACTACCAGGCAAAACCCATGCCACAGGCACCCGACTCAAAGAGGCGTCGAAGATCAACCAGTCTGTACCCGTGCTGGTCAACGTGATCTCGGCGCCGGCGGACGGTAAGTCCACGCACATTCCGTAGAGGAACTCGAAGCTCACGAGGTTCCTACAAGACTCTCTTGGTGGAAACTCCAAGACTTATGGTGACTGTACAACAGGGTTCTTTGTGGCGAGATTAGGAGATAGGGAAGGTATTCCTATTACACCGGTGTTGTCTGACGAGGCCAGGCCAATGAGAGTTGTTATCAGGAGCATGATATAATCAACCACTCAGATATCATCCGCTTGTGATATCAGAGTGGACCCTGATATCATGCTATGCATACTGGTGTTGTGCAACGCTGTTTTTATGAATGCTGACGATTTAGCGCAGTGGTTAGGAGCTTAAGTCGCTCTGCCCACTGCGTCGAATAGTCGCGGGTCTGGAGTCCCGCACGTGCAAATCTTTGTGTGATTCACAATTATTTGTTCCGGTCTGGGTATTTGTGTATGTGAATTTTCATGTTTGTAAACGCACCCACGACACAGGAATAAATCCTGCTGTGGGGCTATGTTTTACTAACTAAACGGGCCTCGTGCCTCGGGCTATGGATAGATGATAAACTAACTTGGAAGGCACACATTGAACATACCAGAACTAAACTAATGCCAATACTAGGAGCATTACGTAAAATAGCAAATTGCATACCAAATAAAGTACGCAATATTATCTATAACTCCCTAGTGAAATCGCATCTAGAATACTTAATAGAAGTGTGGGGGTCGGCTGCCACGACTAACCTTAACAGATTGCAAAGAATGCAAAATAAAATCATTAAAATATTATTCCAATATCACTATCTTACTCCTACAAAAGAATTGTATCAAAAAACCAAATTATTAACTGTCACTCAACTTTATATATATTACACTTGCATTCTAATAAAAAAGATTACTACAAACTCCATACAATCTAATATACAGCTCCATAAAAAAGTTATCACACATAATTTGAGAAACAGAAATAAACTTGCGCTTATAAATATACGAACTAATTACGGAAAGAAATCAATAATGTTTGAAGGAGTACAGCTGTATAATACCCTACCAAACGATATAAAGGATTGCAATGATATTAAGACATACAAAAGGAAACTTAAAACATACGTCCAGACTCTTTGAATAACTCAAGTAACCTTATTTAACGCTAACACAGAAAAATCAGTACCTATTTATGAAATTTGTATCTTATTATAAAAGAACTTTAAACCCAAACTAAAAAAGAAAATATCATGCTGGTGTATAATATAAGTGAATTGACGTACAATACCTGCAAAACATTGTAACAACCGCGACATCTGTTGTAAAACACGTCATATATTTAGTGGTTCTACCTAAAGAAATAGTATTTAACCCTTCTGCTCCACTCGCGACGAAAGACGTTACGAGTATGCTCAATGAGGTCGCGGCCGCGCGGTCATAAATTTGCCGAGGTTTATAAAAACGACGATAATTCAAAAACTACCTAATGTTTTGACTTGAAATAAAAAGTATTTACATCTATGATGTTACTGTGTCTTACTTGTATATACATTTATTTGATACATCACCCTATACAATTACATTTTCAGCCTAAAAATACGTTCGATAAAAATACATACGAAATCGAAAAAAAATACTGTTCTCGCAAATAACTTATTTAGAAAATATTACTCTACTTTAGAATAACAAGTTATGCTTTTTGTAATCTAGGATAAGTAGTTATAATTATCTGCATATCTAGTTTTATGTCTTTTAACGACGTTTTATACGTGCGTCCTATCTCACGAGTTTTAGAATATGAATGGCCGATGCTCACAGACAATCTATGTAAATCGTATGTCTACAAGGTCACGTGTTCATACTAGAATGGACTTTTTAAATCGGTAATATCATGAGACAAATTTGTGACTTAGTGAGTATAAGGCATGATTTTGCTCGAGACAAATTTGTCGCTTAGTGAGTTAAAAGGTTAAAAAACACACTGAACTTTGCAAAGTGTTTACATATTATTGCAGCTGATTACACAGTAGTAGGAATCGTTACTTACAAGTTATTTCCCTCACAGATTGCGACGATAGGTCCAGCAGACACGAACTACGTGGAGACTATAAGCACGCTGCGCTACGCGAACAGAGCCAAGAACATTGAGAACAAGACACACGTTAACAGCGAGCCAGGAGACGCGCTGCTTACCAGGTAAATACTTCGTTTTGTTACTACGTCTGTCCTCAATGATATGCAAGTCAGGAAGAATATTTTGAACAACCATCACTCCACATAAATTCTCTTAATCAGACTCCGATTCACTCGCAGTCCCCTACACTCTACATCATACTTCATGCAACTTCACTTCAATCCGCTTTAGGTCATTGCACTTGACTCCGATTCACTCCTTGACTTTGTCACTCTACTTTACCCCATCACTTTACTTCTCTCCATCACTCCACCACTCTACTTCGCTCCATTACTCTACTTCACTCCATCACTTCATGTTACTCTGTTAGTCCACAATAGACGGTGGGGTTCCTGCCTAAGATTTTGGAGTCATCTTGGCTCATGTACAATTTTAGAATACGAATACGTTTTTTGAAGATATTTTTGGTCTGTATAGATTTGTAGCGACCCCTATACATCGCTACATAGTTGCGACTACCTACCAATAGATGGTGCTTACGATGCACCATACCTGTCTAGAACGCGATATTAGAGTTTGCACGACGCGTATTATGTATATACAAGCCCCCGATAACAACTCTCGGGCGGTCCCACTCCGATTTCGGTCTCCACTCCGATCTCGGTCTCAAACCTATTCGCGCCTATATTAAAAAGGCGACAACTCGATATTTCGCGAACGCATCCAACCACACGAATCCGCTAATCGTAGCCGCCGCTGACTATGAACCTAAACCCTGCCGCTACCACCGCCCGCGACATGTTCTTACCGACCCACCCGATGCTCTTACATCCCTTCTTCCGGTTTCGAATACAGACACCACACACAGAATCATACACCGACCTCGCCGGCGATGTCGTAGAACCCCTTGCCCGCCGACCGGTGCCGAGCACCACGGCGAGACACTTAGTATACGCCCTGCCCCCATAGCAACTGCCCAAGCCGAGGCCGTTCCTCCTTGAGGCGCCCTTGAGCTAGTTGCCCCTCTGCCTCGAGCGTAGCTGTAAAGGCCTCGCGGCCAACAGCGTATGTCACTCAAACATACATAAGAACTCTCGGGAAGGTGTGGCAGGTCTCGCTAGACACAACACCCGGCTGAAAGATCTTCCCTTCGACAAATCCTTTCACAACGTTCCTGCCAGTGCTAGTCATACAAACATATTTATAAAATTATTTTAAAAAATAAATTCGTTGTATTCGCCGGGTCCTCGTGACGATCAAAGTTTGCCTAACAGTGGGACATTATTTAAGTCTCACATCTCTTTATAAAATATTTTATATTGCTTACAGATTCCAACAAGAAATCGACCAGCTTAAGAAACAGCTGGACGAATGCACTAATGGTAAGAATTTTATGTTAAAAAAAAACACTGAGAGCCTATTTGGTAGAACCTTTTCCTTGTACCCACGAAGTTCAGGTTCATATTCTTTCTATATCCGGGCTGATGCAAATATGTGAGATTTTCACGTGCTATCGATAAAAGAAAAAATTGTAAGGAAGCAATGTCCGAAAAAAACTAATTAATTTTCTAAAGGCATGCACACTATACCGTAAGAATGTGGCTTACCCCCTTTCACGTTAGAACCATAAAATATCTCGGAGAAATGTGAGTGTATCTACCTGTTCGGAGGAAATCTGGCGTGAGAGATAGTTATTAAAAAAAAGAATACTAATTGAAAGCGATTGACAGTAATACGGTCAGCGACATAAGTCTCTTAACACTCTCAGTTGTTCAAATCGCTTACACACTTTTGTTTTGTATGTGATCTATTATTTTTTTCATCTAAATAAAGGACATTCTTCTGCGCCCATACATGATTTGCCCGAGAACCAACGGCAAAGAAAAAATACTTGTAGAATTTCAAATCACCCATAAATTCTTTCAAGGCATTTATTATTAAAAGGAAAAGTAGGGAAATCGCAATATTTCACAAAAAGTATTAGATTTTGAGGTTATAATTCAGAGACCATTAATACATATGAGGTTATATTGTGTTTTGACATTCAGTAAAGATGGCGGCGACTTCGATATAAGTAGTTACAATTGTCCGTTAGATACGGATATTTGCCATTATTTTAATAAATAATGATGGCATAGGTCAAGTGTTTGTTGGTTCTGGGGAAATTTTCGATAATGTCCTTCGAATAGATTTCACCGAAATTTGAACAATAAAGAGTATTACTGATTTGAAAATCTGAGAATGTTATACGACTTACGGTGCTAAGTGTACACTAGACGGATTTTTTTTTAATTTTATGGTAATTTTCATTATAGAAGTGGAAGAAGAAGGCGAGGAAGAGGAATTATCTGACGAGGAACTGTCAGATGATACTCTGACCGACCCCGAGCTGGACTCCCTCGATCCTGAGGAGAAAAAGCTACGCAGGAGAATGCGCAGAGAAGAGAAGGTAAAACGACTAACAATTTTTAAGAAGACCACCATTTAACTTTGGTTTTTGATGTGTAACATCTTTCCTCTCGGTTGCTGGATAGTTTTTGTGGGAGTAATTTTGGAAAAGGGGCGGAAATGTGTTACAGGAAACCCGGAAGCGCGCTCTATTTGATTTGACCAATAAGCGCGCGCTATTTGATTTAACCAATGAGCGCGCGTGGTGGAACCGGGGAAGCGCGCGCTATTTGATTTGACCAATGAGCGCGCGCTATTTGATGTGACCAATGAGCGCGCGTTACTTGATTTGACCAATGAGCGCGCGCTGTGGAACCGGGGAAGCGCGCGCTATTTGATATGACCAATGAGTCATCTCAATTCCATAGTAGGATAACATGCCAGATGTTACACATCATATGCGACTACTGTAAGGCTCGCTCGTTTTAATCGGACTTTTATTATATGATTCATAGTTCTAGGACCTTTTTAAATTCCGCGCCGTTCATGTCAAAAGTGAAGCAAATTATGTCGGTCCGTTGGTATAGTGCTACAAGGATCTTTTGGCATATGGCCAAACACGGAACTAACGCCGTCATAATGTAAAGTGTTACAACACTACGCGGGTTCGATTCCCGCACGGGACAAATCTTTGTGTGACCCACTATTACAACACAATCATAAATACGAGGCATGCCTTTTAAGTTCTGTCGTTTCCATATTTCCCGGCAATTTTGAATTTGGAACTGTTCTATATTCGAATGTGTTTAAATTTTGAATTTCAAAACAGTTGAAAGTATTAGGATTTATCTATCTATCTATCTATAACCTCACGCCAGATCCCTTGCGGGGTAGGCAGAGAGTACAGAGTTCCAACAGGTTCTTTCCTTACATACCTTTCTGGCTTCCTCGACTCTCATAGTTCGTCTCATACACGCTCGCCGGTTACGGAGACGAACCATAGGATACCATTAGGATTAATGCTATTGTTTAGTCACAGCGTCGATTGGAATTTGTCAGGTTACGTACGAAAATTAATCTTTCTAAGGAAAATGTTCGTGCAATAATTTTCTACAACTTTAGAAGAGGCCTGAAACGGCTTCAGTGTTTTGAAGAGCTAACATCTGTGTTCAGTGATGAAGCCCCATGTCTGCGGACTGTCGAACGCTTGTATTTAGAATTCCAGCGTGGACATACTAGTGTTAGTGACAAATCTCACGAAGGACGCCCAAAATCCGCCTTCACTGAAGATAACATCATTGCTGTGTGACAACTAATTCTCGAAGATCGTCATGTGACGTAACGAGAGATAGAGGCTCTATTAGGCATCTCAGGGACAACCATTCAGAAGATCTTGCATGAAGCGCTTGGTGTGAGAAAGCTAGTTTGCCGTTGGATACCGCATCTGCTTTCCGACGATCACAAGGCGGCCCGCGTCAGTGTAGAATCAAATCACGTCTACGACATCATCAGTGGTGACGAATCTTGGATCTATGCCTACGATCCTGATTCCAAACAACAATCTACAACGCAAGCTCAAACAGCGCTCGTCAAACGATTGAGTATTTGAAGCAGGAAAAAGTAGAAATTCTTGACCATCCTCCATACAGTCCTGACCTAAGCCCTAACGATATCTTTACATTTCCTAAAATTAAGAAAAGTCTTCGTGGTCAAAGGTTCCAGTCCGGGGAAGAAGCAGTCGACGCTTTCAAGTCAACCATTTTTAAACCCCCACTTTAGAGTGGAATAAATGTTATAATAACTGGTTTGAGCGAATGGAAAAGTGTATTAAGCTACGTGGTAAATACTTTGAAAAACAATAAAAAGTACTTTAAGGTTCTAGGTGTGTTTTTTCTTCAAACGACAAAACTTAAAACGCATGCCTCGTACGATTGGTTTGAGTAGCATTTTATATATTAGGAGTTTGTTGTCCACTTTTAGTTAACTATAACGGCCTAGTAATCAGAGCAAAGTTTGGTATTTCATATTGAGTTCTTCTGTTTTAGCTTTCACGTGATTCTTCCATGTTAATCGACGGTCAAGATGCAAACTAAGATATTTTACCCTATCACTATTTAATTCTCCATCTATTCTGCCAGGAATGTATCGCGTGTTATCCTCTCTGTAGTAGATTTGATGGTAGGTCTTGGTCCTTGCTACTAGCTATTGCAGTATCATCAGCGAAGGTCGCCATTGTGATCCCCGCCACTACAGGTAAGTCTGCGGTAAATATTGAGTACAGCACTGGCCCTCATACTGACCCTTGTGGTACACTTGCATTGATTACAAAGAATTTGGATGTTTCTCCTGCTTCTTTAACTTGGAATATTCTACCCAGCAAGTAAGATTGCATTACACTCGGATAAAATCCAGAAAATATTTCTACGCACTTAAGCCAAAAGGCGCAGCTGGCCATGCATAACGGAGTGCTTGTCCCAACGCTGTTATATGGCAGTGAGAGTTGGGTATGTAAGAAGGAGAACGGAAGCAGGATAAATGCGGTCGAAATGCGATCTCTGCGGAAGATGTGCGGAGTCACGCTGACCGACCGTATTCGCAACAGCGTAGTAAGAAAGCGAGTAGGTATGAAAGATAGTATCGGTGTAAAGATGAGAAAGGGTATGCTCCGTTGGTTCGGGCATATGGAAAGAATGCAAGAAGAAAGAATGACAAAACAGATATACAATGCGAAAGTGGAAGGATGTAGGTGCCGGGGAAGACCTAGACTATCTTACCATGACCAAATAGACCGTGTCTTAGCTGAAGGGCAAGTCAAGAGTCTCCGTAACCGGCGAGTGTGTATGAGACAAACTATGAGAGTGGAGGAAGCCAGAGAGGTATGTACCAAAACGCAGGCAATAGTGGACGGTACTAAAAATTATTAAGGTTTCCGCTTTTACGCAAATACAACTTTAAGTGGTACGAGTAAGGTACAATATGCCCCAATTTTTGATGGATTGGGGGTGGATTTGGGGACGCTTTTTAGTGTAAATTTTGAAATATCTTGTTATGATGTATCGATGATTCAAAATCAAAAGCTTTTTATTCATGTAGACCAAAAGGCACTTATGAATAGTCAAAAAGAGAAAATAATTGATTACTTAAGACTCTACTACCCGTTCGGAAAGTCATTCCTGTTAAGAATAAGGGCAAGAAACTCCACGGTTACTTTTTGTAAAAATGAGAGTTTTACAATTCTTTTGTATACATTGCATTCATTGAGTATGGGAGAACAATGCAGAACGAGCTAAATAGATGAGCTTAAGTATAGATTAATCATAAGTGTACTTAGATTCATGGTATCGGTCAGTGTCTATATAGTCCTGTCATTTACAAAATAGAGATGTTGAACCCCATATAATAAAAAGTATGAACAGGACGAATAGTACGTCGTGCGTCCTGTTGCTGCTGTGGCTGGTATGCGTCGTGAAGGAGAATTCAATGAAAGCCGAATAGTCTTGAAACAGTGCTCCACCCACCAGTTGTGACCCTCTTCGTGTAGAGTTTCTTCCTACATCTTCCAATGCCCAGTCGCTCGAACGTGTCTGGCGTGATTTTTCGCGCTCTTAAATTCTATTTGGTGTGTCACAACTAGTGGGCTTTGTACCGAGTGTATTATTCAAACAACCAATCAGAATGCAACTATCGCTATCCCTTTCGGGGTTGCACTCTTCTTACTATTGCTATCCCTTTCGGGGTTACACTCTTCTATTATCCTAGTGTTTATGCGCTAGGATTCTATGACATTATTATTTCTAACTTAAATTACTTAATGTACTACAGTAACTTAATCTATTATAATCTATTTATACACATTATGCAGACGTCGTCCTGTACATTTCTCCCGCCGTGAACTGTCGGCTTCACTGACGGTTCATAAGTAAGTCTTCGTGGAGGGACGACGTCGCCAACACTATCAATTTCTTCGCTGGCCTCCGGAGAACTCCTCCCTTGGTGCGGACGTCCACCGCACGTACAATCCCATCCTCTCCAGGGAAGGTCCTTATTATCCTCCCAAGAGGCCACATGTTCCTGGGGAGTACGTTGTCAACAATGAGGACGATGTCCTCCTCTTTCAGGGCGGCGCCGCGTCCATGGGGCTCCCGCCGGTACTGAAGTCCAGGTAAGTACTCCCTTATCCATCGTTCCCAGAACATGTCCGCGAGTCTCTGTGCCGCTCTCCAATGGGTGCGGCCGATGAGGTCAGTGTCAGTGAAGGTTCCTGGTGTCGGGTTGCGCGCTGGGCCGTAGAGCAGAAAGTGGTTCGGTGTCAGCGCCTCTGGGTCCTCAGGGTCGACGGGTACGTGAGTGAGCGGTCGGTTGTTTACTGTAAACTCGACCTCCGCCAGCAGTGTGGTGAGAACCTCTTCTGTCGGGTGCCTCTCCGTCAGGATCGCGTATAGGGCCGTCTTCACACTGCGCACCAGTCTTTCCCATGCGCCACCCATGAACGGGGCGCCGGGGGGAATAAAGCGCCAGCTGATGGTTCTTCTCGTGGCCTCTTCCCGGGTGGCGTTGTCCAGCGCCTCCCGTAGCTCTCTGTCGGCGCCGCGGAGATTGCTCCCGTTGTCCGACCATATTTCAGTCGGACAGCCGCGGCGGGCGATGAATCGTCGTAGGGCCATCACAGCTGACTCGGTGCTGAGTGATGCGGCGACTTCCAGGTGTACGGCGCGAGAAGTCAGGCAGGTGAAGAGGGCTACGTAGCGCTTCTGTGTGCCCCGACCCACTGTCACAGTCAGAGGTCCGAAATAGTCGATGCCGGTGTACGTGAAGGCCCTCTGATGGTGAGCCAGTCTGCAGGGCGGCAAGTTCCCGGTGCTCGGCTCTGGAGGCGCGTCTCTTCTTCGGCGACAGCTGTAGCACTTGTGTATGACCATCCGGGCTACAGTACGTAATCGAGTTATCCAATACCTTGCTCGACACTCGTTGATGGTCGCCTCTACTCCGGCATGGTGCAGCTGTCGGTGTACGTGCTCGATGTACAGGCGGGTGACGCGATGATCTCCGTCCAGCACTGCGGGGCACCGTAGCTCGTCGCTGATGTCCGGCGTCGCACTTATTCGCGACCTGATTTTTATCACTCCACTGATAATCTGCGCTGATAAGGGGCGGAGGCGGCCCTTCGATAGCCTATCACTATTACTCAGTTCGCTATGATACGAGTCGTGTTGTACTACACGCACTAACAACGCTTCCGCTCTTATCAATAGTTCTGCACTGAGCGGTGAACATTTGACACTGTCCTTATCACCAAACTTCATTCTACACTTATCGCTACGCGTATTCCTATTCTTAACACTATTCCATTGTGGGTCCTTTTCACGATTCCTAGCCTGTCTCTTATAGTTCACTGATTGTCTATTCACACTGCACAGGTCGATAAACTGCAGCACGCGCGCCGTCGCTCGTAGCAGGCGCTCCCACGTAGAGAAGCGCGCTGGATCCGGAACAGCTGATCGCGGTGAGACGGGCCGTTGCTCGGTGATGTTGTGTGTCCGCTCCTCGCCCGTCGCTGCGTCGAGTGTCGGTCGCTCCGCCGGCCATGTTGATGGGTGCTCGCGCAGGAACTCGGGCCCAAGGAACCATCGGTGATGAGAGCCGATGTCCCTGGGTACTTCGCGCGTCGCGTCGTCGGCCACGTTTAGCTTCGTGGGCACCCACCTCCAATCACTTATGGCGCTGTTCTCTTCTATCGCGGCGATGCGATGTGCGACGAACGGGCGGTAGGATCGCGCGCCCGTCTTCAGCCACGTCATGACGGTACGGCTGTCCGTCCAGTAGGTCACTGCGCTTGGCTTCTTGTCGTGTTCCTCGATGATAGTCGCGCCCAGGCGACTACCCAGTACGGCGGCTTGCAGTTCGAGTCTCGGGATCGATGTGAGCTTGAGCGGTGCCACCTTCGCCTTCGCCGCCACGAGGGTTATATGTACCTCGCCGTCGCTCGTGGTGGCTCTCCAGTACGCCGCTGTCGCGTAGGCTGACTCGCTCGCGTCCACGAACACGTGCAACTCGAGCGTCTCGGCGTGTGTGTACCCGTGGTAGCATCGTGGTATCTTCAGGTCCCGCAGACTCCGCAGGTGTTGGGTCCACTCGACCCACTGTTGTGCTAGGTCATCGTCGATGTTGTCGTCCCATCCTGTGCCGCGCCGCCATATCTCCTGCAGTATCTGCTTGGCCCGTATGGTGATGGGCGAACCGATTCCGAGCGGGTCAAACAGAGACATCAGTATGCGGAGTGTCTCCCGCTTCGTCGGCGTCGGTTTGTCGAGTATGCCCGGGGGGAGGCGCGCCAGGTCAAGGTTGAACCCGATGTCGTCGGTGTCCGGCCTCCACTCTAACCCAAGCACTCGTTCTGTCTTCCTTTCTTCATTAATTCCGATCGCCCGCTGTGTCGCGCCCGGTTCGAGAGTCTGTAGTACCGCCGTGGAGTTAGACGACCATTGTCTCAGCTCATAGTGCGCCGCCCGATGTATCTCGTCGATCTGTTTTGAGATGTTGATGGCGCTGTCTTCGTCGTCGAAGCTGTGTAACAAGTCGTCGACATAGTGATTGCGAACGATGGCGCGGCTCGCTTCTGGATGGGTGTCCCTATACTTCTCTGCGTTGTCATTCTTCACGTAGATTGCGATGGACGGTGAACATGTGGCCCCGAAGATGAGTGACGTCATCCTGTACTCTTCGGGCGGGTGTTCATCGCGTCGATCGCCGCGCCACAAGTACCGCAGCGCGTCTCTGTCTTCTGTCTTGATTTTTATCTGCATGAACATCTCCTTGATGTCGGCAGACACGGCTATTCTGTGCTGTCGGAACCTCATGAGGACGCCGGGGAGTGACTGCAGCAAGTCGGGACCCGTCAATAAATGGTCATTGAGTGACACTCCTTTCGTCTTAGCGGCGGCGTCGTGGACTATTCGCACTTTGTTCGGTTTCAATGCGTTCAGTACTGCAAAGTGCGGGAGGTACCACGTTCGATTCTCAGTTCTATCTTTCGGTGCGGGCTCGGCGTATCCCTTCTGGATAAGTGCGTCCATCTGTTCTGTGTACTTCGCTTTCAGAGTCGAATCGCGGTCAATCTTCTTTTCTATGTTGTGTAAACGCTTCAGTGTATTTTCATAATTCTCGGGCATCTTAATAGTGTCGGTTTTCCACAGTAGAGGGGCTTCATATCTCCCGCCGCTGTCGATACGGACTTCTTTGTCGAGCTTGTCAAGCGCGCGTTGATCTGGGCTGTTCTTCGGGTTTCTGGGCTCGACGAAGAGTGACTCGAGTGCGAAGTAGTGTCTCAGCTGATCGTCCATGTCTTCGCTTTCGCTCTTGTCCGCGATGAAGTTGACTTTGTGCGCATCTTGTACAGTGAGTCGTGAGCGCGCGCCGTGTAATACCCAGCCGAGAGGAGTCCGGGAGGCAACGGGTTGGTGTCGTTGTCCCCGGCGTACCTCCGACGTCACTAGCAGGTGCCAATTGTCTTGGCCGATGAGTATCTGGGGTTTCGCTCGTCTGTAGGTGATATCGCTTTCTATTTCCCGCAGATGCTGGCAATCAGCGATGTCTTGCGCGGTGACGGCTTGTGGTGACAACTTCATATTTTCAATGGTGCGCGCTTGAATCCGATGTGCGCGCTGGGACGTTCCTCTCAACGTCAGCTGGACCCGACGGGAGTTCGATGACCGGACGTTACAATCGCCGATCGCCTCGATGTGCAGTGACTCGCGGGGGCCGCGCGCGCCTGTCTGATTGGCGAGCTCGGCGTCGATGAGCGTCACTGTTGACCCGTCGTCGAGGAGGGCGTAAGTGTCTACTCCTCCCGCCGGTCCGGAAATGTGTACCGGCACTATCTTGAGATACGATGCGAAGCCTCTTGTCCACGTTGACGCGACTGTCTGCTTCTCCGCGTTGTCGTCTTCGGCGACCCTTTCGCTTTTGACGTGGTGAAGCAGTCTGTGGTGCGAGTATTTGCACCCGTCGGTATCGCAAGTGATCCTTTTGCAGTGATGACTCTTCGTTCTGAAGCGTAGACACGCGAAGCATAGTCTTCGTGCCTTCGCGATATCCCATCTGTCGTTGACCGTCGACTCAATGAATTTCTCGCACTTGGTTACCTCGTGCTCTGTGTCGTGACACGCCGCGCATTTTTCTTTCCTCGGGTTCGATACAGCGGTGCTATAAGTCTTGTTCGTCTGTCTTCTGTTCGCTGTATGTTCCCGTTCGGGTGTCACGTGTTCGGGAGGTGCGTAGCGCCCGCACCTGTCGGCCTCCCTACTGAGGAAATCAGAGAGCCTCAGTAGGTCGGGTTCTTCTGTCTGTTCTTCCGCTGCGTAGTCGAACCATCTATACTTGAGCGCCGGTGTGAACTTTTCAATGGTCGTCTTGACAGCCTCCGGGTTGTACAGGTACGCCACGCGGTTGAGTGCGCGTAGCGTCGCGACGATGTTCATCACCCGCGTGGCGAACACGCAGATGTCTCTCGGGCTGTCACTGAGTCGGGGCAGCGCGCGCAGGCGTTCTAGTTCGCCCAGCGCGATGCAATCTGGTCGGCCGAAGCGTGCTTCGAGCGCCCGGAGTATGTCAGCTGTCTTGGCGTTGTATATGAGTAAGTTCTCGACGGCTTCCTTAGCTTTACCTTTTAGCGCTCTTCGTAGTCTCGCGACGTTCTCTGTGTCCGTGAAGCTCGGCGCAGATTCTTCATAAGCAGCTTTGAAGGTGAGCCACTCTTGGTGTGACCCACTGAAGTACGGCAATTCAGTAGCGAAGCGGTGGTGCGGGGTGCTCCCGGACCGGGCGGCGAGGGTGATTGCGGACGCCAGCTCACGCAAGTCGATTTGCTGTGGCGGCGTCGCGACTGTCGTTTCTTCATTCTTCGACACGGCGATGGGTGGTGGCTGGATCGGTGCAGGGGGCAACGGCGTTGTCGCCCGCGGCGCTGCATCGATGGTGCGCCCCACGTCTATGTCGTGTGGCCTGTCGGCGATGGCCAGGACGTGAGGTCGCGAGTCGTTCAGCCAGCTCCCGACTCTTTTCTCTGTTTCTGGGTCATCTGATATGCACGTGTCTGCGTCACTCTCGCTTTCTTCATCTTCGGCTTCGATTCGTGATATTTTCGCGGCTGCTAATTGGACTTGCAATTCTAGTAGCTCCTCCTTGGCGCGGGCGAGCTTCAATCTTCGTGTCCTCGTTGAGAGCGTCTTCTTTGTGCCAGTCCTCTTGGACACTGGCTTTTTAGTTTTCTCCGTCGCGGAAGTGTCTGCCGTGGCGGTTGTTTCCGTCATGACAGTAGATTCTGTCGTGGCGGTCGACTCTGACGTGGCGGTCGACTCTGTCGCTGTAGTCGACCCCGACGATTCGGCGACTGGGGCTGATGCTGGTCTACTGGTGGTGGAGCGTGTGACTGGCATGTTTCTTTCTTCTATTTACTTCCTTTTTCAGCTTGATTCTTCTATTTTCTCTTGCGTCTTCTATATTCTCTTGACGACGATAATCCGGCTCTCGAAGGACCAAATGAACAGGACGAATAGTACGTCGTGCGTCCTGTTGCTGCTGTGGCTGGTATGCGTCGTGAAGGAGAATTCAATGAAAGCCGAATAGTCTTGAAACAGTGCTCCACCCACCAGTTGTGACCCTCTTCGTGTAGAGTTTCTTCCTACATCTTCCAATGCCCAGTCGCTCGAACGTGTCTGGCGCATGCGTAGTCTTCGCGCACACCCGCAAAGGTGTGGGGACTCGGTTCCGGGGCGCATTGCCCCCTGCCAGAGGTGTCGTTTTCGCCGCACATGAAGATGTGCGGGGCCTTGGGTGAGTGCTGAGCACTGGTGGTTTCTTCACGGGATTGGGTCTCCCACGTTGGGACAAGGTCTTCGTTTGCTCCGCCCGTGCGATCCCAACCCCACCGGGTTAGACCATTGGCGAACCAATGCGAAGCCCAGTGAGGCGATCAGCAGGGGGCGGAGCTCGATGGTGTGTCCTGTTTTGTTTCTTCGTTCGTCCGCCAGGGCAGTTGCCCTGTTATGGTGGTAGGCGGGACGTGCGGACGAACTGGGGGTGTGAGAGGGATAGTGATAAGGTATGGGCGGGGTTTTGTTGGTAGAGTGTTGTAGCGGTTAAAGGTGCGAGTGCGAGTGGGACAGTAGTAGGAGGGATGTTTCAGAAGGCACTCCTTATACCGCCATACTGCTTCCCGCCCGTAGGCTCCGCCTCCCGCAGACGGGGGCCAGAGGGCAGGTCGCGATGGCGGCAGCTTCGTCCTTGTCGCTCCACTGTAGCTGTCCCTGTCTTACCCTATGTTGGTAACCTGTCTTGGGGTTGTAGCAGGGATGCCTCGGCTCCTGGTGTCGCGGCTGGGGCCACTGTGGGGGGGTGACTGGTTGAGAGTCCAGTCGCGCGGGTATGGTTTCCTGTCGGGAGGGCGTGCGTGGTGGGGGGCCAGGGCCCTTATGTGCGCCCATTTCGATTCGTCGGCCCTCCCGAACATGTTGGTGGCAAGGTGTTTGATAAATGAATCCAGGCTCTCGATCTTGAGATCCCTCTGGATGGTGTTGTTCCTCACATAGCGCGGCGCACCGGCGATGGTTCTGGCGGTGAGCGCTTGCTGGGCTTGGAGTTTCTTTTTATTGAGGTTGCTCAGGAGGTGGTACCATGCCGGCGCCGCGTATGTGAGGCGGCTGCGGATGTAGAGCTTGTATATGGTTATCTTTGTTTTCAGAGGGAGTCTCGACGAGAGCACTGGGTGCAGCAGTGCCCGCGCTTGCCTGGATTTGTTGATGGCGGTCTTTGCGTGGGAGTTCATGGTTAATGTCCTGTCGATTGTCACCCCCAGGTATTTCACTTTGGTGGCCCATGGGATCTCCTGCTCGTAGATTTTCAACGGCGGAGGGAGCTTATTTTTGTGGCTCTGTCCCATCAACATCGCCTGTGTCTTCGCGACGTTGATGGACAGACGCCACTTTTCCAACCAGTCGGGCAGGGCGTTCAGTGCCGACTGGAGCTTTGATGCCGCGTGTTCCCTGTTCAGGGATGTGGTAACGAATGCCGCGTCATCCGCAAAGAGCGCAAGCTGGACTCCCGGGTGGGTTGGGAAGTCGTCCGTATAGCGGGAGTACAGTGTCGGGGACAGGCAGCTGCCCTGCGGGACTCCGGCTGTGATGGGGCGCTCCGACGACTTCTGGTCCTCTACTCTTACCTTGAATTTTCTTCCCTGCAGGAAGCTGGAGACCACCTTGAGTAAGCGACGGGGGAGGCTGGACGTGGACAGTTTGTGGAGCAGGCCGCTGTGCCACACTCTGTCGAAGGCCTTCTCCATGTCTAGGGACACCATTCCCGCCTTTTCCTTCTTGTTGGTGGCCGTCGTCAGGGCGTGGATTACTCTGGTCAATTGGAGTGTTGTGCTGTGGCCCGACCGAAATCCATATTGTTCGTCTCGGGGTGTTAGGTGAGGCGAAAGGTGTTCGAGCACGAGTCTCTCGAACACCTTGGACATGGTGGGCAGGAGAGTGATGGGCCGGTAGCCCTCTGGTTTTTGCGGATTCTTCCCCTTTTTGGGGATCATTATCACGAGCCCCATCTTCCATGGTGACGGGAAATGGCCCGTGCGGACGATGCCCGTGTATAGGCGTGCGAGCGAGGCTATGGTTCTCGGTGGGAGGCGTTTCAGGGCATTATTTGTGATATCGTCCGCACCGGGCGCCTTTTTGGGTTTTTGTTTGGCGATGGTTCTCCGGACTGCTCCTGGTGTGAAGAAGATGGGGTCCTCATCTGTCGCTACCGGCCGTGCCAAGAGGTGTCCAAGGTGTTCTTCGATCTTCCGGGTGTGGTCTTTCTGTCGTGATGGATTCGGTCGGAACTGGTTCTCCAAGTGGTCCGCGAAGATTTCGGCCCGCTCCGTTGCGAGGAATCTGAGGCCCCCGTCGCTGTGTATGAGCGGTCTTACCGGAGCTGGGGTGTTCGTCAGTTGTCTGCTCAACCTGTGTAGAGAGGGCCAGTCGCCCTCAGCTTTCTCGATGTAGTTCTCCCAGCTCTCAGTGGCGTGTGCTTCTAGCTCACCCTTTACCTTCTCCGTGAGGGCGTTGAGTTGAGCTTTTAGCGTAGGACAACGAGTATCCTGCCATCTCTTCCGCAGGAAGCGCTTCCTCGCCAGGAGTGCCCTTAGCCTGGTGGGCAGGGTTGGGTGTTTTGTTTGGTGGGTGCTTGTGCTCCGTGACATTATCAGGGCACTCTGGATACTCGTTGTCAGCTCTTTGGTGAGGTGCTCAACGTCCGCGGAGGTACTCAGAGGGTGAGTAGGGGTGGTGGTCTCCAAGGTTTTCCGGAATACTTCCCAGTCAGTCATGAATCTCGGCTGGTTCGGTGCTCTCTTGGTGATGCTGTGCTCGAGGGATATCGTCGCCAGCACCGGGAGATGGTCCGACTGCAGGTGTTCGTACAGAGTCTCCTGTTGGACGCAGCAGTCCAGCCTGTGGTATATCAATACATCTAGGACGTCTGGGAGGTGGCGATCGTTGTCCGGGTAATGTGTGGGTGTCTCCGGTCCGCATATGGTATATCCTTTGTCTTCGGCGTCCTTCAGGAGACGCGCGCCCTGTCGACATGTGATGTTGGAATTCCATGCCGGACTCTTGCAATTTAGGTCTCCAGCAATGATGGTCGGGGTTCCGGTTCCGAGGAGTCGGTGGAGGTCTGGTAAGTCCAGTGCAGTCTTTGGTGGCTTATAGGCCGCATATATCTGGACGTCGGTGCTCCCGATATGTACCAGTACTCCGAGTCCGTACATGGAGTTCAGTTCCGTGTGTGGGATCGGTTGGTGAATGACGCGTCTCCTTACCAGGACCGCCAGGCCTCTGTAGGCGCCGCGTTCGCCACGTTCGTCCTTTCTGTATAGGAAGTATCCCGGAAATTTAGGTTTGTCCGCCGGTCCTAGGTGGGTCTCATTGATGAGAGCCACGTCCACGTCCTGTTGTTGTAGTACTGGGCGGAAGAGGAGGGCCTTGTTATTTAGGCCGCGGGCGTTCCAGTACATTATTCGGAGGGGTCTAGCCATAGTTGGTGAATAGTCTAGACATCCCTCCGAGGATGACGGGTACCGGGTCTTGATCCGCTTGGAGGGCTTCGAGCACCTCCTGGAGGATCTTCACGGTTTCCGCCAGTATGGCCAGTCTGGAGCTTCTGTTCTCTGCTGTGGTCTTTTTCGGTCCCCTGCGCTGTTCTGTCTGTGTGGGGTTACGGACTTGCTTGGGTGCCGCTGTGGGCCTCCGCTCTGCTTTGAGTGGTTGGTGGGTTGTCTGGGTTGTCTCAGGGGCGCTGGGCTGCTGTGGGGCTGAGGGGCGCTCCGTTGCACCTTTGGCCCCGCCGTTCTTTTTGTTCCTCCGCCTTCTCTTGGTGGAGGTTGCCGCTCTCCTTTCCGATGGGCCGTTGGCCGCGGCCATCAGCGACGTGCTCGGGGGCTCACCTGTTAGTTCGGTGGGGGGTAGGGTTTTCTGGATACCCGTTTTGGGGTTGCTGGTAAGCGCCAGGGTACCGGCTTTTTTGTTTCTGGCCTCGCGCTTGTATACCGGGCATTTGATGTTGTTGGCGGGGTGGGCCCCCCCGCAGTTGACACAGGAGGCCGGTTCCTCCCGGGGCCTTGTGCAGTCCTTGGCCGGGTGCTCTCCGCCGCATCGAACGCAGGCCAGCTTGCGGTGGCACTGGTGGCTGGAGTGGCGGAATTGCTGGCAGCGGTGGCACTGGGCTGGGCCCTTTTTGCCTCGCCAGGCCTCGATTTTTATTCCTGGCATACACAGCATTTCGTCTATGCTGTATATGTCAGGTGTCAGGCCCGGGGTCCTTTTTAGGATGGCCAGGAAGATGCATCCCGGTCTGCCCCGGCGTGCTTGGATCTGGCGGGCGTATTCTGGTTCGAACCCTCTGTTCCCCAGGTCCTCCACGATGTCGTCCGGGTTAGTGTTTGAGGGTAGTCCCCGAATGGCCACTTTGAGACTCCTGTCCTCCGGCAGTGAGTAGGAGAACCACGCCAAGTTCTCCGCTTTCTCAATTTTGTACAGGTATCGTTGTACGACCCTGTACTCGTGGTCGTTCTTGGGTGTGAAACGCACGCCCTGGCCAAATGGGCGTGCGTTTGGAGCGTGGCCTAGGAGTTTTTTCAGCTCCCTGAAGTGAGTGGTCCAGTTGGTAAACCTTTCCACTATTAATGGCGGGTACCTCTGGGCCTTGTGTTGTGGTTGCTGTTCCTTCGCCTCTGCCTCTGCCTGCGCTGTCGGCTGCCTAGATATTGGGGTCGGGGTTACCTCGCCTAGTTCCATCTCTGTGTCGCGGCTGGAGTGGGCACGCACTGTGTCCGAGTAGCGGCGCTCTGAGGGCGGGCTCGGTAGTGAGGAGCAGTGGCGTTTGGCTGCGTCATCCTCTTCCTCTTCGGGGCTCCTACGGCGTCTGGTTGCGCTTGATGTGTGCACGAACCTGGTTTCGTGGCTGCGTGCACCGCTGGACGCCAACGACAGATTCGACGACTGTCGTGACGCCGGTGAGCACATAGCCCTCGGTGCCGGGGAGGTTGGTGCAGAGCTCTGTGAAATTGGGGATGGCGAGCGTACCTCTCTTGCTTCCCTCGTCGATGGGTACGCTGGCTCGCTGGCCACGCTCGCTCCTGAGTAGGATGTCTGCGTGGCGTAGCGGTGCGTGGAGTGGGGTGTAGCTGCTGGGGCCCGGTGCACGGTGACGGTGGTCTTCCCTCTTCCAGACACTTTCACTACGCGCGACGCGCTCGCGGGCGCGGACGGGGTGCAGGTCGGGGGTCGGAACGCGGGCGCCGTGTGCGCGCGGGCGGCCGCGGCGGGGCGCGAACTAGTGAGCGCGCTTGGTGATGTGGGGCGCGGCGCAGATGGAGGTGATGCCGGTGAGTCCGGTGGAGGTGGTGGTCTTGGCTTCGGTGGAGTTGGCGCCATGATGAGTAGTCATGAGGCCCCTCCTTGTGCTGTGCGGGTGCGAGTGCTGGTGTTCTTGCTGTGTTGTTGTTGTTGTTTGGCCCTGAAAAGGGCCTTTTGTGTGGCTGTCGACTGGAACGCGGCCTGCCGTGATCCTAGACAGCGAGCTGCTGGAGTCACGACGATGAGCAGTCCCCTCCGTGTCGGTTGATGGCACGGGTGCGACGGTCTTCCGAAGATCGGCGCGTGTGGTGTGGTGGATCCGAACGGTGCTGGTGTGTAGTGTAGGCGCGCGTAGCGAATCCCGTGTCTGGCGTGATTTTTCGCGCTCTTAAATTCTATTTGGTGTGTCACAACTAGTGGGCTTTGTACCGAGTGTATTATTCAAACAACCAATCAGAATGCAACTATCGCTATCCCTTTCGGGGTTGCACTCTTCTTACTATTGCTATCCCTTTCGGGGTTACACTCTTCTATTATCCTAGTGTTTATGCGCTAGGATTCTATGACATTATTATTTCTAACTTAAATTACTTAATGTACTACAGTAACTTAATCTATTATAATCTATTTATACACATTATGCAGACGTCGTCCTGTACAAAGTATAATAATAATAGTAAGAGAAAGGGTTACTATAAAATATGTAAAGAGTGCGTACAAAACAACTGGTTATAGCTCCAGTGTGATGCCGAACGAGACAAAATTCAACAACACTATGGTACATGTTCAATCAGTCAAAGGACAGAGGACGGACCAGTCCCCACCAGCAGTACCCGTAGTTATATAAATTTTTCAATTCCCATTGTTCGGTTAGTTGCTTCACTTTTGACATGAGTAATGCGGAGTACTTTTTTCCAAGTCCGTTAATTAGGGCTGAATCTTCAGTTAGTGCTAGTATAATTTTGAATTCTATATTTTTCTAGGAAAAGCTGAACCGCGAAAAGGCTCACCAGGCTCGCAAAGTGTTGGAAGAGAAGAAAGCTGAGCTGCAGAGGACCAAGTGAGATATACAAAATTAATTAGCATATCTCCTACGTGGGCCGAACTGTGTACCGAGTGGGTTCCACAACAAGGTCACCGTCGCCGAGGCAGGCCCAGGAAGCGGTGGCGCGTTGACCTCGACGCGTATCGAAAAGATTGGCCATTATTGACAGAGGATAGAGATCGTTGGAGAAAGGATGGGGAGACCTTAGGGACACATAAGGTTAATAAAAAAAAATCTACGTGTATGAACACGGTTGTGTAAAGATGAATTTTATACTGAGTTCTTAGATTTACGCGAATATTACACATGAAATAAAACTATTTTGAATTTTATGTTAGGTACGATTAAAGTATGAAGTTGAATGTAATAAAAATGGTAGCTAGAAGGTATTGGCAGGTCACGATCAATATGCTGTCCCAATGCTTGTCAAATGCCTTCTGTCACTAATCGTGGTGAGAGAGATTAGTAGTATCTGACTGAAGGTCGATTTTTAGACAAAGCTGAAGCCCATTAATATGCCATGGCCAAAACCTTCGGCCTAAGGCGAAGGTAGTCCTTAGAAATATGGTTCACGATTGCCTAAATTTTTAAAAAATGTATGTTGTGGCTGTATTGCCTTATCGAGATGATTAATATTACCTGCAACGGGCTAAAAATTATAACACTGAAATAATATTATTTATAATATTTCTATCTATCTATCTATAACATCACGCCAGCTCCCTCGCGGAGTAGGCAGAGAGTGCAGAGTTCCAACAGGTTCTTTCCTTACATACCTCTCTGGCTTCCTCCACTATCATAGTTCGTCTCATACACGCTCGCCGGTTACGGAGACTGTTGACTTGTCCTTCAGATAAGACTCGATTATAATATTGATTTACTTGAAAGCATTCGTAAGTCGTAAATTGTAATAGATCATTCAATTTCGGTGCTTGCTGGAAATCTTCGGCATTGGCCAAAACTTCGGCCCATTTTAGCCGAAGCCGAAAGATTGGCCGAAGTTGGTATTTTTGGCCGAAGGTGGCCGAAGCAGAAGCTTCGATCGGACACTAGAGATTAGGTAAAACTACACCACGCGAACTAAGTGCGGTGCGGTGGGGGCAGGTTTGTGGCCACTTGAAAAAAATCTCTAATATGTTCTGTAACTGTTATGTGCTTTGTGGTCTAAACTTAAATAATAATATTAGCCCTGTTAAGAAACTGTCCCACCGTTGGGCACGGGCCTCCTCTCAAACTGAGAGGGTTTAGGCCATAGTCCACCACGCTGGCCCAGTGCGGGTTGGCGAGCTTCCCACACCTTCGAAAAACTCTTTGGCATGCAGGTTTCCTCACGATGTTTTCGTTAAAGCAAGTAATAGTTAATTTTTAATACGCACATGCTTTCGAAAAGACAGAGGTGCGTGCCTGGGTTTGAACCCGAGCCCTCTGACTTTGCAGTCCAACGGTCTAACCACTAGGCTATCACTGATTGGTCGGTCTAAACTTATTAAAGAAAAATACATTGTCCCTATTAGAGAAAACTATATATTTTATTTAATTATTACAACACCGTCACGCCTATATTCCCCAGAGGGGGTGGCAGAGGTGTACTGAGTACACCCACGTTTCGCCGACGATGTGAGGTCCCATGGAATAGGGGGCGAGCCTATTGCCATATACCGGGCACAATTCCAGACTCCGGACTCATACTGGGAAATTTTCGTTAGAAAAACTACATTTGTCCGACCTAGGATTTGAACCCAGGACCTCGTGATCACAAAGCGATGTGCGACTAATAATATTGTCTTGTTCTAGAAAACAACAAGAGGATCTCAAAGACAAGCTCCAACGGCTAGAATCGAAAGTACTAGTGGGTGGGGAGAACCTTCTAGACAAGGCGGACACACAGCGCCGTTTGCTCGAGCAAGCCGCGCGCGAGCTCGAACTGAGGCGGCTTAACGAACTGCGCCTACAGGAGGACTTGCAGAAGAAGGAGGTAAGATACTGCTTCTTCAACAGCTAGAAAGAGACGGGAGCTTTACTTGCCCTATTCTCGATTTCTAGAACTGAGGTGAAAGGAAAAAAAACGGAAAAAGACAGGACAAAATCGCCGGGGTGGGGTATAGATTGAAAAACCAAACAAGAGTAACATAGGAATTGCGCTCTAAAAGTTCCGTAGAGGTACCATTAGATTTCTTTATTTTAAATTTCCGTCTAACAATTTTCAGATTCTTTCCTTTATATGTACTGTGAAATCTTGATTAACCTTGAAAAACGTTAAAGTCCACGATTCTAAGTGAATGTGAAGTATTCTACTCTTGGTTTTGTTAAAATAGTTTAAATGTTAATTGATTCAAAATCTTCATATTTTAACACCGCCAAGGAACTATAAACCTTTTAGTATTCGTAATAAATTTCAACTTGGTACCTCTATCAGTTTCTAAGAAAAAGGGTCTTTACTGTCGGATAGACCGACAACAAAGTGGTACTATAATACGTTTTTACTGGTGGTACGAATTTACAATTTTTGGCAGCTACCTGTTACACATCTTTACTCCCTGCCTACCTCGCAAGGGATCGGGCGTGAAAATATATATAAATAGATATGGCAAAACTCAACTAATATTTCGATTATATACATAAATCAAATCAATTTATTTGCGAAAATGGGTTACAGTGGATGTTAAAATTACATTGGTCGTACGTCATATTCTGCCTTTAGGCATGCAAATATCATTAGAAATAATCCAATACCTAATATTATTTTGACTAAACTCTCAAAGTATACGTCCAAACTTCTCTTCCAGGCTGAAAGACTAGACCTAGAAGAGCGCTACTCCAGTCTTCAAGAAGAAAACGCAGCTAAAACGCGAAAGCTGAAGCGAGCTGTACAACTCCTGAACTCCGCGAAGGCCGAGCTAGCCGACCAGCAGCGCGAGCAGCAGCGCGAGATGGAGGGCATCCTCGACAGCGTCCGGGCGCTGAAGAGGGAGATCCAGCTCGCTGACTTGGTTCTGGATTCTTATATACCTAAGGAGTACCAGGTCAGTGAGTGTTTTGTAGGAGAATTCAGAAGAGGAACCCTGAAATTTAGGAGAGGAAACCTTAACCTTATAGTATAAAAGGGGAACCTTGCAGTTTAGGAGAAGGACCTTATAGTTTAGCAGGGGAACCTTGAAGTTTAGGAGAGAAACCTTATTTTTTGTAAGGGAAACCTTGTAGTTAAGGAGAGGAACCTTGTAATTAAGGAGAGGAACCTTGTTGTTTAGGAGAGGAACCTTGTAGTTTGGAGAGGAACCTTACAGTTTAAGAGAGGAACCTTACAGTTTAGGAGAGGAACCTTACAGTTTACGAGAGGAATTTTGTAGTAGTGTAGCGGTAGTAACGGTTTTGTAGGAGAGAAATCTTCCACTCACTATTATCCTGCCAGGAGCATATTATGGGCAACGTCAAAGCACTGAAGAGAGATACAGTTCGCAGGTTGGGTCCTCCACTCTTATATACCTAACGTTCACCCGGTCAGTGCCCATTTTGTAGAATTTAGGAGAGAAACTTTCCACTTATTTTTTATTCACCTGTATTCTCTATCGATGTACTTAGAGGGTTCTAGAGCTTTCATACGAGTATAAAAGGAACACAGACCGCGGCGACGGACAGAGTCTCATTTGGGAAGCGACAGCGATCAAATTGAGAACAAGCGATCTAAGTGGAATACACCGGCGACCTTAGCAACGATATGCGGATACTACGAGTGGCTCAGCGACTTGGAAGCAGTATTTTTGTACTAACGAGAGTAGTACTAGTGTGTGTTGATAGTCCTTTTTACCAGACATGGGTAGGCTGACGTTTAGAATTGACGTTTCTAGAAATGTTGTGAGTGTGAAATAGAATCGATTGAATATCGTATCGAGTAAATTTGTAAAGAAGAATGAATCAATATTAATAAAAATAATTGCTGACCGACCGTATTCGCAACAGCGTAGTAAGAAAGCAAATAGGTATGAAAGAGTATCGGTGTAAAGATGAGAAAGGGTATGCTCCGTTGGTTCGGGCATATAGAAAGAATGTCCGAAGAAAGAATGAAAAAAATGATATACAATGCCAAACTGGAAGGATGTAGGTACCGGGGAAGACCTAGACTATCTTACCATGACCAAATAGACCGTGTCTTATCTGAAGGACAAGTCAGGAGTCTCCGTAACTGGCGAGCGTGTATGAGACGAACTATGAGAGTAGAGGAAGCCAGAGAGGTATGTAATGAAAGAGCCTGTTGGAACTCTGTACTCTCTGCCAAGCCCGTAAGGGATCTGGCGTGATGATATAGATAGAATTTAGGAACAAAAAAAAATATCCCATTATTTATTTACGAATCAAGCCATTGGTCAGAAAAATCGTCAAATCGCTTGATTCGTCGCTTACGTGTATTATTATTAAAAGAATCTATAGCGCATCCACGTTTATTTATTAGTTTCTTGACAATGAGAATACTAAATATTCCAGTCTGATACACTATCAGCCTATACTGCCCACTGCTGGGCAAAGGCCTTCTCTCACAAATCGAGGTGAGCGAGATCAGGTCACAGCCTGATACATAGAATAATATATTCGTAAAAAAATCGGCAATCGATTTTGTACATTTTAAGAAACAACATATCGATTATAACGATTTCCTTGTGTCAGTCCCTAAAACGCAAACCGTTACAATTTACATAATTGAGTTTAAGTTTTAAGTTATTTAAATAATCACGCAAATTTATGAACAGTATATGATTTAAATGAAAACTGAAGTAAATTTTTCATGTATTTTTATATTCCTGTTAATTTTTTTGGATTCTATATTTTCAATATTATTAAATATAATATGCGTGAAATGGACCACGATGAAACGTGTGTGTGTGTGTGTGTGTGAATAATCTACGCTGTTGGCCGCGGGGCCTTTACAGCTTCACCGGACAAGAGGGCGAGCGTGCAACCACTACGCTCGAGCCAGAAGGGTAAGGGGGCAACTAGATCAAGGCGCCTCAGGGAGGAACGGCCTCGGCTTGGGCAGGCGCTATGGGGGAGGGCGTATACTAGGTGTCTCGCCGTGGTGCTCTGCACCGGCCGGCGGGCAAAAGATTCTTCAACCTGTCCGGTGAGGTCGGCGTCTGATCCTGTGTGCGGTATCTGTATCCGAAAGAAGGGATGTAAGGGCATCGGGAGAGTCGGTGAGAACATGCCGCGGACGGCGGTAGCCGTTGATAGGAGGGAAGTTGGGTTCGTAGTCGGCGGCGGCTACGATAAGCGGATTACTATGATTGGACGCGGCAGCAAAATATCGGGTTGTCGCCTTTTTAATAAAGGCGCGAATAGGTTCGAGACCGAGATCGGAATGGAGATTGACATTCCGTATGAACCACGGGGCTCCGACGGCTATGCGGAGGAAACGGGATTGAACCGTTTGGGGTCTATCGATGTGAGACCCCGTACCCATATCTCGTGTAAAAGACTATAGTGCTTGTGTACTTGCATTCGCCGTATTGTTTTGAGCGTACAGCGCCTAATAAAGTACTTCGCCGCGTAACTCCGTATTTTTTGTGGTCGGCAGGCTCTGATAGAGCAGTACGTGCACTGGAACGAGCAGCTGGGCGAGTGGCAGGTCAAGTGCGTCGCCTACACCGGCAACAACATGAGCGCGCCGCACCAGCGCCCGGCTACCGCACACGCTAATAAATACGTGAGTATTATGGATTTCTCTTAGGGATCGAATCCGGAACAAAGTTATTCGTCAGAGAACCAAGGTTACCGACATAGCTCAGCGAATTAGCAAGCTGAAGTGGCAGTGGGCAGGTCACATATGCCGCAGAACCGATGGCCGTTGGGGAAGACTGGTTCTTGAGTGAAGACCGCGTGTCGGCAAACGTAGTGTAGGGCGCCCTGTAGCTAGGTGGGGCGACGATATTCGTAAGGCAGCGGGCAGGGATTGAAGAAGGAGAGCTGAAGATCGAGCTCAGTGGCGTGCCATGGGAGAGGCCTAGGTCCAGCAGTGGACTGACACGGGCTGATGATGATGATATGGACCTTACTGCAACGACATAACGCACTTTAGAGCTGAGGCGCTCGCTATACGACCGCGGTGTTCTAACCAATCACCAAGGTTAAGCAGCGTTCGATCTGGTCAGCCTGAGGTGGGTGACCGTTTGTGACATTTTCATCTTCGAGCGTCTCCGTACTTCGGAAGGTACGTTAAGCCGTTGGTCCCGGTTACCACTTGAATGTGGCAGTCGTTAAGCCGAGTTGGAAGTTTTATAGACAGCTTGATAAGTTCTAACAGCTGGGGTCCACAAACCTGCCTCCACCGCACCGCACTGGGTCCGCGTGGAGAAGTATAACCTTATTTCTCTTTAGAAGAGAGGAGGAGAAGTATAACCTTATTTGTGGGAGAAGGCCAAAAGTGGTAAATTATATATCGCACCTTCAGAACGGTATAGACTTAACTCAAAAATCTAAGAAATGGAGTTACGGTCATAGAGGGCCATTAAAAGGTACGCTCTAGCTGGTGAGAAATACGATACTTCGATCTCTTTCTCTTTCTCTCTCTTTACCCGCGCCGCTCGGTTTTGAAGGGACGCGATTAGTTTCCCAAAAACCTAACTTTTTAAGATAAGTCACTACTGTTCTGAAGGTGCGATGTATACTATTAGTGCACAATAAAGAGTTATCTATTTATGTCTGAGAATTGCTTAGCTAGGTTTGAAAATCAAATGTTGTTTCTCCTCACAGATGGAGCCCCCAGATATCTCAGATCGGTACCTGTCATACAGTACCGTGGGCTCGCGGCCAACCACTCGCCTCGCGCGGCCGCACACGTCCGCCGTCCCGCGCCCGCATACGGCGTTGCGGCAGAGGCAGTGAACACACTACATGACAGTACTCTCTAGAACACACTACTATTATACACTAGAACATTCTACAACACTATTAGAATATATTAGAACACATAAGAACTCTCTAGTGTTAACTAGAACATTCTAGAACACAATTAGAATGCTCTAGATCACAAGAATAATATTATAGAATATATTGGAACATGTAAGAACATCTTAGAACGTTCTAGAACACAACTAAGATATTCATAAAAATTAGAATGCTCTAGATCACAAGTATAATATTATAGAACACATTAGAACATGTAAGAACATCTTAGAACGTATTAGAACACAACTAAGATATTCATAAAAATTAGAATGCTCTAGATCGCAAGTATAATATTATTGAACACATTAGAACATCTTAGAACGTTCTAGAACACAACTAAGATATTCATAAATACTCTAGAGCAGGGATTCCCAACGGTGTCGATATCGGTTTCCCAGGGGTCGACATAAACGAAAACTGATTTTGGGGGTCGACGAGGTCTAAAAATCGATCCCTATTAATTAACACAAGTTATTATTTTAAACTTTCAAGATACTGTATAAATTGTGTTGTGTACCAACTTGTTATAAGAATGACTAATATTTTGTTAGGAAGTTTCATTGTTATACTTCACTCACTTAACCAACCGTAAAGTTTTCAAATTGGTAAATATTATGTATCAATAAGAAAAAACCTAGAGACAGGATTTTTGAAGTAATTTGGCTATGGGGGTCTAAGGTATCAGTTCATTTTGGAAAAAATAGCTTCTTGCCCAAAATAGTTTGAGGATCCTTGCTCTAAAGAATTCTAGGACAGGATAGAACTTTCTTACTCATAGTTCACATTGGATATACGATGACACGGACACTTGCCATAAATATAGAATATAGTCTTTTTTCACGAGCTATGAGTAAGGTGACGTTAGATCAAATTCCAGTTCGCGCATATTGTATCGCGGAATATTTAAAATAGGTTATCCAGAACATATATAAGAATATAACAATAAACCGACATTCTATATTAATTTGTATTTAAATGATATACTGTTTATAAATTTTGCGTAATTATTTAAACATCTTTATTTTTTTTAAGCTCTATATCCTGATTATGTGAATTGAAACGGTTTGCATTTAGATACAATGAAATCGTTATAATCTATCAAATGTTTTTAAAATTGTACTAAATCGATTGCCAATTTCGTTAGGAATATTATCTATGTATCCGACTGACAGATGGTATGTTTATAGTCAAGAAATTAATAAAAACCGTGGATGCGCCATCTTGACACATAAAAACAGTCGTTTCATAGATTTTTAAATACCTAATAATTCACGTGCGCGACGAATTAAGCGATTTGACAGGTGATTTTCTGTTGAATTTTTCTGACATTTGATTCGTGAATAAATAATGAATTATTGTATTTTTTCCTGAAATTTAATAGGTAATAAAATCGATTCATTCTCCGTTATGAATTATATCGATAATATATTCAATCGATTCTATTTCATTCAATTTTATCGTCTCCACATTTTTAGAAACGTCAAATCTTAAACGTCACCGTATCCATGACTCCTGAAAAATAGTGCAGACAACACAAGTACGGAAATATTTATAGTCTGATTATCTAATGTCAACGTATATTTATATTTATTATTACAATCATCAAATCTATCTGCATTTAGTGAACAGAAGTTCTAGTATGAGTTTTTGGTATTGGAATAGTAATCGCGATACAATTTTTCATACAAAAATAATAATGGTGGATGATATCAAAAATTGGCTTCGTAACTAAGTATTGAATTTAGTTAGCAAACCATTTAGGTTGATGTTCCATTCGTTAAATATTTTGTATGATGTACATCTTAGTGCAGTGATAGCCTAGTGGGTAGACCGTTGGACTGCAAAGTCAGAGGTCTCGGGAACGCATTTCTGTCTTTTCGAAAACATGTGCGTATTTAAAATTAACTATCACTTGCTTCAACGGTGAAGGAAAACATCGTGAGGAAACCTGCATGCCTGAGAGTTTCTCGAAGGTGTGTGAAGTTCGCCAACCCGCACTGGGCCAGCGTGGTGGACTATGGCCTAAACCCTCTCGGTTTGAGAGGAGGCCCGTGCCCAAATGTGGTATAGTTTCTTAACAGGGCTAATAGTATTATTATTATTATTACATCTTAATATCAAAAAAGTTTAGGAATTTAAATATAAATATACAATGGATTACCAACCTAAAAGTTGCTTTATAGAAAGTCTACACTTCCGTATATGAAATCATCCGAATTCTTTAAACTTTTTTGATATGATGTACATTGAATATATTTAGAGCGTGGAATATATTAAAAAAATATGTCTGCTTTTACGATCTCATTTTCACGTCTATTGTATTTCTTATAGAATAATATATTTGTATAATCGCACGATATAATGTAAAATTATGTAATTTTAATAAAATTATATTCATTTCGCTAACTGAATGTAATAATGGCAGCTTAAAAAGATTATACGAACATCCAATCTTATTTTGACAACTAAAGAGTTTGTTTTCCTCTGTTCTCTTTTTTTTTAGTTATGTCATTATATTTCATTCAGCCAAAGATGTGTCAGTTTTTACGTCTATTTATTAATTAGAGCAAGCAGAGGATTTAGTGGACAGCACAGACTACTTAACTAATAGGCGACGCGAATTCGCATGGGACAAAATTCTGTCGGCCCGTGATTCGAGTCTTATATGCAAATCAAAATAGTCTATACATTAATTCTTGAAACATATTTTCTGTTGTCAAATTTTTGTTTCGCCATGCAATGCTAGCACGCAAGATAAAGCGATTATTTCACGCCTAAGACGACGAAACCCGTAACATATGGCTTGTCGCGTCGTGTGTCAGTCCTATCTGGTTTTCGTACATGCGTTCCTATGCTATAATGGACGGATGATTTAGCGCAGTGGTTAGGTTAGGTTAAGTGTAGGGCTACGTTTTTAAAAAAACGAAAAAAAATATGAAAAGGCAGCGTCTTTAGTCTTTGTTGTCTGTGTTGTACAATAGCTTGCTAGCAAGCCGCTGCTCCATTGTGGCTTTTTGTGTATGAATAAGCTGTTAGCTAAGGGGCTTTTACAGCTTTACTGGGCAAGAGGACGAGCGTGTTATAACTCCGCTTCAGTCGAAAGGTCAAGGGAGCAACTAGCTCAAGGGTGGCTCAAGGAGGAACAGCCTCGGCTTGGGCAGTCGCTATGGGGGAGGGCGTATACTAGGTGTGTCGCCGTGGTGCTCTGCACCGGCCGGCGGGCAAGGGATTCTTTGACCTCGCTGGTGAAGTACGAGGTATCCCTTGCTTGCCACGGACATGCGTAAAGTTTGTCAATACGGTTGAATTGAGCAGCGGCAATATTATGTAACAATGCTAGTCGCATTCCAGTGATAATTATTTATTTTTAATACAGGGTCCGCACACGACCGATAGTACGGCGACAAAACAGTCAGTCGTTTAAAAAGGTATGAATTATATCGAAGTGCGTATTCAATATCAACTCTGCTATAGACCGATCATTTTAGTCACAGACTAGTTGACGCACGCGAACTTTTTACTAGCGATCTAGTCATCTGGTTGTCATAGAGATATTGAAACAAATGCATTAGGGCTGTGCGTTGTTCAAATTGGTGTAGTAAGTTGAAGATATCCACAGATTTATTCTTTATCGATGTAGAATTCCAAGTTAAATATTTTGAGAGGTTATATGACCTCAGGGCCTAGACAAGTTGCAAGCGTTTTGTTTATATTCTCTTGTCGCAGCCGATAGCGCATTGTTTTGACCACGTGACTTTTCGTTGCAAAATGTCATTCCTAAACATTTTTCCGCTTTCTATTAGCGTTAACGACTGTAGATTCTCCACTTGGATATAGGCGCTGATAGTGTTTAGGATGTCATAGGCAGCAAGTATGCATGCGTGGGTTCAGTGTGTGTGTACACCCAAAGTTTGCGTAAAAGCATACGTTAACTAGCCTACTCTCCATTCATAGACTTTACGATGTTTGACTTCGATCGAACGGCTAAACAGTTTAGTTGGTGAACAATCGGCCGTGTGCATCCCCTTAGAGCGGTTGATCACACACGTTTTTTTCTATCGTATCAAACAGTGGTTGGTTAGCAGTCTCAAAGATATGAATATGATGATAAAACTCACCTGTACGGTGTCTCCGATAGTTCGCTGTGCCGTAAACAAGTACAAATTGAGTTCTTAGATTTACGCGAATATTACACATGAAATAAAACTATTTTTTTTCGGATTTTATCGCGGATTATTTTTTGATTATTAAGTTCCCGACGTTTCGAGTGCTTTGCAGCACCCATGGTCACGGGAAGGACTGAGGTGGTAGACGTCCAAAAGGTATAGTTGTTCCGGGGTACCCTTACTCGAAACGTCGGGAACTTAAAAATCAAAAAATAAACCGCGATAAAATCCGAAAAAAAATAGTTTTATTTCAAGTACAAATTGTTTTTCTATGGCACGCCGAATTAAATGCTGCAATAATATAAAAATAGCGAAATTGAATAACAAAGTTCATGTAATAAACCGTAAGAAAACCGTGTCGTAAACAACCACTCTTGTACCCAATTTACACACTGCTCATTTCCGCGTGGAGTGAGGGAAGCTTGGTCTAAACGCGCCACTTACGCTCTGCTTATCTTCCCACACTATTAATGTCGCGCTCCCGTTCAAGAAACCGCCGACTAAGGTCGGCGGTTTTTTGAACGGGAGTCCAAAGACTGACAGGCCACACCCACTCAGTGTGGCCGAATTAGAAACCCTTTTGGAAATATGGAGAAAAAATAATTTTGGAAAAAAAGTTAAGGATATAAATCTAAATTCATATATAAAATTAAAAAATAAGTGTGATGGTGGTGCATCAGAAATATCATGGGAAAGCAGAAATCATGAAAGTTGCCTTCGCTGGAAGTGGCGGCGGTAGCAGTGTATAAACCGGGTATTACACAATACTCAACTGGTCAACGTCTCATGGCAAGAACGATGTTTGATTTTTGCGATGCGTCGACGCACTGCAATGTTGTGTTACAGCCCTTAAGGGTCATTTTCAGTGGCTTAGATAACTTTACAATTCAGTTATATGACGGCCGTTAGAATATTAGACAATTCAAAATTTGCGGGGTAAAATGAGATGAGCTATGCAATAATGTTTCAATAATATAATTGGTATTTTAGGGAAATAGATCTTATTTTTATATAAAAGTTATTTGACCATTGAGAAACCGGGCTTAAAGATTTTAGTTCATTTCAGTATTACTGTATTTTTATATAGCACAATATATACTCATTCTATTTATAGCAAAGCTGGTTCTGTTGTATAAAAACTAAAAGTTTACATATGTCTTTGAGACGCATTGGATATGTCTTAAAGGAAGGTTAACTATTTGCTTTCTATTTGGTATTCATGACTTTCAGAAACTTAATAATTTATCTTTTTCTATAATCATTACTCGGTAGCTCTTTAATGAGCTTAATCACTTAAGATTAAAGTTAAAATTGGATAACACATTTTTATTTTTGTTATGAATTTCTTTATATCCCAATTTTGAAACTGAGAAATTTCTATTAAAAATCTTAATGTATATTTATATGTACAATTAAAAAAAAAAAAAACGGCGCTCTAATGCAACTTCTTTGTATAATAAATATGTTTTAGATTTTGTACCAACAGACTCGGCAATTATGTAGTTTGTGATTATTTATTATCTTTTCAATAAATATTCATCTTAGAAAATGTTTTTTTTTATTTCTTAATCCGCCTCCTACGTCACATAATTATGATCAAGGAAAACATCGCGAAGAAACCTGCATGCCTAAAAGTTTCTTGAAGGTGTGTGAAGTTCGCCAACCCACACTGGGCCAGCGTGGTGAACTATGGCCTGAACCCGCTCAGTTTGAGAGGCAGCCCGGGCCCAACGGACAGTTTCTTAACGGGGCTAATATTATTATTATTATCAGCAATTTGCCATCAAGTATAATGCCCCACAACTGAGCGAAGGCCTTGCACATATCGCGGTGAGAAAGAATAGATCATACTCCATGAACCCAGTGCGGATTGGCAGAGACAGATTTGTAGGTTATGTTAGGACTAGTCCAGCCGCCCATTAGGCTTTCAACCTGAATTAACCATAGAATGGTTATGAAGGGGTAACCGGGACCAACGGCTTAGCGTGCCATGCGATGCACCGACGCTTGGATATGGAAATGCCACGAACGGTCACAGATATCTGATTGAACGAGCTGAACGCTGCTCAACTTTGTGATAGCACCCTATGAATTTCAAATTGCTGATCACTCAGCTGCAGTCTGGAATGGAGGTGGGCCTACCTGCATAATATGGCCATATGTCGGATGCGCTTTAGGCAAAAACGTAGTGATTATCTTCTCTTTGTTCTCTTGGGCAAAAGCAACCTCACATTCCGTCCTATTTTTTGTTTCCCAAACTTTAAACGTTTGGGATCAAACATGAGGCTCACAAATAGGCTGGCTTACAGGGGTTATAGTGGTGGGAACGTGGAAAAGTAGGCGGGCTTAGTCCCATTAGAAAATTCCGTGCCAACTGACAGAAAACGAAAGCGTGGTAAGTTGTGGAGCGCGGAGAATGACTTGTGTCCTTTTTTACGTTCAATGCATTGAGTAATTATGTATTACGTAGGTCCCAGAGAAGACCTTACACGAGCTCACTTTGTGCCAGGTGCTTCCCGCTACGTGACACGTTCGAGTGCCAAGTTTAATTTCAATATGCTTTCAGATGCACTGAGATACTGGAAACAAGATTTTATTAACTATGAAAACAAAACCTGCCAACTCCGCAGTCATCAAGTAACGAACCATTTTTACAAGCTTTTATTTAACTTTCAATGTTCGTAAGTCTGTCTGTCTTTCCGGTTCAAATCATGTGATCCATTTTTCAAGCACTTGTAAGTATCCGATTGAGCTGAAATTTGGTATACGTATGTTAGTCCGGTAATAATGCAATAATATCGTACCATGGAGCTGGTCTGATGATGGAATCGGAAGGTGGCCATGTGAAGATGTGAACTATATAAAATAACCCCCTCGTGTTTAGGCTTATTAGATCTGGTGATAAAGCCGAAAGGTGGCCAATGGAACCACCCAACTGCTCAATATAAACCCGCCGTGTTTGGGCTCGTTGGATTAGATATGACGAGTACTTTAGAGCCGGATAGTGTCCAGGGTCTGATGACGGAGCTGGAAGGAAGGCATAAGAACTTTTCAACTAAGCAAGATATTATGGTTGTTTTTGCAATAAAAGCTTTTTTTTTTAAAGTCTTTTTAAATTAAAATTATTTGTTTGTAGTAGCTTCTCTAGTAGGTATGGACTTACACAATGTTCACAGGCATTAGAAACTTGTACAGAGCAGGCAATAATTCCTTTTCATTTGTTGTGCGGATTCCCACAGCCAATCTGCCCTTTATGAGCGAGTATTTCTGACCGAGGGGTGTGGTATTCAGAAGATTTCGTGGGAAACTGCGAGACACCCCTGTACAGCGCAACATGTCGCCGGCAACAAATGTTACTTAGTTTATAAGTTTTTATATATTATATGTATGTTAGTCTGTAAGGTATATATATTCTATGGGCCTGTAAGTTGCACAAATTTATTTTTTGTAAAATTTCAATTGCCTGAGTCAAATGACATTATTATTAACAAAATTATAAGCCAACCGCATAGATTTCCTCACTGACTTCTCAGGACGCATAACGTCAGTTACAACACAACTGTTTCTAAATTCTCGTAATTTTTCATCCAAAAATAATTACACCCATTGCTTTAACAAAGTTGTATGTTTACCGAGCAGTTCACATATTCGGAGGTGAAGATGAAACTGTTAAAAGCTATTCTACAAAAAGCCAAGTCTCAGGAGTCGTTAGTGTCTAAGAAATACTCGTCGCCACCGCCTGAAATCGACGAGAGTGCGATCACTCCAAAGAAGAAGAAATATGTGTATAAAGTAAGTATTTGCGGTTACGTTCTTCGATCAATAAAAAAGGAACCCTTATAGGATTACCTTGTTGTGCGTTTGTTCGCCTTTCTGCTTGCCCGACGGCATAGCACCCATTTTCTCAGGAACACGTTAAGGTATCAAGATGATATTTATATCAAATACTAAACTCTGCGGTCACTTGTCGCTGTAAAACAATGAACCTTTTAAATCATAATCAAAAGATCATAATTAAAACCTGTGTTGGGCATTCTTTATTTGTAAGATCAATTACTTGAAATTTCATTTGCAATTAAATTAACCTCCCTAAGGTACTTCAGAATAAGTATGACTTCTAGAAATGAAACGCTTCAATCACTCCCACGACGATGGGTGCTGGAGAGCTCTCGTAACGACGGCAGCTTTAAAACCAAACGTAAATTGCGATAACATCCGAAATATTTTAATTGCAATATGAGGTCTTGCGTTACCTTGTATAATGACGCCAGATCCCATGCAGGGTCAGGCGAAGAGTACAGAGTTCCAACAGGTTCTTTCTTTACTGACCTCTCTGGCTTCCTCGACTCTCATAGTTTGTCTGTTTTCATGATTGCTTTTTGTCCAACCCTAAAACTCACTCGTCAGAACCTATAAGGTAGTCCTATAGGGTAGTGACCATTGACCTAGGGTCATGAAATACGCGTGGCTTTTTATTAAACCTATCTATCTACCCATGAAACCAGCGCACCATGTGTTGTTTTAGCACAACTAAATGGTTTATATGAACGCCAATTTTCATATCTACCCCACACCCTCATTTTAAATAATAATATTAATACTAGCCCTGTTAAGAAACTGTCCCACCGTTTGGCACGGGTTTCCTGAGAGTGCTTAGGTCATAGTCCACCACGCTGGACCAGTGCTTGTTGGCGAACTTCACACACATTCGAGAAACTCTTAGGCATGCAGGTTTCCTCACGATATTTTCCTTTACCGTTAAAGCAAATGATAATTATTTTTTTAATACGCTGCTTTTGAAAAGACAGAGGTGCGTGCCTGGGTTTGAACCCGAGACCTCTGAATTTGCAATCAAACGGTCGAACCACTAGGCTCTCACTGCTGTGCCCTCATTTTATTATATCCTTAAGACAATTATCACTAGTTTATGAGACAAAAAAAAATTTATTTGACTGAATTTGTGTCGTCGTCCTTCATATTCTCAGAGGATTAAACCATTGATGCTGTAAGTCCAAATTAGATATATTTTATTCCTCCAGTACGCGCATGTTGTCGCACGTGTTGACTCGTCTCCGCCACGGCTGCTGTCCACCATCATGTTCCGCCAGCTGCCGGAATGGCGGCGGCAGCTCACCGCCATCCAGGCCAGCAACATGCATCTGTTGACTCTCATAAAAAGAGCACACTTCATGCGGGTGAGCTCCCTTATGTCTTAGTGTATCAGTAGTTTGAAGTAAGAGGAGGACTGATAGAAGACTAAGGCATAACCACCAACCGCTATTATTCACTGAACTGGCTGTTTCTTGGAAAATGACAGTTATTTTTTGCTTCTTTTTTTTCAACGTAGACCCAGACTCGTGTTTATCCTTAAGCCGTAGGTGCGTTTACAAACATGAAATTCACATACATAATTACCTAGACCGAAACAAATAATTGTGGGTCACACAAACATTTGTTCCGTGCGGGAATATAAGCCGCGACTAATCGACCCAGTGGGCGGAGCGGCTTAAGCTCTTAACCACTGCCAAATCGTCAATTTATTGTACTTATTTGAGGTCATCCAAATGTCTTACGTCACATAAATGTAGCCACCTATGACAAATTCCTTTGAAGTTATTTATATATTTGAAGCGTATGCGTGTGCTACACTCAACCATTGTTTCGAGCGACCAGGGTAAGATTTAAGTATTGCTCCTTCAAGAAGTTACTTTGTCGGAAGATGGTCTTGTATTGTGAAGGCTGCGGGTCTGCGAGTACACTTTCTTGAGGTTTGCGCTCCTGGCGGCCGCTTTTGCGGCGATCCTCTACCTTCGACGCTGTACACAACAAGACACATTTGTGTAAACTATATCCATCCATCCATCCATATCTCACGCCAGATCCCTTGCGGGGTAGGCAGAGAGTACAAAGTTTCAACAGGTTCTTTCCTTACATACCTCTCTGGCTAACTATATGTTTGTGTTTATCTGTAATTATATTATATAAGTAAATGTGGAAACGGTAGAAGTAGCTGTGTCCTGTGTATAAAAATCAAGTTGCTTCAGTCTTGAGATCATTATTGTGTGCGTGAAGTGCTTCAATTCAAGTTGATCGATAAAAAAATCGCACCCTTGTGGAATCTCGCGAAGTATCGCTCGTGATTTAGTCGCGGTGAAGACGAATGTTAATAGGTACATTGTGATCTCAAACTTGCCCTCACGAATCCCCTGCTCCGTCTCGCAGGGTCGCGTAGACAGTCGATGGCACGCGATGCCGCCGCCCGATCTCCAGTACTATCAAAGCCGTGTCGACTTCTTGAAGCAAGTGCAAAGTGACAACAAGATATTGTACAGACGTATCCAGAATTCAGTGAGTTATTATTTTCTTCAGAAAAATACCAATACAACAAAGAGGAGTGTTTTTAGACATCCGACAGCATTATGTTTAAGTATTTATACTTGCTAGTAAAACATACAATAGATTATGAAACTAATTCTTTCCCAATCATTGCTCGCAAACGACATGGCTGCTAAAATCACAATGGATGTGAATCACTTTAGTACCGACAAGTAGCAAGTTGCGAGTGCAACGTTACCTAATATTAGATTGCGAATTGAGACTTAGCGCCTGTGAAACAACATATGTTAAAATCCTTGGAAAATAAAATAACTTTGGTTCCAATAGGCACCTACTAAAACGTAGTGATTATATACTCTTTGGCACCTAGGCAATAGGCAGATAGATGAGTTCGTGTTCATATTCAGTTAAATAAATCAGTAGGTATATTTATTACAAACTTTTCCTTACCAGAAAAACCTCTCAATGTTCAGTGAACACGCAAAAATTACTGAATCAATTTTGACTTTGATATTTGGAAAGGTTTTTCTGCATCCAATAGTCCAACAGTGGACTGTTGCCGGTTGTTGATCATGACTGACTGTATGAAATTAAAAGTGTGGTATGTTTGATCAAAATCAGTAGGTAGGGTAAAACTGGAAACTTGAGATACTCCTCGATAAAGGCCAGGTGCGAATGTCGCACTCGCCCTCTTACTCTCTAGTTCATGCTAGCGAAGCCCATAGAATTGCGTAAAATCTAGTTCAAAATAAAACCCAGACCGCCCGTGTTGCGAGCACAGCGTTGCTGCAACGCGACTGGTCTCGCAACAGACGCGAGATGCTGTTGCGCGCGAAGTTTCCCTTCGTGTTGTTCCCTCCGAAGCCCGTCGAGACGATGGAGGACAGAGCCTTTGAGTCGCCACCCGGATTCCACCGACCTAGGTAAAAAAATATCGTAATTTTTGCTTCGCATGTACAACTCTTCATTTGCTACTAGACCAACGAGTCAGGCTAGCGATCACAAGAGATTGCCTAGGAGACTCGCCATCTGCTAAGCTTAGGCTTAATAAAACACCATTTCATCTATCTATCTATATCATCATGCCGGGTCCCTTGCAGAATAGGCAGAGAGAACAGAGTTCCAACAGGTCTTTCCTTACAATCCTCTCTGGCTTCCTCCACTCTCATAGTTCGTCTCATACACGCTCGCCGGTTACGGAGACTCTAGACTTGCCTAAGATACGGTCTATGGTACATAATGTATCCTCTTTATAATATCGATACATACACCTATCTTTTGCAATAATCATACATTTTAACATATTTATAGTGTTGTAAAGGTTTTTCTATCCAAATATTCAACGTCGCAGTCCGTCGGTACGGCAATGAGCTACAATGGGCTACCTAAAATCGTCTGCGATATGCGGATAAACCTATACAGTACACTTATGCCACACTTGGAGAATGTACATGAAAGATTAGGGCTCAGAATTGTGGTTGCTAGCCGAACAATGCGCCATTCGACCCACAAGGTAATCTGTGGTCAGGTGGTCGGAGGTCTGTTTTGGTTAAAATACTTCATCATCAAGGTTCTTGAGTGGCGTCCTCGTACTGGAAAACTTCGAGTGGGCAGGTTCCCCAGAAGATAGACTGATGACCTAGGTGGCAGGCCAAAGCTAGATGCGTACATTACAGAGCCTATCGTTGTTGTGAGATGGCCTTTGTCATGCAGTCTTTATGTGTGTCTTTTGGCTACAATGCATAAGTAGAAAACAGAGAAACAATTTGTAGAGTGCATCTGACGCTGCGTTTGCGCGGGCGCGCAGTGATCGGTGAGCTGACGGCGGAGTTGTTCACGGATGTGTGCCCGCTGACCTGCCAGCTGTTCCTTGAACTTCTGGACGGCGACCAGCTGGGGCACGGTTACGTTGGCACCTGCTTCTTTAGGTGAGTTGCTTCTAGTATCCTCCTGAAGCCCTTACCTTTCGGACACAGATACCGTACGCAATATTAGACATCGACCTCGCCAGCGAGGTTAAAGAATGCCTAGCACGCTGGCCGGTGCAGAGCACAATGATGAGAACCAAGTGCATATCTGCCCTCCTCCATAGCGGCAACCCCAAGCTAAGGCCATTCCTCCTAGAGGCGCACTTGCACGTTCGTAAAGGCGCATTTTCAACGCGCGTTAGTGAAGCACTGGAATAAAACGAACGGCTAAAGTTACAATTTGAATAGTTTACAGCGCTTCAGCAAAGAGCGTTGAAAAAGCGCCCGTGCTAACAAGAACTTACGAACTTTAAAATTGCATTTTTCTAATATGTACCTCTAAAGCTGGACTCGGCTTCTACTGAGAAGATCCGGAAAGAAAGTCGGCAGGCTAGTCTTTAAATTTAAATTGTTTTGAGAATACCGTTGGAAGACTGTTGATATACTTAGCAATTGTTGCTAATGCTTTTTCTCTACCTACCTTGTAACACGTTAATTAACATGCTAACAAAGTGGTTATTGAATGACGCAGGCAGTAACACTAACGTTAACGCTGATGGAACAGGAGCATAAGATAAAGTAAAAAAAAACTAAAGGCAACCGACAGAATTGTAGAAAAAACTTCTTACAAACTTTCATTAAATTTGCAAAAAAACAAACTGTCACCATAATTCACAAATGACATAAATATGCTCAAACTCATTTCGTTTCTCACAACGTTTTTAGCTAGTATATTCGTATTTCTCATCCTGATATACGCCAAAATTATCGATATTTTTCCATTGGACATTGTCATAGAATAAACAATGCTTGTATCAGATGCCGGCGTTGCTGGAGGCAACGAGATATTGATCAAAATCGTAAGCCCAGAAGGGCAGACTTTCACGGCTTATTTTTCCGAAGACACACTCATCGAAGAAGTTAAAAACCGAGCTATCGACTACTTCTTCCCGAGCGGCGAAACCGGCGCTAGCCGATACAAAATCGTTCGAGTCTTTGACACTTCAACATTGCATGACTTTTTGACTCTTGCCCAAGAACAAGTTATGATGCAAGAAGAATTATTACTCGTAGAAAGAAGGATACCTGAGGCTGGAACTCTTTGGGATCTTGGAACTGTTAGAGCACCACAGCATGGGACTATAGCCGCTGCTACAGCTTCATTACCAGCCCCTCAAAATCCAGTACATCAGCCCAACCTTCAGTCTTTGCTTTCTACGAATGAGCTGTCTTACGAGCTTCGAAAGATATTGATATCGTTGATCGAAGCGGGGGCGCGTCTGGCTGCGGCGGGGAGGAACTACGAAATGACGTTAGCTCAATTGTCAGCGGCGTTAGATGAACCGCATCGGACTCAGCAGACGATAGTTCAAGTTATTACACCTGAGGAAATAGCTGCGAGGTTCAATATTCAGAATTATCCCGAGGAACCGCAGGTTGAGGCCACCAAGAATGATGGAGATGAGTTGTATAGGCGCGCTGAGCATTTGCAAAGGTAAGATATTAAAGCTACATGGGCAGTATGCGGTCAAAAGGTGATCCGATAACCTGGTGAACGTCACGGGTAAAAGCGGGGATCTATCGGGAAGGCCTTGTCTTACAAAAGAGGTCTTTCGGCTGATGATTTTATCGTAGTATCTGCCCTCTAGAAAAGACTTAAATATGTGGCCAACAGGACTTAATACCAAGTCTCTAAAAATTCTAGCGGTGGCCTCCTTCGATCTAGGGCCACTCCTACTTTCTGTAGATGTCTTAATTGGCGATTAATATGGAAAAAAATGCAACAACCTCGCTTTAAATGGGCTGTTTGGTAGGCCAAAGTATTTGAGATTATTTTGATATATAGTGTAAAAATAATAACAGTCGTCAAAACAACTCTGTTATCTGCTATAGAGCTATCCATTTTGACAGGCATGATAGATGATGGTATTCATAAAGGCACTATTTTAGGTTTTTGGAGAAATTCCGCGCATGGCGTACCAAAATTGCTGAACCGCCGATTCCTGAAGCTGTAAGCGCCTTGAGAGACCTCGGGTTTTCGCACCAGGACGCCGACAAAGCTCTACGCTTCACTGGCTCCAACGTCCCCGCCGCCGCATCCTGGCTGATCGGTGAAAGGGGGTCCAGTATCTTCGAATTAATAAATGGATTGCCCGACGGATTAATACTACAAACTTTACTGAAGCAGCCTCAGATTCAACGCGGTCTTCTTAATACAAGAATGTTGATTGCTTTCATAGCTATGGTCGGGCAGACGGGCAGTGCTTCGCTGTGGCTTAACTCCCCACATGGAAGTCCGTTACTCTCGCAGATATCTAGGACTTATCACTCTGAGAAGTACTGTCTCGCTGTGAATCAGTTTTCGCAGGAGAGACGCGAACAGTCTTCGTCTACGCCGTCAACTTCCCGCCAGAGAAACTAATTTTGGAATGTCTTGTAAACTTTTTGAATTAAATTTTTTGTTTGTATTTATATTTTAGCGTTTTCATTCGATTTACCTTTATGCTAGAAAGCTATGAATGCAACAAATCGGTAGTACAGAGACAAGGAACAAAATGAGATATATACAAAATATGTGATATTTCCCCTTTAGATATCTTTCCCGGAACCTATTTTGTTTTGTTTCACCTATTTTGTGTTTGTAAGGAAAGATTGTATTGGCTTGGATTGTACTGGCTACCCCGCGAGAGAACTGGCATTGTGAGAGAATATAAGTCTGAGTGACCCACGTAAAGAGTTTATAAATGCATTCACGATACAGAGCGTTTATTTACACTGTGGGGCAACTTAAAAAAGATATTTATTTTACCTTCTATAAAGGATCCGCCAAGCAGAGATGGGCAAAAATTAATTATTAGAAACATAATATTATTATTATTGATATTTCGAACTTCGTCGCGGCTTATTTATTTGTTGTTTTAAACCGCCCGACGTTTCGAGTGGTCTACAGCACCTTGGTAACTCTAATACAACTGTGCAGGAAAGTGCCGAGTCTGTACTGGAGCGGCGGCGATGTGATCTACAACAACGGCTTTGGGTGCTACGCGCAGCACGGCCGAAACGTGCCTATAGGCGCTGAGAATTTCCACTTCTCGCATTCCATGCCAGGTAAAGTATAATTACGAAGTAGAAATGCGAACAGCCCGTTGCGTTATTCGATCCAGCATCTAATGATTAATCATATTAAATAGAACGTTATTGATTGACAACTTAAAACTCACCTGACCTTTGTTTGGCATTCTGTATATATTCGGTACGAACTTGGAAAGTTAACTGAGATTCGAAATGACTAGCGTCGTTGAGAGTTCTTGTTTATCTTTGCATAGGTTGAATTAATATGTTACCTTAATATCGTACCTTAAATTAATATGTTGAGTTATTTAAATAAGCATCATTTGTGTGTTTAAATATCTCTAGACATCATATTGTAATCATAAACATTGTACCCACACAATAGGATTGAATAAAAAAAGACAAGCCCGCTAAGTTTCTTCACCGGATCTTCTCACTGGAGGCCGCGTTCCGCCGAGATTAGTAGTTAAATGAGATTTAAAAAAAATTTGTAAATTGACTATTTGTAAGCGCCCCCCGCAAGGCTTATACAAAAAAAATTGTTAAGTTTGAGTTTTTAACATGACATGTCGACTTCGTGAAGCGACATGTCGACTTTGTAAAGTGACATGTCGACTTTGTAAAACGACATGTCGGCTTTGTAAAACGACATGTCGACTTTGTAAAACAACGTGTCGTCTATATAAAACGACATGTAGACTTTGTAAAACGACATGACTACTTTGTAAAACGACATGTCGGCTTTGTAAAACAACGTGTCATCTTTGTAATGCAACATGTCGACTTTGTAAAGTTACATGTCGCCTTTCTAAAACGACATGTGGACATTGTAAAACGACATGACGACTTTGTAAAACGACATGTCGGCTTTGTAAAACAACGTGTCATCTTTGTAATGCAACATGTCGACTTCGTAAAGTTACATGTCGACTTTCTAAAACGACATGTGGACTTTGTAAAACGACATGTCAACTTTCTAAAACAACATGTCGACTTTGTAGAACGGCATGTCGACTTTGTAAAGCGACATGTCGACTTTGTAAAGCGACATGTCGACTTTGTTAAACGGCATGTCGATTTTATGACATTATTCGCTACTAGACTAACGACACAGTCAATCTATATTATTACGCCAGATCCCTTTCGGGGTAGGCAGAGAGTACAACGTTCCCAAAGGTTCTTTCCGGTAGGAGTTTTAGAGGAGAGAAGTCTGGAACCTTTCTGGATTCCTCCGCTCTCATAGTTCGTCTCATACAGGTCCTCCGTTAAACAATTGTAATTCACGAATTTGACTTCTTTAGCGACGACTTTTATATTAATCCAAAGAATAGTAAACTAATTAAAACGAAGCTACGGTACATCGTAGCTCATAGCAAATATTTTAAATGTAACTATTATTTCACGCGAATCTCGATACCTCTCGGACGACTTTTATTTAAATTCGTGCTTCGAAAGATGCGAAACTCGACAATCAAACGGGGAAGTTCTATCTATCTATCTATCTATAATATATAGTTATAATGTTAACAATCTCACCCTTGAGGGTTTATTTCCAATCGACATTCGACGCTGTAGCGCTACAGGCACTGTAGAGCTCTAAAGAATACAAATTTGATACCTCACCGCGGATTCAGCCTTCGAGATATTAAAACGTTCTTACATAATAGCATTACAGATTTTAGATCGGTGTTCACTATTATACTTTTTTTTTTAAAACGTAGCCCCACACTAGGATTTACTCCTGTGTTGTGGGTGCGTTTACAAACATGAATATTCACATACGCAAATACCCAGACCGGAACAAATAATTGTGGATCACACAAAGATTTGTCCCGTGCGGGAATCGAACCCGCGACTATTAGACGCAGTGGGCGGAGCGGCTTAAGCTCTTAACCACTGCACTAAATCGTCCATAGTAATACTACATGTAATAAAAACGTTTCCTTCCTTCAAAGGGCCAGTTTTAATTGCACCGACCTTCTGGTTCAGATACTATCCGAGCCGCGAGATTCTGATCGCCGCCGGGAACGCCACTGCGGACGCGGCTGAACGCATTGGTTTGGCCGTACTATTAGGGATTGTATGGAGCTCTGACAGTTTCCGGAGATTTTCATATTTGCAGGTATGCTGTCGATGCATGTCACGTGTGACGACGAGATGTGCGGCATCTTCAATATAACCTTCAAACCGCTGCCACAGTTCGACCTCAAGAATGTCGTGTTCGGCCGGGTACGTATTTTATTATCACGCCAGATCTCTTGCAGGATGGGCAATGTGCAGAGTTCCAATAGGGTCTTTCTACTACAGACCTCTCTCGCTTCCTCCACTGTCACAAACACCTCATGCATCTTATTTTTTACAATAATTGTATCTTTATAAGGCCGTTTATAAAGCTTCCAACTCCGCTTAACGACTAGTGGTAGCCGGGACCAATGGCTTACCGTGCCTTCTAAACTAAAATGCCACAAACGGTCACCCATCTCGGGCCGGCCGAGTCGAACGCTGCTGAACCTTGGAAATCGGTATGAACACCGCGGTCGCACAGCGCTACGTGCGCCTCAATAGCATTAATAGCTTAATAAAAAAAGATTGTTTGGTTTTATGAAACCACGGTAAAAGTGAAACATATTGGCCTTGGCTGCTCTGGCGAGCGCCTTTCACTTTATCCCTACTCCGCGGCCGACCGTCACGCGACATGCAACACACAGACCAAAAAGTTTGAGACGATCTAATAAAAGTTTCACTTTAATTACAAAAATGGACCTTTGTACTAGCAGGATCCGTCCTCCTTTTTTCTACAACAACGCCGCCATGCGAAACCCGCTTGCACTTTTGACACGAATTCTTCTTTTCCAGATAATTCGTCCAAATGCCACATTCGATATAATAAGAAATTTAGGCTCCCCGCTCACTGCGCATCCATTGGTAGAGGTGTCGGCAACGCGGAGGCGGCACGAAGGCGGATGGGTTCGCGGCCGGCCTAACACAAGACTTGATAAGCGCAAAAATAAACAGCTAATATAGTATTTACTGCCAAAGTTTTACGTTCGAAATAAAAACTCATTTTGTCTTGAAAAATTAATAAATAAGTTTAACTTAAATTTATTTTCATTTGTAGAAGAAAATATTCTAAATGTGGTTGAAAAATGTTCAAATTTCTCCAAGTGGCTTGGTAATATTTTAATAAATATCTATCTATCTATCTATCTATAACCTCACGCCAGATCCCTTGCGGGGTAGGCAGAGAGTACAGAGTTCCAACAGGTTCTTTCCTTACATACCTCTCTGGCTTCCTCGACTCTCATAGTTTGTCTCATACACGCTCGCCGGTTACGGAGACTCTTGGCTTTTCCATCAGATAAGACTCGGTTTATTTGGTCGTGGTAAGATAGTCTAGGTCTTCCCCGGTACCTGCATCCTTCCACTTTCACATTGTATATCTGTTTTGTCATTCTTTCCTCTGGCATTCTTTCTATATGCCCGAACCAACGGAGCATGCCCTTTCTCATCTTTACACCGATACTATCTTTCATACCTACTCGCTGTCTTACTATGCTGTTGCTAATGCGGTCGGTCAGCTTCACTCCGTACATCTTCCGCAGAGCTCGCATTTCTACCGCATTTATCCTACTTTCATTCTCCTTCTTACATTCCCAGCTCTCGCTACCATATAACAGCGTTAGGACAAGAACTCCGTTATGTATGGCCAGCTGCGCCTTATGGCTTAAGTGCCGGCTCCCGAGTAGCTTTCCCATCGCACCATTCACTCTGTTCCCTGCACTCACTCTTCTCTCTATGTCAGCGGTGTATTTCCCATCCTTACTGAAGGCGCATCGAAGATATACAAACTCATTCACTTGCTCCAGCACATCGTTACCAACCACAATCCTTGCATTCGTTCTGGTTTCTTCCCGTTCATCATATCATCATCTAATGATTAATCATATTAAATAGAACGTTATTGATTGACAACTTAAAACTCACCTGACCTTTGTTTGGCATTCTGTACATATTCGGTACGAACTTGGAATGTTAACTGAGATTCGAAACGACGAGCGTCGTTGAGAGTTGTTGTTTATCTTTGCATAGGTTGAATTAATATGTTACCTTAATATCGTACCTTAAATTAATATGTTGAGTTATTTAAATAAGCATCATTTGTACGATGTGCTGGCACATCGTTACCAGCCACAATCCTTACATTCGTCTTTTTTTAAATGTTATTTTAATAAATAACATTAAAAAAAAGACTACTTAAAAAGCAAAAAAAAATTAATAGGTGTCAGACGGTCGGTGCAGTCGGTTACTTGGCACCGACAATTTTAAGTGCTTATTAAAGAGTTCCAGTGTCTATCTCTGAAGATCTTCATCAGATCCTAATACATATATTATACACCAAAACCTTTCCTGAAAAAATAAGCATATAATAACGAAAACTCCATCCAAATCGGAACAATAGTTTTTGAGAAAATCGCGAACATACTCACATACGGGTCGAAAAAAAACCTTTTTTTGAAGTCGGTTAAATCATGAAGTTCGTTTGTGTTGGTGGCACAATCACATCGATTAAGAAACAATGGGTAAAAAACTAAACTTGAACAGAATAAAAATGTAATAATGCATATGCTCCAGAAAGATATGGAAGATATCTATGTAGATGTGAAATAGAAATGTTACTTTTTAAACACTAAACTTTTATCGCGATATCATAGTTCGTATATCACACGAGTGAAACCGCAGGCCAAAGCTAATATAAAAAAAAACGCTTAATTGACAAAATAAATGTATCTTTATTTATCAAAAAATCAAAACAAATAGTTGATTATAAACAAACTTCTAATAATTATTGTGGAACTTAACAATACTGTCAATTATAATAGCACGTGAGAAAATCCAACATGGACTGTAGGTACCTCGTACAATGCCCCTATAAAGGGGCACTATTTAAAAAAATGGTCATGATTATGGCACTCCCAAAATCCCCTACGAATTCTATGGGCAAGACATTCTAATTCCGCCCTAAGGGAATCGGAATTCAAGAGCAAACAGTGCAACTGAACGAATGATGTATAAGTAACATATGAAATCGCAGTTCTTCATTGCAGTTGTTTTTTCAATTTCCTAAGGTTTCGAGTGCTTTATAGAACCCATTGTCAAGGGAAGGACTCATTGTCATAACCAGTGCCATAAAGCTCTCCAAAAGTCAGTCATTTAAAAATTAATAAAAACTAGTTGTATTTCTTGTGTAATATTATTAAATAATTAGATTTAATTTCTCTTCAACACGTTCTTTGCATGATGTCCGCTAGAATGTAAAATCATACAAAATTTAACTATAGCTATAGAATTTGACTGTCATAATATGGATCGCGATTCATAACCTGCGCCTGTAGCTAAGTGGACAATCTACAGTCGTTCACGCTAATAGAAACCGAAAAAAATGTAAGGGAATGACGTTTTGCAACGAAAAGTCACGTGGTCAAAACAATGCGCTATCGATTGCGACAAGAGAATAGAAACAAAACGTTTGCCACTTGTCTAGGCCCTCTGGTTAAGAATCTTAATCGCCTCTGATTGATGGTGTTTAGTTCTTTTTTGTATTTTACTAGAACCCAATATCAATTAGAACTAGAACCCGTATCAATAGCGTTTAGCTCCCTTCGTATTCTAGGAGGATACGCCGACAATCAACGTCGTTTACCTGTTTTTAATTATACTAGAATCCGAATCTGATCTATATCGTTCAGATATTTCCGTATTCTAGTAGAAAACATCTATAATCCACACCGTATAGGCGTTTTGGTAATTTAAAGAATCCAACGCTGATTAATAGCGTTAAGCTATTTCCGTGTTTTAAGTAGAATATCCCGATAATCAACATCCCGTTTAGGTGTTTGTAAAATTCTCTAGAATCCAACCCTGATCAATAGCGTTTAGCTGGATTCGTGTTCTAGTTGACTGTAAAATACGTGGACAATCAACGTCGTTGATCTGTTTCGGTATTCAACTCGAATACAACGCAGATCAATAGCTGACTCTACATATTTAAATCTAGAAGAACACAAAAACCTAAACGCCTCTGATCAACTAGAATACGAAAACAGCTAAATCTGTGAAGGTTATCATTTGATTTGCGCGAATTTAAAAAACAATTGTGGAAAAGCTTAACATTATGCCTGGCCAGTTTTGTGTATCCTCCATAACTCAATGTCGCGACAGAATGTAAATTGTAAGTGAGTAACTATGACATTGTATAACGCATGTGGATTCCGGCCTCCGTGCCCTCCCTTCGTATAATCCGTTCCAATCATACTTTTCTTTAAGGCAAAGCAATTAATATTTTAGAAAATTAATATTTACGATAAATTTGTCTCAACTTTTTAACTGAACATAGGGCCCGTGTAATGGCGTATGATCTATTCTCCCTCACCTAGATTAATGAAAGATTTGCCCATTGGCATATGGCCTTATTAGATGGTTTACTTGTCTAGATAGAGCAGTACCAACGACGGTGCTGTAGGTGTCACGGTTACATTACGCCATCAAAGCTGATGACATTGTGGAGTATGCCCGTAAAAAGACCATGTACACTCTGAGGGTCGAGAAGCCGAACTCGCAAAACGGCGTTTAATTCGTTTGTGGTGCGAGTTCCCACTGTCAAGCTAGAGACCTTTATGAGCGAGGAGTTCGGGCCGAAGGGAGATTTCGTGGAAGACTACCAGACGGCCTTGCACAGCGCAACATGTCGCCGAAATTACATGTTACTTATTTTCCCAAACTCAATAATTTATTTTGTATAAGCCCTGCGCGCTTACAAATAATCAATTTACATTTTTTTAAATCTAATTTAGCTACTAATCTACCACCGGATCGGAATCTACACTCAGCGGGCTTGTCTTTTTATTAACAGAGAAGTAAATTTCTTCTTCTTCTTTTTTATCAATTATATTGTGTGGATACAATGTTTAGATTACAATTAAATAGTTTACGATCTAGCTCCAGTGTGATGCCTTACGACCGAGATATGAGACTAATGGTGTTATTTAATAAAGAGTGTCCAAAGGATTCCAGATGGACCAGTCCCACAAGCAGCACCCGTTCACGAGTATGACTACTGGAACAGCCATCGCTCCCCTCAACCATATCGGAGGGAAGAGAGTGACCCGCGACAGACAGCCACCGCAAGCAAAGACATTATAGTGAGCATGTGGAAAGGCATAAAATGTATCTACCTATAGGGTAGATGGACACGGTGTGATTCAAGAAAATGCTTTACGTGTATAATTCACCCATGCGAAGCCGGGGCGGGTCGGTAGTCTATACTAATATTATAAAGAGGTAAAGTTTGTGAGTTTGGATGTTCGGGGCAATCTCCGGTCCGAATCCGATTTTAATGATTCTTTCACCATTGGAAAGCTACCTGATCCAGAAGTAACAGGCTATATAACATAGACCCGGTAGGTGGCGCTGTTGTCGGCCGGGTACGGAGTCGCGGGAAAGTGCCAGTTAAAAATAAAAATAATAAAAACAGTTTGTCTGTAGGAAAAATATGATTGGAACGAATTATACTCGTAGTTTGATGAAATATGTATTTCTGGAATTTTATGTTCTTTTTTATTTAATTAATATTAAACCCGCCGCGTTACATTTAATTGGATATAGCAAATAAGGATATGTCAGTTCATTAGCAGTCTTATATGTAGTCTTATAACTATATACAACATCAATAAAGTTCTATCATGAACAGTGCGAGGTAATTTTATCTCGCTCGCATCTATACACTATGTCGTTCGAGCGAGCGAGATGAAACAAGAACGCACGTGCATTTTGAACACCATTCTTTAATACACCGACTTATATACAAGATGTGAAGGTTGGTGCGTAAAACCTGACACTATATTATATTTTTCACATAGGACGGGTGTGACAGTTCTATTTGCCAAACTAAATTAACATTTAATTCAATGGTGTTAAGGCATAAAACCATAAGTATAGAAAGGGGTCATGCCTCTTATTGCCATTGAATAAAGTAAAAATACTTTAGTATTTTTCATGTAAGATGGGTACTGTGACAGTTGTAAGTGTCAAAACAAATTATACTTTATTCAATGGCAATAAGAAGCATGCCGTTTTTATACTTATGGTTTTATGCCTTAACACCATTGAATTAAATGTTAATTTCGTTTGGCACTTAGAGCCGTCAGTAGCCATCTTATGTAAAAATATTATAATGATACTACTATCTATGGTCACATTTGAATACTATATACTTTTCATTTTCATTTTTTTTAAAAACGAAGCCCCCACACTAATATTTATTCCCGTGGGTGCGTTTACAAACATGAAAATTCACACACAAATACCCAGACCGCGACAAATAATTGTGGATCACACAAAGATTTGTCCCGTGCGGGAATCGAACCCGCGACTATTTGACACAGTGGGCGAAGCGGCTTAAGCTCTTAACCACTGCGCTAAATCGCCCGTCGTACACTTACTAGTGCGACAAGTATCTTTCGGCCTGTAAATGTCATTGACAAGGGGGCGTTGGTATGAAATTAGGGTTAACCACCGTCACGGCTATTTCCCCAAGCGGGGGGCAGAGGCGTACTACATACACCTACTTTTCGCCGACGATGTTAGGTCCCAAGTAATAGGGGGCGAGCCTATCGCCATATACCGGGCACAATTCCGAACTCCGGACTCACACTGGGAAGGTTTTCGTTAGAACAACTTCATTTGTCCGACCTAGGATTTGAACGCAGGACTTCGTACGCGCGATCGCGAAGCGATGCGCTTTGCCACTAGACCAACGAGTCAGTCAACATTTATTAAAATGTTCTTGCTTAAGGGGATGTTTCTACAGGTGGGTTCGTACTGATGCTGGTTGGGTGGTTACTGATTAAAAAGAGAACTTGGGTAAATTTCATAGCAAACGATAACTCTGCGACTGTCATGTAGTGACATTTCACTTGATGACAGCGCTAGTTCCAATTTTGGCCGCGGGCCAAAAAAAACTTGTCGCACTGTAATATGGCAACTCAACGGAAATTAAACCGGAATAAGACAAGACCCAAAAATGGTATTCCAGTAATTAACGTTCCAGTAATAAGATAGTCCACAAATGGACGATCGAAGAAATTGAATATCATCGAAATGGACGTTGGAGGAATAGGAAATAACCACGACGCAAATACGAAGAGGAGATGGTCTCAGCTAGCGAGCCTGTGGAACTCCTAAAAGCCTTGACGTCATCGTAATGGCCGTGGCTTCCCTCTGCTTGTCATCGCTACGAGTAGCGAATGTGAATGGAGCGAGCTCCATTCAAACGATGCTTACGTTCGCATGACAATCAATATTTAATTTCATCTATACTAATATTGTAAAGAGGAAAGATTTGTATTTTTGTATGTTTGTAACGAATAAATTCAAAAACTACTGGAAGGATTTCAAAAATTCTTTCACCATTGGAAAGCTACTTTATCCAGAAGTAACATAGGCTATATAACATAGACCCGGTAGGTGGCGCTGTTGTCGACCGGTTACGAAGTCGCGGAAAACTGTTAATTAAAAATAAATCCTTTAAACATGCAAAAATTACTTGCATCGACATTTTAGTCACTTTTCACTTGTCTTTGTTTCTAAATTTATTACATTACTTCTATTACAAATGCAATCTACCGGAATATAATTGAATTAAAAGTAACGTTGACATAGACAAGCCGTTTAATTGTTACTATTTTCCGCCAAAAGGCAAATACAAGTGTGGGTTGGGCGTAACGTCCCTCTCGCCCTGTGCCACCCCGCGCAGTGCCACGCTTAATTGTATACGAAAATCCCTTCAGGACCAAAAAGAACTGAATTTTAAAAATGTTGAATCCCAAAATGTTGAATTCCTGGAATGTTGGGGTTCTCATAATGTTGAATTCCCGAAATGTTGAATTCTCATTATGTTGAATTTTTCAAATGTTGAATCTCACGGGCCGGTTCTCTTATTTTCCGTGTGGTTCTAACTTAGAAAATATCAACCCATATTATCCCGTGGGTGCCCTAGAAGGCGAAATAGAGAATATCTAAACCAGAAAACGAGCAGCGCCGTAATGATGAGAATAGATAGTACTTTTTAAAATAAAGGAAAACCAACTTCAAAGCAAAACATAAATATTTGAAGTCGGTCCCAGTTAGTGCAGTCGGTTTCTGTGCTCCGACTTCAAATATTTATGTTTTGCTTTACGAAGTCAGCTTTCAATACCGATTTCAACAAAATGGGTCCACCTCGAAGCTATATTCAAGCAAAAAGAATTATCAAAGTCAGCTCATAAATAAAGACGTTATAAAAAGAAGCCGACGAACTGTAAACCTTATTATTCTGGCTAGTTCTATGGTAGGGTACCTATACGATTACCACAATACTTATAATAACTCCATCTACAGATTCTAGTTACTTGTCGTTAAAGAGTTTAACGACAAGTAACAACGACTTTCGTTTAACTTCAAAGTCCAAGTTCCAATACCTATGATTAAAATGGTTTATTGGATAAAATTAAATTATTATTAAATAAACCCAATGTAAAAAGAATCATCAAAATCGGTCCACAATCGACGGAAATATCGGCGAACATACATAAAAAAAGCATACATACAGACGAACACAGGACAAGAATTCAGTTAAAAAGCATTAGGATCTACTTCAAGAACGTCATCGTAACGAATATGAATTCAACATTTTGGGATTCAACATATTGGGAATTCAACATTTTGATATTAAACATTTTGATAAGTTCAACATTGTGAGAATCGTTCGTTCAACATAATGAGAAGTCAACGTTTTTGGACTCAACATTTTGGGAATTCAACATTTTGAGATTCAACATATTGGGAATTCAACATAATGAAAATTCAACATTTTGCAAATTCAACTTTTTGGACCTGAAGGCGAAAATCTTATTATGCAATCTCTTCGCATTTGGTTCGTGGACATAACCGACAGACTGGACGCTCCGGTAATATGACATACTCGTAATGGATCTGAGCATATTTTTCCATCCAATTTGAGGAATCAAAAAATATGTGATGAAATCAAATTAGCAGATAGAATTCGTATCACCACAATACGCTCTAAAGTGGGGATCGCTGATGTGGGCATTAAATCTGCTAAGCTAAGTGGGAGTGGGCAGAGCATGTTAGTCGAATGCATCCTGACAGACGGGCTAGAATGATCACTCAATGGGTGCCTGCAAGATGGACATCGACGTCGGGGCAGACCTAGGAAACGTTGGCGCGATGATCTAGATACTTTTTATAAAGATTCAATCACAGATCCACGTAGGAGATTATGGGGGAGATCTTTGCCCAGCAGTAGGCAGGGTTGCGCCAACTTAGGGGTTGTCCTCCCAAATTTAGGGGGTAAACAAATGCGCTGGGATTTTTTAGGGGTTACTTTTATGGTTATTTTCAGGGATTTTTGACATGTTATATTTTTGCCTATTTTTTATTTGTTTAAGAAAAATAAATGTATAAAAATATATAGGACCTGGAGTAACGCAATCTAGCCAATCATATTTATTTGTTGAACTAGCGGCTTAGCGACATTTAAACAGTTTCTAAATACTAAGAATAGGGAGTTGAATGAATACCAAATGTCACCATAGTGTTGACCATAAACATAAAAATAGGACGCGATATTTTCCCCGCAATATCAAACAACCATTCATTTCGAAATCAAGGCAACAGATCTTGGCCCTATTTATTATTTGTAATTTTTTTGATAACATTATTTTATTTGGGGGATTTTAGGGACTTTTGACTTAAGGTTTAGGGACAAATATTTTCGAGAGTTGGTAACACTGGCAGTTGGACAAAACAGGTTAACAAAAAAATAATCAAATCATCAATTTTCGGATTGTCTTTTTAATTTCCGTTGAGTGTTTTCATAGTAACAGTTGTTCGTATTGGTACGTCCTATAACATCTTTCAGGTATTGCGCATCACCATTTACACCTTGTACTTACACTTAGAGAAGATCACGTCATTCCCAGCAGCGATTCGTCATCTCGCGTCTTACGCTTCAAATATTTGAAGAGTCTCCTGTGGGATAGAAAATATTTTATTTTACTCAATTTTGAATTCCATAATTTTAGATTAAAAAGGCCCTTTTAGAAACAAGCTTTTATAGCAAAAACTCAACAAGATATCTTGTTTAGTTGAGAAGTTCCTAGGGCTTCTTACGGGCTTTATCATCAGGGAGTAGGAGCGTGAGAAGGAGCGCAGTCGAGCGTATCGGCCGGCCGACGTGGTCGATTCCGATTGAAAGGAATGTGGCGCCTCTGATTGGTCAGCGTGTGCATGTGCGCGCGGGCGAGCGTGCGTGCGTGCGTGCGTGCGTGCGTGCATGCGTGTGTGTGTGCGTGTGCGCTGTGCGTGTACGTGCGTGCGTGCCTGTGTGTGTATGCGTGTAATGTAGTATAGTGGCTCACCAGATGACCCTCGTCGCATACCCCAGTCACGCGGCACCGCGTTTAGCGCGCGCCGCAGCTGGCCGGGGCCCAGTCGCACATCGGAAACGACACGTGACACGCGCACGTGTACAGATGTGTATGTGCCTCAGTGTGCGTGAGTATGCGTGTGCGTGTGGGCGCGCGTGCATGCGTGCGTGCGTGTGTGTGTGTGTGTGTGTGTGTGTGTGTAATGTTGTACAGTGGCTCACCAGATAGTCCTCGGCACGTGTCCCCAGTCGCGCGGCACTGCGTCGAGCACGCGCCGCAGCTGGCCGGCCTCCAGTCGCACGTCCGATACCACGCGCGACACACGTACGTCACCCGCACGCGGCCACGGACCCCCACAAGCATCTTCCACTACTAACTCCACACGCATTGTTACTTCCCATACAGATCGCAGAGGAATGTTCGCCACCTGGAATAACCACGAATTATTGAGCTATTTACAAGTGGCATGCATTGCATATAGGCAATTAGGCAGTGCTTAAGTCACGTCACCAAACAGATCAGCGTTGGTTGATTAATTAGCCAGCATTATGCTGAGTTGGGTCCGTATTTTGTAACGAGGTCATAGTAAATATCAACTTTTGTTAATGCATGTATAGTAACGGTGAAGGAAAAACATCGTGAGGAAACCTGCATGCCTAAGAATTTCTCGAAGGTGTGTGAAGTTCGCCAACCCGCACTAGGCCAGCGTGGTGGACTATGGCCTAAACCCTCTCAGTTTGAGAGGAGGCCCGTGCCCATCAGTAGGACAGTTTCTTAACAGGGCTAATATTATAGATATTATAATGTTTAATCATGATTCAAAATTAAAAATGTAATAATTTAAGATTACAAAATGCATCTGTAATAGTTAATCATTAATAAACCGTCACGCCTATATTCCCAAAGCGGGGGTGGTTAATCAATAATCTGATTACATTTTGGCCATCTCTACTCGTAGCTCCTCTTGCGTCTTGACCTTGTTTGTGGTTGGATCGAACTAATTCGAAATAAAACCGCACGCACAGTTTGAGCTTTTATATTTTGGGCCCTTTTTTCGGAGTGTCACATTTATTTTAGTACAAATAATAATATCGATGATGCTACAATAGTTATAGTTAGACGTGGACACTCACAGTGGGACTAGTCCACAAATTCAAAGTCGCACAGCGGGCTATGGAGCGAGCTATGCTCGGCGTCTCTTTGAAGGATAAAATTCGTAACGAGGTAATCCGACAAAGAACCAAAGTTACCGACATAGCTCGCAGACTCAGTAAGCTAAAGTGGCAATGGGGTCGTCACATCTGCAGAAGGACCGACGGCCGATGGAGCAAGCGTGTCCTAGAGTGGAGACCGCGACTTGGTAAACGTAAGGTAGGACGGCCCCCAGCTAGATGGACCGACGACCTCAAAAAGGTCGCTGGGACAGAGTGGATGCGGAAGGCGGAGGACCGTGTGCAATGGCGCGTGTTAGGAGAGGCCTATGTCCAGCAGTGGACTACGATAGGCTGATTGATTGATTGACAATAGTTATCTTGAGGGCAAGCGGGCCGTCATTGTCTAGCGTGTACTCAAACTCAAATCGTTTATTTTGCCTAAACCCTGCGAGGGTTTTTAAAGTGTCATATTTACATCTTTTTTTAACTTACTAATCTACCACCGGATCGGAACGCGGCCTCTACTGAGAAGATCCGGTGAGAAACTCGCGGGCTTGTCTTTTTGTCTAATTCTCAATTTTTTTTCATCATTTTTGTATAGATACATACATTTTTATATTAAACAACATCATTAATGCGATCCAGCTCCAGTGTGATGCCGTACGACAGAGATATAAGACTATTTTTAAATATATGTTATAATGAAAAGCTAGAGGATTCTGAATGGACCAGTCTCCACAAGCAGCACCCGTTAACGACCATATAAGGGGAAGGACGTGACCCGCACCAAATAGCTACTGCAAGCATAGACTTTTTAGTGAGCATAACCAATCCCAGACCCCAGAGTGCAGTGTAGGCGAGATGGCCGCGTGCGTTTGGAAGATTAAATGGATTCTTGCATCTTATGTTGCTTTTTCGTGTGTAAATGAGCCACGCTTTTGGCCGCGGGGCATTTGTAGCTTTACCGGACAAGAAGGCGAGCGTGCAACATCTATGCTTTAGCCAGAAGGGCAAGGGGGCAATTAGTTCAAGGGCGCCTCAAGAAGGAACGGCCTCGGCTTGGGCAGTCGCTATGGGGGAGGGCGTATACTAAGACTCAGCGTGCTCCTTTGCAGCTGGCAAGGGATTCCTCGACCTCACCAGCGAGATCGGTAGCTAATATTACCCATAAAAATGCGTGCTACACTAGTTACCTTGAGGGCGAGCGAGCTGTTACTGTCCAGCGTGTAGGCGCGAGACCAGAGGGCGAACGTGCAACAACTATGCTTCAGCCAGAAGGGCAAGGGAGCAACTAGCACAAGGGCTCCTCAAGGAGGAACTGCTCCGGATTGAGCTGACGCTACGAAGGAGGGTGTCTCGCCCTTGTACTCTGCCCCGGCCGGCGGGCAAAGGATTCTTCGACCTTACCGGCGACGCCAGTAGCTTGTGATGCCCATAAAATGCATATTACACTACAGTTACCTAGAGGGCGAGTAAGCCGTCATTGTGTGTAGGCGAGATGGTCGCGTGCGTCTTTCAAATTAATTCTTGCATCTTGTGCTGCCCGCAAGGAGAACAGTCTCAACTTAAGTTGTTGCTATGTGGGCGGGCAAAGATTTTTCGACTTACCGGCGAGACTGGTGGCTTGTGTTACCCATAAAATGCCTATTACACGACAGTTACCTAGAAGGCGAGTGAGCCCTCGTTGTACAGTGTATGGGCGAGATAGTCGCGTACGTCTTGCATATTAATTCCTGCATCTTGTGCTGCACCGCAAGTAGAACAGTATCAACTTAAGTTGTCGCTATGTGGGCGGCCAAAGATTCGTCGACTTACCGGCGAGGCTGGTGGCTTGTGTTACCCATAAAATGCCTATTACACGACAGTTACCTAGAAGGCGAGTGAGCCCTCGTTGTACAGTGTATGGGCGAGATAGTGGCGTGCGTCTTGCATATTAATTCCTGCATCTTGTGCTGCACCGCAAGTAGAACAGTATCAACTTAAGTTGTCGCTATGTGGGCGGCCAAAGATTCGTCGACTTACCGGCGCGGCTGGTGGCTTGTGTTACCCATAAAATGCCTATTACACGACAGTTACCTAGAAGGCGAGTGAGCCCTCGTTGTACAGTGTATGGGCGAGATAGTGGCGTGCGTCTTGCATATTAATTCCTGCATCTTGTGCTGCACCGCAAGTAGAACAGTATCAACTTAAGTTGTCGCTATGTGGGCGGCCAAAGATTCGTCGACTTACCGGCGAGGCTGGTGGCTTGTGTTACCCATAAAATGCCTATTACACGACAGTTACCTAGAAGGCGAGTGAGCCCTCGTTGTACAGTGTATGGGCGAGATAGTGGCGTGCGTCTTGCATATTAATTCCTGCATCTTGTGCTGCACCGCAAGTAGAACAGTATCAACTTAAGTTGTCGCTATGTGGGCGGCCAAAGATTCGTCGACTTACCGGCGCGGCTGGTGGCTTGTGTTACCCATAAAATGCCTATTACACGACAGTTACCTAGAAGGCGAGTGAGCCCTCGTTGTACAGTGTATGGGCGAGATAGTGGCGTGCGTCTTGCATATTAATTCCTGCATCTTGTGCTGCACCGCAAGGAGAACAGTCTCAACTTAAGTTGTCGCTATGTGGGCGGGCAAAGGATTCTTCGACTTACCGGCGAGGCTGGTGGCTTGTGTTACCCATAAAAATGCATTTTATACTAGTCACCTTGAGCGTGAGCGAACCGTCATTGTCCAGCGTGTGGGCGAGATGGTCACGTGCGTTCTTCTTCTTAATTCTTGCATCTTGTGCTACCCTCAAGTAGAACGGCTCCGAGTTAATTTGTCGCTATGGGGGGGGGGGGGGGGGGCATATTACACTAAAATTACCTTGAGGCAGCAAGCCGTCATTATCCAGCGTGTACGCGAGATGAAGGCGTGCGTCTTGCATGGCGTCTCCTAACGTAACGCGACGCAAGCGACGGTGGCCGTACAACGCCACAGTGCGGGCACATTGCACTTAGACAAGTGCATAGATATGCTTGCTATATAGTATGATATTGCTATATAGTTAGCTTGAGGGCAAGTTAGCCGTCATTGTCAAGCGTGTAGCCGAGGTAACCACGTGCGTTGCTATGGGGGAGGCGTATACTAAGTGTCTAGTCATCGTGCTTTGCGCAGGCAAAGGATCCTTCAACCTCGTCGACGAGGTCGGAAGCTTGTGTTGCCCATAAAAATGCGTGCTACACTAGTTACCTTGAGGACGAGCGAGCCGTTACTGTCCAGAGTGTAGGCAAGATGAAGGCGTGCATCTTGCATGGCGCGTCCCCAACGCAAAGCAACGCGAGCGATGGCGGCCGCACGACGTAGAAGTGCGGGAACATCGCCCGCACAAATCGCGCCGCTGCGGCTTACACAAGCGCACAAATGTTTCATGGTTTCAAATGCGAATCTAACGCATAGTGGTGCAACTGGATTCTTCTTGTCTGTTAGAGAGGTGTAGGGTACATTAAAGTGAGGTTTGAGATCGTCCAAAAACTCGTATGGTCAACGAAAGTCGGTTTCAGTTATTCAAATCGCTTTTACACCATTTTTTATTTTTTTTAATACGTTGCTAATAATACTAAACTCTATTGATGACATGAAATGCAGATACATGTTAAGATTTAAAAATTGTCGGCCAGCAAAATCACTTTAAGTGTTATTTCATACCCTTTTTTTTTGTTTTTTTTTTAGCGCCACAAGAGGATTTATTCCTGTGTCGTGGGTGCGTTTACAAACATACACAAATACCCAGACCGGAACAAATAATTGTGGACCACGCAAAGATTTGTCCCGTGCGGGAATCGACCCCGCGAATATTAGACGCAGTCGGCGGAGCGGCATAAGCTCTTAACCACTGCGCTAAATCGTTCGTCAATATACCCTTGCGGAATTTACAAGAATAGCTGCACTGGTAACACAACAGAAACTCTTAAACCAAATAAAATTAGTTCTTTAATATTAAGAAAAAATACGAGTATTGTTATCCGGGGTGTGTAGTGGCTCCGCCCGCGTCCTAATTTACAGTATGATTATTGGTATAAATATAGAGTATATACAAACATATAGGGCTTTACGAATTCCTACTAATATAATAAATGTGAGAGTTAGTATGTTTGTTATTCAATTACTCAAAAAAGACTAAACGCATTTGGATGAAATTCGGCACACATATAATTTATGACCTGGTTTAACACGGGATACATTTTTATCCCGGAATAATGTTAGGTTCCTGTCTTAAGTCAACGCGGAGGCCGCAAGCAGAAACTTTTTTTGTATTATTATCCTAATGTGTCCTGCAGGGCAAAGGTCTCTCCCTTCTTTCCCCAATGATCTCTATCCCCTGTCAATAATGGCAATTCTTTTCGATACACGTCGAGGTCATCGCGCCACCGCTTCCTGGGCCTGCCTCGGCGACGGGGACCTTGTTGTGAAGCACACTCGGTACACAGTTTGGCAGATTTATTTGTGTCCATTCGGCTCAGGTGACCCGCCCAATTCCATTTAACTCCCAACGTCAAACTCCCAAAATTAGTGATCTTTCTACCCTACATAAACTCATTCATGGCGGCATACTGTCGTCGGAAGCATTAGCTTCCGTCCAAATCACAGTCCCCCGTAATATGCCAAGACACCCTATCAGAAATACATTTACTCTACCGAGATACAAAACAAATCTGAAGAAGAATGCCCCTCTAAACCGACTATTAGACACATATAATAGATTGAATTGTGCTGACGATATTGACATCTTTCATCTTACTGACATTCGTAAATTTATTAAAATTTGTTCTTTATTTTATAAATTGACTTCTTCAAATAAAAATTATAAAAATTAATTCGATTTCTTTTCCCAGCTTTATTTTTATTTTATTGTTATATATATTATAATTTTATAAATTTGATAATTCTTAATTATACTATTTATTATCTTTATCTTTAACTTGACACTAATTTTGATTAATTTCTTAAAAATGTTGTATACACCTGTAGAGATTTAGCACTTTGTCCCATTCCTGTTGTATTTTTTATTTTATTTTAAATGTTTAGTGTTAAGTTGATGGTGTAGCTACTTTAAATAAATAAATAAATGTCTACAATGCGGGTCATGGAGCGTAGCGTTGCTCGTTGGCAAACCTTGAGTTTGGACTTTTGAGTTTCGGTTAGTGACCATGTTTGAGCGCCGTAGGTGAGAACGAGCTAGATACACATGTCGATAAGTTTCCGTTTTAATGTTAAAGGCAGGTAGCCTTTCATAAGCTGCCCCTTGGACCAGTAGCTCTTCCAGGCGTTTTCGATGCGACGATCGATTTCTTTGTTTTGCCTGTTTTCGAAGGAAACTATCTAGCCCAGGTATATGTACTCATCGACGTAATGTAGAGCTTGCCCATTTACCTCAATTTCAGAAACTAGTATTGAATAATTAAGTACTCTGTCTATTAAATATTTACATAAATTCCGCGAGAATACAAATCAATAGCAAATATTTAAAATTAAAAAAAGACAATTAAAAAGTGAAGGCCATTGTAGAAAATTGCCCCAGAACCAACAAACATTTGACCCATGCCATCATTATTTATACATTTTATTAAAATAATGGTAAATATCCGTATCTAGCGGACAATTTGCAATCTAAAACGAATATTCAAAGTATTGTAATTACTTATACCCAAGTCACCGACATCTTTACGGAATGTCAGCACACAATATAACCTCATACGTATTAATGGCTACTGAATTTTAACCTCAAAATCTAATACTTATGATTTATGGGTAATCACACAATCACACAAGTTTTTTTCATTGCTGTTGGCTCTGGGACAAATCATGTATGGGCGCAAAACAATACCCTTTCATAAATAGAACCTTCTCTATATATCTCAATCATAGAATAACAATGATCCAAAAGCCGCGTTCAGTCGTAACGCACGACGCGCGGTGAAGTCAAAAAATCAACAAACGTCCCGCACTCACCGCACTTCCCACCCGCAAAATGTTGATAGTTAAAAATTATTTACCACTTTTTGGGGTAAATGTTCAGTAAGAGATTATAGAATCATTATTTCTAGCGGTTACATGTATCTTAATACATATTAACAAAATAAATAGACGTAATTAAGTATGTTCTTAAAATAAAACGAGATTCGATTAGCAGTAAGTTAATAATGTTTATTTTTTTTTATAAGTTAATAATTATTTTTTCATTTGTGTCGTTGCGTTACAATTTGACGCACGATTTAGCGCAGTGGTTAAGAGCTTAAGCTGCTCCGCCCACTGTATCTAATAGTCGCGGGTTCGATTCCCGCACGGGACAAATCTTTGTGTGACCCACTATTATTTGTTTCGGTCTGGGTATTTGTGTATGTGAATTTTCATGTTTGTATACGTACCCACGACACAGGAATAAATAATAGAGTGGGGCTGTTTAAAAAAAAAGATCGATTATTAGGACGGTAAAAGTGTAATATTATATTTAATATTCCTTTTGCTGTTTTTTTTTTAAATATTGCCTGAAACGTGGTTGCACGCGGTAGACCTCTACCACCGCCACTTGTCGAAATAGGTGTATATTATCTAACATCGCCGGCAAAATGTAGGCCTATGATTCATCCGGCTTATCATTATACTACTAGGAATAAAATTATGTCCCGACTTTAACTATCTACTACTGCGTCATACATATAAAAGCGTCATTCCACACAGCTTTTAGTAATTAAAAGTGGGAGAAGTACTTTCGTCATCGTAACTAGGTAAAAAATTTATTATGTAATAAGTAACTAAATTAATAAAAGTTAGTACTATGACTAGAGATGGGTCGTATTAGGTAAATCAGGTACTAAGTACACCTGTTCCTAGTCTGCATAAATACCTAATCCAAATACCTATTCCACCTAATCTCAATGATCTCATACACATACCGTTCCTTAGTGATCTCAATCCGCCTATTCTATATCAAATCCTGATATCGAATTTTCGATATTTGAATTAATTGAATGTTAAATTGTTTTGTTAGTTAAGAACAGGGTACAGTCATAATAACACTATTCAGAAAATGGAAGTTTCAAAATGGAATCATTTTTTTTATTAGATTAGATATTTCTGCACGAAATTGGTTGAATAAATAAACTAATACTTGTTTTCTATTTTATCATTTAATAATATATTAGTGATGAATTGGTATCTTCCCTTCATACTTTTTACAGGCTTAGGACTGTTAACTTACGAATGTATGAAGTTTTGAGTCTTGCGATATTAAATGTTCCGCTAAAGTGTAGCGTTCGCAAGATGGCGTATTTAAAAGATTTCAATTCATTATATTTATTTATTTCATTACATTGGTTTTATATCAATACGCGTTGTATACCGCTGTCTCGCTCCCTCCACCCTTACACGTAAGCGGGATAGCAAAGCGATAAGCATATGAGTGCCTGAGAGAGCGCGGGAACAGGTGTGAGTGAGCGCGCTAAACGGCTAAACATTAGTTTTTATTGAATATGAATATTAGGTGGGTTAGGTATTGTCAGAATTGGATTAGGTGCCGCCTATTCTCGTAAAATACCTGTTCTTTGGATCTGTTCTAATAAATACGACTCACCTCTAACTATGACAACTAAGGTCCATAGTAAAAAAAAGAAGGGAAAAATAACACTGCGTATTGGCAACACCGACAAAATGGACCCATCATTTTCTGTGACAATTATGAACGGAACATCTAATTCAATATTTAAATAATACGATGTCCGATTGCGCTACTTACACATGGAACGTAATCCTATCCTGTTTCTGACGGAATTGTTATAGGTAGGAACGCCACAGGACGCCATAATTAAATTTAATTTGACACGCGTAGAGCACGTTGTTTCGCACGACGGTCGCCGAGTGACCAATCGCGTAAACGTGTGACTACTTGCTTTGCAGGTACTAAGTGTTGCTTCATCTCGATGCGCGACCGCGGCTTCTAGATTATTGTTATTCTATGAACTCAATAAAAGACAGAAAGATTGCTTGCCTGACCTTGCTTAGCGATCTCGACGGCGAGGTCCTGCACGCACGTGTCCTCGCGCACGCGCGTGCGCGTGGCGTTGTGTCGGTGCGCTAGCCGCACGGTCAGGCGCAGGCGCGCGTGCAACAGACGGAACGACCACGTGTCCCCGCTCGACGACTCCCACTCGCATTCATGACTACTGCACGGAGAAAGACAGCGGCTTTTTTATCAGACCACCCCAAAAAGGAATGTTTTTGAAGCGTCTTCCTCTAATTTAGAGGTTAAAGTGCGCGCACAAGTTTTGACGGGAAATCGAAGAGTGATGTCGTCAATTTGTTTTAATATCCAAAATTTTGTTATTTCGAATAATAATGTGTAATGTTGGTGGAATATTAATGTGTAGTGGCAAAGCACGTCGCTTTGTGATCACGAGGTCCTGGGTTCAAATCCTAGGTCGGACAAATGTAGTTTTTCTAACGAAAAATTCCCAGTATGAGTCCGGATTCTGAAATTGTGCCCGGTATATGGCAATAGGCTCGCCCCCTATTACATGGGCCCTAACATCGTCGGTGAAACGTGGGTGTACTCAGTACACCTCTGCCACCCCCTCTGGGGAATATAGGCATCGGCATTATGTATTCTTATACGTGCATGAGTGAAGGTGATAAATCGTGTCTTTTCGATTTCCCTCAAAACGGCCGTCGCAATTGGTATGTGAAGTATCCATCGCTTTACTATCCAGGGTGGGGCACTTCATCAATTTCATATTCATCGTTGTCATCAAGTTCATCGGTGAGTTGCATTATTTTAGAAATGTATAGTTATATCCGAATACTTGACATTGGCAAAATATGCGTCGTCGTAATGCCATAAACAAGAAAGAAACAAAAAGTGCGCGCATGATAAGTCTACGCACAGAATAAAAAAAATCAAGGGTCTCCGAAACCGGCGAGCGTGTATAAGACGAACTATGAGAGTGACGAAATCCAGAGAGGTCTGTAAGGAAGAACCTGTTGGAACTCTGTAATCTTCGCCTACGCCGCGAGGGATCTGGCGTGATGCTGCAGAAAGATAGAATTAATTTACATATGTACGAGTATGTTAACTTACCCCATAAATGGCAGCATATCAATCTTCGCAACGACGTTCACACTGGACTCGCATTCGGTCACCAAGTACTTCGAGTTCAATTCATTTATCAACTCCGGATGCCAGTCTATTCTAGATGTAGTTAAAACCGCAGAAGTCCCAGTACCCGTAGTCGTTACGCTCAAAACATCATTCATCTCAATTTTATTTCCACTAGCATAGGAACTTATGACATCAAGACTTTTACAATCATCGATATCCGATTGTGTTCTAGGCTCTGAACTAGAACAATCTGAATTAGGAACTTCGACATTCAAAACCTTTTCATTCTCTTTATAATCAGTTACTGCTTGCTGAACAGTATAAGTTGGTATTTTAGTCCTATTTTTCTTAGGAGATTTCTTGATTTCTTTCGTTTCGTCTTTATCAATATCCATAGCTGTTATATCACAGCCTTCGGCTAGTAAGTTTAACGTATGTTCCGAGGCATGGTTCATGTCTAGCATTGCTTTAAAAATGTTAGGACTGTTGGATACTTTCTGCATTTTTGTATTAGGTTTAGGCGTAACATCAATGCTTGTTATGTGTTGGTATTTGTGTTTATTACTCGGGCTGTAGTTTCGCTTCTTAGGCTTAACAGTATCGACAGTTGGTTCAGTAAGTTTCTCCGGTATCTGATCTTCAACCTTATAGATGACATTTACCGGCGAATTTGGTAAATTTTCTACTGGCACGCTATCTTGCGACGAAGTTTTCGTATCAATATCCGCTTCGAACACAGCGTTTGTGACCGCATCATCAACAAGAGTGAGTGAGGAACTAGCTTCGAGTAACTTTTTGTATCCTTTCATAGCTATTACAGTGTTCACTTCTTTGTCTTGCCCTTCCATTAATTTAACATCAATGGATTGGTCCATGGACAATGTTTTGGTAATGTTTGATAAGGTGCTTGGTATGACTGCGTTGTCAGAACACGCATCTCCTTCCATAGCGTGGGAAAACCGCCCAACCGTACACTGTATCGAAACCCTTTCAATCTCAAATTCTTTATCTGTAAATTTGTCCGAAGAGATTTCCGATATCCTCTCAACATATCTGTTTGGGTTGTACTTGTGAGCGTCCGTATAATCTATAGGACCTAAGTTTATATTGTTCAGTGGATTATTGTGGTCGAAAACCAGTACTTCTCCCGGTACAACCTGCGGTACAGGAGATTTCCTAGTAGATACATTATCCATTTCAACTTCAAAAGATTTCTCTGAAGCGTTCGAAGCTGTTTTTATTGGACTTTTCATTGATATGTTGTAACAGGATTCCGCATTAGAATAGAGTTCGGAATCGATATCAATCTGGCTAGAAGTAATCAGATTAGCCTGGATCTGTGTGCTGCATGTCGAAGCGGACTTTTTAACGCATCTATCTAGCCCTGCCGCTTCAAACGGCAATACATCAGCCATAGGCTTCACCAGGTCCGACATCAATTCTTTGAGCCCGTCTGAAACGTCTTTTAGGTAGCTCGGAATGACTTTTGCTTTGCTCTCTCTCATGTACGATGTTTCCCCAAACGCAGTCTTCTTTAAAGGAGACGATTTCGATTCCGATATCGATTCCGATTTGATGCTGCTCTCGCTCAATGATTCGTCTTCGAAATGTAAAGTCTTTACGACTTCATTGCTCATTCTTACTGATTTTTGAAGCTTTTCCATGGGGCTCTCTTTAGTATCATCCATTACGTCGGTATCATCCAAATCTAATCTCGATTTCTGTAGCGCAGCCTTAGCTATCGATATATTATTCAACAAATCTTCTCGGCTCAAAACTATCGAGACTCTATTCGGTGCAAAACTCAATCGTTTCGGTTCAATTTTCTCCGGTTTGTTCACTATCGGTTGTGGTTCCGGTTCAGCATTCTCCTCCTCAACACTAGTTTTGTCTGTCAGATGAGACAGCATATCTAGTAATTCACGAGTATCATTAGCGTTTTTGAAACTGACGTGTGATTTTTCAATGTTTTCTCCGCTTTCTGTTATATTCAAATCTGAACTTAAAACCTTTTCGTAGTGTCTATTCTTTGGTGGAGATTTATTTTCGGTACATGCCTCTTTTAGCTCGGATAGCCTTCTTATTAGACCGGGTACAGTATCTCCTTTGTACTCTATGGGTGGTGGTGAAATGTTATCTAGTTTAGGGGTTTGAGGCTTCGTTTCAGTCTGTGATTCGTGGTCGCTCTCTCTTGTTATATAGAAAAGACTTTCACTGGAAGAGTTATACAGTTTCTTTGCGTTCGTAACTGCTTGTTCGGATTCGACTTTAACCATTAAGTTTTTATCATCAATACCATCTGCAGATGGACTCGACATATCAAGAAGAGCATTCAACACAGAACGCTTCTTTTCTTTATATTCACTATCTTTACAATCTAAATATGCATCGTCATTTTCTGCCACATCCATCGAACCTAGAATTTTAGATTCAGACATTTCGCTTTTAATATCATCGCCGAGTACAACGGCGTTAGTAAAATTCTGGGTGTCGATATTAGTTTCTTCTTCAATAGATTCTATTGACGGTTTAACGTCTTCTGTCGTTTCTGATACGTCATCAGTGCCTGTAGCCGATTTAACATCACTGCTACTAGCGAGGTCTGGGTTTTCGCTCTTGGAATCTCCCTGATCTGTCCTCTTCGCGGCGAGTTTCGCCGTGCTGTGACTAGTAACTGCTTGGTATACGAAAACGTCTTGATTCGCCTCCTGTATAGAAACACTTGATTTTCTTATGTCACACTTTGCTATATCAATCTGTATCGTCTCTAAATCAACTGGTATAGGTTTACTTATTGATAAATTAGTGGAATTTTCAAACGTTATCGCCTTGTGCTTTTCAGGTTCTAGATTATGATTTTCAGTCCCTATAGTCTCAATGTGCCTTTCAATACCAAGATTTTTATCTTCAGTTTCCATTGCTTCAGTCATATGAATATCAGGCTGTTCAGCCTCAGCGACTAACGTTTCTGGGATTTTAACTTCGGCTACTGATATTTCCGCCTTTTTGATTTCGGCGAAAGACATTTGTCCCTTTTTGGTGTCAGCGAAAGACATTTCTGCCTTTTTGGTTTCGGCGAAAGATATTTCTGCCTTTTTGGATTCGGTGACTAACATTTCTGATTCTTTATTATGGGAATCTGAAAGTACATCTTCTAACAACAAAGTTCTTCTAGTTTCATTCGCATCTAATTTAGTTACAAGAGCATTAACACAAACAATATCATGCTTAGGTCTTTGATTTTCATCCAAATTTCTGTAAGATTCTTGTTCTGTGATGCAATTTAATTTTTCTAGTAGTACAGTGAGAGGGAGAGCTTGTGTCATTGAAATATCTGCGTCTTCGTCAGTGAAAACTATGGATTGTCGTTTATTACTCTGTTTTTCTGTCAATATTATGTTGCTAGATACTGCTTGAGTCAAAGATATGTTTCCTAAACCGTCAGTAAAAAGATTATCCTTCATAGAAATATCACTGGATTGCTCATAATTTTCATTGCCATAATCTTGTATTATATCAGTAGGTACGGTTCGAGTTATCGAGACGTGTATTGTATTATGATCACAGTCTATTTTATTAGCCACTTCAATTGAAGGTATCGCTGGTGTTTTAGAGATATTTCCATATTCGTAAAATACAGTTTTGTCTGATTCTTGCCTATCTTCCAATATCATATTGGAAGACACAGCTTGTGTGACAGAGATGTTACCACTATCATCCTCGTAAAGTATAGTCCGTCTCTTTCTTTCTCCTTTCGGTAAGATAATGTTAGAAGGTAATGCTTGAGTTACTGAAATATTTCCGTCTTCGAATAAAACTGTTCGGCGTTTCTCTTTTTTTTGAGGTAGAATTATATTCGCAGGCAAATCTTGTGTTATAGAAACATCTCCAGTATCATCTTCATGGACTACAGTTCTCTTTCGAGTATTTTCTTCTATTATTTTAGTAGGTAAAGCCTGTGTTATCGATATGTTACCTAGATCACCGTCATCATCGTTTAATACAACAGTTTGTCGTCTTCCGTTGTTGTTGTCAATGAGTACACATTGAGTTACGGATATATTACCAGTATCGTTTTCGTACGTTACTGTTCTTCGTCTGTTAGTTAATATCCGTGCTGGTAAAGCTTGTGTAACAGAAATATTACCGTCGTCGTATACCACAGATTTTCTTTTACCATTTTCCGCTAAGATGTTAAAAGGTAACGATTGTGTTATCGATATATTACCAGTGTCGTCAAGTACAGTCGTTCTTTTCGGTATAATATCAGATTTTACAGTCATAGAAATATCACTGTTGTGAACGAAACTCGGTTTTATTTCGTTTACACCAGATATTTCTACTTTAGCTAAAGGCTCGTCGACAAAATTTGGTAAATCGTCGTTTACATTAAGAAATATAGTTTTCCTTGGTGGGGTATCTACTGAAGTAGGAAGGAGAGTTTGCCTGTTATTTGTGTTTTTGTCTTTGTCGTATTGTAAAGTAAGTCTTTTCCCATCGAAAACTAAGACTTTGTCAGAGTCTTCGTTAAGAGCAAAGTTCGCAGACTCACGCGGTGCCGCGTAAGGATTCATAGCTATATTTTCTTTATCAGTCTCCCAGTCCTTGTTGACGGCAATCTTTTTATCGATAGAACAACTTTTAGATACATCTTGAACTTCAGGAATGTGCACAAGGTCAGTAATAGACATATCTGACTCTTCGTTGTGGGCGACGTGGGTCGTGTTCAAATCTACCTCGATATAATTAGACATATTACTATCTCTGTCAGGTCCATGGAAAATCACGTTTGTCTGACGCTGTAAATCCTTTTGGATCTCATCAAGATCATCTTTCTCGCCGGCAATCGTCTGTATAGTTGAGAAATTGACGTCTATTCGACCGGACATTTCAGTCAAGCACGGCGCAGAGAAGTCATTTCCGAATAACTTATTTTGGAGGTCAGTTAATGCGCTCAGTTCGAAATTGTTCTGTGGGGCTATGAGCTTACCGTCCGAGGTGTCTAGTGCGACAAACTGTTGGGTAAGGTTTAAAGAGTTGTGGGGTCCAAGGCCGCCGATGAGGTCGCCAGCCTCCACCTCCTGGAACTGTAATTCGAACATCCTGTTCCCTATGTGGCCGAGGGGCGGGCGGGCACAGTTGGCTACGGATTCGTTGCCTGACGACTCTAAAGATTTGTTGTGTTCCTCATAAAAGTTCTTCCATGTTGTTGTTGCTTCGTTCGTAATGAACTCACTGGAACAGAAACAAATAAATATATCTCCCAAGTCCGTTATATGTGAAGAAATATGCATCTGTTGACATTGCACAGTACCAAGCAAACAGAAATAATTTCTTTCCGAAATTCAACATGGATTTTCGAGCTTGCATTCCAATATTTTGCAATAGCTTACTCCATTTGGCGCATCAATCATCTTGAATGAAACTTCAGTTCAGAGAGTTCAGTTTGGATCAGATGGAAGGGGTTACATTATTAAGAAGATTGATAGATCACCTACACGACTTTCTACGACGGGCCCATCGATTAGTATTGTATGAGTATTTTTTTAATTTTAACTCCAACTCTGTCTGATATAGTATACTTAATATTCGACCAGCTCCCGCCTTCGCACGGGCGAAGTTTACACAAACCTTCCTCTTGAACCACTTCATCCATTGGTGAAAAAAACCGTATAAAAATCGTATATATATATAAATAGTTTAGTTTATCGCGTTCAGACAGAAAGACGCGGCGGGGAGACTGTTTTATGTGTAGTAATACCAATAAGGGATCTGGCGTGATATAGATATACGAGTATATACTGTGTCAGTATACTAACGCGACGCCGGTGCGGCGCGAGAAGCTGACGCGGCGGCTCTTGGACACATCGGTGGGCGTCGCAACGTTGAACTCCAGCTCGGAGAAGGGAGTCCGCGGAGCGCGCTGGTTCTTGAGTATCGACGACCGGCGCTTCCTACTGGAGGACAACACAGGTTTTAATTAGAAAATAGCTGTTACTCGGGACATTGCAAAAATTTTTTTTCAAAAATAAACTAGCCTAAGTTACTCCTTATAACACCAGCTATCTGCCAGTGAACGTCCTGTCAAAATCAGCCCAGCCGGAGATTAGCCAGAACAAAGAAACAAACAAAATTTAAAAAAGTCTTGTTTGTTATAAGTACCATACACTTCTGTATGCTTTTAGTGAAGAGCTGTTATTTTAATTTTGCAAACAGACACTTCTATTCTATTTATTTGTTAGGATAGGAAATAATTGGTTAAGGGCATGATACATATATTATCGTTTGGCATATTTTATGGAGAAGCGCACATGGCGCTGTGCGAAGGCGGTGTTCTTAGAGATTACCAAGATTAAGCAACATTTGGCCCGGTCGGTTTGAGATGGGTTACCGTTTGTGGCATTTTCCTATTTGAACATCTCAGCGTTCCAGAAGACACGCCAAGCGGTTAGTTACAGTTACAACCTAATATAGTAGTAGTTAAGCCAAATTAAGAGCCTTATAGGCGGCTTGGTAAGTTGCCACAGATCAGACACCGACCTCGCCGGCGAGGTCCAAGAATTCTTTGCCCGCCGGCCGGTGCAGAGCACCACGGCGAGACACCTAGTATACATCCTCCCCCATAGCGACAGCCTAAGCCGAGGCCGTTCCCCCTTGAGGCGCCCTTGAGCTAGTTGCCGCCTTGCCCTTCTGGCTCGAGCGTAGTGGTTGCACGCTCGCCCTCTTGTTCGGTGAAGCTGTAAAGGCCCCGCGGCCAACAGCGTAGATCATTCACACACGCACAAAAAAGTTCCAACAGCAGGTAAAGCTAGTCAAGAGTCACCATAGTACCCTCATATCAGCCGCTACAGCCGCGCGCGGCATATTCTAACAGACCCTCCCGATGTCCTTACTTCCCTTCTTACCAATACAGATACCGCACGCAGGATCAGACACTGACCTCGCCGGCGAGGTCGAGGAATCCCTTGCCCGCCGGCCGGTGCAGAACACCACGGCGAGGCACCTAGTATACGCACTCACTCCCCCATAGCGACTGCACAAGCTGAGGCCGTTGAGGCGCCTCCTTGAGGCGCCCTTGAGCCAGTTAACCCCTTGCCTTTCTGGCTCGAGCATAGTGATTGCACGCTCGCCCTCTGTCCGGTGAAGTTGTCGGCCCCGCGACCAACAGCTTAGAACACAAAACAGTACCCATAAGTGGCGAGCCTATTTGAGACAAACTATGAGAGGGAAGGAAGCCAGAGATATCTAGATGGAGAGAACCTGATGGGGCTCTGTACTAGAGAGTAGGCAGCGGCCTACCCCACAAGGGATGTAGCGTTATGATATAAGATAGATATAATTTTATGGTATCATATAGCATGTATAAATTTATAGTTAAAAATAATAATAATATTGCCTCGTTGGTCTAGTGGCAGAGCGCATCGCTTGGTGATCACGAGGACAAATCAAAGGTCGGACAAATGAAGTTTTTCTAAGGATAAAACTTCCCAGTATTAGTTCGGAGTCTGGAATTGTGCCCGGTATATGGCAATAGGCTCGCCCCCTATTACATGGGACCTAACATCGGCGAAACGTGGGTATACTCAGTATACCTCTGCCACTTGGGGTCCACTTGGGGAATATAGGCGTGACGGTGTTATAATAATATTCCGGTCCTGTTAACAAACTGTCCCACCGTTGGGCACGGGCCTCCTCTCAAACTGAGAGGGTTTAATCCACCACGATGGCCCAGTGCGGGTTGGCGAACTTCACACACCTTCGAGAAACTCTTAGGCATGCAGGTTTCCTCACGGATGCTTTCCTTCACCGTTTAAGCAAATGATAGTTAATTTTTAAAAGCACATGCTTTCGAACAGACAGAGGTGCGTGCCTGGGTTCGAACCCGAGACGTCTAACCACTAGGATATGACTGCTTACATTTATAATATTGCTTATATTTATAGTTATAAAAATATATTTCTATCAAACTGGTAAAAGAATTTTCTTTCAAAAAGAGGAAGGAATAACACTAGAAACCTTTGTGAATGATCTACCACACACAGTGAATGATCTACGCTGTTGGCCGCGGGGCCTTTACAGCTTCACCGGACAAGAGGGCGAGGCGCCTCAAGGAGGAACGGACTCGGCTTTGTTAGTCGCTATGGGGGAGGGCGTATACTAAAGACTCGCGTGGTCCTCTGCAGCGGCAAGGGATTCCTCGACCTCACCGGCTACGTCGATAGCTTGTATTACCCATAAAAATGCGTGCTACACTAGTTACGATGAGGGCGAGCGAGCTGTTACTCTCCAGCGTGTAGGCGCAAGACCAGAGGGCGAACGTGCAACAACTATGATCCAGCCAGAAGGGCAAGGGGGCAACTAACACATGGGCGCCTCAAAAAGGTACTGCTCCGGCTTGAACTGACGCTACGAGGGAGGGTGTGTCTCGCCGTGGTGCTCTACACCGGCCGGCGGGCAAGGAATTCTTCGACCTCGCCGGCGAGGTCGGTGTCTGAATTACTGGATCATGTGTGCGTTCATAAACATGAAATTCACGTACACAAACACCCAGAGTGAATTGAAATTTATGGGTAATGCGTAATCTTAAAATATTAAAAACTTTTTACTCTTAGTAGTAATAGAGACAATAATTGGACAACTTCAAGTGGGACTCGCGCTCTGAGGGTTCCGTACCGGTTTCGGTTTCGGCCAGTTTCAGCGCAAAATTTTAGTTTCGGTTTCGGCAGAAATCCAGCCGAAACTAGAGCCGAAACCGAAATTACTGTCGTGACCTTTCGGTGGCCTTTTATAGGCGAGTATCGAACCGACTGATTTATAGTCTAGGCATGTCGATTTGATAAAAAAATCTTTTAACAAAAAAGGTAAACCTACTTCAAAAAGTAAAAAATAAATATTTGAAGTCGGTGCTGGTTGGTGCAGTCGGTTACTTGGCACCGACTTCAAATATTTATTTTTTGCTTTTTGAAGTCGGTTTACCTTTTTTGTTAAAAGATTTTTATTTTACAATTTTAAGTGACGAGTGAATTATTTAGTAATATCCTATCTATCTATAACCTCACGCCAGATCCCTTGCGGGGTAGGCAGAAAGTACAGAGTTCCAACAGGTTATTTCCTTATATACCTCTCTGGCTTCCTCGACTCTCATAGTTCGTCTCATACACGCTCGCCGGTTACGGAGACTCTTGACTTTTCCATCAGATAAGACTCGGTTTATTTGGTCGTGGTAAGATAGTCTAGGTCTTCCCCGGTACCTGCATCCTTCCACTTTCACATTGTATATCTGTTTTGTCATTCTTTCCTCTGGCATTCTTTCTATATGCCCGAACCAACGGAGCATGCCCTTTCTCATCTTTACACCGATACTATCTTTCATACCTACTCGCTGTCTTACTATGCTGTTGCTAATGCGGTCGGTCAGCTTCACTCCGCACATCTTCCGCAGAGCTCGCATTTCTACCGCATTTATCCTACTTTCATTCTCCTCCTTACATACCCAGCTCTCGCTACCATATAACAGCGTTGGGACAAGAACTCTGTTATGTATGGCCAGCTGCGCCTTATGGCTTAAGTGCCGGCTCCCGAGTAGCTTTCCGATCGCACCATTCACTCTGTTCCCTGCACTCACTCTTCTCTCTGTGTCAGCGGTGTATTTCCCATCCTTACTGAAGGCGCATCCAAGATATACAAACTCATTCACTTGCTCCAGCACGTCGTTACCAACCACAATCCTTACATTCGTTCTGGTTTCTTCCCTTTCAAAAACCATAATCTTGGTTTTCTTCACATTCAAGTGTAAGCCATTGATCATGCAGTCGTCTTTCATAACTGTGACTAGTGTTTGCAGATCAGTGGCTGTTGGCGCTATTTAAACCGCGTCATCTGCATAAAGTAGATGGTTTACCACTAAGTCACCCATTTGTACACCTTCATTCATCGCTTTCAGTCTTTGAAGACTTTTGACCAGATATATTATAAACAGTCTAGCGGACAACACGCAACCCTGCTTGACGCCTATAGTAATATTTATATACCGATATTATATTATTTTGATATGTTGTAAAGTAAGGTACCTACAGGATTAATATAATGACTATAATAACGGAATCTATACATTCGTGCTGTTCGCCGTTAAGGAGTTCCCTCTTGTATCTTCAAAGTCCAAGGTCCAATAACAATAAAATAGGACCACCTCAAAACTATACTGAACCAAATGCAAAAAGAATCATCAAAATCGGTTCATAAGCAAAGGAGTTATAAAAAAAGGACGAATTATGAACCTCCTTTTTTGAAGTTGGCTAATATACTGCTTAGTTCTATAGTAGGGTACCTATAGGATTGACGTAATACCCATAATATCTCAATTTACTCATGCCTATTGTTTGTCGTTAAGGAGTTCCCTGGTGTATCTTCTAAGTCCAAGGTCCAATGCCAATGAAATTAAAATGGGAAAAAAATCATCAAAATCGGTCCACAATTGACGGAAATATCGCTGAACATACATATAAAAAAAAAAGCATACATACAACCGAACATAGAACCTCCTCCTTTTTGAAGTCGGTTAAAAATCTATCCTTGAATTAATTCTAACCGATTGCACTGGAATCGATTTTTTGTGTTTGAGCCTGTTGGATTTGTCTTGATTAGTACTACAGTTTTAAGTGGCCCTATAAAATTTTCAATTAACAAGATGGCCCCATTATGTTTGGGCTTGTTGGATTTGTTTTGATAAGTTCTATAGACTTCAGTTGCCAGTCTGGTGGTGGAGACAGAAAGTGCCCATAGGAATTCGCCTAATATATAACGTAACTCTATCGTATTTGGGCTCGTTTGATGTATCTAGACAAGTACCATATACGTAGGTGGCGAGCATGATCTGAGCCGGAAGGAGGCCAAAGTAACTCCTCAGCTTAGTAAAATATCTCCGCTGTATTGTAACAATAAAAGCTTTTTTTATTATAATTATTTATTAACATTAAAATCGGATTGAAGAAGTTATGGTCAATCCTATCTAAAAAATATGTATACAGATTAATGGACTACCTCCTTCTTTGGCGTCCGTTAACATTTTGTTTAGTTATATGGTAAAGTACCCATAGGATGGTTATAAACTCATAGTAACTCAATCTACACATTCATATTGTTTGTTATTAAAGAGTTCCTTGGTGTATTTTCAAATCCCAAGATCCAATACCAATAAGCCTGGAGCTACACACTAAGCCCAAAGTAAAAAGAAGCATCAAAATTTTTCATAAATTTAATTTTAATTTAAAAAGCTCTTTTTCAAACGAAGACAAATACTATGGTTATACAAGGTCTGGGGTCTAGAGTACTAAGTATATCCTACAGGATGTTCTGATGACCTGTTAAGGATAACGTGATCTATATTAGATCCAGGAGCGGTGTTCTTGTGATCTGTGCTTACGATCTAACCATACAAGAAAACTATCGACTATATGAACCCTATAAAATCGTACTTTTCAAGACTAACAATGGTACTTTTCACGCCAGATTTAACGAGCTCCAATATGAAGGTGTTATCGTGAGTAGTTGGGTAGTTCACCCGGCTCAATTATCAGACCCAGGACATCAGCCGGATCTATAAAAGTCGTCAAGACAAATTAACCCCAACATGGTAGGATTACGTACAGTAGTTGGGAAGTTCTATTGGCCACCTTCCATCTCCATTATCAGAACTCGTCAAGACCAATCCAATGAGGCACAATACGGCAAGGTTATGTTGAGTAGTTGGGTAGTTCCGTTGGCCATCCTCCGGTTCAACATCAGATCCTGGACATCATCAGAGCCTATAAAACTCTTTAAAGCAAATCCAACGAGCCCAAATACGGCGGAGCTATGTTGAGTAGATGGGTAGTTCCGTTGGCCATGTTCTGGCTGCCAAACAATGCTAAATACGAGGTGGTTATGTAGGTTCATTGACATGCTCCCATGGCCACCTTTCAAGTCCATCATGACTGGTCTGGAGCTGGGTCCATGGTACTATATTATTGCATTGTCACCGAAACCTACATACATATGCCAAATTTCAGCTTAATCAGGTACCCAAAGTGCTTGAAATCACAAGATTGAACCAGAAAGACAGACATACGAACATAATAGCTTGGAAAAAGTTACCTATGCCTCTATTAAGTCCTGAACTTTAGTAAAACACCAACTCAATGTAAATCATGTATTTTGCTAGGTAGCCATTGTACAAGAGTGCATATGTCATCATCTTAATTATCTACCCACTTAATCCACATTATTAATTAACAATGTAGAAAAGTACCCTATTCTAATTCACATAAGTCCATGTAAACAAATCAACAATATAACAGCCTCGTTAGTCTATTGGTGAATAATGCAAATAGCAATCACAAAGTCCTGAGTTCGAATCCCAGGTCAGACCAAATGTATTTTTTAATAGAAATATTTCCAATATTAACTGGCATTGTGCTCGATATAAATGCATGAGGCTAGCCCCCTATTTTATGAGACCTTTCCTCCGACCATTGTGCGTATTGTATGGGTCAATGTAATAAAGGCAAGGCTATTGCTATTATACTGGGCACTATTTCAGACTCCGGACTGATTCTTCGAACTTTTCTATAGACAAACTACATTTTGCCTACCCTACAATTTGTAGGAGATCAAAAAGCATTATAGGTTACCAACTAGACCAACAAGGCAGTCCATAAAAATACCTTTTAAACAATCCCTCTTTCTATTAACAAAATTTTAGTTGTAATTAAATAAACTAAATTTCCTTTTCATTCTAACTATGTAAACTGATCTGATCAAATTTACATCTAACACTGTACAGAGATGGCACCGTCTCTGTACATAGAAATTTGCCATCAAATTCTCACAATTCATCACAAATCAAAATAGTTCCACAAAATGTTACAAACTAGCACTAATATAGCACTGTTATATTTTTCATTGGCATTGAGGCAAAATAATATTTTTTTTTATATGATATAATTATAAATTAACAATTTTCATATTTTTTCCATTATCTCTCTCTCTCACTTTATACATAACACATCAGATACCTTGCGCATCACATAGAAGCATAGTTCCACAAAATGTCACTAGACAGCACTATCATAGTTTATAATAAGTCTATCTATCTATATTATCACGCCAGATCCCTTGCGGGGTAGGCAGATAGTACCGTATTTATAATAAGTATAACATAGATATTCATTTACAGATTAGGGTAGTATTTTAACAAATTCATCATCCAGTTATTCTTGGGGGGGAGTCAGATCACAAGTTAATAGTAGCGCAGTCTAAGGGTGGCTCTCCAATATCTGAAGTTCTTTCTGTGTGTGTATACTCTATGCTATTAGCTGAGGGACCTTTACAGCTTAACCAGATATGAGGGGAACATGCCATGACTACACTGCAAGCAAAAGGAGAAGAGGACAACTAGCTCAAGGATCCCTCAAGGAGGAATGGACTCAGCTTGCACTGGGATATCCAGGAGAGGGTATATACTAGGTGTCTCACTGTGGTGCTGCGGTCAGTGTTTGATAATATGCATAGTATCTGTATCCGAAAGGAGGCAGGTACGGGAATCGGGAGAGTCTGTTAGAATATACCATGGACAGTGATAATGGCTGATAGGAGGAGAGTCAGGTGCATAGTCGGCAACGGCTATGATAAGGTGATTGGATTGATTGGAGCGTTCGCGAACGGGTAGGTAGTCGCATTTTTAATACGCCATTTTTTATGTATGTGTTATCACATCTCAGTGTTGTATAAGCGCCCTATAGCTAGTGTTGTAAAAATGCTCGAGTCGGCGCTTAAAACGCTCGCGTTTTCTACGTGTTCAACGCTCGTAAGCGTCAACTCAGCCCTAACGCTCGGCTTTAGCGCTCATTTTTACAAGACCTACCTATATCTTGAGTATTATATTATTATCATTTTGTCTATTCCTTCAAATCTTCTTGACTTCTTTCTTACTGTACTTGTGACAATTTCTTACTTCGCTTTGCAAACTATAAAGTGGTCTTCACACAAGGACTTCTTATTCAAAGTGCCATGCTCAGTAACCAACAATAAAAAATTTGTAAACTTACGTTGCGGCGGCCTCGGAAGTTCTACCTAGATCCGTCTCATCCATTTTATTTGCCAATTTTAATAATACTGGCTCACAGTTTTATAAAATACTCAACTCATCACCTAATTCTATTAATGCACGAAGTATTTATTTTCAAACAATCGCTTCGCGTCCAAACACAACGGCCGTAATTTTTTAATTTTAAATTTTTGACTTTGACAGTTTTGAGTTTTTTTTTAATTTCAAAGTTTTGTTTTACGTAGAGCTAATACTAAGGCTTTTGAGACTTTCCCAACTGAGGTATTCGGTTATTGGTTGGTAAAAATGGTGTAAATTATAAAGTAATTTTATGTTGATAAGATGTTTTGTTAAAGATTATTTAATTAATCTAAGGACAATAGCGATGAATTCGCATCTACCATACTTGTGTCACATCACCCTAAGGTAGACTGGCAGAAAATGGCTCAGGCATTAAATTCGTCTATATACATAAATGCATGATATCGGAATTACAAATCTTATAGGTTAATATTACTCATTAATCCTATGTAATTGTCTTATAGATACATTCTTCTTATGTATTAAACTTATGGATTCGAAAATCCCTAAAACTGGTAGGTACTTGCGCCATAGTTAAGTACGTGCGCACTGAACACGAACGGGCGGCGAACTGGCGTTGCGTCGAGTGAGCGGGACGCACCACTCATTCGGTAAAACGTTGCGGCCTCCGAGCGCGGGAAAGTCGCAACGGACGACTAGTGTTGTGGGTTGCTATACTCTCCCCCTCCAGTCCTGGAGAACGTCCCCGCTCCTGGACTGGTGCTCCATGATTAGCAGCAGCCTTAGCTGGACGTCCTCGTTTCCTCTTAGGAATGACGGGTTTTGGTAAGGGTTTCTCGCTACCTTGGTAACGAACAAGGTCTTGGGTATGATATTTCCCTACTATAATATCCGGTTGTTCTGTGCTTGCGATAGTATAAGTTTTAGGACTTACCTTTTCTACGATCCGGTATGGTCTATCGCGGCGTGGGTAAAACTTAGAAGTGAGATCTTTAGGACCTTAGCAACAGGTGCGACTTAAGCATAACTAAATTACCCACTTCGAAAGGGTGAGAAGGTTGGCGTGATGCATCGGCATACTGCTTTGTCTTGTCCTGTTGGATTTCCACGCGTTCTCGAACAGCTGATAAAGAGCCTAGGAACTTCCTGAGATAAGGAGTTATTTGTGGGACAAAGTTTTCTTTGTCCATGATTGCACGAAGATCATAAAGGACCTCTGTGGGGGAAAGCATTTCTCTACCAAATCGCGTACGTTCGCGCTATCGGAGGATATCGATGCGCGGTCGGCGGGTTGCGCGTGTGACGTCGATGCCGATAGTGAGCGCTTATATTATATTCACTTGCGTTCGGCGTTCACTAGTTGTCGGCGGCGTGTTGTGTTTCTCGTCGCAAGAATCTTCAATGTTCCGTGCGAGGCGGAGTATTTCAGAGAAGTTTTTACACTCTTCTCTCCGCAGCCTTTTCCTTATTCTACAGTGGAGGAGGCCGTACGTCATATCGAGTTGAGCAGACTCTATTACATCGCCTTTTGGTAACTTCGCTAAAAGAGAGCGAACTCGCGCCACGAATATATCAGTGTTTTCATTTTGTTGCGGCGTTGCAAATATTTCTAGGTAAATATGATGAGGCGGCCGGCGATCACCGTAGGCACTGATTAAGTTTTCTTTAGCCTTTCGCCATGATGACACGGAATATTTGATATCTTGCCACCAAGTGGCCGCTTCGTTTTTGAAGACGTACGCTAATCCGCGTAGAAAATTTGAGTCCGTCACCTGCGCGCATTCACTGTAGGCTTCGATGGCGTCAATAAACGCTTCTACCGACTCGTTCGGTCGGCCGGAGAAGGTAGCTTTGCAGCGGGCTAGGGTACTATGTCCTAGTAGGGCGAGTGACTCAGGAGTTGAAGCATTCGCGCGCGTCACTGAGTCCAGTAGCTCTCTGAATGCCTCTGTCTGCGAACGCTGAAGAGTTGCTATAATGGTCGCCACGTTTTCTCCAGAAAACGTTGCGTCAGCGTCGGTGCGCCGCGAATATGAAACGTCGGTGCCATCTTGGTAGGCAGGCGCCGGCGTCGGCGTGTTTGGTCGCGAAAGGTCGGATAATGCAGCGTGGGCATCTTTCCTGCGCTTTAAACTAACCGCTCTGCTTCTGGTCACTGGCATTTTGAATATTATCACTGCAAAACTAAACTATTTTCACCACTGTATGTCTTAACTATTACACGAAAGAAAGGTTGGGGCGCCAAAATGAAGAATAAATAAATAAATAAGGCAACTTTATCTATCCAAGCTATCTAAAAATAAGAGGTCTTTATCAAGCTCTCACATGGCTTATGCAAAATAAATTTATATGTTTATCAAATATAAGTGTGTTTGATTCTGCTGATATAATATTATGGGCATCGCCTAAAATAAATGTTATACTTCTTTGAAGAGGGACGGGTTTTACCCTGATTTTCGCAAGGCTTGCGCAGGATCATAGATCTAAAACGTAGAGGTTACAAGATAGTAAGTACCTAATTTACTTGCTGAGGTAGATCACTGAAAATTCCTTTTATTACCTATACCATATTATTGCACTGCTGTGTTTAAGATCTTGAAGATATCCACAACAAGACCGTTTATTTAGGTAGTTACTGATGCGGTTGATATAATAATTTGAACGCTCATCAGTTGTGTTAGAAGGTCCAGCATAAAGGTACATCATCGATATTAAAATATTAATTTCTCTTATGATAATAATTTGATCCAGACCGATTTCAGCCACGGCAACTGCGATCAATTCCGTTATTGTTGCCGTTCCTGTGCTCGCATGTGGCTTCTGTAGCCAATCTTCTTAGTAAATATCCTCGCATGTTGCGGGCACACCGTTAATATAAGAATAATTAATCGCCACAGGTGGTCGGGCTCTCAAATCTTATATTTCTAGTTTATAAAATAGAAAGATACTTACATAATATATACCACACCGAGAGCCGTTACTGTAAGTAGAGTTGTGTACACAGAACAAACCGCTAGCCAAATGAGAATAGTGGCATAGTCTTCCACACTCACTGTTCCAGACATTGGAAAATGAACCAAAATATACCTACATCGCTTCCATTAATTTAATCGGGGGGTAATATATAAATAAATAGATTTTTTTTGGAAATTTTTACATCATAATTTTGCTACGTTGTTCCTGAAAATGTCATTTTGACAGTGGCCGAGTAATTTTCTTTTTACGACTAGCATGAAAAAGGGATCCCATGGATAGATTTGAGTAGGTTTTATAGCCAGTCACCGCTGATGATTTTTTCTGTAATAATATCTGATGCGTGTCAGAGTAAATCCGCTGCTGCATTATAGTGCAGGGTGAGAACCATGACAATTGGGCTTAGAGTATTAAATAACTGCTCTAAGCCCACAAGCCGTCCAATGTCCTTAACATGTCGGGTATTGCTGTTTGATTCTACTCATTTTATACAAAGTGAAGCTAGAATATATGTACAGTTTGTCGCGCCACAATGGACTTCATACAATAATACTTACCTAACCTCATAGCCGAAGGATACCTAGTCCGTGACCTAATTCATATTCCTAATAACCTCATTTCAACAAAAAAAAATGTTTCTCAAAATGTCCACGTAATACAATCACTTGCTATATATGTTCAATTCATTCCTCTATTTTGTGCTTTTAACTACATAAACAGAAAAGAGTGGCGTTTTTATAATAATCCGTAATTACCAGTATCCTGTGTTATTGTGGTCACCATGTGGTCACGGAATAGCTCATCAACAAGGTGTTTAGGGGTAATACTTTGAAAAAATCGCATTTTTTAAAGTGAAAGGACGTTTAATCAGTTGTCTGGAAGAAATTGCTATCAGCAATAAGACCGCCATTTGTACTCGCGTTTTGTTTAAAATTTGTTTGTAATTTATTGTTTTTGCTGGTGTACAATAAGTTTACTATTATAATCATTAATCTCTCGACAATTAAAGTTTACCTACCAAAAATACAAGCAAACTAATTATAATAATTTATTCAACAAACAAGTCTATAATTTAATCATAGTCCATTTCACACAAAGAGCTGGACGACGTGGACATCGATGTGGATAATGACGAGGACGACGCAGACGGAGAGGAGTATTCAAGGGTTCTGAAAACACCAAAGTTGTTCCATTAGGTAGGGTCGATACTGGTAGAGATTAACTCCCCAAAAATGTTTGAGGTGGTCCGGGTGTTTGTACGCAATGGCCTAATTCTTCTTCAGTGGAAACACGTCCACTGCAGGACGTAGGTCTCCCCCAAAGATTTGTGCTGTGTGTGTGTGTTCTTTATATTCTGACTTTTGTATTATTTTTATTTAATAATCTATATCTCCATATTTTAATCTATATATCTTTATATTTTAATTACTTTTCCTGCCTGACTGACCTATCAACGCCAAACCGCTGGACTAAGTTACTTATATTAGTACATCATTATTCAGCTTGCCTAAAGATATTCTCAGATCACTCGTAACATTAAAGTATTAAAAAAATTTAGTCGAAGTAATCGGTGTGGCCAGCTAAACGACAGTGGCGCGCTCATTTATTATCTACTCTTTTTGGTCGTCTGAAAGAATCCAGCTTTTACCCCAGGTTATCGGCCCATCTTATAGGGGACCAGCCCAGTCCACAATACCTGCATAGCTTACCTACTAAAACTAAAAGTTAATTTATTTGTGGTACATTCAGCAACATGAGTTGGTGAAAATTTGTAATTTTTAAAACCGCTGTTGTTGTTGATGAATATTTTGTTAATATTATTACGACTTATATAAATATTATTTGGATTAAGAAACATAATGATGCTAAACAAATTTACATATTGTAATTTTTAGTTTTAATACAACCTTTTCTTTCCTTTGCCCCGTGAATTCGTATCTTTAGTTGATTTTGCTCCATTTTGTTGCTTATTACGTGGCTTTCTTTCTTTTTTCTCAACTTCCTGCTCTACGGCCTCGTCCGATTTATAGCTGTCCTCGTCTTCTTTGCGACGTTCGCTATCGGTTTGTCTTTTCCGGCGATCCTTGTACACTTCACAAGAATCTTTTGGGACCACTTTCCAAGAACCTTTGCCAGTTGTGCGTTGAGTTTTCTGTAGGTAAAAATAAATGGATGAAAAATGAGGCCATAATGTGCCCTCAATACCTATTTTCATGACGAATTGTTACGGAAAGTTGGTTGAAAAGTATGGTTGATCGTTTCGAAATAAGTCTGTTTAGTTGATCAAGGAGCTCTACTGATTAAAGTGATGACGCTTCGGGTACAAAAATCACTCATTTTCTTCTTTTTCATAACTACATGTTTAAAATAGCAATCGTAAGAATTTTCATCTGATTCTCGGATCATCAAGTGAGGGAATTACGGCTCAATGTGGATGGTGATGACTATATCTAACCTCTTTACATGTGAGTCTATAATTGTTGAGTTATAGTTAAAAGAAATTACTAACAATAACTCGAAGAACTTCATTTATATTATTAAAGTCCATTAAAGAAACTGCATTTTTGTTACTCCACATTCCCCTAGATCTTCGTTTCTGATTTGTCCTACCTGTCCTGCGTCTAAATATTTTTTTTGATGTTCTTGATTTTGCAGATCTCATACTAATAAAACATACCTAAATAAAATTTTAGTTTTTTGACAATTGCCTTTTTTAGGAACTCCTTACAGTCTGAAGCATATCTGAAGAGTCTGAAACAATCTGAAATAAAAACATTGAAAATTATACGTTTTGGACCTCTGTTTTGGACTATGGTATGATTTTTACATGGATTTTTATTGAAAATCTATAGGTTTTCTTGTTTTTTTTTTACATTATGGGTTTTAATTTTAGTAAGTTATTGAATTTTGTTATAAATCAAGTCTTTGTTCTTCAATCTAAATCAGTTTTTGTGTAGTGCCATCTTTTGGTGAATAGTGACACTAAAAAGTGAATAAATTTCAAACTTTTGGAAAAGTATTATGGACTATGGACTATTATGTATATATGGATAAAAATAACGTAGGAACAGTAAGTACTAAACTTTTAAATAAACGTTTTTTATTGAAAACAAGGACATTGGACACGAGATTAACATAAATCTTTCTGAAAACGGAACGTTTCGTAATGTCATATGACTATCGACATCAGTGCTACCAACAGCCGCGATTTGTCCACCATTTTGGTTCAGCTGATGTTTGTTTGAGATAAAATAATTTAGAATAACATCTAAATAATATCTCGAAATGGGTTACTCTATCGTTCCCGTAATTGTTTTCACCGTCCTGTGGGGCGTGATTGGCATCGTTTGCCCCTTCTTCGCCCCTAAAGGACCTAACAGAGGGTAAGTACTCACTTTGTCTTACTAACTCAGATTTTGCTATTTTTCTCCATTATAACTGGCATTTCTTCACTATATTTCAGTATCATCCAGGTGGTGTTGATGTTAACGGCGGCTACGTGCTGGTTGTTGTAAGTATTTTCAACTTCTAAGCACAGTTATAGAAATATAAAATTAACTCTCGATCGGGTCACTTTCCTTTAGTCATAACATCCTTATAACCCTGTTTCCAAAGAGGAGTCAGAGAACTGAGAGTACGTATTTTTGATGTCGTAATTCTACTAAAATTGTGGCGATATAGCTCAAGAATTATTGATCACATGCAATAATCTGATGCTGACACAGTGCTTTTATTATTATTGTAGCTTCTTTCACCCATTTAGTCTTACTGAATGGTCCCTGCAAGGGTATAAGCCTCCTCCATCCCGTTTCACTTTCTCCTTTCCTGGGCGACGCTCATCCAGTCCCTTCTGTCTATTTTGATAAGGTTGTTGGCTCATTTTTTCTTTGGCCGTCCTTTATGTCTTTTTTCAAGTAGGCCATAGTGGGATACAGTGCTATTTGTCCTATAATAATCTATTTTTCGAAATTATCACGCCAGATCCCTTGCGGGACAGGCTTGTCCTATAATAATGTTATTCCTCGATGCCCACTTACGATCAGTAACATGACCAATAGTCAATTTACAAGGTGAAATATGACATTTATGACGCTGGACCTCAGACACCCCAATTAGATTATTGCTTTACGAATTCAATATGTAAACGGTTCAATATGTAATATATGAAAACGGTTTAAATTCCTTCATGAAACGCATTCGAGGTTCCTAAGGTCATCAGAGAATCTGAGGCTGAAAACACCAATGCATTCCACAAACTTCTTTCATAAATCCTTCACTAATCAAGCTGTACGCTTGTGGAATGCATTGCCTGTTACGGTCCGACATGCAAAGACGTTGCATTCTTTTAAAACAATGGTTAAAGATCACTTTTTCCTGGTTGGATAATTTAATAATTGACGCATAATTGCATTGAATTAGATTTATATGTTTAGAATATCAAGTGCTGTGTATCAATATGTATGTAGTAGTATCTTATAGTATTTTATAGAATATATATCTTTATAGTGTACGCCACCAACTGCCCTCTATTTTTATCTGTTGCTTCTTCCAACGTACTGGTTGTCTGGAAGAAATTGCTCTTAGCAATAAGACCGCCGTTAATATCACATGGTATTTTTCTGTTCGCTGGTGTACAATAACGAATACTCTATCTATCTATCTATGTAAATGAAACTTCCAGTTTTAGGAGGTTTCGAGGTTGGTTGAATAATGATTAAATTTTGTTTAATACAGCAGACTGAAAGAATAACAGGATTTCTTGTTAATTAAAATAAAATTTTAACATACATTAAAAATTGTTGGAATCGATTCAGTTTAGCATTGTAAAAACGCTCGACTCGGCGCTTGAAACGCTCGCGTCTTTTACGTGCTTTGACGCTCGTAAGCATTGACTCGGCGCTAAATGCTCCACTTCAGCGCTTATTTTTACAACACTAATTCAGTTGCCGATTTAAAACAAAGTACTTTCAGGTCTTGTGTTAATGTTACACATTGTATGCAATACAAAAGTGACAAGTTACAATATTTCGCAAGTGTCACTGCCTTGCTCCACTATAAATTGAATAAACATTGAATTTCCTTTTCTATGACTATCAGACTGCCTCGTTGGTCTGGTGGCAAAGCGCATCGCTTTGTGATCACGAGGTCCTGGGTTCAAATCCTAGGTCGGACAAATGTAGTTTTTCTAACGAAAAATTTTCAGTATGAGTCCGGAGTCTGGAATTGTGCCCGATATATGGCAATAGGCTCGCCCCCTATTACATGGGACCTAACATCGTCGGCGAAACGTGGGTGTACTTAGTACACCTCTGCCACCCCCTCTGGGGAATACAGGCGTGACGGTGTAACATTTCTATGTCTTTTTCTAATAATATTGCTCGGGATGCTGTTAAGGCTAGAAGACCAGGATATATAAATTAGGAGATCTCACTCATTAACTCTTTATGTGTACCAAAAATAAATAAGATAGTGCAGTGAAACTGTTCTCTGCCCAACTATATGTACAATAAATGTTATGATGCACAAAAATCAACGTGTCCAACAAACAAAGTCCTATAATCCAGTATTTATATTTCACGGGGTCCTGGGTTCAAATCCTAGGTCATACAAGTGTTTTCTAACGAAAACTTCCCAGTACAAGTCTGGAATTGTGCCTGGTAAATGGCAATAGGCTCGTCCAGTATTACATGGGACCTAACTTCGTTGGCAAAACGTGGGTGTACTCAGTACACCTCTGCCACCCCCACTTGGGGAATATAGGCGTGACGATGTATATTTGGGATAAATAACCTTATCCACGGGCTTAACAGAAAATAACAATTAAACACTAGAGGTGATATAATGCACGATTTTTTTCCAAACTACTGTCGCTGCTTTGCCATACATGCACAGTTTGAAACATAGGCACAGACTCACACACACCCTCATTATTGCTGTAAAATTAAATTTTCCTATGAATTGGTTCGCCTAACAAGCATATTAATGAGTTTTAAAGACTCTCATACCAACTTAAGCCATTATCACATACGTTGGTCCACCGAGTCCTGAAGCATTTTGGTATAATTCTATAATTCTCTCACATGTGAGGTAGCAAGGTCACAGGGCTATTTCAATTGAGTTCTGTGCCTGCTGATTGCCTAGGGTTTAAAATTAAAAAGCTGTATTTAAAACTAATATTTATTTATTATTTATGCACATATGTATGTACAAAGGCGGACTTAATGCCTGAGGCATTTTCTCCCAGTCTACCTTAGGGTGGTGTGGAAACATTATAACATATAAACTTATATATATATATATATATATACATAATGACGTGAAACTATCATTGAGAGGATTCTGCCAACATTTCAAGTAGGTTTTTTTAAAAGAGAGACGGTTCGTTACCATCCTGATTTCCTGAGGACTTGAGGAGCGAAGATTTTTCTCCTGATTGGAGCACAATTATTGAAATTGGGAAGTAAGATAAGTAGGCGAGGCTGAAGAATGGAGAATAGAAAATAGTGTTGTCAGTGCCCTCTGAGTTCTACGATTATAATAATAAATATAATATTCGTGACACTGAGTATATCCTAGTGTATGTGTCAATAATGTGTATAAAATAAAAAATAATATCAGCCTATACTGCCCACTGCTGGACAAAGGTCATACTCCACCACGCGAACCCAGTGCGGATTGGTGGAGACAGGTTTGTGGCCACCTGCTGTTGGAACTTATCAAGCCGCCTTTAAGGCTTCCAACTCGGCTTAACGACTACCACATAAGTGGTAGCCGGGACCAACGGCTTAACGTGCCTTCTGAAGCACGGAGACGCTCGAATATAAAAAAGCCACAAACGGTCACCCATCTCGGGCCAGCCGAGTCGAACGCTGCTTAACCTTGGTAATCGGTAAGGACACCGTGGTCGCACAGCGTTACGAGCGTCTCAATAATGTATATATCTCAATATTGTGTATATTTATATGTAATCTACTTTTCCAGCTGGCTGTGCGCGTACATGGCGCAGATGAACCCCCTGATCGGCCCCAGACTCAACAACGAGACCCTTCTGTGGATGTCCAAAACTTGGGTGAGTACTTGCACACTGTCAGGTTTGTCGAGGGGGGGTATCTTCCAGCCAGACGGGTGTTGTGTCTGGCGGAGCCTGCCAATAAGTCAATAGTTTTATCGGTGGCCTGTATATATGTCGCGTGTACTGCGAACTTATATCGCGTTCTAAGATTGCGTTCACAAATCTACGGACAACATGATGGGTACAAACCTCAAAATACAAAAAAAAATCCCGCTTAAGGCAACTAGTGTAGAGCTAATAACTAAATCAATGTTAAAAAAAATATATTGTTTTTATTAAATTGAGACTGCCTCGTTGGTCTGGTTGACTGCCTCGTTGGTCTGGTGGCAAAGCGCATCGCTTTGTGATCACGAGGTCCTGGGTTCAAATCCTAGGTCGGACAAATGTAGTTTTTCTAACGAATACTTTCCAGTATGAGTCCGGAGTCTGGAATTGTGCCCGGTATATGGCAATAGGCTCGCCCCCTATTACATGGGACCTAACATCGTCGGCGAAACGTGGGTGTACTCAGTATACCTCTGCCACCCCCTCTGGTGAATATAGGCGTGACGGTGTGCGATTGAATGTTACCATTTAAACAATAAATTAATTATTGTTTAAATGCATACGAATTAAAAAGTAAAGTAGATTAATTAAATTTAGAAATAACTAACTAATTTACTTAAAGTTTTTTAATTAGTACAAATTCTGACATTTTTAAGTACTAAAAATCTTGACTACCTTGTTGGTCTAGTGGCAAAGCGCATCGCTTTGTGATCACGAGGTCCTGGCTTCAAATCCTGGTTAGGAAATACTGGGTAGTTTTTCGTTTTAACGAAAACTTTCCAGTATGAGCCCTAATATGGGACCTAACATCGGTGGCGCAAAGTGGGTATACTCGGTACACCTCTGACAACCCCTGCTTAGGGAATATAGGCTTAACAGTGTTTATTTATATTTTAATTATTTACAAATTCTGAATAAAATATAATCAGTATAATTTTTACATGTGGTAACATTAAAACCTTATTTTTAGTTGAAGTAATTAATTTTATTTATATCGTCATAAAAAAATAACTGTTTTTTTTTGGCGGGAAGTCGAAGAGTGATGTTGTCAATTTGTTTTAATTTCCAAATCTTGTGTTATTTCGACTAATAATGTGTAATGTTGGTGGAACATTAACCAATATGTGTTCTTATATGTGCATGAGTGAAGGTAATTGTAACAAAGTGATAAAACATGCCTTTTTGACTTCCCTCAAAACGGCCGTCGCAATTGGAATGTAAAGTATCCACCGCTTTACTATCCAGGGTTAAACAAACACGATTATATATCTCACTGGACACTGGCAAAATACACTTAAAATTAGTGTGAAGCCATAACTTAAAGAAGAAGAAGAAGAAGAAAAATAACTGTCGTATGTGACTAATTAAAAAGTGTCAAATTCTGACAACAGTGTAAACGACAAATTTGTCCGTGGAAATGTGCTTACTTAATAGTGCTTACTATTGCTAAAAGGGATTTTCAGGAAACACTAGGTACAGGTTTAAAAGACAGATCTGTGTGAGGTAGTGGTTGCAAAATGTGATTTATATTCTTAAGTCACATATTACTATATATAATAGTTATTGATACATATATAAAATTAAAAGAAGGAAAGAACCTGTTGGAACTCTGTACTCTCTGCTTACCCCGTAAGGGATCTGGCGTGATGATATAGATAGATAGATAGATAAAATTATAAAGGTGCTGTATGTATAGTTAGCATATACACAGTGTAACATAATAAATGCAAGACCTCCGACAGCCCTATTAGAGAATTGTTTCATAAATTCAAAACGAAAACCAAATTTAAAGGTTTTAACCCTTTTTTAAGCACTTTTATACCCCGATTAACAATGAAACTTGTACATGTATGTCTGCGTTTTGAGAAAAACGTTTTAGGAATGCATTTGAAATCTCCTTATTGCTATTAATCAAGAATAAATTTAGTTTTTTTATAGCGGGCTGAAGGAACAAAAGCATTATTTGCAAATTAATAAAAAAAATAAGGTCATTAAAAATTATTGGTATCAATTCAGTTATTGATTTAAAACAAACTACTTTCAGGTCCTGCGTTTATTATGTTACATCTTGTATTATTAAAAACAGGACGTTAAAACAGGGAGTTCCATGAAAGTTTTCATCGAATTTGAAGAATTTTATATAGAATCTAAATTATAGAATCACTTTATTGTCTTTCTGTGCAGTAGTTAATGATGATATGTAGAGGTAACGAGTTAAAATTTATGTCAAATACTTAAGACCTACGACCCCTTGTTATATCTATCTATATCATTGCGCCAATTCTCTTGTAGGGTAGGCAGAGAGTACAGAGTTCCGACAGGTTCTTTCTTTACAGACCTCTCTGGCTTCCTCCACTCTCATAGTTCGTCTCATACACGCGCGCCGGTAACTTAGACTCTTGACTAGCCATTCCCATAAGACACGGTCAATTCGGTCATGGTAACATAGTCTAGGTCTTCCCCGGTACCTACTTTTTCACTTTCGCATTGTATATCACTTTCGTCATTCTTTCTTCCGAATTTTTTTCTATATGCCCGAACCAACGGAGCATATCCTTTCTCACATGTACACCGGTACTATCTTGGTCGGTCCCTTGATAGTGTAAAAAATTAAAACTTGTAAGTCAAAAGGTAATTTTATATTGTCCATTTAAACTCACCCATCAAAACAAGTATTATGGTACTTCCCGTTCACCTCGAATCATGAAAAATTTAGAAATAAGCATGCGTGTAAGTAGTAGCAGCATAACTAAAGGTACTGAATTCGATGAAAAATTAAAATAGCGCCATCTAGTGGCACATATACGGAACCTTCAGAGCGCGGGTTCTAGACGCACGTGTCCGGATTATACAAGCTTTTATTTAACTTGCAATGTTCGTATGTCTGTCTGTCTGTCTTTCCGGTTCAAATCTTGTGATCCATTTTTGAAGCACTTGCGGGGGTATCCGATTGAGCTGAAATTTGGATACATATGTAAGTTCGGTCATAATGCAGTAATATGGTACCATGGAGCTGGCCAGATGATGGATTTGGAAGGTGACCCAAGGAGCTTGTGAACTGTACAACGTAACCCCCACGTGTTTTGGCTTGTTAGATTGGTATTGTAAAGTACTATACAACTAAATAGTGTTCAGGGTCTGATGATGAAGCTGAAAGGTGGTCAATGGAACCACCCAACTACTTAACATAACTCCGCCAAGTTTGGGCTCGTTGAAGTTGCATTGACGAGTACTTACTCGTAAGACCCGAATGGTGGTGCAAGGTCTGATGATGAAGCCGGAAATAAGCCATGGGAACTCCTGAACTAAGCAACATATTTTCGTTGTGTTTTTGCTATAAAAACTAGTTCTTTAAAAAGGTCTTTTTAAATGTATTGTCTATACACAAGAGGGGCACCGGTGCGTTCCATACGGAAATCCCGGAGCCCCTCTAAAGTGCTGATGTCGGGGAATCCGACATGCCCCGCGAGTTTCCCCCGAGGCTCGCGGAAGTCCTATGCAGGATTTTCCCCAGGAAAAAAATGGTAAATATGTACCGCTAGCCACTTGATGGGCACACGTACATACGGAACCCTGAGAGCGCGAGTCGAACTCGCACTTTTCCGGTTTTTTATACATCAGACTGAATGAGTAATAGCAATAACTGATAATTAAAAAAATATCAACACACTTTAAAATAGTTGGAATCGATTCAATTATAGATTTAAAAGAAACCACACTCAGGTTTTCCGTTAATTCTGTTACACATTGTATATGTTAAGTCTAGAAATAGAATAAGATAGGTAACGGAAACAATAATAAGTGTGTGCGTCAATCAGCATGCCAAAACGCCGGCGGCACGCGGCAGCGACATCACGTGAACGCGCCTAGCGCCAACGACAGTATTTTTTTTTACAGAGTTGCCAACTTAATTACATAATTTTGACAGAAGGTATTTGAAATAGGAATTAGATACCTACCTATTTTAAACTGTGCAGACTATTCCTCGGTTCCTATATCTATTTAACGACACGTTTTTAAACCGAGTAATAACATTTTATACGAGATGTAAGATAAAATATATACTTATATTATAAAACAAAGTCCCCCGCCGCCTCTGTCTGTTTCTCTGAACTCAATGACGCTAGTTAAAATTAAAACAAAGGGTTTGTTCCGAATAAATGGGAGGGTTCCCAGATACGTTTCGTAAGCAATTTGTATAGAGATGATAGTTTAAACAAAATATAGCCATGCCGCCCGCACTCACATCGACAGTCTTCAGGCTGTCCAGTCCCGATGAAACTTTCGTAAGCAATTTGTATAGAGATGATAGTTTAAACAAAATATAGCCATGCCGCCCGCACTCACATCGACAGTCTTCAGGCTGTCCAGTCCCGATGAAACTTTCGTAAGCAATTTGTATAGAGATGATAGTTTAAACAAAATATAGCCATGCCGCCCGCACTCACATCGACAGTCTTCAGGCTGTCCAGTCCCGATGAAACTTTCGTAAGCAATTTGTATAGAGATGATAGTTTAAACAAAATATAGCCATGCCGCCCGCACTCACATCGGCAGTCTTTAGGCTGTCCTGTCCCGATGAAACTTTAAAACTTTTTAACCAACCATCACAATTTTTAAATGTTTTAGTTGTGACTGCAATATACAAGGTGTAACATAATAAACGAAAGACCTCGGACATTTATAACGCAATTCTCTAATCGGGGGATTAGAGAATTGCGTTATAAATTCAAAACGAAAACCAAATTTCCAAATTTAAAGGTTTTTACCTTTCTTTTGAGCACTTTTATATCCCAATTAAGAGTGAAACTTGTACGTGTATGTGTGCGTTTTGAGAAATATTTTTTAGAAATGCAATTGAAATCTCCTTATTGCTATGAATCAAGAATAAATTTAGTTTCTTTATAGCGCACTGAAGGAGTAAAAGCATATTTTTGCAAATTTAAAAAAAAATGTAGGATACTTTAAATATTGTTGGAATCAATTCAGTTACCGATATAGAACAAACTATTTTCAGGTCTTGCGTTTATTATGTTACAGCTTGTATAATAAGTGTAATATGAATGCGACAGTATTTCCGAAGACATCGAAATGAAATCGATGTATTTTTGTTCAGTGACTTTTTTTTTCTTTTTATTTTTTAAACGTAGCCCCACACTAGGATTTATTCCTGTGTCGTGGGTGAGTTTACAAACATGGAAATTCACATACACAAATACCCTGACCGGAACAAATAATTGTGGATCGCACAAAGATTTGTCCCGTGTGGGAATCGAACCCGCGACTGTTCGACCCAGTGGGCGGAGCGGCTTAAGCTCTTAAGGTTTCGCCACATAGCCAACGTAGCGCGACGGGGGCGCGACGGTGGCGTGACCTGAGGAGTTGTAATATAGCGTAGCCACGCTAAGCGGGACGAAAAACGTCATGACCCGCCGCCGTCGCGCCCGGCGTGCTTACAAACGAAGCACGGCGGGAGCGAGACGCCAATACGCGTACGAGCGGGACGCTAGTATTGAGCGGCCACTTGACCGGCGTGACGTCGCGCCTACAGTGTGACGTGGCTGGCCGCGCGTCAGCCGAACGTCTCGTCGCGCTCCGTCGGCTCTTTGACCAAACTTGGACCAAACCTTTTACCCACATCCGATCGGCTGTCAGTCGATCGTCCAAGCAAGTCGAGGCGGAAGATCTCTACCTCAACCGCTGTCGACTGCCGGACGATGTTAGGGATCTCATTCGTTCAAAGAATGCTTCTATCCGACCGTACGACTCCTACCCCACCGAAGCTAATCGGGCCCGGATGCGCGCTCTACAACGAGAGGTAAAGCGTCGTGTCGCGGAGGTCCGGGAGGAACGGTGGGGTGTCCTCCTAGAGGGCATCGCGCCGTCGCATCTGGCCTACTGGCAGCTGGCGCGTAGCCTCAAATCCGACTCCACGACTGACATGCCCCCGCTGTCCCGCCCTTCAGGCGCACCCCCAGCCTTCGACGACGACGAAAAGGCCGAGCTTCTCGCTGACTCCCTCGAGAGCGCCCCCAGCTCTCAATCCGTCGACCAGTCCCACGTCGACGCGGTCGACAGGGAAGTCGAGCGCAGGGCATCCCTCCCCCACGTCGATTTCTTACCCCCTATCACCCAAACGGAGGTCGAAGATCTAATTATGGGTCTCAAAACTAAAAAAGCCCCCGGCTCTGACGGCATTTCGAATCGCGTTCTGAAATGCCTGCCCGCCCAACTCATCTGCCTCTTAGTGGCCATATTGAACGCCGCCATGGCGAACTGCACCTTCCCCGCTAAGTGGTAGGAGGCGGACGTCATAGGCATTCCCAAGCCCGGCAAACCTCGCAATCTCCCCGCGAGCTACCGCCCTATCAGTCTCCTCAACTCCCTGGCCAAGATATACGAGCGCCTACTTCTGGCGAGGCTCAAAGACTTCGTAACGTCCAGGGGTATCCTTATCGACGAGCAGTTTGGCTTTCGAGCCAAACACTCTTGCGTCCACCAAGTGCACCGCATCACGGAGCACATCCTCTCCGGTCTCAATAGACCCAAACCCATCTACACGGGCGCCCTCTTCCTAGATGTCGCGAAAGCATTCGACAAAGTCTGGCACAACGGCTTGGTCTACAAGCTCTACCAATTGGGTGTGCCGGACAGACTCGTGCTCATCTTACGAGACTTCTTGTCGAATCGCACCTTCCGTTATCGCGTCGAAATGACGCGCTCCACTTCCCACTCCATCAGTGCTGGAGTCCCACAGGGCTCAGTTCTCTCTCCGCTCCTGTTTAGCCTTTACACGAACGACATTCCTCGTTCGAGTAAGGCGCATCTAGCCCTATTCGCGGATGATACCGCTCTCTACGTCTCGCATAGGAATAAGGGTTTCATTACCAGACACCTTCAGGTATCCGCCAATTCCCTAGGGAATTGGTTCAGGAAGTGGCGTATTGAGGTGAACCCGGACAAGAGCGCTGCGGTGTTCTTCTCCAGAGGTGCCACCCCGCGCCACTCCCTGCGCCGCCCTAGAAGTAATCTCGGCCAAGTGACCATGTTCGACCGACCCATTCCCTGGGTCAAAGAGGTCAAATATCTAGGGGTCACCCTAAACAGTACCATGTCCTTCGGCCCGCACATCAAGCGGGTCCGTCACCGAGCATCATTTGTGCTCGGTCGTCTCCATTCGTTAATCTGCAAGCGGAGTAAAATGTCCCTTAGAAATAAGGTGACACTTTACAAAACTTGCGTTCGACCCATCATGACTTATGCGTGTGTTGTGTTCGGGCATTCGGCCCCCTCTCACATCGATAAACTCCAAGTGGTTCAAAACCGCTTCCTCCGTAAAGCCGTAGGAGCCCCCTGGTTCGTACGGAACGTCGACCTCCACTCCGATCTAGGTCTCGAACCTATTCGCGCCTTTATTAAAAAGGCGTCAACACGTCACTTCGCGAACGCATCTACCCATGCGAATCCGTTAATCGTAGCCACCGCCGACTACGATCTCCCCCCCGACCCCTGCCGCCACCGCCGGCCGCGACATGTTCTCACCGACCCCCCCGATGCTTTGTCATCCCTTCTTTCCGCTCAGAATACGGGCGACGACGACGTAGTAGTAGATCCCCTCCCATAGCCGGCGGTTGACCGGTGCACTTAGTAGTGCACCCGTCCCCCCTACAGCGACTGTCCCAACCGAGGGCGCCTCGCGCCCTCGAGTATGTCGCCTCTTGCCCTTCTGGCTGGCTAGAGCGTAGTGGTTGCACGCTCGCCTTTTAGTCCGGTGAAGCTGTAAAGGCCTCGCGGCCAACAGCGTAAATCATTCACACACACACACACCTTTTACCACTGCGCCAAATCGTCCGTCAAAATATAATACAGTGTTTTGTTATAGATTCGGTTAATTGTACATACTAACATGTAAAATGTGTCGTGTGTAGAAATAAATTATTCTTATATTTTTGAAACAAAACTTAGCACTCGAAGGTGTCACGTTGTGGAAATCACCTGGAACAAAGGGAACTAGAGTGTATGCACTCTAATTTTCAAGCACTTGCGGGTATTCGATTGAGCTGAAATTTGGCATACGTGTGTATGTGTTCGATAAGAATGCAATAATATGGTACCATGGAGCTGGTCTGATGATGAAGTCGGAAGGAGGCCACATGCGAACATGCGAACTATAAAACGTAACCCCCTCGTGTTTGGACTTGTTGGATTGGTATTGACTAGTACTATACAACCAGATAGTGTTCAGGGTCTGATAATGAAGTCGAAAGGTGGCCATTGGAACCACCCAACTACTTAAGTTAAAATTTACTTGTGTGTCTTCTCTAGTGCGTAGTACAAAATACTTGCTTGCTTATCTGCCATTAAACCAAAGACTTGCATCATTATTAAGTATAATTACGACACGCGTTAAGTAAATACTCTTATCGACGCGACCTACTAAACCCGGCGCGTCGTCCATCTTGCAGTTCATTGGAGGATTGTGGTATTTATTTACCTTTCGAGACAAGGGACTGTATTAACTCTACAAACATTTCGACGGTCCCACAGAACAAAGTTACATATGCTAAACAAAATAAAAGGCATTTGCAGCTTTCGTGCCCGTCGATAAGGTTAATTATGTCAAATATAAACACTGGATTATAGGACTTTGTTCTTTGGACAAGTCGATTTATATAATCTTTCCGGGTTCACTTCAGAGGCGTTTGCAGCGCTGTGCAATCGCGGTGTTGAGTTGCGTTCGGGTCGGTCGGCCTGAGATAGAAGACGTTTGTGGCATTTTCATATTCTAGAGTCTCCGTGTTTTGGAAGGTACGGTACGACGTTGGTCCAGTTACCACAGTATATGGTAGTTGATAAGTTCCAATGGCAGGCGCCACAAATCTGGCTCCACCAATCCACGCTGGGTCCGCCTGGTGGATTGTAACCTAATCTCCTTGACCTCGACTTATGAAGGAAGGCTTTGCTCAGTAGTGCAACGAGAACTCGTGTTTACCTAAACTTTGGAAGGCTTGCGATGTAACATAGACATACAGCAGCGAAATTTTGTGTGTGTGTGTGTGAATGACCTACGCTGTTGGCCGCTGGGCCCTTTCAGCTTTAAGGAACAAGAGGGCGAGCGTGCAACCGTTGAAGGATGCAGGTATCGAGGAAGATCTAGACTATCTTAACCATGATCAAATAGACCGTGATTAACTGATGGGCATATTAAGAGTCTCCGTAACCAACAAGCGTGTATGAGACGAATTATGCGAGTGGAGGAAGCCAGAGAGGTATGCGAGGAAAGAACCTGTTCGAACTGTACTCTTTGCCTACCCCGCATGGGGTCTTCCGTAATCATAAGAGAGACAGAAATAAGTGTTTTTAGTTTTTAAATTTATTTTATAAGCCATTTGGGGCTTGTAGTTTTGGAGTGGAGACCCCAAACTGGCAAACACAGTGTAGGACGCCCCCCCCGCGAGATGGAGTGATGACATACGTCGGATAGCTGCAGAAACTGGATGCATAAAGCCGAGGATCGGGCTCTGTGGCGCACATTCGAAGAGGCCTATGTTCAGCAGTGGACTAATTTGGGCGGATGATAATGATTATCAGCCTTTAGTCCCACAGCTGGGCCCTCTCTCATGAGCTGGGCCCTCTCTCGAGGTGAAAGAGATTAGGTCAAATTCTACCACGCGGACCCAGTGCGGTGCGGTGGAGGCAGTTTTGTGGCCACCTGCTGTTGGGAAGCAGCCGCCTATAAGGTTCCCAACTTGGCTTACCGACTACATTAAGTGGTGACCTATACCAACGCCTTAGCGTGCCTTCCGATGCATGGAGGCGCTCGAATATGAAAATTCCACAAACGGTCACCCATCTCAGACCTACTGAGCCGAACACTGCTTAACCTTGGTGATCGTTAAGAACACCGTGGTTGTGCAGCGTTGCGAGCGTCAAGTTTGTACCTAGTAAGCATTATTTTAGGCAAAATGGACGGCAGACGTGCTCAGGGAAGCCCTTCCCTGAGACGTCTGCCGCACCTGCAGCATGGTCTGACGCAATAAAGAAGGTGTTGGGTGGCAGTATGCGCCGTGCGGTACACTCCGCATATGACCGCACCCAATGGAGACTGTTAGTGCGTGGTCTCGATCTTCGCACTGAGGGAACGAGGAAGAAGGAGGCATTATTAGTGGCACTACACCTGTAATGTCTATAATCTACTGTAAAGTCTCCTGTATGTCTCTTGTAATCTGTCGGCATTCTGTACAATAATAAGGACGGAAAAAGTACTGTGACTGCCTCGTTGGTCTGGTGGCAAAGCGCATCGCTTCGTGATCACGAGGTCCTGGGTTCAAATCCTAGGTCGGACAAATGTAATTTTACTAACAAAAAATTCCCAGTATGAGTCCGGAGTCTGGAATTGTGCCCGGTATATGGCAATAGGCTCGCCCCCTATTACATAGGACCTAGCATCGTCAGCGAAACGTGGGTGTACTCAGTACACCTCTGCCACCCCCGCTGGGGAATATAGGCGTGACGGCGTGACGGAAAAAGTATGTCATGCGTCCCGTTGGCATTTTAGCCAGTGTGCATCACGGGTGAAGGTTCAAGTGAAAAGCCAAACAAATCTTGAAACAGTGCTCCACCCACCAGTTGTGACCCTCTTCAAACACGCAGGATTTCTTCCTCAAAGTATATGGCGCAATGTCGCGCGCGCTTAAGTAGTATTTTTGGGGGTCACAACTAACGGGCTTTCTAGTGAGCTTTATTGTGCTTATAAGCCAATCATACAGTACAATTATTGGTATCTATCTAAGGCTACGCTCTTCTATCTTATGGATTTATCTATAACAGGACTTAAGTACTATTTCTTATCTGCTATAAACTTAATCTAATCATCATCATCATCTCAGCCTATACTTGTCCACTGCTGAACATAGGCCTCCCCAATCGCTTTCCAGCGTAAGCGGTCCGATGCCACCTGCATCCAACGACTTCCTGCGATTTTCACAAGATCGTCGGTCCATCTGGCAGGTGGTCGTCCCACGCTGCGCTTGCCAATACGTGGTCTCCACTCTAGAATCTTTCTGCCCCAACGCCCGTCCGGTCTTTGCGCTATGTGGCCCGCCCATTGCCACTTCAGCTTGCTTATCTTAAGGGCTATGTCGGTGACCTTGGTTCTTCTACGAATCTCCTCATTCCTGATTGGATCACGTAGAGAAACGCCGAGCATAGCTCTCTCCATAGCTCGCTGAACAACTCTGAGCTTAATCTAATACATATGCTTATTTATAATATGAAGGCGTCGTCCCGGACAAATAATATGAAACATTGAGTACAATTTGCAATGTTCGCGGTTACTAATAGCGGCGCGTCGCTGCCGCTCGCGATAAATTTAGCGTTCAGTCGGCCTAGGATCAAGGCCGGGACATGGATGGTACAGCCGGTCAAGACCGCCGCTTGCGCACACTAAATTGCAATTTAAAGCAACCCCTCTATATATTATTTTTGTTTTATTAAGGACTGATCAGCGAGCGACCCCTATCTGATGAAAAGTTTCGATGGAGCCGAAGATGCGGCTCGCTGACTAATATCAGCGTTTCCCAAACTTTATAATAATAATAATAACAGTTGTTGATGTCACCATTCCGCATGATGAGAACCTTGTGAAGGCCGAAAAAGAAAAATTATCAAAATATTTGGACCTGGCCCATGAGGTTACCGCCATGTGGAATGTTGATTCAACTATCATTATTCCGATGGTCGTTTCAGTCAACGGCCTTATAGCGAAGAGCTTCGATAAACACCTTGAGAAGCTCTCGCTAGGCAGTTGGGTGAAGGGCCTGATACAGAAGGCAGTAATGTTGGACACGGCACGCATTGTGAGGAGGTTCCTCTCTTTGGAGCCCTGACCGCCGGTAGCTTGGGTCGTAGACCTTGCTGTCGGTGGAGCACATTTTTTTATACAATATATATAAGAATATTTGTATTTTATATTTTTATATATATTTTATAAGAAATGATACTGAATAAATATATACATAATAATAATAAACCATCATCACAGATAAAACGATTCATTATAATAGACCAGATATAACAGTTCATATAAAAAGCAGTAATACAATATATCTTATTGACATAGCCATCCCAAACACTCATAACATTCAATCCACAATATCCGAAAAACTCACAAAATACCTTGCAATCGAATTGAAAACACAGTGGAAAGCAAATACAGTCCATATTATACCCATAGTAATATCATCAACAGGTATAATTCCAAAAAGTCTCTTACAAAGCCTTAATTTATTAGGTACACCAGAATCCACATCATATTTACTACAGAAGGCCACCATTCTAAATACTTGTCGCATCACCCGAAAATTCTTAACGTCATCATCCATATCATCTTCTACTTTTATTATTTAATCTGTCACGCTTGGCCAAGGCCCGCATGATAAAAAAAAACCCCAATAAAATGGGAGAAAAGCAACAAACTCTCTATAATAATAATAGTTATTATTATTATTTTTGCGGGCAACAAAAGCCCATTTTGTTAGTAAACAAAAACTTATGACTATTGACTACATATAACTTATTACTAATATTTATAATTTAACCACTAAACATGAAGGGCAATAAACAGAGAGATTACTTTCTCCTCAGTACCGTCCTCCATTCAAAATGTATCAAAATGGGAGAGCAATAGCTCTCTGCCATCGTTTGGAGGATGCTGCTGTGACTGCTTCTTACTCTACTACTCATCAACGATGCGGTTTATTATTATGCTGTAGCCTAGTTATTTTAATGTTTCCCCATCGTGACCCACCACAAGTGTTTTAAACCTCCTAGTGCATATAGGGAAAATAAAAAACATTTCAATGTCCATGTCCATATGGTAGCGGGCGAGAACAATCCGCGGGGCGTGGAAAACTCTACGCAGGACGTGGACGACCACCACTCACATGTGTGTGTAAATGATGTACGCTGTTGGCCGCGAGGCCTTTACAGCTTCACCGGACTTAAAGGCGAGCGTGCGAGGCGCCCTCGGTTGGGACAGTCGCTGCAGGGGGACGGGTGCACTACTAAGTGCACCGGTCAACCGCCGGCTATGGGAGGGGATCTACTACTATGTCGTCGTCGTCGCCCGTATTCTGAGTGGAAGAAGGGATGACAAAGCATCGGGGGGGTCGGTGAGAACATGTCGCAGCCGGCGGTGGCGGCAGGGGTCGGGGGGGAGATCGTAGTCGGCGGTGGCTACGATTAACGGATTTGCATGGGTAGATGCGTTCGCGAAGTGACGTGTTGACGCCTTTTTAATAAAGGCGCGAATAGGTTCGAGACCTAGATCGGAGTGGAGGTCGACGTTCCGTACGAACCAGGGGGCTCCTACGGCTTTACGGAGGAAGCGGTTTTGAACCACTTGGAATTTATCGATGTGAGAGGGGGCCGAATGCCCGAACACAACACACGCATAAGTCGTGATGGGTCGAACCACTCACATAATATTATTATAATAGTAGTACTTTGTATTGTTTCTGGCCGAAGCTGAAGTCAATTAATAGGCCATTGTTAAAACCTTCGGTCGAAGCCGAAGCCAAAAATTTAATAACCCTAACAAATTTGGTTAATGATCGGCTAATTTTTTATTAAAGTTCTGTTGACTGTATTAACGAACTGTTTTGTTTTGGTTATTTACTGGCATTGGCGGCCGGGCGGCGAAACGCAATGTGACCCCCTGCCCCCCGCGCGTCGCCTTTTCAGCCGCGCTCTTGCGCATTCGTAAGTCGTAAATCGTAATAGCGTTAGCGAGCGAAACCCCGTACGCGTGCGAGTGGGCTCCTAGTGATGGGCGGCGCGACGTTGCTCCAGCAGTGTGACGTGTGCGTCGCGCTCGGTCGGCTATTTGACAAATCCTTTAAGTTTGGCACTTATGAGGGCTATATCGATGACTCTGGTTCTCCACATTTCTGATTCGACCTCTAGTAAGAGCATATTCACTCTGAACTTAAAGATACACAAGTTTTACAGCTCCGGAAACAGACAGCGGAAGCGAATTTAATTTCTGAGTTAAGTGCGAGCGTTTTATTTAGATTCTTCTATCGCAATCGGTAGCGCATTGTTCTGACCACGTGGCTTTTCCTTGTAAAATGTCATTCCGTACACTTTTTCGTTGTCTATTAGCTTTAACGGCTGTAGAAAGCCCCCTTGGCTACAGGCCCTAGGCAGTACTAATTATGAATGACGATATTATAGTACCGGCAAAGGCGGCTTAAAAAACATTACCCTTCTGGGGTTAATGAATACTAATATTATAAAGAGGTAAAGTTTGTGAGTTTGGATGTTCGGGGTAATCTCCTGTACTACTAATCCGATTTTAATGATTCTTTCACCATTAGAACGCTACCTTATCCAGAAGTAACATAGGCTATATAACATAGACCCAGTAGGTGGCGTTGTTGTCGACCGGGTTCTAAGTCGCGGGAAACTGCTAGTGTTTTTATAAGTTTTTATTTTGAAGACTGCCTCGTTGGTTTTGTGGCAATTAACGCGTAGCGATTACGAGGTCTAGGTTCCAATTCTGGGTCTGAAAATGCATTTTTTCTTTTAGTGTAGACTCCGGAGTCTGACATCCTGCCCGCTATGAAAGCAATGGGGTTGTATCCCATTACATGGGACCTTACGCCGTCTGCTATGTGTGGGTGAACACAGCAGACCTCAGGCACACTCGCTTGAGAAATATACTATGCTTTTCGGTGCATATATTTATATATTTATTTCTGTTGTTACAGGGTAACCCGGCCCACTAATTTTGAAGGAGGAGGCCCAAGTCCGCGGCGGCGAACATTTAGTTTTAAGAACAGACTACAACATGTCGAATTGTATTTATTGTACCTAAACGCTGTTTAACATTATTGTCAAATATATGCGAATAAAAGAGATTGGTAATACGCTACGAATTTACGCTAACATCATTACAAATTCAAAAGAGACTGTCTGTCTGTGTGTTACCTTTTGTACTAATTTCACAAGGAGATAAAAAATTTCATTTGATGGAAGGCCATAGGCTACCTTTTGTCTCAAAAAAATAACGCAGAGAAAGTCGCAGGTAACAGCTAGTACTCAATAAAATGCGTTAAGACGTATATTTTGTATGCGCTATCTAAAAAGTGATGTGTTATTTGAAAAGTATAGCGTGAAATTCACAGTTAATGAATGACATTTTGTTAGAATGAATGCTGATTTAGTAAATTTATCACACAAACTCTCAAACAGACAGTGGTAAAATACCCATCTCTATCGAAAACACTATAAATTAAACGGGTTTAAAAAAGTATTCTAATTTAAAACGAAACTTTAAAATATTATGTCTTATCTATGGTTTCTACTGGTTCGAAATTCAAATTTCACTCGCGCGTCTTACGTCACATCCTGCGCGTTACAGTAACGTTGTTCAAGATCATTCCATACTATCTGTTATGTAAAATAAATAAATAATTATTATGTATAAACTTCTCTAATATATTGTAGATAAATAAATTATTGCAGTTGATGTTTTATTTCATTTTCTACTGCCAGATACACAAGAGACTGCCTCGTTGGTCTAATGGCGAAAATGCACGTTGCGATTACGAGACGCGGATTCAAACCCTTCATGAGACAAAAGTAGTGTTTCCTAGTGTTGGGTATTTCATAAAACATTCACAGATCTAGGCTATGTTTAAGGTTTGGGTTAAATAGCCGACGGAGCGCAACGGTGGCGTGCGGTGGCGGTCGGCCGGCGGCCCGCAGCGCGGCGCGCACCGCACATTAGGGGCGCGACGTCGGTCGCGCCGGCCGCCCAGCATTAATATCCCGTTCGCACGCATATTGGCGTCTAGCTCCCGCCGTGCTTCGCCCGTAATCCCGTCAGGTACGACGGCGGGTGGTTGTGACGTTTGCCGTCGCGCCGAGCATGGCTACGCTGTGTGGCGTCCATGTGTGGCGTCTCACGTACATTTCAGTATATTACAACTCCCCAGGTCGCACCACCGTCGCGCTGCGTCGGCTATGTGGCGAAATCTTTAATGCGTTAATTGAGATGCGGCAACTTGTTATTTTTTAGCTGCTTTAAAGCTCATTTTGACAAGCCTTAACGTTAACGCAGGTGAGTCAGTAGCATTACAAAAATCCACGGTTGTGGAATATGGATATATGTGAAAAATCCATCTAGGGACCAAATGATCGCTATCCACACCATTCATCACCAGACTGCAATGGGGCAGTGATGTCAATGATTTTTTTATGGTTGTGTGTGTGTGTGTGTGTGTGTGTTGGCGGCCTTACGGGGTGCCGAACAGGACAGTCGACGGTTGAAAAACGTTAATTTTATTTATTTTAAACTTAGCTATTAGTTACAACAAATCTGTCTATCTATCTATATCATCACGGCAGATCCCTTGCGGGGTAGTGAAGAGTACAGAATTTCAAGAGGTTCTTCCCTTATAGATCTCTCTGGCTTCCTTTACTGTCATAGAGCCTCATACACGCTCGCATATTACGGAGACTTAAGTTTACTTTCAGATAAGAATGTAAAATAATTATATTGTTATTATTACGAGTCACTGTTGTCCCACTGCCCACTGTCCACCTTGTACAGAGGACAGGGCCCTCGCACATGTCTGTCGCCCGGAGGTGTCGTTGCAAAAACTATGTTCTAGCCGGAGACATCAATGATTGTCGTAAACTGTAAATACTGTTTTAGGGGTGGTCAAATGAATAACGCCTTAATAGTAGGCATGGCCATTAGTTTACACATCTTTCGCAACTAACAACGTGAAAAATCATATGAAATTCTTTTTCATTCGTTGCACCTGCTATTTTTCATTACAATGGCTGCTAAAATTATCTTCTTATCTTCATAGGTCTGAGGTTTATCAAAGCAAATTTATCAGAATTCGTAATAACTTTATGTTAGTAGCAAATCTTATCAAGTGCGAACTTTACGAATTAAAAAAATTAGAAATTTTACAGACAATGATATGCAAAGAATGTGCGATTTCTATGTGTGATTTTAACAGCCATTGTGAAGAAAAACAGCCATTATTCAGATGTTACTTACCTGTCTGTCTACTTAGTAGGTATACAATCGTATGTAAGTAACATTAGAGAAGTACGATAAAACGTCTGGCGTCGGAGCGGCGATAACGACTCGTCACGTGCTATCTGCAAATAGAACGACTCGACGTCATCTCGCGTGTGGAAATGCACGGGGGCTCTTTCAATGGCATCCTTGGTGCGTCACATACCCATTGTAAAGTGCTAAAACTATTAGTGACATGTTTATCTAAATCAATATTCAACTAATATTATAAACGTGAAAGGCGAGGATAGGTGTATGCATACCTGTTTCTCTTACACGCAAAAACTACTTAACGGGTTTTGATGAATATTTGCAGCATAGCTTATACATCAGAATAACACATTTGATGGACGATTTAGCGCAGTGGTTTAAGAGCTTAAGTCACTCCGCCCACTGTGTCTAGTGGGACAAATCTTTGTGTGATCCACAATTATTTGTTCCGATCTGTATATTTGTGTGTGAAATTTCATGTTTGTAAACACCCACGACGGGAATAAATCCTTGTGCGGGCTACTTTGTTTTATAAAAAAAACACAGGCTACAAAGATGATGAAAAAATCTGAGAGTTGAGGAAGCAAGTCTGTAAGGAATGAACTTGTTAGAACTCTGTACCCTCTGCCTACCCTACTGATGATATACATAGATGAATTGCAAAACAAAAGCGTGTGAAGCCGTTGGTGAAAGCTAGTTAGTTATAATTTAATCGTACCTACTTGAAATAAAATTGATTTTGGTGTGTGTGTGAGTGAATGATCGACGCTGTTGGCCGCGGGGCCTTTACAGCTTCACCGGACAAGAGGGCGAGCGTGCAACCACTACGCTCGAGCCAGACGGGCAAGGGGGCAACTAGCTCAAGGGCGCCTCAAGGAAGAATGGCCTCGGCTTGGGCAGTCGCTATGGGGGAGGGCGTATACTAGGTGTATCGCCGTGGTGCTCTGCACCGGCCGGCGGGCAAGGGATTCTTCGACCTCGCCGGCGCTGTCGGTGTCTGATTCTGTGTACGGTATCTGTATCCGGAGGAAGGGATGTAAGGTTATCGAAGGGGTGATTTTGGTGCCACCATCTTCATTCACTTAAGATTTATTGGTTGCATTGCTGGACGAAGACCTCTCATAAATCGAGATAGAAGAAAGTAGGTCATACCCGACCACGCGGAGTCAGTGCGAAGTGTAGGTTTATAACTTGGTACGGTCAGCCACATAAGTCGCTTAACATTCTCAGATTTTCAAACCGCTTGTACGCATTTGTTTTGCATCAAATACATTATTTTTGTTGGTCTACATATATTTGAGTATGTTGCTAATAATGCGGCTTTAATAATGTTCACCAACGTTTTTATAATCAAGGGTATTAACGGTTCGAAATACTGAGAGTGTTTAACGACATACGTCGCTGACTGTACATAGTTTTCGTCATTGGAAAAGGGGTAATATACATATTTTAAATAAACCAGCCTATACCTATTGTCTTACTTGTGGGAGAAGTCCTTCTCTTTGAAATCGAGGTAAAAGAGAACAGGTCATCCTCCATTGTGGATTGGTGGAGATAGATCTGAGATCAACAGCTGTTGGAACTTATCAAGTCGTCCATAAGGCTTTTAACTTAACGACGAATGTTTCTTGGGTCATCTTTTAGATGATTACAAAAAATTAAATTAAAACAACTGCTAAAGTAAAAGCACATGTATTTAGGCACCTAGACCGAGAAGCAACATAAAACACAATAACAAGTGACATTTGTCATAGTGATGTCCCATCTCCCAACAACGGCATAACGTGTCTTCCGAAGCATGAAGACGCTCCAAAACGTGAAATCCACAAGAATGGTGGTAAGTTTCTGCCCCGGTAAAAGCCCTCTGAATAGACTAATTTTGAACAAGAAATGAGCCATCGCTCTAACCACTGGAAACGACGTTCATTCCAAATAGCAGTTGCTATCCAAAAAATAACTTTAAGTTCGGAATCTGTATTGTTTCGTTTGGCCGGTTTGATTCTGTCTTTATCGCAACCATAATTCATATTAACTATTCAAATATGCGCCAAAAACCTCCACTCACTGCCAATTTGGCTTGCTGCTTTGCCACTATCTGTCCTAGAGGATTTCCTACCTCATTCCTTACATTAGTAACATTGGGGCTTTGCTGATCAGAGGCGGTTGTATCATGAAACGAGTGGGTACTTAGTTCAAGAATCTGCATACCTTTTTTGTCTTTATTTAGGACGACAAACTATGAATGCAAAAAGAATTGCTTACACTGTAACCAGTTCTTCGTACCGTCATCCTCAGATACCTTATGGTAGGCATGTCGATTTAAAATCTATTAATCGAAAATTGTTTATTTTGAGGCAGATAATCTTTTTTTAGATCTAAATGAACCACTGAATCGATTACTGAATCGATTCAGTGGTTCATTTAGATCTAAAAAAAGATTATCGATCCTACTGAGGATCGATTCAAAACGTCGTCGAATCGGATCGATTGACGATTCAATAAAAAGGGGGTAATCAAAAATATGACTTATTTAGGTTATATAAAAACACGTTCTTTGTGAAAAATACTACGAACCAAACATGAGTATATTATATATCAGTGGTCTTTTTGATAATCTTTAAATTGAATGCATTATGAAATTATAAAAAAGACGCGATCAAAAAAATAGTTCATTCAATCGGCAAATTAATAAGAATCGATATTTTAATCTTCGATATAATAGAGAATCGATTCGTGCACGTTCGAATCGAATCGATCCAAAGATCGATTTTTCTGAGAATGAATCGAATTGCCCCATGATATACTTTAGGCACTTACCTGTCCCGAGGAGGACGACCTTGTCTAGTTCTCCCTGACCGGCAGACGTCGAAACGCAGCCCAAAAGGGTACCGGTGCGTTCCTCAGAGAGATACCGGAGTCCTACCGAAGCGTCAATGCCTGCCGCCGTCGGGTTTATAGTCGGTAGGAGGCCGACACCCTCCGCAAGCTTCTCCATAGGCTTACGGAAGTCCTATACCAGATTTTTCCCACGTAACTACCTAGTTTTTTATCGAACAATATAGCTACAGTCTTCGTGTGATAGCCTACATCAGCGGTCAGCAACCTGCAGCTCTCGGATTGCAACTGTTTTGTAAATAAACACAATTATTATCATTTAACTGCCCTGTTGGCCTAGTGGCCTAATGCAGTGCGGCTGGCAATCATAAAGTCCTTAGTTTAAATTCTAGGTCGTAAAATAGTTTTGACGTTTTCTATTCATAAATTTCAGTGGCCATCCGTAGTCTATACTTGTGCTCGGCATAATGGCCGCACCCCCAATTAAAAATCAAACGTTTTTTAATTCATAAAAACCAAAGAGTAGGTACTTATAAAGTCAAAAAAAGAAAATTATAATTAAGACTACCACCTGTTCGGAAAGTCATTTTTCAATTCTTTTTGTATACGAGTACATTGCATTCATGGGGTATGGGAGAACAGTGCAGAACGAGTTAAATAGATGTGCTTGAGTATAGATTAAATGTACTTAGATTAGTGGTATAAGTCAGTGTCTACATAGTCCTCTCATTTACACTTTTTAAAGGTACATGATATGAAACTATTTTTCAGATTTTATTGCGGTTTATTTTTTATTTTTAGGTTTCCGACGTTTCAAGTGCTTTGCAGCACCCATGGTCACGAAAAGAACTGAGGTGTTAGACGTCCAAAAGGCATAGTTGTTCTGGAGTGACCTCAAACTTCTTAATAATTATTTTTTTGGTCCGATCTACGCAGAATGAGCTCACGGTGTCTTGAGGCCTTGCAGTGTGCTTGGGTTTGGATTTGATTATATTAATTACCGGATCCCAAGTCGATGGAAGTACCCAGCCATCTTCTCTATTGGAATTAAGCTGTTTTTTTTTATTTCAATAGCCTCGCGAACCCTCCTTGGCAGGAATCGGTGTTCTTTCTCGAGGATTTGTGGTCTATCAAATCTGATGATATGGCTGGTTCGGTCAAGGAGATGTTCACAGACTTCTTGAGCGACGGTGTTTTAAGTTAGCTAAGTGTTCTTCAACCCGAGTTTTACCGGTCTTTTTGTTTGGCCTATATAAGAGAGACTACATTCACAATCAAGCTTGTATACTCCTCCATCTTGTAAGCTTCGAGTCCGACGCCAACGTCATAAAATATGTAGAGAGCGTACAAAATAATTGGTTATAGCTCCAGTGTCGACGAAACGAGACAAAATTCAACAGTACTACGGTACATGTTTAATCAGTCAAAGGAAGTCAACGGACCAGTCCCCACCAGCAGCACCCGTTCACGAGTATGACTTGAGAAGCAGCTGTCACTCTTCTCGACCAAATTAGAGGCAACTGTCTGTTAGAGGGAAATATGAGTGTACTATACAGTACACCTTTGTTACATCTCGCCAGGACAATTTCGGTGTGACCGTAGTCTAACAGTGGTTGTACTTGATTTTGTCATATAAAATGGCAAATCAATACAATATTTGTTTGAGTCTGTGCATGTGAAATTTTCCTATGTTAACTAACATAAGCACCCCCGACACAGTAATTCCTAGTGAGGGACAATTTGTTTTTATGAATCAGTAAAAATGAAAAAGACTAACATTATTTTATTCAGAAACCTTAATTTATAACTATAAAATTAGGTGACTGACAAAAATTGACACAAAATCTCGCAAGTAATATTACAGCCTGCTCTAATCAAAATCTTTTTAAATGGAAACAAGAAAATACGTTGCTATAAACTTCTTCTTATCTTTACAAATCGTTATTTCAAGTGCAAATTCAATGGAATTTGACATTGACGCCATTTCGACCCGAAATCTTTTCAACTTTATCACGCAGCGCAGATAAAACTTGATAAAAACCGTGGACTAGAACAATTACATACTGAATTAATATAGCAATAACCTATATTAAGGGTAAATACGCTGATAAGTATATCAAACACGTGAGTCCTTAGTAACTAGGCGACTGTAATAAAATTTTAAGTACACAATTATAGCAAAAAACTATTGGTCCTCGGAGTTTCTTTGAAGGATCTAATTCTGAATAAAATGATCCTACAGAGAAACAAGGTAATCGATATAGCCTACAGGATTAGCAAGCTGAAGCGGCTATGGGCCGGTCATTTGCTGAAGGTAATTTTTTTAGTTTGTTCGTTTAGCAAGTCAAGAGTCTCCGTAACCGACGAGCATGTATGAGACGAACTATGAGAGTAGTCCTCCAGTTTGTGGTCACCAGAGAGGTTTGTAAGGAAAGAACTTATTGGAAATGTGTACTCTGCCTACCCCACAAGGGATCTAGCGTGATGATATAGATTTATTTGATACATGGAATTTCCATTTGATTTTTACCAATAGTTAGCCCGATTTAAGAGGAAGGCTTATATTAATTTAACTTGTATATAATTTAGGATCCTCTTGTACAAATTGACTGAACTATGATGATATTTGCATGTTACCTTTGCGAAGTCGGGGTAGGCTGCTAGTATCCAGTGCTGAGCATTATTCAATTAAATTGCTTCATCTACGTTAGATAGGATGGGATGGGTATTAGATCAATATATTGAAATTTCAAATGCAATTAAATTAATCCCTAAACAATGCCTTTTGGATGTCAAACACCTGAGTCATTTCCGTTACCATGGGTGCTGTAGAGTATTCAATACGTCGAGAACTTAAAAACCAAAACTAAACCGCGATAAAATCCGAAATTAATAGTTTTTTTTTACAATTAATTTTCGCCCAACTTAGCTAGTAAAACATAATTAACTAAATATATTTAATTAAATCAGCACCAAGGATGTCCCTGGTATGCACTTGTCCGGTGTCAAGTACATCGCACGGTCACGGGACTTATATAAGAAAGGGCAAGTCAAATAGTGTCCCATATTAGCCGCGCGTGCGCCGGCTTGGCTGCCCGCCAAGTATTCTACGCACACACGCGGGAACATAAGTAGCGCAAGGTCGCTGCCTCGGGTCAAACTCGATATTTAAAATAACGAGTTATGTAATTACATTATGAAAAAATATGTCTGGTTTGACAGATGAGTACCGAAGGCCAAGTTACCTTGGCAATTGTGGTGTATAATTTTCTGATTAAAATGCGAACACTGTCACGCGCGCATTCCCCTTATCTGAGTTGATCGGGCAAGGGTATACTGTGTACAACTCAATATTTAAAAACACAGAACGAATGCAAGGATTGTGGTTGGTGACGATGTGGTGGAGCAAGTGAATGAGTTTTATATAGTCTTGGATGCGCTTTTAGTAAGGATGGGAAATACACCGCTGACATAGAGGCAAGAGCGAATGCAGGGAAGAGTGAATGGTGCGATGGGAAAGCTACTTGGGAGACGGCACTTAAGCCAAAAGGCGAAGCTGGCCATGCATAACTGAGTGTTTAACCAAACCAAAGAAATCAGAATATTATTAATGTTATTTTTGTGGTCCCAACGCTATTGAGAGCTAAGAGTTGGGTACGTAAGAAGGAGAATCAATGAAAGAAATCAGAATAAATGCGGTGAAAATGCGAGCTCTGCGGAAGATGTGCGGAGATTTGAACTCGTGATCACAAAGCGATTAGACCAGCGAGGCAGACCAACGAAAATAAAAATAAACACGTCTATATTCCCCAAGCGATGGTGGCAGAGGTGTACTGAGTACACCCACTTTTCGCCGACGATGTGGTCATGGTAAGATAGTCAAGGACTTCCCCAGTACCTACATCCTTCAACTTTCGCATTGTATAAGTAATAATAATTTCAATCTTAATTTTATGCCAGAATTTGTTGTGTATTTTTATTATCAAAATTTTAATAATATTGTAATTGTAGGAAATTTACGATTTATATTTGAAATAAAAATAAATATTAATTTTAAACGTCATCGCGGTAGGCCCAGCTGGAGATTGCGGGACGAACTAGACGCCTTTAAAAACGATTGGCGCTCAATAACCCTAAATAGAGTAGAGTGGAGGAGATGCAGTGAGGCCTTTGCCCAGCTGTGGAACACTGTAGCTCAGGCATGTCAAACATGCGGCCCACTAAGCATTTTCCTGCGGCCCAAATCAATTTTGAAAACAGCCAGATAATGCGGCCCGCGAGCGTGTTAAAAACCATTCTGGAAAATAAATATACTTGTCCTATAATAATACTTTTTTTCGCTAAGATTTTCAGTAGTTTGCCATTTTAACTATTATGTTTTGCGGCCCACGTAGTCTAAGGTCTTCATGCTTTTGGCCCACCAGTGCCAGCCAGACATGCCTGCTATAGGCTAACTAATAATAATAAATTCGTATCAAGGTTATTGGACAAAGGTAATTGACGAGTAAAACACATGACGTAACTGCTTTGAAGGAAGAATCAATACAGGTGCGTCACTCGCTCGACTTGTGACGTAACTGAAACTAGCGGAGTTTTTCTACAGCGGAAAATGTTACAAACTTTTAGTCCAACTAGAAGTTTTTAATAGATATTTCATGTCAGCTGATTGTAAATAGTTTAATTTTAAAAAGATCTGTTTAAAAACAAGTTTATAAGTTAATAAACACAACGGAGAAATCTTGATTAGCCGAGGGGTTTTTATGGCTTTCTTCCTCTAATGAGGCCAAACACGGTTATGTTGTGTAGTCATCGACGATATTTCGATGTATGTAGTTGATCATTTTCGTAAGGCCACCTTTCGACCCGTCATCAAACCAGCTCCATAGTATCAATATATTTCCTAACTCTATGTCCATATAGTATATCCATATTATTGCATTGTCATCGAAATAACATACGTACGTCAAATTTAAGCTCAACCAGGTGCCTGCAAGTGCTTCAAAAAGATTCAAGTGCTTTTTTTCTTCTTTGTTTTATAATAAAGCTGCACACTAGAAGTTTCGCTAACGTGGCAGCTGGCCATACATAACGGAGTTCTTGTCCCAACGCTGTTATATGGTAGCGAGAGCTGGGAATGTAAGAAGGAGAATAAAAGTAGGATAAATGCGGTAGAAATGCGAGCTCTGCGGAAGATGTGCGGAGTGAAGCTGACCGACCGCATTAGCAACAGCATAGTAAGACAGCGAGTAGGTATGAAAGATAGTATCGGTGTAAAGATGAGAAAGGGCATGCTCCGTTGGTTCGGGCATATAGAAAGAATGCCAGAGGAAAGAATGACAAAACAGATATACAATGTGAAAGTGGAAGGATGCAGGTACCGGGGAAGACCTAGACTATCTTACCACGACCAAATAAACCGAGCCTTATCTGATGGAAAAGTCAAGAGTCTCCGTAACCGGCGAGCGTGTATGAGACGAACTATGAGAGTCCAGGAAGCCAGAGAGGTATATAAGGAAAGAACCTGTTGGAACTCTGTACTCTCTGCCTACCCCGCAAGGGATCTGGCGTGAGGTTATAGATAGATAGATAGATAGGTGACAATGCAATGATATGGTACCATGGAGCTGGTCTGTTGATGGAGTTTATTAATTGGTGGTGCTGGAAGGTGACCATAGGAACACGTTAACTACAAAACATTACTATTACATTGAATATTACAACCAGATGTTGTTCAGGGTCTAATCCAAGCTGAAAGGTGGCCAAAAGAACCACCCAAGTACTTAACACAACCCCACCTTGTTTGAGCTAGTTGGATTGGTCTTAACTAGTACTGAACACCCAGATGGTGTCCAAAGTCTGATGATGGAGTCGGAAGGTGGCTAACAGAACTACTCAATTACTCAACATAATCACGTCGTGTTTGGGCTTGTTACATTTGTCTTGACGAATACTTTGGTGTCAAAGGTCTGATGATGGAACCGGAATATCGGCAATGGAACTAACTAACTGTTGGGTCTTTGATTAAGAGGACTGTATCTTTAAGTATGAATGAAATGAAAACTAAGTAGAAGAGTTGAAATTATTATATTATTAAAAGTATAATAAATATGAGAGGCGCGCGTGTTATCCGCAAGAGAGTAATTTGCAAGTGGGCCGATGACGTTGCTGAACCCCACCTCCTGCTCCTGCGGCTGCGGTGAAGGGAAAGACGACTAACTAAGCAAGATATCTCCATAGTGTTTGGTTATAAAGATTGGTTTTAAAAAAGGTTTCAATTAGAATTGTACTGTTTATATTACTCAAATCAATCAATCAATCAATCAGCCTATCGTAGTCCACTGCTGGACATAGGCCTCTCCTAACACGCGCCATTGCACACGGTCCTCCGCCTTCCGCATCCAGCCTGTCCCAGCGACCTTTTTGAGGTCGTCGGTCCATCTAGCTGGGGGCCGTCCTACCTTACGCTTACCAACACGCTTGCTCCATCGGCCGTCGGTCCTTCTGCAGATGTGACCAGCCCATTGCCACTTTAGCTTACTGAGTCTGCGAGCTATGTCGAAATATGTGTACCGAATGTCTGAATACGGCGGTAAAAAGGGGAAATTTTCGTGATTTTAGAAGGCTCCTAGTTTTTTAAATTATTGTATTTTTTAGACAAAAAACACGAACCGGTGGCGTGGCAGTGATATGAAAAGGTGCAATATAATAAACGCAAGATCTGAAGGTAGTTTGTTCTAAATCGGTAACTAAATTGATTTCAGCTATTTTTAACGTATGTAACTTTTCTTTAAATTAGAAAAAAAAATGCTGTTACACCATTAGCGCGCTATAATAAACTAAATTTATTCTTGATTCAAGGCTACACGTACAAGTTTCATTGTTAATTGGGTTATAAAAGTACTTAAAAAATGTTACGTTGACTGCCTCGTTGGTTTAATGGCAAAGCGCATCGAATTGTGATCACGAGGTCCTGGGTTCAAATCCTAGGTCGGACAAGTGTAGTTTTTCTAACGAAAACTTCCCAGTACCCGTCCGGAGTCTGGAATTGTGCCCGGTATATGGCTATAGGCTCGTCCCCTATTACATGGGACCTAACATCGTCGGCGAAACGTGGGTGTACATAGTACACCTCTGCTACCCCCGCTTGAGGAATATAGGCGTGACGGTGTTTTTTTATTTTATAAAATGTTTAATTTGGAAAACGGGTGGGTGTCTGAGGTCTTGCGTTTATTATATTACACCTTGTATATAAATTGGATGATAATAAAATCCAGGGATAAAATGTGGGAACACGTTTGTGAGGATTAAACGCCACTAAAGTTCGCTCTTAAGAAAATACATCGTGTTTTTCCGCGGCCATGAGCCGTAACGTATCAGTGGCATTTGCTATGCCGGGTGCGAACGAAGAATGCAAGAGTATGCTAGACTAAATGCGGGTACTAAGAACAACAACATGACATCATATAGGTAACGCAAGTGGCGGTAGTTCAAGTGAGGTTGTATAGTGTATTTTTCCCCCTTATTCTATAATCTGAGACTGCCACTCTGGAGAATAGTTCTTTTGAGCAGTCTTGTAGAATAATTATTTCGACCACCCATACATTGGTGAGAATAGTTTCTTATAGAGTACAACAATAATAACTAAAGAGGTGGAAAATTTTTATACGATTTTTCTTTTTTTCACAAAAATACTTCAATTCCTTATTCCTGTATCCTGGGTGCGTTTACATCCCGACCGAAAAAAATATGTAAGGGTCAAACAAAGTCTTGTCCCTTGCAGGGATCGAATTCGCGCCTACTAGATCCAGTGTAAGGAGCTGCTTAGGCTCAACTCTGCACCAAGCCGTCTGTGGAACTTGTTTAAAAACAAATTCAATGTATAAACAGACACAACTCTTTTACAATGGTGGAAGGATGTAGGTACCGGGGAAAACCTAGACTGTCTTACCATGACCAAATAGACCGAGTCTTATCTGAAAGACAAGTCAAGAGTCTCCGTAACCGGCGAGCGTGTATGAGACGAACTATGAGAGTAGGGGAAGCCAGAGAGGTCTGTAAGGAGAGTGCTTGTTGGAACTCTGTACTCTCTGCCTAACCCGCAAGAGATCTGGCGTGATTATATAGATAGATAGCTTGAACCTCTTTACAATTTTATAATACACTAGTGGTCGCCCATAGGTCGATATTCGACCTACTCTTTCATCGTTTGCTGGTTATGTTTGACATTCAGTAAGACTATAGACTAATAATATTAAAGACAAACATCAATTTGACGTGTAATGTGTCAAATACATGGTAGTGTGTCTAATGTTTTTTTTTCATTGATTTAATGTATGTTTTATGCATAATTAAAAAAATTATTAGCATTCTGCACTCCTTCTCTATATAAACTATAAGTGTGGGAAATTTCATACTCCTCCGTCCGCGCAATTTTCGTAAAAATGTGTACAAAGTTTTTGCTTCACGTATTAATATATAGATAACATAGATACATTTAAGTTTGTACTTCAATAGATCAAAACATTGAATCCGCTTCCTCCATTCCTATTAGGTAATGTTAGTACATCGCCAAAATCAATACTAGCACCATAGCCCGACGGTGGGCTGCCAAAAATTCGGCAAGATTGCCGCAATGCGGAATCTACATTATCCAACGGTGGACGACAGCAGTCTCGGAAAACGTGCGTAAAACAATCTGTGTGCGACAAACTTAGCCATGCAGTTGAGGGAGGCGCTGTATCTTTTCAAACCTTAGAAATAAAATAAAAACACCGCGGTTAAAGCTCACGTCCGTAGGATTTACTCTCAATTCCTTTTTTTCCCGTGGAGGAAATCTTTTAAAGACTAGCCTCCCACCTGCCTTTGGGTAGACAGGCGGGGGAGTGTCGGACTCTCTGCTGCGGTCTTCGCCCCACTTTGTGTGATGCGGGGATCGCAGCAGCGTACCGACTAAAACCTCCACGTGTTCCGCCTGCCGATTTTAGGAAAGGCTTCAGGTACGGAGACTTAATCCGCAGCCTCTCCGGCGGTTGTCCTTAATTTGTACCCACTAAGTTGCGACCGCGACGCCGCAGAAATTCTCTCCAATGTCGGGGACGTGCGTGCGGGAACATAGGCACGCCCCTTCACCTCGAGGGCGCAAGTGTAGAGCAGGCGTCGGCCCCCGATGCCGTCACCCGCGCACCCTCTGTACGGCTACTCTCAATTCCCTACTCTAAGTAGTGCTAAACGAGCAGCAACTTCACCACTGATAGGCTACGGCCGTGGATGGTCATCACCCTCCCTGTGAAATCATCCCGCCAAGTGACTTATGGCTGGTTTCAATAATCTATTAAAGGATGGGTTTGCTTACTGTCAGTAGAATTTTGACAGATTTTCCATATAAAGTACGTCAATATTCTATCCGTAGTAGGCAAATCTATCCTTGAGTTAAAGATTTAAAACCGGCCGTAAGTCGTGTTACTCAGGATCGAAAGAAGTGATTTAATAGGTACCTATTAGAACTTTGTACACTGCCCACCCCACATGGGATCTGGCGTGATGATATAAACAGATATTTAAAACAGTAATTTCCGAATTTTCCTTCTTAATGTTTGCCACTACGTTATCTATATATTAATACGTGAAGCAAAAACTTTGTACATTTTTTTACGAAAATTACGAGGACGGAGGAGTATGAAATTTCCCACACTTATAGTTTATATAGAGAAGGAGTGCAGAATGCTAATTTTTTTTTAAATTATTCATAAGACACATTAAATCAATGAAAAAAACATTACACACACTAACATGTATTTGACACCATACACGTCAAATTGATGTTTGTCTTTAATATAATTTGTCTATAGTCTTACTGAATGTCAAACATAACCAGCAAACGATAAAAGAGTAGGTCGAATATCGACCTATGGGCGACCACTAGTAAGAAGAAACTTGTGTGCAAAATTTCATACTTCCAGACATCGATATATTATTGATCGATGCTTCTAGACTTGTGTTCTGTCTGTGTTCGAGGTAGACCCACCTGTTCCACAAGGTCTGTGTTCTAGCCAGACCCACCTATTCCATAAGGTTTGTGGTCTCTGTCAATAAGTCAGTGTTAGTTTTATTATTTAGGCGCGCAAAACTGATATTAGTTCCAATTTTCGCCACCTGTGTTGTTAAAATTGTCGTTGCATGTGATTATATCAGACAAGATTACCTAACATCTTATCACCATCGTCGTGTCGTATCACGGAGACGACCTTGGAATGATAATGTGTCGCATTCATGCTATATTGAGTGATCTATTCAACTGATTACACACACATAAAGAATGTTCTTAATTTTCTGCCGTATTTGCAACCCGCTTATAACCTTTTAACCGTCCCTGTAGTATTTACCGGCAAAATTTTATGTGTTTTCGTACTTAAATGTTTTGCTTGTTCTTTCCAATTGTTCATATAATAGAGAGGATATCCAACAAACGACCTGTAGCAGGTTATAGGTCCACGATTTGGATGGCAATTATTGATTGTTGTAGTACTAAAAATAGATCAGAGAATGGAGCTAAAAGGCGTGCAAGCGAACCTTTCAATGGGAAATATTTTGGCACCGTAGATTTGTAAAACAGATTAAACAGTGACAGACTGTGAGACTCGTGGGAGAATAATGTAGAATCTTATTTACTTGTTTGATTTATTTCATTCATAGACACGCCAGCCTGTACTGTGCCACTGCCGAGTTCTAATTCATATAAAAAATCCACAAGGCACTTATCTGTCAACCGGCAAGCTATAAAATATCTATTGTATACGTACATAAGTACCAAAATAACAATTCCATAATAAATATTGATAAAGCATTACAAAAGTTATAAAATTGTATGATTCATTTCACTTATTATTTTTTTATAACATCAAACAACTGCGTACCTTTTTTACTTGGTTCGTGTATCAAGGGTTTTAATATTAGTAGGTCACGGGTGGGTCGATGCGGCGATATCAGGGTCGCTACCCTACCAGGGAACCATTCATATTCGATACCACGAGTTAGGTTATTCATCCCTTGTGGGGTAGGCAGAGAGTACAGATTTCTAACAAGTTCTTTCCTTACATACTCTCTGACTTCCCCCGCTCTCATAGTTCGTCTCATACACGCTCGCCGGTTACGGGGACTCTTGACTTGCCCTTCAGTCTAGGTCTTCCCCGGTACCTACATCCCTCCACTTTAGCATTGTATGTCTTTTTTGTTATTCTTTCTTCCGACATTCCTTCTATAAAGCTCAGATCATATACGACAACTCGTTAGGACAGTTAGAGCAATAACCTAATAAAGGTAGCAGGTAAAATCTTGTTGCGTACACAAACCGGTCGTCGTCGGAGATCTTTACAGAGGTACTCCAAGTGGTTCAAAACCGCTTCCTCCGTAAAGCCGTAGGAGCCCCCTGGTTCGTACGGAACGTCCACCTCCACTCCGATCTAGGTCTCGAACCTATTCGCGCCTTTATTAAAAAGGCGTCAACACGTCACTTCGCGAACGCATCTACACATGCGAATCCGTTAATCGTAGCCACCGCCGACTACGATCTCCCCCCCGACCCCTGCCGCCACCGCCGGCCGCGACATGTTCTCACCGACCCCCCCGATGCTTTGTCATCCCTTCTTTCCGCTCAGAATACGGGCGACGACGACGACGTAGTAGTAGATCCCCTCCCATAGCCGGCGGTTGACCGGTGCACTTCTGGCTGGCTAGAGCGTAGTGGTTGCACGCTCGCCTTTAAGTCCGGTGAAGCTGTAAAGGCCTTGCGGCCAACAGCGTACATCATTCACACACACACACACACACCTTTGTCATACAGTGGTCATCTTTCTTTCTGTACAGACAAGAGAACAAGCGTGCCACAACTACGCTCTAGCTAAAAGGGCAACGGAAACAATTGGCTGAACGGCGAGTTGAGGGAGTAACGGCCTAGGCTTCTACAGTCACTATGGAGGAGAACATGCACTGGCCGGCGGGCAAGGGACTCTTAGACCTTATATTCGAGGTCGGGGTCTGATACTGTGTCCAGTATTCATATGTGTATGTAAATGTTGTCTTAATAATAGGGTTTCCAGTGTTTATTACCTGTAACCCATAGGTATGTATAAAAAATTAGGCTGCGTCTTTAGCGAGTACCCGAAGAACTGTAGATTTTGATAGACACAACGTGGGAAGAACAAAACTTTTGTTCAATAAAATATACTATTTATTCTATATTGTTTTATTTGGCACAAACAACGTAACCTCTCTTTGACCAAAACTGTTTAATATGATCATATTGACCTTTTACGGTTTTGGTTGAAGACAATAATAATTCAAGATATTTTCAAGATGTCAGTGACTTTGCATTTGATATGCGTAAGTATTACCCACTGGATAATTTATACAAAAAAATAAATATTCATAAAGCTAAATCAAAAAGCATTTAGACAAAATATAAAAGTTCTTAAGCCAGTTGTTTACCTAGTAAGTATTAATAACGTCTCTGATATAAATGGTCATAAATATAATCAGAGTATACAAGGTGTAACATATATGTTATAAGGCAAGAGCTCAGAATTCCCAATTAGATTATTGCTTTACAAATTTCGACCGACCCATTCCCTGGGTCAAAGAGGTCAAATATCTAGGGGTCACCCTAAACAGTACCATGTCCTTCGGCCCGCACATCAAGCGGGTCCGTCACCGAGCATCATTTGTGCTCGGTCGTCTCCATTCGTTAATCTGCAAGCGGAGTAAAATGTCCCTTAGAAATAAGGTGACACTTTACAAAACTTGCGTTCGACCCATCATGACTTATGCGTGTGTTGTGTTCGGGCATTCGGCCCCCTCTCACATCGATAAACTCCAAGTGGTTCAAAACCGCTTCCTCCGTAAAGCCGTAGGAGCCCCCTGGTTCGTACGGAACGTCGACCTCCACTCCGATCTAGGTCTCGAACCTATTCGCGCCTTTATTAAAAAGGCGTCGACACGTCACTTCGCGAACGCATCTACCCATGCGAATCCGTTAATCGTAGCCACCGCCGACTACGATCTCCCTCCCGACCCCTGCCGCCACCGCCGGCCGCGACATGTTCTCACCGACCCCCCCGATGCCTTGTCATCCCTTCTTTCCGCTCAGAATACGGGCGACGATGACGTAGACGTAGTAGTAGATCCCCTCCCATAGCCGGCGGTTGACCGGTGCGCTTAGTAGTGCACCCGTCCCCCTACAGCGACTGTCCCAACCGAGGGCGCCTCGCGCCCTCGAGTATGTCGCCTCTTGCCCTTCTGGCTGGCTGGAGCGTAGTGGTTGCACGCTCGCCTTTAAAATCCGGTGAAGCTGTAGAGGCCTCGAGGCCAACAGCGTAGGTCATTCACACACACACACACACACACACACAATACGAAAATCAAACTTACTCTTACAATTTTAAAGAGTTGTTACCATTTTTTAAGCTCTTTGGTACACAAATTAACCTAAAATTTAATAATTAATTAACTTTTATATGCGTATTCAGGTGCGTGTAATAGAAATACATTAAAAGTAGCTGTAATGCTTTAAATAATGATTAAATTTTGTTTAATACAGCTAACAGAACTAGTAACACGATTTTTTTTAAATATAAAAAAACAAATTCAATGGGCTCGCCCCCTATTACGTGGGACCTAACATCGTCGGCGAAACGTGGGTGTACTCAGTACACCTCTGCCACCCCCGCTTGGGGAATATAGGAGCGACGGTGTGTGTGTAAAAAAAAATAACTAACATTGAACATAGTTGGAATCGATTGAGTTCCCGATTAAGAACAAACTACTTTCAGGTCTTGCATCAATTATGTTACAGCTTGTATATTAGGACTCTTAAAAATATACTTTCTTAAACACTCCTCAAGAGGATTAGCAACTCGATTGGCCTTGAGAAATTTCGTTTGAAAATTCGCCCTTACTGCCGACCTTGAGAAGAGTGTGCTCATAAGAGCTAATCTGCAGGTATTTTTCAAATAATCTAAATATCTAATATAGATTTTAAATAAAAAAGTCATCGATATAGCGCACATATATGAAACACATTATTGTATTGAATATGAACAGGACGAATATAGTACGTTGTGCGCCCTGTTGCAGTTTAGGCCAGTGTGCGTCGCGGGGGAAGATTCAAATGAAAAGTTGAACAATTGTTGAAACAGTGCTCCACCCACCAGTTGTGACCCTCTTCAGACAGACGCGCAGAGTTTCTTCTCAAAAATATGGGTTCCCAGTCGCTCGCACGTACGCGGCGCGATGTCGCGCGCGCTTAGGTACAATTTTATTGTGTGTGTGTGTGTGTGTGTGTGTGTGTGTGTGTGTGTGTGCGTGCGTGCGTGCGTGCGTGCGTGCGTGCGTGCGTGCGTGCGTGCGAGCGAGCGTGCGTGCGTGCGTGCGTGCGTGCGTGCGTGCGTGCGTGCGTGCGTGCGTGCTTGCGTGCGTGCGTGCGTGCGTGCGTGCGTGCGTGCGTGCGTGCGTGCGTGCGTGCGTGCGTGCGTGCGTGCGTGCGTGCGTGCGTGCGTGCGTGCGTGCGTGCGTGCGTGCGTGCGTGCGTGCGTGCGTGCGTGCGTGCGTGCGTGCGTGCGTGCGTGCGTGCGTGCGTGCGTGCGTGCGTGTGTGTGTGTGTGAATGATGTACGCTGTTGGCCGCGAGGCCTTTACAGCTTTACCGGACTTAAAGGCGAGCGTGCAACCACTACGCTCTAGCCAGCCAGAAGGGCAAGAGGCGACATACTGTAGGGACAGTCGCTGTAGGGGGACGGGTGCACTACTAAGTGCACCGGTCAACCGCCGGCTATGGGAGGGGATCTACTACTACGTCGTCGTCGTCGCCCGTATTCTGAGCGGAAAGAAGGGATGGCAAAGCATCGGGGGGGTCGGTGAGAACATGTCGCGGCCGGCGGTGGCGGCAGGGGTCGGGGGGGAGATCGTAGTCGGCGGTGGCGGCAGGGGTCGGAGGGGAGATCATAGTCGGCGGTGGCTACGATTAACGGATTCGCATGTGTAGATGCGTTCGCGAAGTGACGTGTTGACTTTATTGGGTCACACCTAGCGGGCTTTGCAACGAGCTTTATTGTTCTAATAATCCAATTACACTTTACAACATCTGTCCTTGTCTAGCATTTTACTCTTCTAATGCTATCTATCCCTTTCCATCTATCACATGGATTTACTGACTATTGCTTATGTGCTATTACTTACTCTATTACAATATCTTATTTCTAACTTAATCTATAACATACTATACAATGCAACATGAAGACGTCGTCCCGTACAGAATAGACGATGTATGTATTATATTCCAAATAGAGCTTTTTTCAAACTGCCTATTTTCTTAGAAATTTGCATAAATTAAATTCTATTTTATTTAATAGGTACATTGTGTTCATAAAATTCATATTCTCATATATACTTTTTATAACAGAATAGTTGTACCCGGCGTGCGTCGCAACGCCACATTAAGAAAAAAGTATTTGGTTTTATAATCTGTTTATTAAAGTTGTCTGTTTGTACTGGATTCAGAGGAATATTGGTATATTTTTATATATTATTACCTTACCTACGCATGTATCGGCATAATCTGCAAACAAAGTATCCTGTGTATTTTTCGGGACAGACTTTCATAAAATCCGTGCAGCCATGTTAGTATTGAGAAGAACAGGTATCCCGTAAGATCTATGACTTCTTCCATTCATTTTGAGTTAATTTGAAATCTGTTTATAGTGTTATCCCTGTTAAGAAACTGTCCCACCGTTGGGCACGGGCCTCCTCTCAAACTGAGAGGGTTTAGGCCATAGTCCATCACGCTGGCCGAGTGTGGGTTGGCGAACTTCACACACCTTCGAGAAACTCTTAGGCATGCAGGTTTCCTCACGATGTTTTCCGCCACCGGTAAAGAAAGTGATCATTAAGTTTTAATGCGCACATGCTATCGGAAAGACAGAGGTGCATGCCTGGGTTTGACCCGAAACCTTTGACTTTGCAGTCCAACGGTCTAACCACTAGGCTATCACTACTGCGGTTATTTCTGCTGAAATCTATTTAGCCGTTATATTATAAACAAATAATAGCTATCACCCAGACATAGTGATTTTCTGATATAAAATGTTATTTATATTATTTTTAGATCTTATATATCTTCCCACTAAGTTCTATTACAATTCTTTGAGCCTTTCATACTTTATAAACAATAATTTATTAATCATAAGTATTCGTATAATGCCGATGATTGAATCCTTCTTTGCTTACCCTACCAAAGATCCGGCGTGATCAAATAGATAACTTAAAAAGTGAGTAAAATCCATGTCGGCATCGTGCACCGATGATTCTTTTTCAATTCTTTGAGAGCTAAGTATATAATAACATTTGGTCAGTCCTCTCGTAAGAAGATAATTTCCACTGTGTCAACAGTTCATGACCACAATCAAGTTTAGGTTTCTTAAATAAACAAAAGTTTTGTGCCGGATGTACACTCCCGATGGGTCAAAACTTATAGCATTCAACTTTTTGCAATTCATTCTCGTTGTTTGAGTGTTTTAATCAAACGTGCACGAAAAATATCGCGTGATTACTTTTATCCACTAAAGAAATTCCTTATGAGGGAACAAACCTAAGTCTCAATGTCTATCAATGACATTATCGAACTATTCGCGCCTTTATTAAAAAGGCGACAACCCGATATTTCGCGAACGCGTCCAATCATAGAAATCCGTTAATCGTAGCCGCCGCCGACTACGAACTTAACTCCCCTCCTATCAGCCGCTACCGCCGTCCGCGGCATGTTCTCACCGACCCTCCCGATGCCCTTACATCCCTTCTTTCTGATACAGATACCGCACACAGGATCAGACATCGACCTCGCCGCCGAGGTCGAAGAATCCCTTGCCCACCGGCCGGTGCAGAGCACCACGGCGAGACACCTAGTATACGCCCTCCCGCTTAGCAAGTGCAAGATTCTTCAAGAATCGGGCGTATTTTTGGATGTTCATTATTGTTTCAATCTTAAGATCTCCTTTAACTAAACTTAGCGAAGCGTAGAGCTACATGAGCCAAGTAAGTAATTCTTTATTCCGGAATACGGCTGACGGCCGAGCGATCGAATCGGACGCCTTCAACCGCTAACTACATGTGTATCAACCGACCTGCGCCGAGGTGCGTGTGTTCGAAGTAGTTATAACCAGCCGAGCCACCCACAAGATTGTATTCAGCGACACCGGAGCAGCAAACATTATCTGTAGCTATACGACGAGTTCACGAAGTCAATTTACGATAACGTACGTATATCTATCTATCTATCTATATCATCATGCCATATCCCTTTTGGGGCAAGCAGATAGTACAGAGTTCCAACAATTACAGACTCTGTCTTCCTCCCCTCTCATAGTACGTCTCTTTTTGTGTGTGTGTGTGTGAATGATCGATGCTGTTGGCCGCAGGGCCTTTACAGCTTCACAGGACAAGAGGGCGAGCGTGCAACCACTACGCTCGAGCCAGAAGGGCAAGGGGGCAACTAGCACAAGGGCGCCTCAAGGAAGAACGGCCGCGGCTTGGGCAGTCGATATGGGGGAGGGCGTATACTAGGTGTCTCGCCGTGGTGCTCTGCACCGGCCGGCGGGCAAGGGATTCTTCGACCTCACCGGCGAGGTCGGTGTCTGATCCTGTGTGCGGTATCTGTATCCAAAAGAAGGGATGTAAGGGCATCGGGAGGGTCGGTGAGAACATGCCGCGGACGGCGGTAGCGGCTGATAGGAGAGGAGTATAGTTCGTCTCGTACACACTCGTCGGTATACGTCTTTTCGGTACACACACGGTGTAATTTTAGTCGTCCTCGAGTAAAAAAAAAAGTACATTTCATTAGGTCACATCTCCATCACCAGTACGTCCCATACGGATATCCCGGAGCCCCTCCAAGGTGCTGATGTCGGCTACCCTGGGGATTTTAGTCGGTACGAATCCGACACGCCCCGCGAGTTTATTCCGAGGCTCGCGGAAGTCCTATGCAGGATTTTCCCCAGGAAAAAAAGGTAACATCTCCATAGCAATGCATATAAAACCAACTTTTAACTTATACCAAGCGCAAAATGATATTGAGGGGCAGCGCGCCTCGTCAGCTGGCCGGTAGATACCTTCGGTGTTCGGGATTTTTACCCTAGCTATGATATTCGGATAGTAGGTAGATGTTAGTTATTAAAGTGTTCTTTTTAATTACCAGTGAACAGTGGGCATTCAAACTCAAATAATTTATTGTGAATAAACACTGCTAAAAAAAAATTAAATTGACTATTTGTAAGCGCCCCAGCTTACAAATAGTCAATTTAATTTTAAATCTAATTTTACTACTAATCCACCGCCGGATCGAAATGCGGCCTCCACTGAAAAGATCCGGCGAAGAAATTCAGCGGGCTTGTCTTTTTAATTTACTTCTCTTTCTCTTTTTTCTTTTCAATATGGATACAATGTTTAGATTACAATTAAATAGTTTAACATCTAGCTTCAGTGTGATCCCTTACGATCGAGATATGAATCTTATGATATTATCTGTAAAGAGTGTCTAAAGGATTCCAGATGGACTAGTCCCCACAAGCAGCACCCGTTCATGAGTATGACTGCTGGAACATCCGTCACTCCCCATTGGATACATCACCTGGGATTTAGCTCCAGGATGAGTAACATTACACGTTGTATACAGTGCTTCTGGTGGCACGCGAGAAACTGAAATCGTAAAAAAATAAACACGACACGACTCGTTTCCTCGAGTGAATGTCGCAGAGGTAAACTGTGTACACCCGAATATAGCCTCAATGCTATTAAGGTTTTTTCAATGGGAAATCCATATTGTCCGACCAAGGATTCGAACCTAAGACTTCGTCAGTCGCACTATACCAACAAGACAGTCCAGGCACTATACCAAATCCCTTGCTATAGATCGTCGAAAATCATTCATCATTCATCATCAGCCTATAGCAGTCCACTGCTGGACATAGGCCTCTCCAAGTGCACGCCACTGGGTACGATCCTCGGCTACTCGCATCCAGTTTCTGCCAGCCGCCCTACGAAGGTCATCGCTCCACCTAGCCTGAGGGCGTCCTGCATTACGTTTGCCAGTCCGCGGTCTCCACTCAAGAACTCGTTTGTCCCAGCGGTTATCGGTTGTTCGGCTAATGGGACCGGCCCATTGCCACTTCAGCTTACTAATCCGGTGGGCTATGTCGATAACTTTGGTTCTCTGTCGAATGACTTCGTTCCGGATTCTATCCTTCAGAGAAACTCCGAGCACAGCCCTTTCCATAGCTGGCTGAGTGACTTTAAATTTATGAACCATTCCAACCGTGAGTGTCCACGTCTCGGCTCCATATGTCATTACGGGCAGGACGCACTGATTAAAGACTTTTGTCTTTAGGCTTTGTGGAATGGGCGATGTAAATACTCGACGTAATTTCCCAAAGTCGAAAATAGTAAACATAAAATCTATGGTAGAACTACAGTAGCTAAGTTACTGACGAGATTGCCCAGCGACACCGGAGCCTCAAACATTATCTGTGGCGTTGGGCACGCGATAAAAATGACAAATGTGTGATTTCAAAATCTTTAGAAAGATTGATTTATATATTTAAAAAGAAAATTTCACATGATCGTTGTTGTATGAGGTTTTTTCGCAGATCGCTGAACTTGAAGGCAAACCATTATACAATTCAATAATAAGATACTGACTTTACATCATCATCACTTCCACTTCATTCCACCCACTATAGAGCATAAGGCTCCTCCCTCATATCCCTATCCTGAGCTAATCTTGGCCAGATCTTACCTAAGTGACTTTGCATGATTGTCCGATCTTATGTCTTGGCAAAAATATATTAACTTGAAGAAAATCCTAAATAGAACTTCCGCGAGCTTTGGAGGAAGCTCTTGAAAAGTATTGGACTCATAACAACTAACTAACCACACGGCGGCCGGCATCTACTCTTCGGAGGGGCTCCATCTCCTCAAGCAACACACCAGTGCAATAGACACACCTGTGTACCTATCCTTCGGTCTCCAAAGATTTTTAACTCCCCCTCACAAAAATCTAATAATACTTTTTTGGCTGAAACGTTGTGGCAGAATTTGGCAAAGCGAAGATCTCCCACCCAGATTTGAGTCTGGCGGAGCCTGCCACTCCCCCCGAGAATTGTTGTCAGAGTCTTGTATACAAAGGGTATGTATAAATAAGGCAAGATCTCAGACACCCCAATTAGATAATTGCTTCACAAATTCCATACGAACACCAATTTTCAAACTTAAAACTTTGACCCCTATTATACGCACTTTTTTACCCCAATTAACAATGAAACTTGTACGTGTATGTCTGCGAATTGAGAAATACGTTTTAGATATGCATTTGAAATCTGAGTATTACTTTGAATCAAGAATATATTTAGTTTATTATAGCGCACTAAGGGAGTGACAGCATTTTTTGCAAATTTAAAAAATGTAATGTGTATTAAAAATAGTTGGAATCAATTCAGTTATTGATTTAGAACTAACTACTTTCAGGTCTTGCGTTTAATATGTTACACCTTGTATATGTCATGCGTCGTGCGAACTCTCATATCACGTTCTAGACATGTATGGAGAATCGTATCTATTATATATTCGGCGCCATCTGTGGGTAAGTAGTCGCAACTTTGTAGCGATGTAGACGGTCGCTACACCTTAAGTACTATACTTATGAAATTGTAAGAGGGTTTTAAAGAGTGTGTCGCGACCCTAAAGTCACGCCCTCTTTCTCCACTCCAACCGTCAAGTCTCTACTTCCCGTTCCGCACTATTACGTAAACTGACTGTCATTACGTAAAACCATTGCGGACACCCACACAACATCGTAATTCATAGACAAGACAAAGTTCTACCTACTGTCGGTAAGGGAAAACTAGCATAATTGCAAATCCCTTAAAACTCTTTCCGCAATAGATAGCGTATTGTTATGACCACGGACTTTTCGTTGTATAATGTAATTTCCTTACATTTTCCTTTTTGTATGAGCGTTAGACGTTGTGAATATCAACATGACGACAGAGTCAGTGGGCTTAGCGAAGTTGCTAGCATTTCGTGTCCATTCAACTTCCGCAATCGATAGAATCTTGTTCTGGCAAGATGACTTCTCGTTATATTACGTCATTTCTGAACATTTTTCGTTTTGAATGAGCGTTAGAAATTGTGGAATGTCATCTTGGCGGTTATTCTTTTTTTTTTATGTACACTATAACGTACATTTAATTCCAGTCGATAAATTTATTATGAAGAATATTATATACAGTATGTACAATTATACTATAAAAAGTACAGCAAAGAATTATTAACAAAATCGGATGTAAAACAAAACAAAAATACATATTTACATAGGGCCAAATGGTTCCACGCCACTGTCAGTTGGTAGTGTACCTAGAACGCTGGCAGCATTGCCGCGACGAATAACAATGCTTATATGCTGACCAAAATACCTACCAGCGTTCTGGTCGCCACTACACGTACACTCCACCAGACGGTTCGAAATTTCTCGAAACATCCGATGGGCTCCTGGCCCCCACGGACCCAATGTCTCTACCCCAAACGCCAGAAATATGTATCCCGAGCCAAGGGAATCATATTTGCAGAGTTTGAGGGATTCTGCGCTCAGTGCAGCGCTGCTTGCCCCCAACCGAGGACGCTGGAAGATGAGACGGAGCGAGAGTGTCGACACATGTAGCGTCCCACATTAACGGCCGACCCATCTTCCAGGGTACCAGCGTCATACCATCGGGCCTCTTGCCATCATCTCGATGGAGACCAGCCGGTTCAAGGATGGCCGCCATGTTGACGTCGGCAAGGGCACACCGTATGACGCCGTTGAGACTGGCATGACGCGCAACCCGTTCGGCACTTCTGCGGCATGAGAGTCCGTGGTGGCCGATCTGGTCGACTCTACTACCACACTGACAATGGTGTGGAACTTGTTAGACAAGGAACCCCTAAACGGAGAACATAATGCAACACGAAATGCAGTGGGGTCTAATAGGGTCCCAAGATGGACAGAAGGGTGTGCCTGTAGCCAAAGATCCGACTCCTACTCAAAAGCAGCGAGGATACGAGCACAGTCCGCAGAACTAAGGGACGTTTCAACAAGGTTTTTCCGTGTAAGTTCGCAGATCGGGCGATCCCACTGCTTCTGGGAAATCAAATCTGCGGGAGGAGTAGTATTTGGACAGGCCATTAGCCAAGCATGCTTGCCTTCATCCAAATATGGAATTTTAAAGTTGTCAAAGACGGTAACAAAATTCTTTTTAGTAGACCAAGTGTGCTATGGACTGAAGACAAGAAGGCTGGGAGCGATAAACATGAAATTTTGCGAATTCCCAAACCTCCTTTCCTGATCGGTACAGAAGCCTGGGACCACGCGCGATCATCTAGACAACAATTTGAAATAGAGCTGACTGTATTTCTCAAGATGTTATCAAGCCTCCGTAAAATGTCGTTATGTGTCCAGAGGTGACAACATCGAAGAGCATACGTAAATTTAGGAACAAAAACACAGTATATGTTTAAGGCCATGTGAGAATTTATTTTGTGCAAGCGATCCGAAATTTTGAATTTTTTCGTCAATAAAATCCTGAAAAGAATCATCGAGGATGGGACTTCCTAGAAGACGGAGGTTACTGCTATTAATTACTTTGATATTAGGTGCCAAATCATTACATTTTTTCTTAATAACGTCTTTATTGGAAACGGTATCAAATAAAGAGTTCGCACTTTTTATAGTTTAATTCCAAACCGATGGATCTGAGTTCTTCAATCAAGAACTTCAGATCACGCAGAGCCGTATCTACGTCCCCTCCAAGTGTCCCATCATCGAGGTACCACACATTGAATTTTGACTCTAAACGCATGATGATAGGGTGAATTGCCAAACTGAATATAGCCTTACCGAGCGGGTCACCCTGTTGACAGCCGACGTTCGAATCCATAAGGTTACCTTTGTACACTTATTTTAATGGATTACTATAATATTGCCGAAGAAAATTAAATATTATTCTTGTGAGTGAGTAAGTGAGATTTTATTTTATTTTTGTAAAGCCAATATTTTTTTTTTTTTAAAACGTAGCCCCACACTAGGATTTATTCCTGTCGTGGGTGCGTTTACAAACATGAAAATTCACATACACAAATACCCAGACCGGAACAAATAATTGTGGATCACACAAAGATTTGTCCCGTGCGGGACTCGAACCCGCGACTATTAGACGCAGTGGGCAGAGCGGCTTAAGCTCTTAACCACTGCGCTAAATCGTCCGCATATTCCGTCCGTTATTGTGTGGAAGTAACTACTTTTGAGTTTGAATACACTCCTAATATGTATTGTGATCTGAATGTTTCATTGATGCATTTACAACGCTTCATTCACACATTTTGGAAGTACAGCATATCATCGGTTTTTCCCCAACAATATATTCTGAGAAATTTACCTCAACCTTTGTTTTAATAACTATGTTGGCTTTATTTTGATCCTACTTACATAATGCAGGGCGTTTAACAAAGTACGAAGCTTACAAATTATATTATAGAGTGTAACTTTTGATCGACGAAAACATTTAAGAATATAAATCGTATTGTTCATCTTACAATTACACATCAAAACACATAACGGTATATACGTCAAAAACTGTGTACACAGTTACAAATTTTACCTTATTTATTTCAAGGACGAGAATAGCTTGAACGGATGCCAGCTGCGAGTTAAGCATTTAATGGGCAGATGAGAAAACGACACCGGTTCGCGGTGGTTGAAAGCGGATAGCAATGGAGCGACCCGGTGCGAGGTTACAAAAGGAGTGTGAACTGAACGCAGTTAAACAATAATCTTTCAACGAAAGGTTTTGTATTTTATGAAAATAGTCCTTACATTTCTAGAGATAAAGCTCAATTACTCTTTAATACGAATAAATTTTTGAAAGATTTTTGCATAACTGCGCTAAGTAATCTATTACATGGACGACAAATTACCTATGTACGTCCCTGCAAGCAAATACGAAATTTCAACGACTATAAGGCCTACAACATAGAAATTTAGTATATTATATACATATAATAAAGTCAAGAGTCTCCGTAACCGGCGAGCGTGTATAAGACGAACTATGAGAGTCGAGGAAACCAGAGAGGTATGTAAGGAAAGAACCTGTTGGAACTCTGTACTCTCTGCCTACCCCGCAAGGGATCTGGCGTGAGGTTATAGATAGATAGATATATTAAAAAAAAAAACACCGTCACGCCTTATTTCCCCAGAGGGGGTGGCAGAGGTGAACTGAGTACATCCACGTCTCGCCGACGATGTTAGGTCCCATGTAATTGGGGGCGAGCCTATTGCCATATGCCATATTCGTTAGAAAAACTACATTTGTCCGACCTAGGATTTGAACCCAGGACCTCGTGATCACAAAGCGATATTATTATATTTATCTATATCTTAGTTCTAGGTGCATGTGAATAGATTATTTGTGTGTGTGTGTGTGTGTGTGTGTACCTACATATGTGAATAAGTATGCTGTTGACCGAGGGGCCTTTACAGCTTCACCGGACAAGAGAGCGGGCGTGCACTACGCTCCAGCTGAAAGAACAAAGGGGGCAACTAGCACATGGTATCAGACACCGACCTCGCCGGCGAGGTCGAAGAATCCCTTGCCCACCGGCCGGTGCAGAGCACCACGGCGAGAAACATAGTATAAGCCCTCCCCATAGCGACTGCCCAAGCCGAGGCCGTTCCTCCTTGAGGCGCCCTAGAGCTAGTTGCTCCCTTGCCATTCTGGCTCGAGTGTAGTGGTTGCACGCTCGCCCTCTTGTCCGGTGAAGCTATAAAGGCCCCGTAGCTAACACCATAGATCATTCACACACACACGCGTAAAAATTTGCGTTTTCTATTATCGTTAACGACTCTAGAAAGTCAAGTTATCGACACTTGCTATCGTCGGCGGTGACTACGGTATGAGAGTTTAAAGGGGTTAAAAAAGACATAGATAAATGAAGGAAATGGATGCGATATCACAGTCACGTCATTAGAAGCCTATTGGAGTAATTAGTAATTAATTGGATCTCATAACAGGAACTGTCGTTAGGCTATCTAACGCAATCAAATTAGTAATATGTCCGTTAAATTGAACGTTTTATGGCAGGCGCACATCGGCGGTAACGGCATTTGTTAAGGCGGCATAATTTTTAATCGTATTTAAATAATATCATAACAAGACTATCGCATCTATATTCTCCAAGCGCTGGTGGTAGTGTACGAAGACTATGTACCTATTTGTCTTAACGATATTAAGTCTAGCCCCTCTAAGCAGTACCGTCTTTACACGAGGCCCGGGCCCAGGGACACCATTCTCACGGGGCCCTCGAAAGGCCGATATATTCGCTTATACTGTATTTTTTTTTCTATTTTGGACTGATATAGCGCAACAAAAATATTTAGAGTACATGAGGATTTTTTTTTCTACTGTGGGAACACAGCGGTAATAATAATTGCTAGTTACTATGTAGTTTTATAATTAGCTACCATTTAGGTTTTTTTGTTGGGCTGTCTACTTACTAAGAAACACCGCCAACAATTTATCTCTCTAGTTCTCGCTATACATATATCTCGAGTTAACAACACCAAAGCTCACAGAACTCTCAGTGCACGATTTCGACTCGTACTTGGTAAATTTTCTATTTTCCTACAGGTCCTCATATTCTCGTGTGCCCTAGGGCCCTGGAATGGATTAAGACAGCCTTGCTTCAAAGGTCTAGCCTTCTATTAGGGGGCGACCCTAACGTTATTATACCGGGCACAATTTGAGACTCCAGACTTCAGGACAGTACCTACGACTTCAGGACAATATTTTGTGAGACCCACAATTTTTTTAACAGACTTGGCGGGTGCGGTCAAGGACATGTTCACAGACTTCAGACTTCTTCTTCTTCAGACAGACAAACACCGTCGCTCTGCGTAGATCGGACCAACAAAAATAATTAAGAAGTTTGAAGGTACCCCGGAACAACTATACCTTTTGGACGTCTACCACCTCAGTCCTTCCCGTGACCATGGGTGCTGCAAAGCACTCGAAACGTCGGGAACTTAAAAAACAAATAATAAACCGCGATAAAATCCGAAAAAATAGTTTTATTTCATGTGTAATATTCGCGTAAATCTAAGAACTCAGTAAATAAGTATAATATTTGACTCTGACCATTGCGAGGGGGTTTCCGCATTTGTCATAATTAAATTAAACAATTTCGTTATAGGTATACATAGGATTTCGTAAGCTGATTTCAATGCTTCATTTGTAATATTATCAGAACCCGGGCTTTTGTCTAACTTTAGTCTCTTTATTGCTTCTGTAACTTCTTCTTCATCAATTGGTTTTAAATTTGCTTTTAAGTATTCGTCTGTATTTTCTGTGGTCGCTATTTGGGCTTCAGAACTATATAAGGTTTTGTAAAATTGGGTGGCAATATTAAGAATATCTCTGCGATTATGCAGTGTTTTTCCTAAGCAGTTCAATCCTTCTATCCAAGTTTTATTTGTTTTCATTTCTTTATAAGCTTTTTTTGTGCTGCCTGCTTTTTTAAGATGTTTTTCTATTGTGTTTAGCCTATAATTAGCGTAGTCTTTTTTTATATACCGGCTTATTAGCTTGTACAGAGCCGAAAGTTCATTTTTAATAGATCGAGTTTTGTTCTTGTAGTGTTGCAGACATTGTCTTCTCTGTATGAGTGTCGTTGTGTGTGGCGATAGGATAGTTTGTGATTTAGAAGTTGAATTGGTTGTTTGAGCATTTTTAAGACTACTTGTGATAGCATTTACCAGTTTGTCATGGTAATTTTGTATTGATGTAAATCCTGTCTCGTAGGTTAAATCTGGCAAACATTCTTCTAGGGATTCTTTAAATTTGCTTACTTCGTTATCATTCTTTAACATGTTACTTAATTTATTCGTGTACTTAGCTCTACATTTTTGTGGTTTTGACAGTAGTCTATTTTCGAGAGCGTAGTCGATTAATCTCTGTCCTCTGTCGTTTCTATCACCGTATCCATTTCTTTTCATTATAAGGTATTCATCAAGTCTAGGCATACCTATTTTGGCATTAAAGTCACCCATTATTATTAGAATCCTATATGCTTTTTCAATAGCCTTATTTATCATTGAATAAAATAGGTCGATTTCCTCTAGTTCTGCGGCTTCGGTAGGAGCATATACTTGAATTATGCTTAAATAAAATCCTTGAAAGTTTAAGTTAATCAGAGCAACTCGTTCTGAGATACCGGTGAAACTTTCCACATTTCTTTTTAATGATTTGTTTATTATAAAGCCGACACCATATTCGCCAGGCGTGTGTCCTATATAGCAAAGTATAATGTCCTTATATTCCTCTATTTTGTTACCTAGTCTTCTGGTTTCTGATAAACCAATGACATCGTATTTTACCGCCGCGAGGGCTTCTCTTAGTTCGATTAATCTTCCATAAGATGATAGTGAGAGAGCTATGCTCGGAGTTACCCTGCGGGATCGAATCAGAAACGAGGAGATCTGCAGGAGGACGAAAGTCACTGACATAGCACTCAGAATTGCTAAACTTAAGTGGCAGTGGGCGGGGCACATCTCTCGTAGAACTGACGGCCGTTGGGGCAGAAAGGTTCTCGAATGGCGACCACGTACCGGAAGACGTGGAGTGGGTAGGCCCCCTACAAGATGGACCGATGACCTGGTGAAGGTCGCGGGTAGAAGTTGGATGCGTACAGCACAAAGCCGGTCGTTGTGGCGGTCTTTAGGGGAGGCCTTTGTCCTGCAGTGGACGTCTTTCGGCTGAAGAAGAAGATGATAGTGTTCTCACGTTATACGTTATTATACTGAGCTGCTTGTATTTTTTACGGGAGTCTGTGTGTAATGTAGTTAATTTCTCTGGAAGGTTTTGGTCGTAATCTTCCACGGTGACCAACCGGATTGGAAGATGTATTTTATTTCTTTTTTTTTGTGTTGTTATACTATCTGTGTTTATTTTGAGAGGGGCAGGAATTAATTGCTATGCACTTTTTTTGTGTTTTCTTGTGTATTATTAGTACTTTTATTAATTAGAAAATTTAGCATGCCTGGTTTTAAGGCACCTTCTGACGGTTTTTGTGTCAAAGTTTGAGCAGGCAGAGCTTTGTTCTTCTTGTTGGCTTGAGTGATGTAGTTCGATTGATTTCAATATTCTTTATCTGGGGATTCTGAAAGATTTCTCTAATTGTTGCTGTCCTTTACGTTAACTTTGTTTTTAGATATTACAACCAATTTATCGTATTTTATAATGTCTAAATTTCCTTTTTCTTTTTCAATTTGGATTTGTTCCTGTAATTTTTTCCTTTTTTCTAATACTGCTTGTGGGAAATCTTCTTTTATATAATAAGGAGTATCTTTTAGTGTCCATTTTTGCTTGAAGATATTTATTTTTAAGCCAAGTGTGGAAAAAGTTACGATTATTGGCCGCGGCTTGTCGGTTTTTTTCCCTATTCGTTGATCGCCTGTATGTCTCGTCTCCCAGATTAAATACTACGTGTCTATTCCCCCATTTTAGTAGAAAAAGAACATAAGGACCGTCTTATATAAATTCGCATTATAACCGTTATGATTACAGCAAATTCGGTATCTACGACGTACCACGCTGAATATAGAATGAATCAGAATGATAATGGCGACATTTGGCCTTCTGAATATTAAAACTATATTTAGGCTATTCTCGACCTTATTACATTCCAAATAAAGATTCAAATTGTTATTAGCGCGTTACACACATACCTTTGAAGTGCAGTAGTATTGATTGGTAGAATTCTACTATGGCCGGCCGGCACGAGGTTATTGCTTCCACTTTCAAGTTTTTTTGGAACGCAGACAGCCTTATGATTGATGTTACCTAGGTCCTTACATTTCTATATAACTTATATCCACTAGTAGATACCACATAATTTAGGGCTATTTTTACTAAATCAACCCTAAGACAAATGAATTTTCTTTCAAATACACAGTTGAAAGTGTATTTTATTAGGCAACGCTGAAGGCTGAATGGATTTGAAAAAAATATATGAAGAATAATTTCTTATAGCATCGTTGGACTTATTTATATGTGCTTCATGATCTGGGGTGTCCCGTTTTCTGTGTACTAAAATGACATCATCATTAAAAAAATCAAAATGGCGGATCCACACAACTGAAGTGACGGGCAATAAGCTAACTACGCTTGTCAGCCGACTTTAAATAAGTTGTCTTGGCTAAAATATGTACTCATACTACTTTTTATTTTACCAACTTCTTATCGAGTACATACTAACTCGCTAAAAATTTACGCGACACTGAAAGCGTTTATGTAACGATGTCTGTAGTGTGTTACTCATGTTAGAATGCCGCTAGCAACACACTTTTATAGACAAAATGTCCTTGAACTTAAAATCTTGATCTTGGTATAGTAACTGATTCATATCAGGTACTAATTGTAAAAAAGTACTATAAAATAACTTATAATTAGCTACCACGTTTGTTACGTGGGCCCAGTAATAAAAAAATAATTGTTCGCGACAAAGCTGAAACTCGTGACGCGTTACGTAAGTCGTGACATCGTCATTACGTCACTTTTTGACGTCATGACGTATTTGATGGGTAAGGTAAGTTACATACTAATAGTCAGGGCACTTTATACAGGAAAAATATAAACTTGTGTATGGGATGCTCTACCTTCCACTTTGGTCTCAGCGCATGATGCAGATGGCGATCAACTGGGTCCTGGGTTCAAATCCTACGTGCTAGGCGTATTTCAATCAAATATTCAGTAGCAGCCTGGAATTGAGCCTCCTATAATAATGAGACCTAACATTGTTGGCGACATGTGGGCACTAAGCAGTCTGCCACCCCTGCTAAAAGTATATAGGCATGAGGTATTTTAAGTCAAATAAATAAACCAATTAAAATCCCTCTAATACCGCTTTTTATGAATTGTGCAAGTATATGACTCACAGGAAGCAATTAATAATCTTTCCCCTTACTCCAGCAACTTCTGAATTCATACCTCTATGTAACTTGCGTGTAGTTTCTATATCTCAATGGTTCATTCATGAATGAAACAATAATTGCACTCTGAAGTCTATGATATAGCATCTGATTTGTCTTTACATCAAACTTGATTGCATAACATAACCCTGATGGGAACAGCAGACAACAGTATTAATAGGTGATTTTTAGAATTTTTATACATAAAATATGATTCTTCCTTCCATCATCACGATACTTACCATAGTATGTTAAACTTTTATGTAACCAGCGGGAGGAGACATTGTTCTGTCACAATTGTGTTATATTTATCAGTTCTTTATATTTTTTTTCTTCAGTATTTGTGATGCGTTAAGATATTTCCAATTAGGTAGTACATTATGCCCTTAGTAAAGATTTTCCATGAAAATTGTATTTTTTTCAGGGGATTTATGAACATGCTTTGAATGCAGAATTAAAAATATTTAAAAAAGAAACAACACATTTTTTTTAAACATTTAATTTTCTAGAATTTTATTTCACTCGATTCGTATGAATTTTTCACACAGAAAAACTCATACTGAGCTATGATATTAACAGGAGCGGGATCCACCATCCCTGGAGCAACAGCATTGAATGTTACCTACAGTCAGATAACATGTGGGCTTGGACTATGTTGCAAACACTTTATGAAAAGTGTAACTAAAATTAAAATATCTCTACTAGGTCACCATGCACACCTCATAACACAAATACATACTGCATTGTTACATAACAGCTTTCTTAATCACATGATTCTGAAATTCACAGCTTTTTACATGAGCCTTACAATAACATAATTGTGAACATCACCCGTTATACAAAGTATAAGGTCTCACTCCCAATGCCACATGTAGCTTATGAACATACAAATCTGTGAATTATAAATTGTCACATTCTACTGCTGATAACAATAATCAAATAATTTTAATCAAAATTAAAAGATCAGTAAATTTTATTAAACACTATAGATGTCTCAACCTTGGCATCTCACAAATAAGGTTACATAACATCACTGGCTGAATGAGTGATCTGTCACAGAAAGTAGAACCTTTAAAATTCAAATAAAGAAAAATAATTCTAAACAAAATCTTTGTTGTCAAGAGCTACGGTTATGCAACTGTTTCAGTTAGCTGTACTGTGGCAGTTATGTAACGCTTCAATTTTTACAATAAAACAATGAATGTTGGAATCAATGTATAACGCATTTATTTAACTAAAAATAAGTTACTAGGTCAATTTCCGCGTCTAATAATACATGATGTAAGGGAGTGGCTATTTGTGGTGATTTGGAATCACAATTGATCATAATTATGGTAACAATTCTTACATTAAATTTAGAGGACCTTCTTGATCTCGTCGTATAAGACGAGCACGAAGGCGCCGCCGGTGCCTCTGAGGACGTTGGAGAATGCTCCCTTGAAGAAGGCACCGGTGCCTTCGGTCTTGGCGATGGTGGCCCAGCAGTGGAGTGTGTTCTTGTACAGGATGTCGGCCTTGGCGCGGCCGGACTGCATCATCATACGCCTACGAACCGTGTCGAAGGGATACGAGATGATACCGGCGACTGTGGTGACGGTCTGCGCGATGGCCCAGCTGATGACGATGGGGGTGTTCTTGGGGTCGGGCAACATGCCGCGGGCGGTGTCGTAGAAACCGAAGTAGGACGCGCGGTAGATAATGATACCTTGTACCGACACGCCGAAACCTCTGTATAGGCCGATGAGACCATCAGACTTGAAGATTTTGGTTAGGCAGTTGCCCAGGCCGCTGAACTCGCGCTGGCCATCGCCCTTGCCGACGTCGGCGGCGAGGCGAGTACGCGCGAAGTCGAGCGGGTACACGAAGCAGAGGGAGGTGGCGCCGGCGGCACCGCCAGACGCGAGGTTACCCGCGAAGTAGCGCCAGAACTGCGTGTGCTTGTCTACGCCACCGAGGAACACCTGCTTGTACTTGTCCTTGAAGGCGAAGTTGAGCGCCTGGGTCGGGAAGTACCTGATGACGTTGGCGAGGTTACCGCGCCAGAACGAGAGCAGACCCTGCTCCTTGGGAATGCGGACGAAGGCATCGACGATACCCTTGTAGCGCTGGTCCGCGGCGATCTGTTTGCTGACGTGCTGCACTTGGAGAAGCAGCTTGACGCGCTCGATGGGCGCGACGGCCGTCTTCGAGACGGCGGCCGAAATACCGCCGGCGAGAAAGTCTTTCGCGAACGCGACCGGATCTCCGAGTCCTTTCGACATTTTGTTCGATTAGGCGAGTTCTTCGGTAATTACCTCGCGGGTCGAGGTGGGTCTAGCGGTGCACACACGGGATGGAAAATCACGAAACACGAACCCCTGATTTTATTTAATCAGGAGATTTGGAGTAATTTCGTGATCACGGGAGCACGGGGGGTAGGTGTGTGCCTTTTTTGAAATTGGATCGATCACGTTCTCTCGCAGTTCTGCCCAGAGGATCGGCGCAAAAGAAGGAAGGAAGGGGCAGATGTTGCCAACCTTACGGCGAAAGTACCACGAGGTCAGGGTGTCCCTGCAAAGTTAATAATTACCCACAAAATCTAAAAATAGTTTTAAAATTATTTACATTTTCGTACCAAGTTACATCGAAAATAACTCATTTCAAATTAAATGTGTATTTATTAATTAAATAAAACTATTATCATATTGGGTTCAACATGAAATTTTTAGGAAATATAATCTTAATTTAGTTTGATTAATCCGAAGTACTTATAATATGTGACCATACGTGTTTCTTTACATAAAATTAAAGCGCTTGTTAGGTATATGACGAGATATTACTTTGATTAATTAGTAATTTATACCCACATTTCATTCGGTAATGCACATTTTAGGGTAAATTCATAAGAAATAGCAACACCTGAATGACGCGCACTTATTGCGTTTTGTTATTGCTTCTTAATAAGATGTACCACCCAATTTAACGTATTTGATGCATTATTACAAGCAAAATCTAACATTCTTAACCAAAAAAACTGTTAATTTACTAAGTTTAAAAATTGTTTTCACTATTATGACGCAAAAAATAACTCATCATTTTAAAACGTACAAATAACGTTTAGTAGCACAATTTGAACGTAATCAGTGCTACCAACTGTCATTAATAATGACATTGAGTGTTGAAATTTTATTTATAATCTGTGCCAAGTGATTAACAGACTCTTCTTCCAAGTATAGTTTTTGTTTATTTGATTAGAAATAATCATTTTTGTGAAAAACTTAGAAGCGCCATGCAGATGAGTCGCATGGGGTCGCCGTCGGTCGGTATGGACGAGGACACGGGAGCCGGACACGCTCTCAGCGACTTCCTATTGCAGCTTGAGAATTACAACCCTTCTATACCTGATTCTGTAGTGGCCCACTACTTAAACATGACTGGCTTCGAGTCGCAGGACCCACGGTAAGCCTCCCAATAGTATTATTATAGTAACATCAATCTTGTTTCTTCTTATATCAGTTTAGATGCAACTTTGTTCAAAGTGACTAAGGACCTCCAATTTGGTTAGTGATTACAGTCGATATAGACAATATCGTCGTTTTCAAGCCAATATCTGCTATGTGCTAAAATATAACGTGAGTATTGAATATATCCAACTAATATTATAAATTTGAAAATTTGTATATTTGGATGTTTGTTATTCAAGGACGCAAAAACGGCTGAACGGATTTAGATGTAATTTGGAACACGGATAGTTTTTAGACCGTTGGACTGCAAAGTCAAAGGTCTCAGGTTCAAGCCCAGGCACGCACCTCTGCCATTTCGAAAGCATGTGCGTATTAAAAATTAATTATCACTTGCTTTAACGGTGAAGGAAAACATCGTGAGGAAACCTGCATGCCTAAGAGTTTCTCGAAGGTGTGTGAAGTTCGCCAACCCGCACTAGGCCAGCATGGTGGACTATGGCCTAAACCCTCTCAGTTTGAGAGGAGGCCCGTGCCCAACAGTGGGACAGTTTCTTAACAGGGTTAATATTATTTATATTATTATAGCTTATTACTTGTATTAACACATTGGATACTCCCGGAAAAATATAAGGGTCCTGTCTAAAGTTAATATGGACTCAGTCATGGGCAGAAACTGGGTTTGAATAAAAACATTGACATGTAAAATTTTATATCAAGCAGATTTTTAAAGAATATTTTTTTTTAGTGACCGTTGTACACCATATAATGCTAAGAGTCACATAGCAGTCTTTTTATACAAAAAATTTGTATACTGAGTTCTTAGATTTATGCAAATATTACACATGAAAATTTTGTAAGTAAACTAGTATTAAGTCCTGAACTTTAGTAAAACACCAACTCATTGTAAATCATGTATTTTGCTAGGTAGCCATTGTACAAAAGTGCGTATGTCATTATCTTATTTTCCTACCCACTTAATCCACATTATTAATTAACAAAGTAGAAAAGTACCCTATTCTAATTCACATAAATCCATGTAAACAAATCAACAATATAACATACCTCCCCCCTAAGTATAATAAATAAAACAAATGAACAACGATTATGTGACCAAATGCCAATACATAATTAAGCTGTCACAAAAAGCATCTATGACATATAGTGATTATCTCTATGTCTGTCATATGGAGTTTTAGAATGCAGATCTATTTTATTTTTTACTTTTCCTGGTGCCGATGAAACTAAGGGGCTATCTGATGGAGGTATACCCAATATCTCTGCCCATTTATCCGCATCCGGAATCTCAATAATTTTATCCAAATCCTGAGAGTCTGGATTCTCTGTTCGTACCGGTTCATTACTCGCTAAATCATCAGCTACTCTCTCTCCCTCCTCTGGCCCGGATTTTGTAGATGTTTTTTTTATTAACTGATCAATGTGACGGGTGATTAGAGCTCCATTCTCAGTACAAATCTTGTAGTTAGATGGACCGTTCTTATCATATATCTGACCTGGTAACCATCTTGGACCCATAGCATTATAGTTGCGGTACATAATGTTCTGACCTACATTTGTTTCTCTCGTTTTATTCTCCCTGTTGACATCAATCTGTTTCTCAGTCCGTTTATGTTGTAGATTATCTGGGTGTATAGTATCCAATAAAGTACGTAGCCGTCTATTCATGAGCAGTTCTGCAGGTGTCTTCTTTGTTGTAGTGCATGGTGTGACCCGAAGTCCTAGCAGTAGATTTGGAATTCTACTGTCCCATGCCAAGTCATCCATTTTCCTTAATTTATCCTTAATTGTCTGTATCATTCGTTCGGCCAACCCATTTGTAGCTGGGTGATATGGGGCTGTAGTCACATGACGAATGTTATTAGCAGTGAAAAATTTCTCTATTTCATTAGATACGAAACATGTGCCGTTATCCGACACTATTGTATCACATAGCCCATGTGTAGCAAATACCGTCCTTAATAGTTTAATGACTGTAGCCGAAGTGGTGTTATTGACCATAAATAGTTCAGGCCATCGGGAGTAAGCATCCACGATAATCAAGAAATACTTATTGTAAAATGGTCCAGTGAAATCCATATGTATTCTGGACCAAGGCCTTGACGGTGTAATCCACTTATGATAGGTCTTTGGTGGCATGTGTCGATGTTCCAAACATTTAGTACACGTGCTGAGTAGGTCTTCGATGTCTTCATTGAGGCGTGGCCACCAAACATAGCTTCTAGCTAGAGCTTTCGTTTGTACGATTCCTGAATGTGTTCTGTGCAACGCTTTCAACACTGCTTGGCGAATGGACTTTGGTACGACCACTCGACAACCCAACAATATGCAGTCGTCCTGAAGCGACAATTCTAAACGATTCAACCAGAATGGACGTAAATTGTTGTCATTGACTCTAACGGGCCAACCGCGTTGTATATAGTAGATGACTCGTGACAATGTGTTATCACGTCTCGTTTCCGACGCTATCTGCTCAACATCATAGGGAAAATCTTCTGGTGACTCGGCCATCAACAATATTTCACCGAGCTGTTGTTCCGGTTCCTCTGGAACTGGTTGTGGCCAACGACTTAAATTGTCTGCGAATCCAATTTGCGCACCTGGTTTATAAACTATTTCATAGCTGTGAGACGTTAAAGCGATGGCAATCCTAGTTAATCGAGGTGACAACATATTAGGCATAGGTTTCTTTGGATCAAATAAACCCAGTAGCGGTTTGTGATCAGTCACTAATCGAAAATGTCTTCCCATCAGGTAATTATGGAACTTGGTGATACCAAACATTATAGATGCCGCCTCTTTGTCCAGTTGCTAATAACGTCTTTCGTGTGAATGTAATGTTCTTGACGCCATAGCTATGGGACGTTCCTGTCCATTATGAGTCTCATGAGACAATACTGCACCAACACCGTATTCTGAGCTATCACACGTAAGTACAAGTGGTTTTCGTAAGTCATAGTGCTCCAGTGTTAAGTCAAAGGTAATAAGACGTTTCGCTGTGTCGAATGCGTCTTGCTCACGCTCTGTCCACCTCCATGCCTGCGATTTTTCCAATAACCTATGTAGTGGCTCTAGTATAGTAGCCTTGTGTGGTATAAATCTTTCATAAAAGTTGTATAGACCGAGAAATGCCTGCAGTTCCTGCTTGTTCTTAGGCTTCGGAGTGTTTACGATTGCCTCTACTTTACTTTTTGCGGGATGTATTCCCTCCGCATCTACGACAAATCCAAGGAATTCGACCCTTTCTTGAAAGAATTTGCACTTATTCTTATTAAGGCGAAGGCCAGCTCGATCTATCCGTCCCAAAACAGTGTCCAGTCTGTCCTGCAATTCTTGTTTAGACCTGCCACTAATAATAATATCGTCAATTAGGACAGCTATTCCCGGAATATCAGCCAGCAAAGATGTCATCAAACGCTGAAAAATCCCCGGACTTGCCTTGACGCCAAAAGCCAATCGATGTACAGTGTAAAGACCTTTACAGGTATTCAAAGTTAACAGTTTCGAGGTGTCTTCGTTGACAACCACCTGTGTATATGCACGGTCCAGATCTATAGTTGAAAAAATTTTTCCACCTGCAACAGTGGCGAAAATTTCATTTGCGGTAGGCAAAGGATACGTATCTGGTTCAGTTGCTTCGTTGACTGTGCTGCGATAGTCACCACACAATCTTATTTCTCCGGTTTTCTTTATTATCGGAACAACGGGCGTAGCCCATTCAGAATAGGACGTCGGTTGTAGTACTCCTTCTTCTACTAGTCTGTCTATCTCTTGTTCTACCCTCTCCTTGATTGCAAATGGAACAGGTCTGGCTTTTAAAAATTTAGGTACAGCGTTCGCTTTGAGATGTATTGTCACTTGCTGTCCACGGTAGGTACCGAGTCCATCCTGAAATACTTCTTTGTGTTTATTCATCAATCTATCGATTTCAACACCATCTTCAATAAAGTTAATATTTAGTGATATGTTTAGCGGGCTAAACCAATCACGACCTAGAAGATTTGGTCCAGTTCCTCTAGCGACGATGACGCAAAGATCTCGGATCACCTCATTGTATTGTACTGGCAACCAAACTTGTCCCAAAAGACGTACGGGAGTCTCTGTCCATGTTCGAAACGACAGTTCGATAGGATGCAGAGCATCACGTGGTAGACGAAAGCGAATCGAGTGCCATGTGCGTTCATTAATGATCGAACAACTAGCACCCGTGTCCACCTGCATGTTGACCGATACCCCCGCAAGAGCTACCGCCACTTCGTAGGGCGGTATGCGGCTGGTTCGATGGGTGATTACACCCGGTACCCAATAAATTCCATTTAAACGATCATCCGCATCTGCAGCGTATTTGACGTCTCTGTTTACGTTCTTCTTCTTGCTTAAACATATTTTTTCCAAGTGTCCCTTCTTTTTACAATAGCGACATATAGTATTTGCAAAACGACACTCTCCGCCGTGTCGATTTCCGCAACGGTAGCATAAACGACTATAAAAATTCTTCATTTGAACAGCATTAACATCCATCGGCTCGATATCTGCGGGCGGTCCCGTATTAGTACACCCCGATAAGAACGGCTGTGATAGCCCCGACGACAACCCGCCGGCCGCTTGCTGGATCATACGAACATCCCGCCCCGCACTTTCAGCTGACAACATAGCGTCCACGACGTCTTGATACGTTATACGGTCCCTCTTCAACAGTTCGTACTGTAATCTTTCGTCCCTCATACCACAAACTAATCGGTCACGTAACATTCGCTCTAAGTCTATAAAATTGCAACCGGAAGTTAACTTTCGGAGTTGTGCTATATAGTCCGTTGCACACTCGTCACGTTTTTGATCTCGTTTATAAAACTGAAAGGACACTGATATTTCATTTGGCTTTGGGCTAAAATGTTTTGTAAGAATCTTATGTATTTCATTAAATGTCACTTCACTAGCTTTCTTTGGTGTAATTAATGCAAGGAATGTTTCGAATACTCGCGATCCACACACTGTAAAGAAATTGGCTCGCTTGTCAGCATCCAAAACGACGCCATTTGCCTCAAAACAAAATTGTAAACGATCGAAATAAATGTCCCAATTGTCCGTTTGCGGATTAAACTCATCAAATTTCACTGCTTTACTGTTCATTTTGACCACTTTTCACCAAACGTCGCCACTATTAAGTCCTGAACTTTAGTAAAACACCAACTCAATGTAAATCATGTATTTTGCTAGGTAGCCATTGTACAAAAGTGCGTATGTCATTATCTTATTTTCCTACCCACTTAATCCACATTATTAATTAACAAAGTAGAAAAGTACCCTATTCTAATTCACATAAATCCATGTAAACAAATCAACAATATAACAACTAGATATAATAGTCAAATCATATACAATCAAGTGATAATGTGACATCTTTAAAAAGTGCACATAGCAGATATTGGTTTGACAACGACAATATCTATTATTAATACGTGAAGCAAAAACTATGTACACATTTTTACTAAATTGTGCAGATGGAGGAGTATGAAATTTCCCACACATATATTTTATATAGAGAAGGTGTGCGGAATGCTAATATTTTTTTAATATGATGCATAAAACATACATTAAATCAATGAAAAAAATATTACACACACTACCATGTATTTGACACAATACACGTCAAATTGATGTTTGTCTTTAATATTATTTGTCGTAGTCTTACTGAATGTCAAATATAACCAGTAAACGAATATCGACCTATGGGCGACCACTAGTATAAATTATTACACTCTGTCCCTCTGCTGGGCACCTTTGCCCTTGTCCCACAAATTAAGATAAGAGAATAAATCATACTGAAGATTCAGTGTGAATTGGTGAAGACAGCTTTGTAGCAAACTGCCATTAGGGCTTATAAAACCACCCATTAGGCTTTCATACTGACTAAAGACCGGACAATTTAGAGCAGTGGTTAAAAGCTTAAGCCGCTCCGCCTACTGTGTCTAATAGTTGCGGGTTCACTTCCCGCATGGGAAAATTTTTTGTGTGATACACAAATACCCAGACCGGAACAAATAATGTTCCGGTCTGAGTATTTGTGTATGTAAATTTTCATGTTTGTAAACGCAACCACGATACAGGAATAAATCCTAGTGGGCAGTTTTTATAAATAAAAAAAAAGACCACTAAGGCCACAGAACTAGGGTTAGCTTTACCTATAGATTTACAATTATAATGTTAAATTGGCTTTAAATTAACGTTATAACCTCAAGTTAGTCAATAGGTAACGCTGACCCTGGTTCGTGTAAGTGGGCCTGCGACTACTAAATGGTAACTGCACCAACAGTTTGACATGTCCTGTATGAAATGTTAGTACCACAAAATATAGCAGTGATAGCTTAGTGGTTAGACTATTCCACTCCAAAAGTCAGAGGTCTCGGGTTCAAACCCAGGCATGCACCTCTGTCTTTTCGAAAGTATGTGCATATTAAAAAAATAATGATCACTTGCTTTAACGGTGAAGGAAAATATTGTGAGGAAACCTGCATTCCTAAGAGTTTTTCGAAGGTGTGTGAAATTCGCCAATCGGCACTGGGCCAGCGTGGTGGACTATGGCCTAAACCCTCTCGGTCTGAGAGGAGGCCCGTGCCCAGCGGTGGGACAGTTTCTTAACAGGGCTTATATTATACAAAATATGATATGATACAAAACTTTGAACTGAATGCTGAGTAACCTTAGTGACCTCTATAAAGATTGTGGTACCACAATGTTATGGTTACACCACATAGGCAGTAATATTGAGTATTGTCAAAATATCTCTCAAGGATCAATAAAAAACACCATGACCTTCGAACTGCACAACAAGCAAGTTCGTAATGGAACAGCTTTTATGCTCAGACATCTCTACCTGATGATCTGCAAGCAGAGTAAAATGCCCCTTAGGAATAAGGTGACACTTTACAAAACTTGTGTATGGCCCATCATGACGTACGCTTGTGACGTGTTTGGGTATACCGCCCGCTCTCATATAGATAGACTTCAAATGGTTCAATCCCGTTTCCTCCGCAAAGCCGTCGGAGCCCCGTGGTTCATACGGAACGTCAATCTTCATTCCGATCTCGGTTTCGAACCTATTCGCGCTTTTATTAAAAAGGCGGCAACCCGATATTTCGCGAACGCGTCCAATCATAGGAATCCGCTGAACGTAGGCGCCGCCGACTAAGAACCTAACTCCCCTTCTATCAGCCGCTACCGCATGTTATCACCGACCCTCCCGATCTCCTTACATCACTTCTTTCGGATACAGATACCGCACACAGGATTAAACACCGACCTCGCCGGCGAGGTCAAAGACTCCTTTGCCTTTGCTGGTGCAGAGTACCATAGCGAGACACCTAGTATTCACCCTCCCCCATAGCGAATGTCCAAGCCAAGGCCGTTCCTCCTTGAAGCGCCCTTAAGCTAGTTGCCCCGCTAGCCGTTCTGGCTCGAGCGTAGTGGTGGTACGCTCGCCCTCTTGTCCGGTGAAGCTGTAAAGGCCCCGCGGCCAACAGCGTAGATCATTCACACACACACATACACACACACACACACACACGCACGCACGCGTACAAGCACACACATACATACACACTAAGTATCCGGAGTCTGGCTTTCTGTAGTGCCAATGGTAGTATAATGACAATAGAGTCCCCCTCCTTCCTATTGCGATCAAATGTCGTCGGCGAATTATGCATACATATAGCACATCTTTACCACCCCTGCTTAGGCAATATATTTTTTTATTATTTTTAACAAAGACTCAGTCATACTATCTTACATTCCAGGTTAATTCGTCTCATAGCGTTGGCCTCCCAAAAATTCCTGTCAGACATCGCAAACGATGCCCTCCAGCACTGCAAGATGCGCACCTCGAGCCAGCTGACACAGAGCTCCAAGAACCAGAAGGGTCCTAAGGAGAAGAAGTACGTAATGACGATGGAGGATCTGGCCCCTGCACTGCAGGAATACGGCATTGTGGCGAGAAAACCACATTACTTTGCTTGATATGACTCCAGTCGTGATGATAGCTAAGGGATATGAATTGATTAAAAGAAGTAAGCCTTTATTCGCACGGGCGCTCTTTCAATACGCGTTTTAAAGCGCTTTTTAAAAAATGTAGCATTAGCCATTCGTTATATTCCAACGCCTTAAACACAATTCGAGGTGTGAATCCTTTACACACCTTGAAACGTGTTTAAAGCGTTGAATCGTTTTGATCCTTTCCACACCTTAAATCGTGTTAATTCCTTCTTGTAGGACATCCAATTTCTAATAATAATAAAGTTAGGACTTTTGTGCTTACACATTATCCGATTTAGTAGTCAGGATGAGTTAGGCCCACTTACACGAACCAGGGACCTACCTGCCTATTGACTAACTCCCTCGAGTTATTATAACGTTAAGTTGAAGGCAATTCAACGTTATAACCTCGATTTAGTCAATAGGCAACCCTAATCCTGGTTCGTACAAGTGGGCCTTAGGAAGGTCTGGTTCGTGCTTTATTGACGCGCGTTAATAATGCGCTCGTGTGAATCAGCGGTAACTTGGGGTAAGCTACATACAACCGCGCTTCGATGCCACACGATGGCGCGGTCGCAGTTAACATAGCTAAACAGTTAGCATGTTAGAATAAACGATACGAATTAGAATCACGCACGCAGACGCGCCCTTTACACCGCTTCTCGGAAGTTTTCAGCGGAACACTGCTGATAAGCCGCGTAGAGCGCAGCATGACTGTGTGCATGATTCTTATCCAGACTACTACTAAGATGTTCAACTGTTTACCATGTTTACTGTGGCGCGGCGGTGTGTGCGTGTCCTCTCACCGACTAGTTCAAGTACACGCTGCCTGAGGACAACACGGGTTTACGCCGCCATTGTCCTCGGGCAATGAAGTCTCGCAGTAGTGTACTATCATAACGCGGTTATATGAAGTTTTGGTTTTGATATTTAGTCATGTTAAAAGAGTTAGCATGACTTAATATATAGCAGCGCTTAGCCAGCATTCGCACAGGTGCTTTTTCCACGCGCGGTGCTTAAGCGCTGGAATGAAATAAACTCCTAAGAGTATATTTTTTCGAAAAGCGCGTTGAAAAAGCGCCCGTGCTTATATTGTCAGCGGCCGACGATTTCGTTGCTTTTCGGAAGCTCGATGCAGCATCTGAACGCTACACTTCTACACTTCGTGTCATCACTCGTCCCCCTCTCCCTCTTGCTTTATCTCCGCGTCCGATGCTTCATCGATGCAGGCTAGAAACGCGCCATTTTGAGATCGCGATCGAACGCAACAAGTCGCCACAACGCGATACTGTAACGCCGATGCTGTAAGTACCATGCGTGCTACAGTTCTTAAATTAATTGTATTAAGAATGCAACTCTCATCCAACAGAACAATTTATAAAAACACGGACAGCTTGGTTCAGTGGTTAGGAGCTTAAGCCTCTCTGGCTGGATACAGAATGTTTCTTTTTTTTCATGTAAACCATTTTAGTATTTATGAATCGTCCGGCCATTGAATCAAGTACACGCGGTTTTTGATCCCTGCTCGGGACAAATCTTTGTGTGATCCACAACTCTTTGTTTGGTCTGAATGTTTGTGTATGTGACTTTATTTGTAAACGCACCCACGATACAAGAATGACTCTAAGTCTGGAGCTACGTTTCCTTAAAAAACACATAGAAAATAAATAAATGTAATATTGATTTATTCATGAGGTTCTGCGGGATTACATGCATTCAAGACATGAAACTGGCCTGTGTGTACTTGGAATCGCTTAGTATGTAAGTTTATGTGTTATCAGCCACAATAATTGTTAACTTATATCCCATTAATAATGTAGATAGAAAAATGTAAACATTTATTTATAAGATTCTCAGCCTTCCACAGGAAGTTAATTCTGTGAAGAAAGGCAAGAAACTTTCCTATCGTTCGCACGGACGTTTTTTCAACGCGCGGTGCTAAAACGCTGTAAAGCGCTTTAAAAATCTTGTCCGGTGAATCTGTAAAGGCCTCGCGGTCAACAGCTTAAATCATTCACACACACAGTTTTTTAAATGTACTGTTCGCTGTTAGTTAATTTCTTCCAGCGTGCGTAGAAAAAGTGCTTGTGTTAGCGTAGGGTTACCATACCCAATTAATAATGAAAATCCCAGCTTATGTGTGTGTTTGTAAATGATCTACGCTGTTGGCCGCGGGGCCTTTACAGCTTCGCCGGACAAGAGGGCGAGCGAGCAACCACTACGCTCGAGCCAGAAGGGCAAGGGGGCGACTAGCTCAAGGGCGCCTCAAGGAGGAACGGCCTCGGCTTGGGCAGTCGCTATGGGGGAGGGCGTATACTAGGTGTCTCGCCGTGGTGCTCTGCTCCGGCCGGCGGGCAAGGGGTTCTTCGACCTCGCCGGCGAGGTCGGTGTCTGATCTTGTGTGCGGTATCCGTATTCACGAAGTTATTGTAACTGCGTTTGGTCAGAGCGAATAAGGGCCCTGCTAGAGCATAACGTAACACATTTTAAAGAACATTGAGTCAAAATACAAACATTTGTATGATATGAGATTGTAAGTGAATGTCTAAGTCTGGACCAAATGCAATAATAAACAAATGTTTTGCAGTTGTCTTTACGAATGTATAGCAGAAGGTGGAATAATTTATCACTTTGCTCCAATAAAACCGGTATAGTTCTGGATGTTACACAAATTAAAAAAAAATGTTTTTTATTTAGTGTATCTATCTTTCTATATTATCATGCCAGATCCCTTGTGGGGTAGGCAGAGAATACAGAGTTCCAACAGGTTCTTTCCTTACATACCTCTCTGACTGTTATTTAGTGAAACTTCGACATTTTTTATTTGTCTAACTTCCAATACAATCCGAGAAAAAATCAGACAGACTTTTTCATTAGTAAAATTATCCCCGGGTGAAACAATAAGCGATATAACGAATTTCGAAAAATGGCTGCCGCGGAGAATGGACTGAGGAACCGCCAGAAACACGAGCCAACTACTATCCGGTTCCAAGCATTGGTCACATACCTTTTTTTGATACGGCAACGACTCAAGTGGTCTGCCACCCAAGATCTCTGTCAATATCAAGATAGGGTCGACTTATGCTAAACAAGACCGGTCTCGTATAAAGAAAAATAATTGTCCTTTCGAAACTAGTTACGTACTTGTAAAAAAAAACCTCTATCGTAGTAACTGGTTACGAAAGTGCTTACGTAGGCGGCTAAATAAGCGGCCATTATACAATATATGACCCGATGTATTTTGATTCCTGGTGCTACAGTGGCAAATAATATAATGGATTATAGATTATTCTAGATATTGCTTCAAATAATGTATTACATAATGGCGTGCAAAATGAGCATAATCCACTAAGATTCGTCTCACCCTAATCTCTTAGTGTATATATGCAATGTTTGTACTTGTGTTAGTTCTATTGTTACACATGTCTTCTTCTTCTTCTTCAAGTTATGGCTTCACACTAATTATAAGTGTATTTTGCCAGTGTCCAGTGAGATATATATCGTGTTTGTTTAAATTAATTCGACTCCCCGATGAATTTGATGACAACGATGATAATGGAATTAATGAAGTACCCCACCCTGGATACCAATTGAAACTTTACATACCAATTGCAACGGCTGTTTTGAGGGATGTCGAAAAGGCACGTTTTATAACTTTGTTACAATTACCTTCACTCATGCACGTATAAGAACACATAATGGTTAATATTCCACCAACATTACACATTATTATTCGAAATAACTCAAGTTTTGGAAATTAAAACAAATTGATAACATCACTCTTCGACTTCCCGCCAAAAACCGTTACACATGTCATTAAAATATGTTACATGTGTGTAACGAATAGAACTACCACACTAGTAGAACATTACAGACTTGCACTGCCAGCGATTTGGAGAAAGGGTGAGGTACGTCTTTATAGATTAAATAATAGCTTGAGCAAGTTTGTCAATTTTTTGTATAGAATTTGATAGACTGTACTTCGAGCTGAACTTAGGGAAGTATTCTACTAGTGAAATGTATGGTAACACTTGGTATTTAAGAAATTATTAACAGTATCAACTTTCTGAAGACTGTGTGTGCATGTGTGAATGATGTACGCTGTTGGCCTAGGAGCTCGAGCGTAGTAGTTGCACGCCATCTTGTCCGGTGAAGCTTTAAAGGCCTCGTGGCCAACAGCGTAGATTACCACACACAGTAATCGTGCAACAACCGCCTTCGGAAGATATACTTTTAGGTTGCTTAAACTTTCGACAAGATGTGCCTTTATTTGACGAGTCGAATACTAATGAATATCTCAAGATTAGGATGGTCCTAATCTTGAGTTTTTTCCCTTCAAAAGTCCGCCATGTCTAATACCAATCGTGATTAAGCGTGACGGCAAATTCTTTACTTTCTAAGTAGGATTAATGATAGTGTTACGAGTTATTCGAATTTTTTAAACTAATATTTTGTGTTAATTTTTTTTACTTATAAGCTTTTGTGATGGAATACTTAGTGTATTTGACGATCGATGCTGTTATCGCGTTAGGGATGGTGCAGTCACGCACGAGAAATAATGTGTTTTAGTAGTTAGTTACAGTAACTTTATTTTAATAAAGAACTGCGGGTTTAGTACAGGCGGCGCTAGAAGACATATTCTTGTTTTGTCGCCCTAGGCGTGGGATAACCGTTTTGTCTTCTGTGCCGGAGTGCCGTAAGAAAAGTTAGTTACGAGAAAGTTCGTTTCAAGAATTGTACTGTATTGACGAATGATCAAGACTATTTTGACTTAGACTCAAATCACGGACCGACAAATTTTGCCCGTACGAGAAGTCTTGACGCCCGTGCTAGCCCGGCGGCATATTTAATACAGACGATATTATTGTTCGCAACTATATTCACAATATGCTCGCGTACGTAAATAATTGGTGTTCGATTTCGAACATTCTTTGTTGAATTCTAAACAATTACATTACACGAGCATGTTTGCGATGAGTGAGTGACCTCCCTTATAGTATAGTAATTAGAGCTAAGGATATGTTATTAAAGATTTATTGAACAATTATGTTGTTTTCAACTTTAACCTTTTTTGTCCTCGTGTATAGGAATCTCCTGTCTATTGCGCTTCATTATGTAAGACTAGTTTTAACATGCAACTGTGTCCGCGTTGACTTTAGACAGGAACCTTATATTTTTCCGGGATAAAAAAGTAACAGTAGGTATCCTATGTGTTCATGCAGTTAATAAACTATGTGTGCCAAAAATCATCCAAATCCTTGTAGCCGTTTTACGTGTTTGAGTAACAAACATCTAAAAGATGAAGAAGATATTGACAGAAGGGTGGCTTAGAACAGGCAAGTGACGAATGGGCAGACCAATTCCTCATGCACAGGATGCGAAAAATGGCACAAAATGGTGGATGCTTATGAGCCCTGCATTAGGTTGTAGAAAGATGATGATGTAAATATTCTATTTGGTACTTTGTCTTAAGGTGCAGACGGGAACGAGAGCGAAACCGGACTAAGTGCATTTTTTTTCTAGTTTATAGTAGGTACGGCCACATTGTTCGGAATGGAACAACAGATCATTTTACATAACTTTTAATTGTTTCTAAGTGGTCTCGAATAAGAAGACTTCCTCACGGTGTTTTCCTTTATCGCGACATATAGCCGTCGGACCAGCCAGTTAATCTGATCGTTATGGTTCATTAGTCTTATTACCGGAGCGTGCAGTCGGTCGGTTATGTTTATGTAAGAAAATAATACAGACATTCGGGGAATGGACGTTTCAAAAAATGGACGTTCCAGAAATAGAACATTTCAATAAATGGACATTCCAGTAACAAGTCAAAGTCAAAAAACATTTGTATAGGGCAATACAATAGCACTCACAAACGTCAAGATGATTACGTTTTTTATATCTACCACCTGATCGGAACGCGGCCTCCGCTGAGAAGATCCGGCGAGAAACTCAGCGGGCTAGTCTTTTAATTTTATTTGTTTGGCCTTTCTGATGATTATTTTTGTTTCTTTTTCAATATTGTATATTACATCATTGAATAATGCTGCTGATTGTCAAGCTGCTCAAACCCAATCTGTTTTATCGTCAAGATAATCCGTAATTTTGTAATACTCTCTTACAGAATCTAGTTTTGATTGCCTTTTGTAACTTATTGATAGTCATATTTCGGATATCTATGAGTAATTTGTTAAACTCAGCGGGCTAGTCTTTTAATTTTATTTGTTTGGCCTTTCTGATAATTATTATTGTTTCTTTTTCAATATTGTATATTACATCATTGAATAATGCTGCTGATTGTCAAGCTGCTCAAACCCAATCTGTTTTATCGTCAAGATAATCCGTAATTTTGTAATACTCTCTTACAGAATCTAGTTTTGATTGCCTTTTGAAACTTATTGATAGTCATATTTCGGATATCTATGAGTAATTTGTTATAAAAGCGTATACATTGCCCCATGAAAGAATTACTAATTCTGTGGAGACGAGTAGAATGTACATTAAGATCATCTTTGTTCCGTGTATTTACATGATGAATGTCGCTATAATATTAAGTTCCAGAAATAGTCGATCGTCAAAATGGGCGTTGGAGGAATAGGACATAACGGACCGACTAAACCCTCCAGTAATAGGACGTATGAACCTGAGCGTATAAGGGTACAGATAAGTGTTGGAAAAATGAGCGCTGAAGTCCAGCGTTCAGCGCCGAGTCGACGATAACGAGCGTTGAAACACGTAGAAGACGCGAGCGTGTCGTACTGGGGTCTATTTCCCGCGGTCAACATCGGAAGTAACGCTGTCATCAAGTGAAATATCTCTTCATAACAGTCTCAGAGTTGCCGTTTGCAACGTAATGTACCCAATTTCCGTTGTTTTAATTAGTAACCATGCGAATCCACCTTTGAAATATTTAATTTTTTTAACCCTAATTCCACACTAACCCCCCCCTCCCCCCCCCGCTGTTAATGTCGGTTGGAAAGTTATTTACCAAAAAAAAAGACATTTCAATGAAAATTTTTATTCAAACGACGTATAAAAACTATCTAGTTTAACGATAAATAAATACCATGCTTTGTTTAGCATCGTTGACTACTTAAGATTAAATGCGTTACCTACACCCTAAAAGCATTGAGATCATTACTAACCATAAAAAAAACATGCTCATTTCTAAAGTGTGTGATGTCTTGTTATATCATGAAAAAATATTCTAAGCTATGCTGAGATTCTTGTGGACTAAAGACCAATAACTTTTGACAAATTTCTGCTTGATTAATAGATTCATAATATTGTCTAAATTAATATATCAAATAAATTTCCACTGTTTCTATTCCCAGATTTTTAAATACAGAAATTTATCTTTAAAATGTATTAAATAAAAAGAAATATATTTTGGAAAAAATACATCCACAATGTAAACACAATTCTAGATCTATCATGTTTTATAGGAGTTTTAGATACTCAATAAAGCATAAATAAATTTATTTTGAATGTAACAGTTAAAATTCAATCTACACTTCTACTTTCTTATAAACAGCCTTCAAATGCTCAGTCATCGGCGTATTGTCAGTTTCCATAAACAAAACAATTTCTAATGTATCAGTGGACAAGAGTTTGATGTTTCTTTTAATTTTTTTAACGTAGGGTTGTTTAGCAAAGGACATTCTAGCCAAGTTTACAGTTTCTAGTGCTATTTCTTTAGCTTGTTCATCGCACTGGCCTTCTTCTAATGAAGTGAGGCCGAAGTTATGGCTGACTATGAATGCAATATCATTGGTGCCCGGCTTGATCCGTAAGAAGCCCTTTTCTTGGTGCATCGGAGTCTGCTTCTCAGGATGTCTGGATATAGATGAGAAGTTGAACATTGGTTGACCTGTAAAATAAGAATAATTTGTTTATTCACTTATTGGAATAGGCATATTAATATGCTGAGTTGCCTCAAGAATACTTTAACCCGATGGGATCTTTTGTACTGCCCTTTGCCCTAGTGCTTACTTATCTGGTGACCCAAATATTAAACAGATAGTAGATTTCGCCAGGAGGGAAGAGCTTGTATTCCTCTGGAGACAGGTAGGTCCACCCCAGTAGATTTATGGTCGTAAGTATATAGGTAAGTCCTTGCTTAAGTTAAGAAATTTATTAGGTACATTTTTGCTTAAAACTTAAATGGTCACAGAGAAGTCAATAATAACTAATTAGCTACCTAATTGGTTGCAGAAACATGTAATATATCATTCAAACTCCATGAGAAAGCGTAACAGAGATTGATTAATGTGGTTATTGAGGTGTTCATTGTCACTCACTAATGGTGAAGGAAGACAATGTGACAAATTCTTCCTGCTTATGTGGGGTTTAAATAAGATAATAAGAAAAGATATCATGCCTGAAAAATGGCAACCGATTTTCATTTGCCCCTATTACTACAATTGTGGGGTGAAGGGGAATTTTACAAAAAAAAACCAGTTGAGTTCAAGGGCAACAAACAGATGAGGAAAAATATAGTTCCAGTTGCTCCCAGAGCAAAAGAAAAGAAATATAAATAAAATCCGAAAAAGTAGTTTTATTTCAAAAGAAAAGAAAATTTAATCCCCCTGACCAATTTGCCACCAATGGAAGTGTAATAGTAGTGGCAAATAGGAATAACTTTAGATTCCCCACATCACCTTGGAGCAAAAGAAATACTCAAATACAGTACCAATCAACATTTTTAATATAAATATGAGAAACATAGTTTAATTTTTATTTATATATTCTCACATAAATTATACTAATCTGTTGGAACTCTGTACTCTCTGCCTACCCTGCGAGGGAGCTAGCATGATGATATACAAGCTGTAACATAATAAACGCAAGACCTGAAAGTAGTTTGTTCTAAATCGGCAAATGAATTGATTCCAACAATTTTTAATGTACCTTACATTTTTTTTTTATTTACAAAAAATGCTTTTACTCTTTCAGTGTGCTATAAAACACTAAATTTATTATTGATTTATAGCAATAAGGAGATTTCAAATGCATTTTAAAAACGTATTTCTCAAACCGCTCACATATACGTACAAGTTTCATTGTTAATTGGGGTATAAAAGTGCTTAAAAAAAGGTAAAAACCTTTAGAAATTTGGTTTTCGTTTTGAATTTATGAAGGAATTTTCTAATTGGGGTGACTGAGGTCTTGCGTTTATTAAGTTACACCTTATAGATAGATAGATAGATAAATTATACTACTACTGTACCCTTAGAAACAACGAGAATGTACACAAATTGCCCATGATACAAGTTTTTACTTGTCGGCTCTTGTTTCCCAGATGTTGGCAATAATTAATTGTGCAAAAAATGATGTTGCAAATATTTAGAATATTGTTGCAGCTTATTTTCAATTTTTAAGTTCCCAACATTTGGATGGCTTAACAGCACCAATGGTCACGGGAGTAGCTGAGGTGTTTGACATCCTAATATCAAATTTTAAATGATTGATCATACAATTGACAAATGCCCAAGACTGCTGTCTCCCTACCAATATTCTTTGTAAAACTTAGAATATAGATTGTAACTCTCACACAAGGTAGAAATAAATGATTTTTTATAATTATAACCATATACAATGGTTTCATATCACTGACAATTATCAGTGCCAAGAGATTGGAACCCTTTTTTCACACCTCTGGTCGCGTACCTACCTATCATGTCTACCAGTTTGAAAGAGTTCCTTAAAAAGGAACCACAACCCCATAGTCCGTAAGTCTTCATTCAAACGGCTTAAATAAGCACTTGATTAAAAATTAGTCGTGTACTTGGTATCCTCCTGTATAGAAAGTTAATTGGCCACTTACGTGGCCACTTTTTATTTAAAACAATAAAGAAACTTACCGATGCATAAAAATTCGATGTCTTCGTGGTATGTGAACTCTGGTATGTTAGGGTAGACGCCCCGGCCGTCCTTGGTGGACCAGCGTCCCTCCAGCCAGGATATGGGCTTCAGGGCTTCATGCATCGTTACGTTTTTGTTTTGTCTAAAATTCGCTGTAACTCACACAGTACTTGCTGTTATAATCGGTACCCGGACGGTTAACAGCTTGGTTTGACAGTTGTTAGTGAGTGACTAGGCATGTCAATTTAAATTTTAAAATCGCTCCATACGAGTCAAATTATCGATTTTTTAAATCGATATGAAGCACTGTATCGATGCAATGAATCGTCTTGAGAGCCCTTCATCGGACCGATTCGCGTTTTAATAAAAAAAAATTGATAATCAACATGAATATGACTCATTCAAATTGTGTAAATCAAGCATTTAAATTATCATAAAGTGCGTTTATTGTTAAAAATATTAGGTACTAATTACCAAACATTTTAGTCTGTTGTCTATTTGATAACCTCTAAATTCAACGCATTCAAAAATGGTACCAACAGAAGGATTCTAAAAATATTTTCATTTAAGCAGCACATTCATTAAAATCGACTTGGAATCGATTAATAATCGATCCAAAGATTCTTTTTTTTTAGAATGAATCGACTTGCCTATGACTGACGCTATTTTTTTCATATTTTATTCCTCACATTTTGCATTTTCCTTTTTCTAGGCAGTGTGTGTGTGTGTGAATAAAAAGGCGAAAGATTTGTCTAACGTACACTACGTTATATATAAATTCTCTTTGTGTTTTAACCCATACAGTTTTATCTATACACTATTTTTGACATAAAATATTTTGAATGCTTTCCGTCCTTCATGATGACCTTGCTTTTTGTTGAGAACAGTTAAGTTAATTAAAAAACGTTCATGCCTTGAGAACGTTTTTGCACAACGATGGTGGAGAAGTTTTGCTTAAAGTGGATATAAAAAATGCTTTCAACACTGTCGATAGTCACTACACCCTACTAACACAAATAAAACACAAAATCCCAAACATTTTCGGTTTCCTTTGGCAATGTTATGCTTATCCATCAAAATTAACTTTCAAAAATAATTTAATATTGTCATCAGTCGGTTGTCAGCAGGGTGACCCCCTAGGGCCATTCATTTTCAGTCTCGCCATTCACCCGATCATTCAAAAATTAGAATCAAAATATAATATATGGTATTTAGATGACGGCACACTGGGAGGTGATGCAGGTACAGTCCTAAAAGATTTAATTTATTTGCAAAAAGAATTACTTTCGCTTGGTTTGGAACTAAATTTTTCAAAACATCGCTCCTGGTATCAAAATTATTTCAAAAGATTCGCTTCGCCTCCTAGGTTCTCCCATTCTCGCCGAGTCAGAGCCACCTTTTGTCAACGATAAAATTCAAAATTTTAGTGACGTTTCAGAATGCCTTCTAAAAATTAAAGCTCATATGGATTTTTTTATTATTCGTTATTGCCTTTTTGCCCCAAAATTTACCTATTTCCTACGATGTTGCCCACTTTGGAAGCATCCCGAATTTTTACAGAGAATGGACAACATCGTCAGGGATACGCTCATAGCCATTTTAAACACCAATTTGGATGACCGAATCTGGACCCAGGCTTCCCTTCCTGTCAGATTAGGGGGCATGGGTATTCGCAAAATTTCAAGTGTTTCTTTGCCAGCGTTTCTGTCCTCGGTCCATGCTAACAAAAGTCTGGTGCGGAAAATAATACGCACATCTCTTAATAATTTTGATTTAGCATGATTGACCGAGGCCAGAAACGTTTGGTCGATGGTCTGCCCTAATTCCTGCCTGCCCACAGTCCTCTCCTCGCAGAGGCGGTGGAACGGGCCGCTCTGCGAGTTGGTCCACGATCAATTATTAAATACGGCCCAAAATTCTGTAGAGCGTGCCCGTCTCATTGCCGTCAATGCATAAGAATCGGGGCTGTAATTGGAGGCCTTCCCATCCGCAAATATTGGAACACTGATGGACTCCACCTCTTTTAGATTAGCAGCATGTTTGAGACCTGGTGCTGCGTGCTTAGTGCCTCATTGCTACCGCTGTGGCGAGACCGTCGATCAGCTTGGATACCACGGACTCGTGTCTGCGGAGCGCGGGAAGAATGTCCAGGCATTCAAGCCTTAACGATATCATCTGTCGGGCTCTTGCCATCGCTAACGTGGCTGCCGTTTTGGAGCCAAATGGCTTGTCGCGTAGCGATGGCAAGAGGCCGGATGGAATGACTCTTATTCCCTGGAAGATGGGGCGGCCCTTGGTATGAGATGCTACTTGTGTCGATACCCTGGCACCGTCCCACCTTCCAGAGTCCATTATTGAGGCTGGAGCTGCCGCTGCGGCCGCTGAACCCCTCAAACGGCGCAAATATAGCAATCTTGACAGGGGTTATATGTTTGAGCCGTTTGGGGTAGACACGCTTGGTCCGTGGGGTCCTGGCGCACATCACATTATCGGCGATATTTCTAAATTGCTGATCGATGTCACTGGTGACCAAAGGGGTGGTTCTTACCTCGCACAGAGGATAAGCATTGTCATACAACGTGGCAATGCGGCCAGCCTTCTGGGCACACTGCCAAGCGGCAGCGATTTATCACAAATATATTTTTTGTAAATATTATTTATTTATTTATCCTTTATGCACAGTTGGTACATGGGCGGACTTAATGCCTTAGGCATTTTCAGCCAGTCTACCAATCACCCACAGGTGATGCAGAAACTAGTGAAGCAGGTGCAAATCCAAATTGGGTGAGAAAGAAAGATAGAAATAGCGAATAAGTATTAAATCTTACTATCTGAATTAAAAATATGTATGGATCTATAATATAATACATACATATCCATAATTATATAAACATAAAATGTATACAAATAGCTATATATATATATATATATATATATATATATATATATATTTTTTCTGAGACTATAAATACTTGGTAAGTTCCGTATCGGTGGTGGAATGTTATTCCAGCATTTGGTAACAGCGTAGCGGAAACTACCTCTAAATGCGGCTGATCTATGCCTTTGTGTAGCGAGCGGCCTCATGCACTGCCGGTACCCATGTGATTTCCGACTCGCCACCCAACTCAGTTTCTCATAAAGATATACCGGTGCTTTATGTTTTAAGACACCGAAAAGAAGACATGCCAGGTGAAGTTTGTAGCGATGCCTCATTTTAAGAATAGAATGCCTATTTAGGTACGGGGTAACGTGAGTTCTTGATGGAATGTCGAAGCAAAACCGCGCACACGCATTCTGGACCCGCTGGATAATTTTCCGCGATCTTTCTAGCAAAAGTGGTCCAATGATAGCGTCCATATAGCTAAATTTGGCTAAAATTAGTGACTCCACTAGCGTAACCCGCAATGCCTCCTTTATGTACGGTCTCATTCTGTATAATACCTTGAGCTTATAGAAACAGTTTCGAGCGGTATTTGAGACGTGTTTTTCAAAACGTAGGTCGCAGTCCATATGTAAGCCCAGATTGCGAGCTTCGTATACCCGCTCAATGGGCTCATCCATAAGCCTAATGCACACCGATTTGAGACTTGCTACCTGTTGTATGTATATATAAAATTTATTCATTAATTTTCACATCCAAGTTATCTTTTATGTACGTTTTTTCCCACTTGGGATATGTGATACACAGAAGGTAGTTTATATTTTAAAATTAAATCAGTTTCCAAATTGTGGGTAACTACAGAATTATGTATGTGCCTACATATTTTCTGAAAATAATTTGTTCGCCCCACCGTTGTTTGATACTATTTAAATAAAAGGAGTGAAATGTTTATCGGTTCTCACCATAACACCCAAAGATCTTGTATATAACACCAGGCTACTGGTTACCGTACCGGTCGCGTTCCGCAACAAAATCTTTTCAGCCTCTGCGCAACCGCAGAGTTTTCAGTATATATATATATATATATACATATATATTATATATAAAAATAAAATACAATACTTATACTATGTTAACGTTGAGATGATTCTACCAATGTTTCGTGCAGATAATCCTGCACTTTTGTTCTGAAATAAAAACGATTATGAAATATTAATAATAATAATAAAATGAAATATTAATTTTATTCGTCTATTTGAACATTTTGTGTATATAGTTTTTTTTATTTTAACCGTGTAAATATGTAATTTTCCTATTATATTAAGTTTCTCTTGTAAATAAACTTTATCTATAATTAAAAAATATATGAAAGAAAGAAAGAAGAAAAAAAATAAATTTATTCGCCACAAAAAATAAAAAATATAGTAGCAACACACTAAAATAACAAAAAAACTGATATTGTTGCGAATCGGTCCCAACTCAGCATTGTGCTGACTGCAAGCAATCAGCGCTGGTCTTCCGTTGGAGACGGTCGTTGAGGTCGCGGTATGGCCACACACATAGTCACTTATCTAAATACATATCTAAATTATCATTACATTATTTAAATACATAAATCTTGCTTATTGACTAATAACGTTTACACACATAAGTGAACAAGGAGAAAAAGAAGTCCATAATTCTCAGAAAGGCTAATTCTAGTTAAGAGCTAATTTGTAACCGGGATACAAACACATTAAGATGGTAATATTGGATAATTTTGAACTAAAAATATTATTATATAGCACTAGTGTCATGTCTTAACGTTTCCTGATCCAGCTGATGTTGGTAAATAAATACTTTTAATTTTTTTCTGAGACTATAAATACTTGGTAAGTTCCGTATCGGTGGTGGAATGTTATTCCAGCATTTGGTAACAGCGTAGCGGAAACTACCTCTAAATGCGGCTGATCTATGCCTTTGTGTAGCGAGCGGCCTCATGCACTGCCGGTACCCATGTGATTTCCGACTCGCCACCCAACTCAGTTTCTCATAAAGATATACCGGTGCTTTATGTTTTAAGACACCGAAAAGAAGACATGCCAGGTGAAGTTTGTAGCGATGCCTCATTTTAAGAATAGAATGCCTATTTAGGTACGGGGTAACGTGAGTTCTTGATGGAATGTCGAAGCAAAACCGCGCACACGCATTCTGGACCCGCTGGATAATTTTCCGCGATCTTTCTAGCAAAAGTGGTCCAATGATAGCGTCCATATAGCTAAATTTGGCTAAAATTAGTGACTCCACTAGCGTAACCCGCAATGCCTCCTTTATGTACGGTCTCATTCTGTATAATACCTTGAGCTTATAGAAACAGTTTCGAGCGGTATTTGAGACGTGTTTTTCAAAACGTAGGTCGCAGTCCATATGTAAGCCCAGATTGCGAGCTTCGTATACCCGCTCAATGGGCTCATCCATAAGCCTAATGCACACCGATTTGAGACTTGCTACCTGTTGTATGTATATATAAAATTTATTCATTAATTTTCACATCCAAGTTATCTTTTATGTACGTTTTTTCCCACTTGGGATATGTGATACACAGAAGGTAGTTTATATTTTAAAATTAAATCAGTTTCCAAATTGTGGGTAACTACAGAATTATGTATGTGCCTACATATTTTCTGAAAATAATTTGTTCGCCCCACCGTTGTTTGATACTATTTAAATAAAAGGAGTGAAATGTTTATCGGTTCTCACCATAACACCCAAAGATCTTGTATATAACACCAGGCTACTGGTTACCGTACCGGTCGCGTTCCGCAACAAAATCTTTTCAGCCTCTGCGCAACCGCAGAGTTTTCAGTTATGGCCTTTAATTACGCATAATCTGATAATGAGAGAAGGTGAGTATCCAGTGTAAGTGAAGGAATTATTATTTTCATAAGAACCTTCTTCAATTGTGTACCTTGTTGGCGAGTATTAATGATAATTGTCCAGTTTTAGCGAATAAATTTTCAAACTGCTTCGGGCAGATGTAAATAAGGCACCGCATGGCTGCGTGGCGCTAAACTCACCAAACAGTAACGTATTCATTTTACGTAAATTAGGCACCCGCTATTATTTTTATATTTTCGTAATATTATTTGTTAAATATACTGCCGTCTATAAACTTATCGCTGATCTGCTACTAACCATAAACCTCTTGTCGGCGACTGCATTCCCCAGCCCTACGCTGCGCCCTGCAGCGATGTACATATGTAATTAGCTAATTCATGTAGTATGTATTTAGATTAAGATTTATTTGTTAGCTTAGTAATTGTTTTACATAATTGAAAGTGATTTGTAACAATTTTAATAAGATTAGTTAAGAATTTCATGTGTTATAGATAAGTTGGTCCGCACTTGTGTCGTATTTTTAAGGATTTTTGGTTTATATACTTTATAGGTTTAAGAATAGGATAAGACAACTTCTGTGTATAGTTAGAATAGATCGTAAGGATTATTTTCATGTGTAATACATTGTGATCTGGTGTTGATTAAATAAATAAAACCTTCGGCAAATGGTCGGTCGATAGTAAAAATGATCGCGAAAACTGGGACAAAAAGCGCGGCTCTCCGTAGGGTAAAGTTTTAAGGTTCTTAATCGAGCACGGTTTTTGTACTAGCATGTTCAATCGTCGTAAAATCATCAGTTCCTGGCTACTGAAGAAAGGAAGAAAAATAGAAGAAAGAAAAGGATAGAAAATAGGAAGAAAAGAGATAACAATAGTAGCGTAGCGACCGACCCGAAGCTCTCTCTTTCACACTTGAAGATGCGTTTTATTTGTTCCCCGCTCCTCTCGACGCCCTTCTCCGGTGACGCGGCACGACACGGCGAGTCAAGACACAAATAAACAAAATTCAGATCTTCGTATCTGACTGCGAGGCGCTGAACGCAGAAGCGCGGGGCGAGTGGAACCAGCGCAGTTCCGATTAACTTTGCACTCACCGCTCGCCACGGGGAGTATATAACACTCTCCAATGTAATGGCCCCGCACCGTTATACCTCTGTGATTCGGCGCACAGCACTGGTTCCAAACCACATTTTCGGCGTCTAACCACCTGTTTTTTATTAATAGACTTGACGCATAGTCCGTCGCGCCCTGTGATTGAAACTTTTCGGTTCTCCACTCGAGTAAAGGAAGAACTAAGGTTGCCTTCTCCGACGCTTGCTGAGACATTAAGATATTGTCATGGCGCTCAAATATAACTCACCTACCACTTACGAATACGCTTCGTTTCTTCGGGATATCACACAGGATAAGCACTTTTGACTCAAGCTCTACATAGGCCTGGCCGTCCTTCTGAAAAGTCTTCTATGAAGCTTTCTAGCCACAACCTTTGAACTTCATATACGGCCTTAAGGTGCAACTGAACATCGTCAGTAGTGAACTAACTATTCACAGCTTACCACCCAACCTGATCACTATGTAGATTTGGCTGATGTCCACACCCTGATGGACTCGCCAACTTCACGCTGATTGTCGGCGAACTCAATTATTAGAACTTGGTATGGAGCTCAATCAACACTAGTCGCAAGGTAAGAGGACTCTTCGTTGACTTTGAAGCCTGAGAGTATAGTAAACGGTCCGGAGATCTGGCCAATAATTCAGATATGCCTGAGTATTGCCAACATATTGGACATTATTATGTATCGCGGTACTGCCTCATCACACAGGAGGCGCTATCTAGGAGGAATTTTATGCTATCTGATTATCCCTTAAAGCATTAGCAGCACCACGTCAAATACCGGAGTGCATAAGCTATAAAGAAAATTTAAAGACCACCGTGCCTATCTTGGCCTTATAGACCAGCAGCTATTCTGAACGCCTACGCAACAGTCAGAGGAGACCGCGTCCAAAGCGCCAAAAATTTTCGGCGCGCATACGTGGTTTCTTAGCCAGAAAAAGAGTGTTGCATCGCAGATGGCACAATAGTCGCTCTCCTATATAATGAGGAAAGGGACAACAAGAGCCAGTTGAACCGTCTGGTAAAGAAAGTCAAAAACGAAATATAAAACTTCGTCATCGAGAGCGGGAGTTAACATTAATAAGAGCAATGGGTGATTGACCAGTTGTCTTTATTGCCAGAATTAAGGCACCCTAACTCCGGCACGTCTGATTATGCACGATGGGAGACAATACTATATCGTAGCTGACTGTGCAAAGATCAACTATTTTTCGGATTCGATTACAGCAGAGAGCCACGTATCAACAGTGGAGTGACACCTTATAGAGTACTGCGCTAGTGGGATTAGTGCGCTTTCATTTCGGTCAATTGCCAGCAAGATAACCCAAAGTCCAACTCAAATTAGGCCCTCAGTGCGGACGGGATCAAAATCTGTGTAGCAGCACACCCTGCACCGGACAGTGGCGGCGGAAATTCTCCTCTTTACAGGAATCGTCTGTACAGAAAATATCCCTAAAGCATGGAAGACTGACCATGCATGCATCATGCTATCTTATTCCGGGAAGAATACTCGAAAACCTGAGAGCTACAGGCCCATTACTGTTACAGACTAAGGTGTTTGAAAAGCTCCTCTGTTGCGCCATATCAACGCCCACAATGTCTCTCGCCCGGAACATATGGGATGGCGATTGAACCATAGCACACCCTTCAACTGTCCAGGGATCCTACTCCACAACTTGCCTCCGTGAGTAGGTCGTCCTTGTATCCCTCCACACGGAATGGCGCTTGATCTAGTATGGCACTACAGTCAGCTGTACAAAATATTGAAGTCCAGTTTCCCTTGTCTTAAGGTGCAGGTGGGCTCCTTATTTTTATAAGACCGACGCTTCAGTTGGGGCTTTATCCATAGAACACCCCATCGCAGATGGATTTCCACATGGCAGCTGCCTTTCGGTTGTGTTCTACACACCCTTCTGGACTAACTACATCCACCTGAACCCCTACGCGGAAGTCATAGCGTATTACATTACGCGGCGAGTGAAATCCAGCAGATACTAATCCTCCTAGCCAATTGGTTCGCCAAATGGACGACTACGACGTAACCCCTCAATACTGATATCGGGTCCCCCACTGTAAAATACTTTATTAACCAACAAAATTTGTCTTACATACCCCATATTGTCCAAGTAGTTACGCAGGCGTGACATGCCCACGATTTCCACCCAGTGCTCTTCTCAAATGAGTGAAGATTGCGGCCTAGAAGACCTACATCCGTAGCCACTCAACAACAACATCGCTCACTCTGCGCATCATATTAGACCGCCGTGGTGAGGTGAATTCTGCGATCCAGAGGGATCTCAGAGTTGAGAACGTAGAGTCACTCTGTCCGCGGAGATAGTCGCGCGTACCGATGTTGTCCTGGCCCCATACATATAGAATCTGGCACCATGGCATATGTGTGTCGTGGACATCTAAATCTAACCGCGCTGGGTCGTGTTCCGCCAATCAAACAACGCCGCGGGGCCTTCTCCGGGTTGACGCTGCCACTAACCACTGATCACCTTGCCACTCCGGCGGAGCGTGACCGAGAGAATAGCGAACACTAGACTGACACTGTGGAAGACAGAAAATGGACTGGAAAGAGTCACCGCCGCTGCAGGTCGCCTGCTGGGCTTCTCCAACGGGTCTCACCCGGCAGAGCTAGACCGCGCGGCGGTGTGAAGAGCTCCACGAGTCATTTCTCCTATCCACTGGAATTGACTTCTCCTATCTCCCCTCAATTCTGCCTAATCCCTCTTTTGCTACGCGCTCACAGCCCGTTTCCCTAACCAAATGTAAGTCTTTAATCGTCTGTTTTCCTACCAGTGTTGTATAGCATTACCGAACGAAGGAAGAGAGGCCTCGAGAAGCCGAAGCCTCCTGCTAATATTACGTTCAGGGATCCAATGACGTGTTCCTACATTCAGCCACGTAGATCTCATTTGCGATGCGCTATATCATTCTGGGCCTGCGGTCGAGAACTCGCTAACTGCAACCAACGACAGCTAATTACGCCGCTCACAATCCCAAGCGCAGGAGAGGAAGTACCGCTACAGCTGTAATAGCGGCCAGAAATGGAAGACAACCGCCGCCTTGGCCATCGAATTGACAGCTGGCACCCCCGTAGCCCGGTCCACTCTTGACCTCCTTAGCGGAGAGACTACTGTGCCGGTGGCCTCATTAATTCAAGGCTTCTCCGCTTCACTGCGCTAACAATGACCCTCGCGTAGTTTTTCTACCTGCCGGGCGAAATAGTCGCGCTGAAGTGGAACTGCTTACACCTCTGTGCTATGCCCAGTTAACTACAAAACTATGAATTTATTCCTTAAAATACATTTAATATAAATAAAAAAATAATAAATATTATTAAAATAAATATTATGTTTATACACCGACACGCCTAAATTCCCCAAGCGAGGGTAGCAGAGGTGTACTGGTACACCCACTTTTCGCCGATGATGTTAGGTTAGGGGACGAGCTTATTGTACCGGGCACAAATCCAGACGCCAAACTCTGATACCGGGAATTTTTCAATAGAATAAATAACTTTTTTAAAAAAGGGAAACAGGCTTCAAAAAGCACAAATAAATATTTGGAAGTCGGTGCCGGTTCGTGCAGTCGGTTTAACTTGGTACTGACTTTAAATACATATTAATTTTTTTGCATTTTGAAGTCGATTTCGCTTTATTTAAAAAGTTATTTATTTTACAATTTTAAGTTATAAGTGAATTAATTATTAATATTTATATACGTATATTATATTATTCTACATAGTTCTACAGTAACGTACCTATAAGATTGATAAAATACTCACAATAACTGAATTTACACGTGCTGTTTGCCGTCAAGGAGTCCCGTGGTGTATCTTCAAAGCCCAAGGACCATTACCGATAGAATTAAAATGGGACCACCTCGGAGCTATACTGAACCCAATGCAAAAAGAATCAACAAAATCGGTTCATAAGCAAAAAAGTCACAAAAAAAAACAGACGAACCTCCCTTGAATAATGAATTATGAACCACCTCCTTTTTTGAAGTCGGTTAATATTCTGCTTAGTTCTATAGTAGGTACATATAGGATTGACGTAATAACCATAATATCTTAATCTGAACATTCATGTTATTTGTCGTTAAGGAGTTCCCTTGTGTATCTTCAGTAGCAATAAAATGCGAATGGGACCACCTTGGAGCTATACTGAACCCAATGCAAAAAGAATCATGAAAATCGGTCCAGAACTGACGGAAATATCTGTGAACATACATAAAAAATCATACATACAGACGAAGATAGAACTTCCTTCTTTTTGAAGTCTGTTAAAAACTACATTTGTTCGACCTAGGATTTGAATTTTTCGCCACTAGACCAACGAAGCAGTGTTTTTTTTATATTTACGAATTCAAGTTCTAATTCATACGATGCAGATAACAAGTTAAAATTAATTGCAAAAGTGGATACCTGATGGACAAGTATTTTGTTAGAATTTCTGTATGTCCTACCTACTTCGCAAGGGATCTTACATAACGATGTATCTATCTATATCATCACGCCAGATCCCTTGCGGGCTAGGCAGAGAGTACAGCGTCCCAACAGGTTCTTTCCTTACATACCACTGGCTTTCTGCACTTTCATAGTTCGTCTCATACACGCTCGCCGTTTACCGGGCTCGCATGCGCGCCTTACAACGTGATTTAAAGCGTTGTGTCGCGGAGGTCCAGGATGATCGCTGGAATGACTTCTTTGAGGGACTCATGCCATCGCATCTGGATTACTGGAAGCTGGCGCGTACCCTTAAATCCGACTCCATGTCTCAACTCTATGGCAAAGATCTACGAGCGCCTGCTCCTGGCACGGCTCAAAGACTTTGTATCGTCCAAGGGTATTCTCATCAATGAGCAGTTTGGTTTTCGAGCCAAACACTCTTGCGCCCATCAAGTGCACCGCATCACGGAGCACATCCTCACTAGCCTCAACAAACCCAAATCCGTCTACACGGGTGCCCTTTTCTACGATGTTGCGAAGGCGTTCGACAAAGTCTGGCACAACGGCTTGATCTACAAGCTTTACCAAATGGGTGTGCCGGACAGACTTGTGCTCATCTTACGAGACGCTACGATGACGTACGCTTGGGAGGTGTTCGGGCACGCCGCCCGCTCTCAAATCGATAGACTCCAAACGGTTCAATCCCTTTTCCTCCGCAAAGTCGTCGGAGTCCCGTGGTTAATACGGAATGTCGATCACCATTCCTATCTCGGTCTCGAACCTATTCGCGCCTTTATTAAAAAGGCGACAACCCGATATTTTGCGAACGCGTCCAATCATAGTAATCCGCTAATCGTAGCCGCTGCCGACTACGAACCTAACTCCCCTCCTATCAACCGCTACCACCGCCCGCGGCATGTTCTCACCGACCCTCCTGATGCCCTTACATCCCTTCTTTCGGATACAGATACCGCACACAGGATCAGACACCGACCTCGCCGGCGAGGTCGAAGAATCGCTTGTCCGCCGGCCGGTGCAGAGCACCACGGCGAGTCACCTAGTATACGCCCTCCCCCATAGCGATTGCCCAAGCCGAGGCTGTTCCTCCTTGAGGCGCCCTTGAGCTAGTTGCCCCCTTGCCCTTCTGGCTCGAGCGTTGTGGTTGCACATCCGCCCCCTTGTCCGTTTACGTGGCGTTTACGGAGACTCTTGACTTGGCCTTCAGATAATACTCAGTCTATTTAGTCATGGTAAGATAGTCTAGGTCCCCTGTACCTACCTCGTTCTCCTTTCACATTGTATATCTGTTTTGTCATTCTTTCTATATGCCCGAAGCAACGGAGCATACCCTTTCGTACCATTACATAACGATGTAGCTACCTATATAGATCTAAATATTTTTGTGAATATTATTCGTGTGATAAAATTAAATATTCGACGGACGATTCGGTCCAGTGGTTAAGAGATTAAGGCGCTCGATCGGGTAGTTGCGAGTTCGATTCCCGCACCGCACAAATCTTTGTGTGACCCACAAATATTTGTTTCGGTTGTAATGTTGGAGTCACAAGGTTCCTATAAAGACAAACCACCTCGTTCAAAACATGTTTAATTAATCTCCTTAATACTATCTTATATTGCGCATTATAACGTATACTGCCTAGTAAGCATGATATTGGTACGGTTTTATAAAAAAGAGTACATACTAAGTACCGAGTACGCCATAAGAAGACTTTCTACACTCTGAGGGTCGAGAAGCTGAAGTCGCAAAACAATGCGGCATTCAATTCCTTTGTTGTGCGAGTTCTTACTACCAAGCTGGAGACGTTCATGAGCGAGGAGTTCTGGCCGAAGGGTGTTGTATTCAGAAGATTTTGTGGGAGACTGAGAGACACCCCTGCAGAGCGCAACATGTCACCGGCGATACGTGTTACTTAGTTTATAAGTTTTTATTATGGATATAAAACAAAGGATTGAGAACTGTCAAAAAATTGCCAAAGAAAATTAAACTCTTACTGAGACACGACATTGAATTTTCTATGATTTAAACATCTCTAGAAACCATGATGAGTGAGAGCAATAACCAGAAGCCCGGTGTCACCGTCGCACCCATTACGATGCAGTACGGTGGCCATGAGTTAGAACTAATACGGACTATACCTATTAATCACGTGGTTTAAATACGCTGTAAACCATTTATTACCGAGTTCAAACCGAACAAGGTTCTCAATTAGTTATTATATACAGAATGGATTAAGATGGGGCAGTAAGGACGCTATCTCAACCGTTGTAGATACAGAAATACGGCTCTAGGAGACTATCCTAAATTTTTGTGATATTTGGAGCTGAATTTACAGATTCTGAAAAAATGTACAGTCAGCAAGAAAATGGACAATTTAATCAAAAACTTTGACTACCACTCATTTAAGATGTGGAAAATGCGTAGAAAGAAAGAATTACAGCAATAAACAGTGCCCGAGAATTATATGTAAACAAGTCCATAATCGTACCAATGTTTGGTCACCCTACTTAGAAAGAGACGTAGGGCTCTTAGTGAGTATCGTTGTCATCACGTTTTATTCGCAGAGTGCTCAATCCATTGTATTAAATCCATAGTTTTTATATATTATATGTATGTTAGTCTATACGGTATATATTCTATGGCCTGTAAGTTGAACAAAATTATTTTTGTAAAATTTCAGTGGCCTGAAAATAAATGAAAAAATAAAAGAAAAGTATGAGCCACTAAAGAACCATACCCACTTATTACATACTACACTTCACGATCTAGGTGTTGGTGTATGCGAATTTCATGTTTGTAAACGCACCCACGACGCAGGAATAATTCCTAGTGTGGTGCTACAATTTTTTTCTAAATATAAAACCTTAAATCTATTTTCTTTTCCTACTCCACAACACACATTGTACTTCAAAATTGACAAGTCCCCAATAAATACATATCAGAGGTGCGTCCTAAATTTTAAATTAAATAAAAAAATAACTAATATGAAAGCAAGGGTAGTTAAAATAAGCAATGTGGTTATGCCAAATATGAGCGTGTTACCGTGGAACAGGCCCGGCTTCTCGCGGGACCAGGCCACTAGCGACATGTCTTCAAAAACCAAGGACTTCATACAGAAGATATGCTACAAGAGAACCGCCTCGGTCGACATGACGCAGTTTGGTTTTATAAACGATACTAAACTCCACCCAGTCAATATGCTGCTTAAGCCTTTGAGGAAACAATTGGAGAAAATTTGTGGTTAGTTTAATTATTTACAAGCTTAATACTTCTATCTATCTATCTATATCATCACGCCAGATCCCTTGCGGGGTAGGCAGAAAGTTCAAAGTTCCAACAGGTTCTTTCCTTACAGACCTCTCTGGCTTAATACTTAGTGCTTAAAACTAATAATAATATTATTAGCCCTATTAAGAAACTGTCCCACCGTTGGGGACCGGCCTCTTCTCAAACTGAGAGGGTTAAGTGCGGGTTGGCGAACTTCACACACATTTGAGAAACTCTCAGGCATGCGGTTTCCTCACGATGTTTTTCTTCACCGTTAAAGCAAGTTGATAGTTAATTAGGGTTTCGTACCTCAATCGGTAAAACGAAACCCTTATAAGATCACTTCGTTGTCCATCTGTCTGATGGTCATTATCCTTTATCTCAGGAACGGCTAAAGGTACTAAGTTGAAATTTATGTCAAATACGAAAGACTACAGTCCCCTGCTGGTATTAAAAAAAATTATAATTCTAAGTAAACGGACGTTTTTTTTTGTTTTGTGCAAGTGTTATTAATAACTATTATTGTGCGAGCTTAATTATTCAATGCCGCGACCAAAAATATCTAATCTTTCCCAACGAAGCCGTCATGCAATTTGGCTTCGGAACATTGCGAATCAATCAACTGAAGAAGATCGAGAAATGGCACGAGAAGAGCGCCGCGTTAGTATGGCCCAACTTCGTGCCAAGAGCACAGAAAGGCAGCCCGTGAAACGGCTAGGTTAGAAATTAGAAATCGTCGAGCAGCCTTTATATACGATTGCAAAATTGACTACAGCTCGCATCCTTTCGATTGCATTGGTCCAATGGACGTTGTTTGCGAGCATTGTGGCGCATTGAAGTTTGCTGGAGAAATACCAGGTCGTTTTGATTTTTTTGATAAATGTGGTATACCAGAAGGTGCTTTAATGAAGATAATAAACCTGAGTACAACCCTTGCAGCACAAACCACAGCTGTATTCAATCATGTCTTGCTGACACGCCATTAAAGTACTTGAGTTGTACTGTTAATGAACTAATAAACTGTTGAACTTTCTTTTTTTTAAATTCATAGTTTACGATCTTAAAATCATAAATCATAATAATAATAATACGCCCGCAGGGCAGCTTGTGGCGAGCTGTTGGTGAGTAACGACACCACGGACCCGAGTGCTTCAGAGAGTCGGTCAGGGCCCCCAACTCGGCGGGTCTTCGTCGGTCGAGTGGAAACTCGGCTCTGGTTAGCCTTAATTGGCCGTCCAGAGAGGAGCCGTGAGAGCTATATCGACGTAGGAAGATAATGCGTTCTTACATCGATGTACTTCAGGGGTGGAAGTGTTAAAGGGCATAACGCCGCGAGTAACTTCGGAGAAAGCGCAGCACACCTCTCTACACCCCTGAGCCGCTCACACCGGTGTTGCCCTCAGTTGTCCTAGGACGACCGTTTGAGGGCCCATCTAGTAAGCGGCGAGTCACCGCCGGCCACGGGTAATTAGGTATCACTAATTATGGCCGGTGTCCGTCCCCTTTGAAATAGTCCAGTTTTTGTCCATCAAACCTCATTTGCATAGCCCTTGTTTTCTTTCCATAATTTACAATAGTCCTTGCACCTGCCGGGGGCAGTTCGCTGGTTATGTTTCTTCATTTTCAGCAAGTGATCTCAGCAGGTGGCTTACATAATATTAACTTCTCGCAAAGGGCCTCTACGTGTTGGACCCATGTCCCCATGCAAGCCTTTCAAAGGTCCGGGTAAAGCCCGTGAATCTCAGCGAGATACATATATAATAATACATTTATTTCGGACAACAGAAATCCATACAGTGGTTAGTAACAATTAAAACTTAAAAATATTGTTAGTGACATTTTAAAATTATACATTTGTTTAGACCAGTGGTCCCCAACGACGCCAGTAAAAAAAAAAAAAAGTTACTTGACTGCATGCAGTCGTAGCCAGTGGGCTAGCATCGGTGACTCCCACCGGTAATAAGGCCGCCAATTGTGCTACCATTTATGTGTATATTTTATTTTCTTTTTTGTTGTTCTCTGCTTATGTTGGTGTACAATAAAGTGTATTCTATTCTATTCTAAGTTTATATAGGCATTAAGTCCGCCCATGTACCAAATGTGCATAAATTATAAATAAATATATATATATATATACTCACTACTACGATACTCCTGTAATTTTTTTTACCTTATCTTGTCATCCTATCTCCGACTAGGTGGGTTTGATTGTAAAAAGTCAAAAAGTAATGTTTCATAAATTAATAAATTACTGTAAAATTTGGTCCAGCTTCGTATCAATTTGACTAATCATATCCTCATAATAGTCTCGAAGGTGTGTGATGTTCGCTAACCCGCACTAGGCTAGCATAGTGAACTATGGCCTAAACCCTCTCAGTTTGAGAGGAGGCCCGTGCCCAACGGTGCGACAATTTCTTAACACGGCTCATATTATTATATTATATATCCTCATAAGTATTCGGTGGTGACCGGACATTTTTTATCCGGATTTACATACCTATTTCGTACTCAAACCAACCAACGATACCTAAATCATACATAGGCTGATCATTCACGTCAGACTTTTTAATACCTACTTTTTTGTTTTAGGAAAAACCAACTGTCATATGGTGACTCGGAAAACATCACCAATAAAGTGTACTGTGAAATACACTAACATTAGTAAGTAATTGTTATAGAGGATATACTTGATACTCTCGAGTGTAGTCTAGTCTTGAGAATAGGTCTAGTACTGTTTAGTGTGACTAGGGAGGTACTTGACTCAGTAAGTCCGCTCGGCTTACTGAGTCAAGTACCTCCCTAGTCTTACGTTAAATTCCCACATGGAATACATTTTCTATGATTTACACATCGACATCGAAACAGACACAAACACCAGCTCTCGGCTACCTTCGTTCGAAACGTTTCCCGTCGCGCCGAGCGGGGAGCTGCGTTGTGTGTCGTCTCTCGTACATTTCAGTACATTACAACTCCCCAAGCCGCGCCGCCGTCGCACCGAGTGGGGCTGCGGTGTGTGTCGTCTCTCGTACATTTCAGTAAATTATAACTCCTCAAGCCGCGCCACCGTCACACTGCGCCGGCTATGAGGCGAAACCTTTAATATCCTTTCACACTGTCTACAGCAAAGAAGCATGGTAAAAAACGTAAAGGGAAAACCCAAGACAAGAAAGAGGTCGTTGTCAGGACCGAGGACTTGATCGCCAAGCGACTGCAGAAGCGGGCGGCCGACGCCACCTATGAAAACAACTATAATTTCAACAAACATCAGATACATAAATAAATAAAATGCGAACACTATCAACCATTCTTTTAACAAGCTTGCATTTAACGTGCAATGTTCGTATGTCTGTCTGTCTGTCTTTCCGGTTCAAATCTTGCGATCCATTTTTCAAGCACTTCGGTGACAAAAAAAAAGTAATCCTATATGTTTTTTCCTGTGTCGTGGGTGCGTTTACAAACATGAAAATTCACATACACAAATGCCCAGACCGGAACAAATAATTGATGGATGAATCACACAAAAAATTGTCCCGTGCTGGAATCGAAGCCACGATTATTAGACACAGTGGGCGGCGCGGCTTAAGCTCTTAATCACTGCGCTAAATCGTCCGTCAAAAAATATGGTAGGAGCATGTGAAATATACAACGTAACCCCCTCGTATTTAGGCATGTTGGATTGGCACTGACAAGTACTATACAACCAGATGGCGTTGAGGGTCGGATAATAAAGCCGAAAGGTGGGCAATGGAAATACCCAACTACCCAATATAACCCCGCCGTGTTTGGGCTCATTGGATTTGTCTTAACGAGTACTTTAGACCCGGATGGTGTCCAGGGTCTGATGAGGAGCAGTTAGATAGAAGATATCTTAAATGTGTTTTTACTATAAAAGCTTATGTTTAAACAGATCTTTTTAATTATTTTTTCATTAACTCCGTATCACCCTACTTTCCCAAGCGGGTTTACTCATATAAACACGATGTTAGGGCCCAATCAGAGAGATGAGTAGCACCTTCCAAGCAACCCAGTCGTACTCCGGCATGTTGCGCGGAGTTGCCTCACATGGAGGCGAGTCTATCTCGATCATTCGGATTCGGAACTCCCTTTAGCCTATTTCAGAGTGTATAGGTTATTACTGAGTCAGTGAGACACATCTTCGGCCCTATCGTCCCTTCATCAGGTGAGACAGGGATCAATCGTTGATCAGTCCTTATTTAAAAAAGGCGCGGTCCGACTGGTGAACTATGGTGGATACTATGCTAGTAAAATATAGCAAATGGCGTTCATACTCATCGCTAAGCTATTTATTAGATTACAGTGATCTGTGAAAAAGTAAGTGTACACTATCACACTAGTTGAACTAGCTGAAGTTCACAATGTCTGTTTTGTTTATTATTTTAAGGAAACGGAGCCCCGTACTTGGAATTATACTTGTGTCATGGGTGCGTTTACAAACATGACATTTACATACACAAACACCGAGACGGACATCTAGTTAGTTTTACCTCGTTAATCAATTTTCGGTGTAACTGTTCTTGAACTAATAAATAGCCCAGTTAATAACTCTCGATTTCAGAGCAGCAGATATAATAACGGTAACAGGCTCGCCATCTAGTAGTGCATACAAGAAGATCCTATTGCCAAATACTGGGCATAGTTACAGGCTCTAGACTGCAACTGATAATATTTCGAAAGAACATCCACACAGTCCAACCAAACTTACGAATTAGAAACCAGGACTTATTAAACGCCAGCCCTATTGTGTCTTAAGAACAACGAGGCAATCATAATAATTTAAAGCAATAATTGGTTAAAAAAGTCATAGAGGTCTGTAAGGAAAGAACCTGTTGGAACTCTATACAGTCTTTTGGCGTGATAATATAGATCGACTATTTATAAATAGATCAAAATACACAAATAGACATTACGGGATTTTTGGACCGGAGGAAAAAAATATATCTTGTAAGTTTATTGTTTATTTTACTACTGTAAGTATTGAAAGGTAATTAAATCGAGGATAAATTTTCTATTTGTTCTGAGCACAGTTACAAGTGCCACCGATAGTACCGGTGCATTCGTAATGGCCAAACGCTGGCGGGAATCGACACGGGCATTCGGAAAGATTCGCAGGGCACAAAACGTGGTTGCACGTCCCAGTTGCAGCGTCGATTGGAGTGTCAGACTTTTTTCTCTTCTTATCTTTATTTGAGAATGTACCCACTGCTAACTTCTGGCAAGTTCCACTGCCTATTCCATTGCTCTGTCTGGTAGCAAGAGCCGGAGAAATTGGCGGCGTGGGACATATCGGCGGTGGTTGCATACTGGCATCTGTAAACGGGCACCACGGGTTTCTCATACTCCCCGTGCCAATAAGCGACGAAGAATGAGATAGTACATTAGAACTTGCGCCCGATTTGTGCATGAAATTACCAGATAAAGTTGAGGCAGGGAGGGCGTTAGCTTGGGGCCGACAACACAGCGGCACTTCGCTGGACATCTGCGCCGGCGAATCTTGTACGCCAACACGTCTCTCTCCAAACTGCAGGTTGGAAATACACGGCATGGACTGACACTGAGCCGCGATGGACTGAGCCGACGTTTGGCGATCGACGTAGAAACGAATAGCGGCATCAGTTCCTGCGTCCATTGTCTTACAAAATGGTGGTGTGCAAATTGTTGAGTTTGGCGGTGGTTCCGCTCGACATGGGCCTTTACAGGTCTCTTCCCTTTTACGCAATTGACATGCTCTGCAAGGTGTTATGCACGATCGTGAGCCTTTCTTGATGAATGGGCAGAATTCTGGCTGCATCTTGACCCAGCTTGCTGAACTGCAGCATGTCTCCGCATTGCAGTAGAACTCGTCGATAGAGCAAGTTTCAGATAGAATCGAGCACGGTGTGGGAAGGTACGATGTGCTTGTGACGCCGGGCTGTGGCAACATCACTGGGCTGGGAAGCCTGAGGCTCTCCAGAACGGGCCTCTGTGGCTGCATGCATAATGGAGGCGAATTACTAGACTTTACTTTGTTTTGACGCGGCTGCATTTGTTAAATGGACGACTATGGCATCAGAAAGTAGGTACCAAGTTAAATCATTTTTTTATTAAAGGAATATTCATTTAAATTTTCACAATTTCACACTTGCGCATGTTTTGTGACTCGCGTTCTCTGTTATTTTAAATGTTGAAATATTACAGCCATATTAAGGCAGTTTTATATTTTATTCGTTATTGATTTTATCATACTGAATTTATTGGACCCAAATGACAATGTCTAAAACCAAGATGACAGATTTTTAGTTATCTTTTGGTTTATCATGGGTTTATCTCATGGATATATTGCAATGGATTGAGCACTCTGCGAAAAAAACGTGATGACAAGGATACTACACTTAGAGCACTACGTCTCTTTCTAAGTAGGGTGACCAAACATTGGTTATATCGTGGACTTCTATCTATCTATCTATAACCTCACGCCAGATCCCTTGCGGGGTAGGCAGAGAGTACAGAGTTCCAACAGGTTCTTTCCTTACATACCTCTCTGGCTTCCTCGACTCTCATAGTTCGTCTCATACACGCTCGCCGGTTACGGAGACTCTTGACTTTTCCATCAGATAAGACTCGGTTTATTTGGTCGTGGTAAGATAGTCTAGGTCTTCCCCGGTACCTGCATCCTTCCACTTTCACATTGTATATCTGTTTTGTCAGTATCTGTATTGTCTGTTTTGTATCGTGGACTTGTTGACATATAATTAACGTATAATTCTTGGGCACTGTGTATTGCCGTAATTCTTTCTTTCTACGCATATGCCACATCTTAAATGAGTAGTAATTAAAGTTTTTCATTAAATAGCTCATTTTCTTGCTAACTATACATTTTTTTCAGAATCTGTAAATTCAGCTCCAAATATCGCAAAAATTAAGGATAGTCTCCTAGGGCCGTTTTTCCGTATCTACTACGGTTGAGATAGCTGCCCTTACTGTCCCATCTTAATCCATCCTGTATATACAGACGAATTGAGAACCTTGTCCGTTTGTCGAACTCTGTAATAAAAGCTTTACAGCGTATTTAAACCATATCATTAATAGGTGTAGTCCGTATTAGTTCTACCTTATGGTCACCGTACTGCATCGTAATGGGTGCGAGCGTGACACCGGGCTCCAGGTTATTGTTCTCACTCATCATGGTTTCTCGAGTTGTTTAAATCGTAGAAAATTCGATGTGGTGTCTGTGGGTAAGAGTTTAATTTTCTTTAGCAATATTTTGACAGTAATTAATCCATTGTAATATATCCATGACATGTACAGATTTTAAAAAAGAAAGCTATTTTGTCTTTTTCATACTGAACTTTTTATTTCAGGAAATAAACTTGCCTGAAGATCTGAAATCCATAGATTACTATGCTGAAATCTAAAATCTTAAACCAAAGATTAATCTTGGTCTTTGCTCTGAGCAAGGAACTTTAATACTATCAAGTTCCATGGCTCTGAGTCCGAAATAGACAATAGATAAATAAAAAAAAAGTTATGCCTATAAAATAAGTGGGTACGGCAGAGGTATATAGTGTATACCTCTGCCGTGCCCACTTATCGGTCGATGATGATAAATCCCCAGGTTAAGTCCCATGTAATAGCCTATTGCCACTGTACCAGGCGCAAAACCAGACCTCGAACTGATACTGTATTTTTTTTATCGAAAAAGACATTTTGTCCGACATAGGCTTCGAACTGAGAACCTGGTAATTGCTACGCGCATTATTTGATTTAAATGCTTACTAACGAATGCAGTAATGCATCATGCAAATTGTTACTGGCGAATTCCAGAATGTTGAATATGTAATGTATCTTACAATTATATCTACTATAGATATTTGCTAGTACGATTGATTTGCAGTTATAGGTAGGTTAATATATATTAATTCATGCATAGCTTGTATTTCAAGGCTAGCCTGACATAATTGCCTAAGAAGATTTCAGTGCGGATTTTATATTTGCTTAGGGTTCCTACAAATAATATACCTTTATATTATATTAATATTGATGCCAATCATGTCTACTGTTTTTAGATACTAGGTAGTACAGAGAACTTTCCTTTAGTATTTTACTGTTATAATGTTTACCGCTGTTGGACGTGTTTGTTTAAGCTACTCGACAATATGTAGCAGCACAATAGGCTTAGTATCACCAACCGTCTTCAAATCAAGATAACGTGAACGCACAGTGCTACATTAATACTATACTTTTTGACACTAGATGTCGCTACGTGTATCCAAAGTCATACTATTTAACAATAGATGGTAGCACGTATAAAACTATTTATATTAATAAAAATCCTTTAAGTGTAAGAAATAAAACATTATTAATAAAATAAAATGTTATATTAACATTTCTAAATTTATGGTATTAAAATTAATATACTCGATTCACGTTAAAAAACTACCAGTGATTATGTAATTTCCGATATGGCGCTGGCATTGTCACGTCTGTTTCCTTTAGCACTGTGTGTCAGGCGCGGTGCGGTGTGTTCACGGTGTGTGAAATAGTTTCCATCGGATTTAAAACATGTAAGTGAACATTAATATTATTTTGTCATACTATAACAGCTAAATAGACAATAGTGCTGTTTTATATAATAGTTCTAGTCATAATAAAGTGATACGGAGGTAAAATTTGACTTCGATTTTTCCCTTACGTAACCTATAATGAAATTATGTTTGCACGTGACCTTGCCCTATTTATTATTTGGGAATAAGTTAAATTCAATTAGCGAAGGATACACCATCTTTATCCATTGATAACAAATCTTTATATAAACTTTTATTTAGCGTCTGGTTGGCTGAAACTGACGTGCGCCCGGTTCGAAGCAGTATTGATTGTAAAAAATTAGTGTGTCAGTTAACGAATCTTTTCTAGTGAAAAACCACCAAATATCTAGCTGTAATGTATCTTTTTATATTAAGCAATAAATGTGTTATTTTTTGTACTTTATATTAGACTTAATTTTATTATCTCTACTCGTAACCTTCAGCTGTTCGCTTCGACTTGCCCTGACACTGGCATTGATTTTTATGTTTCGTAATTGTGCCTACTTTTCGAAAATAAACTTAGAATTTAGAAGTATCCTATATGTTTGTAAGGTTTCCATTACTATTCCTTGACTATTCTGCTTAGCTATTGTGTTTACCAGCAATAACATTCAATAGGTATTTTAATGTCTGCAATTCTTGTTGTATTATATACCTAGTTTAATGAAAACTCAAATTAATTTCATGAAATTGATATGGCATACAACTTGGCACTGATAGGATCTGTGAAAATTTCCAACAGCATTTTCTTATATTATAAAAATCTATATCAGTAATTTGTTGATAACATATACCTATTTCTATAATTGTCTTAATTATTATATAGTTCATCAAAAGTAGATTGAATGGGTAATGGTAAATTAATCAGACAATATACACCATATTCTTATCCATTGTGTACTTTCCATGATGGGCTAGATATCTTTACAAATACTAAAAAGAATTCTTACTACATTGCACCAAGTTGCATAATGCCGATTTCAAAAGTTCTCCACCATTTTGTTACACTATTGATTGACCCAGTTTCAACCTGATAAAATGGGTGTATTTTAAAATAGTTTAATATTGTTCTATTCATTCTTCGCCAGATACAGTTGGACTCTGCCAACTCTCTTCTATATATAATGAGCCAGTCTTAATTGGTCATTTAACATTTGAACCCCTTATCTACTGGAAAATAATGTTTAATAAACATCTACAACCACCAATAAAACTATTTTACAGCATATTACATTGTGTTAACAAGCAGTATTACTTTATTAGTAGTACAATATTTATTTAAAGGATAACTTTTCTGTCATGAAAATTTGTGTGTGTATACAAATATTTTTCTAGTGTATGTCTTTTTGCATAAACAGTGATAGCCTAGTGGTTAGACTGTTGGACTGCAAAGTCAGAGGTCTTGGCTTCAAACCCAGGCACGCACCTCTGTCTTTTCGAATGCATGTGCATATAAAAAATTAACTATCACTTGCTTTAACGGTGAAGGAAAACATTGTAAGGAAACCTGCATGCCTAAGTTTCTCGACGGTGTGTGAAGTTTGCCAACCCGTACTGAGCCAGCGTGGTGGACTATAGTCTAAACCCTCTCAGTTTGAGAGGAGGCCTGTGCCCAACGGTGGGATGGTTTCTTAAAAGAGCTAATATTATTATTATTATGTCTTTTTGCAAATAACACAGCTCTTGATCCCTGAAACCAGATAGCTATGTAAGGAAAAAACCTATTGGAACTGCCTACCCCGCAAGGGATCTGGCGTGATGATATAGATAGATCCCTGGCTGTTGCTTCTTCATTTGAGATTAGAAGCTTATAAATAAATCGGTCTATAGTGTCTCAATGCTGGGCAAAAGCCTTCTCTCACAAATTAAGGTGATAGTGATTAGGTCATACTCGACATTGCAGTCTCAGTGCAGTGCGGAGAAGGCAGGTTCATGGCCACCTGCTGTTGGTATTGATCAAGCTGCATATAAGGCTTCCAACATGGCTTAACGACTACCACATAAAGTGGTAACTAGAACCAACAGCTTAACAAGCCTTCCAAAGCACAAGCTCTTTACTATTTAAAAAAAAATTACACTTCTACAAAAAATTAGTTTTAAACCAAAAAGACAAACCAACCCACTGAAGAAATTTATTTTAAGACTAATTGATGTAATTATGTTATTTGTTCTAATGATGCTTGTGTGTTAACAGAATAATGTTCTCATCCCTACTGGACGCGGCGCGGAACTCGCCATTCCGCGGGCCGCTCTCCCCCGCGCAGTGCCAGGCCTCCACACTCGCGCCCCTACAGAATGAACAGGTAAACCAATAATCCTATACCTACCTTTAATGTTAAAAATTCTATAAGTTTACAGTATTGGTAAACTAACAAAACCAGTAGAACAGCTATTAAGTACAAGATTTCTGTGGTCATGTTAGATTTTAACATTGTTTTTTTTTGTCAAAATGTAAAGTATTTTAGACAACATGATTTAGAGATCCTTAACTGAACTGCCTTAGAATTTAATTTTAATAATCCAAATTAAAAATCTGATAATTATTCTATTGTTTCTTTACCATATGGTGTCTCAAATTTGAAGCATTAAATTCCTAATGCCCAACTTAATATTTCTATGTTAAACATTTTATAATTTTATTTTGTATGTGCTGTGCTGTGAAGGCCCCGGGGCCAACAGCATAGATCATTCTCACACACAAAGGTTCAGCTATTAGAAATTTTATTAATGTTATTAAGAACGTATTAGTTGGCTCAGTATTTAGCCTGTCAAGGTAGAAATGTAAGTAAAAATCGCTCATAATTCAAGCTTATAATATAATATTAATAGATCCCCCATTAATTTTATCGTGAAATAATAAGCATTATGTGAATTCCAAACACACACTATCAACTTTAAACAGAAAATAATAATTATTGCAACAGTTTAATTGTTCTATATTGAAATTTGCCCAATGATGAGAACTCGTACCGGAGGGGGGCGGAGGCGCGGGCGCGTCGTGACGGCGTCAGCACGTGTCGCCTTGCTTCGGCAACGTGTCCGATGCGCCCGCGCCGCCGCAGGTGCCCTGTGACCAAAGGATTATGAGATCTGAGGGCTAACTAAACATATTTCCTAAAACTCTTTAGAATGTGAATTACCAAAATAACATACATACTACGAGTCACCACATGCTAAGATTCTGACATAGCTCTGTCGCTTCATTTGCATTCGTACATCGTCAAAATGGAGTGTCCTTGGGCCTTTTTAAAGTAAAACTAACAAAACTGTTTTCGCTAAAGCTACTTAAAAGTAATAGGTTGTTAATTTAATGAATTTATGCAACGTATAACTTCACTAGTTTTCGTTTATTACGGTAATTCCGCTTGAAGGAATGATGCTATCGTACTATCTCTGTATTACATTACATACAATACATTACCTTCTGCGGTAATTAATTAGTTAAAAAGGTCAAGAATCCAACCTAAGTTATTATTATTTTTTATACTCTTGGGAAATCCCATTTTTTGGGCATGACAATTAGCACAGTCCATGAATATCGACAACGCTACGCCACCTCCTCAACAGTCAAAATCATTACACGGCATAAATCTTATAAATGAAATACTACTCACACCATTCTCTTTTCTTCAGCTTCATTAATTTACACATTTGCCATATTAAGATCTCATATTATAGTACACTTAGTCTGCAAAATCAATATTTGAATTTGATTTGGAGTATTCTGTATCTTATAGATCCCTTTCAAGGTATATACTTGACTAGCGGCCCGTCCCGGCTTCGCACGGGTGGACATTTATTTTTTAAACATACCCTATACTCAGGGATAATGTAGTTCTAATGGTGAAAGAATGACTGAAATCGGTCCAGTAGCTTTTGAGTTTATTCGTTACATACATAGAAAAATACAAATCTTTCCTCTATATAATATAGATGTACACAAGACATCAGCATAATTAAATAACATGGTTATATTTCATAGTATGTTTGTGTGTGCAGAGCAGCGGCATGGCCGCATCGGCGGTGGTGCAGGGCGACTCGTGCGAGTTCGCGTCCCCCAAATACTTCGCTCTGTGCGGTCTCGGCGGTATACTCTCTTGCGGTGAGTAGCGAAGCATTCTACAGCATGGTGGCATGATGGCAGTACTAATACGCGAAGGTGGTACTAACTCCTCATAATGTAGAACCGGTGGCAAGTTTAATCTAATTGTGAGATATAGATATGGCATTATAAAATGAAATTACATACTGGCACACTTATTTCGCAAGCGGTGATGGCAGAGGTGTACTATACACCATATGAAGTTAGATCTCGGATCGGATGTAGGTACCGGGGAAGACCTAGACTATCTTACCATAACCAAAAAGACAGAGTCTTATATGAAGGACAAGTCAAGAGTCTCCTTAACCGGCTAGCGTAAATGGTGAGACAAACTATTAGGGTGGAGGTAGCGATGGGCGATTGTTACGAAAAAAACTATCGAATGAATCGACAATTGTAGTTACACACATTCGATTGTCAATTCATTCGTCCTCACAAAAATACATTCAAATAACAATCGACCAACGAATGAAAATCGACGGCGCATCGCCAATGCGCAGGTCACATTCGATACGGGGAGAATGTTCCGATTGTTAGCAATGACTTTTAGTTAATCAGTAATTACTGTTGGTAAAGGGCTTAGACAAAGTAAGTTGGAAATATCGATTGAATTATAGATAAATTAAAATAAATCTAACGTAATTATTATCACTATACCTACCCCGCAGGATATCTGGCATGATGATAAAATACCACAAATTCCAAAGTTTTTTTATGAATTATACCTATTTACTAATAGTAGTATACATATTTACTAATAGTAAATAAGTACAATTCATAAAAATACTTAAAAATTATTTTTTTATATAATCTATCTATCTATAACCTCACGCCAGATCCCTTGCGGGGTAGGCAGAGAGTACAGTGTTCCAAAAGGTTCTTTTTTTATATAATAATTTATGTTTATAAGTAATTATATTTATGTACATCAATTATTTTATAAAAAATTAAAAAACAAGTCCCGATTCAAATCTATCGAACGATGCCAATATAATCGATGGTGCGTTCGATTCGTGCGTCGATTGCAACCTCGTTACTAAATTTACGCGCGCGCGGTCAAAACGCTATGCAAAAATCTAACAATCGAAGAATTATGATTGTCATTCGATTGCATTCGAATAAAAGGAACAATCGAATGATTCGATTGTTTTTAGTAATAATCGCCCATCGTTAGGTGGAGGAAGTCAGAGAGGTATGTTAGGAAAGAATCTGTTGGAACTCTGTACGCTCTGCCTATCCTGCAAGGGATCTGGCGTGATGATATAGAGAAGTTAGATTTAAATGTAATAGGGGGCGATATAAGAGCAATAGACTTACTACCATTTACCAACATTACCATTAACAAAAAAAAATAACGCCGTCGCGCCTATATTCCCCAGCGGGGGTGGCAGAAGTGTACTGAGTACACCCACGATTCGCCGACGATGTTAGGTGTAATAGGGGGCGAGCCTATTGCCATATACCGGGCACAATTCCAGACTCATACTGGGAATTTTTCGCTACAAAAACTACATTTGTTTGACCTAGGATTTGAACCCTAGCTATGCGCTTTGCCACCAGACCAACGAGACAAAAAAATAACAAATAGAAGAATTGCAGGACTATCTGTTGACCAAAATGTTGGTGGATTCTTCTAAACGCTAGTTGTTTCATGTCGTTATGTCATACTGTCTGTTTCATATATAGTATAGTTATGTATATGTATGTATATGTATGTATTATACCTGTATGTATTATATGTTATTTATATACAACTGCTTTTGTTGTATGTATGTAATTAGTTTTGTGTCTTTCAATATTATAATTTCCTTTTTTTTTTTAATTGTAATTGTGTTTTTAGTATTTTTTTAATATTTTTTTTCTCTAAATAACTCATAATTTTTGGCACCTACTACAGCTGTTTCCACATCACCTCAAGGTAGACTGGCAGAAAATGCCTCTGGCATTAAGTCCGCCTATGTACATAAGTGCATAAAGAATAAATAAATAAATAAATAAGAATTCCCCATATCAGTCCTGAGCCTAATCTTGTGCCCAGTATAATAGCAATACATTCACTAAATAGCTAACATCGGCGGCAAAAAGTGGGGAAAACTGTCGTTACAGGGTTTTATTTGTGTTTATTTCTTTATTTATTTACTCTGTACTCTCTGCCTACCCCGCAAGGGATCTGGCGTGAGGTTATAGATAGATAGATAGATAGATTTCTTTATTTAGGCTGTGTAAATTATGCTGCAAACCTCTGCTTTAAGACAAAATGTTCGCAAGTACTGACCAAAGTTCAAACTAGTGACAGGTCGCATTGACTTACAAATAAGTTCCCCTCCTATCAGCCGCTGCCGCCGTCCGCGGCATATTCTCACCGACCGTCCCGATGCCCTTACATCCCTTCCTTCGGATACAGATACCGCACACAGGATCAGACACCGTCCTCGCCGGCGAGGTCGAAGAATCCCTTGCCCGCCGGCCGGTGCAGAGCACCACGGCGAGACACCTAGTATACGCCCTCCCCCATAGCGACTGCCCAAGCCGAGGCCGTTCCTCCTTGAGGCGCCCTTGAGCTAGTTGCCCCCTTGCCCTTCTGGCTCGAGCGTAGTAGTTGCACGCTCGCCCTCTTGTCCGATGCTTAGACCATTCACACACACAAAATTTACAAATAAGAATATTGTTTTCTTTTGTTACGTGATGATCTATTCTGTTTCTTAACATTGAAATATTCAATGGCAGCTGCGTTGGCGTGGATCCAACATGCCTATGACGTCAAGATACCTTGCAATGCAAGTTGTATGACTTAGCCAGAGCAATTACCACCGTTTTCTAAATATTATAAAACAAGAAACTAACTGATCAACTATTATGTAGCTATATAAACACCCCAGATCCCTTGCGGGGTAGGCAGAGAGAACAGAGTTCCAACAGTCTCATAGTTCGTCTCATACACGCTCGCTGGTTACGGAGACTCTCGACGGTTAGCTTATCAGCGTAGAAAACATACTGCTGGGTTTAGAAAATTTTTTAAGTTTTTTTTTTAAATGTAGACAAGCATTATAAAGAGGTTTCTAAAAATGCATGGCCCTAAAGAAATAAAAAAATGTATGTATGAAAAATAAAAAATATTATAGATGTCTCTATTTATCTATATTATCATCACGCCAGATCCCTTGCGGGGTAGGCAGAGAGTACAGAGTTCCAACAGGTTCTTCCCTTACATACCTCTCTGGCTTCCTGCACTCTCAGATTTTTTTATTTTACTACATCTATAATTGAACGTAATGTCAGTCAAGATGATTGAATACTCAAGTGAGCAAGTGTGGCTTCGATACCTGCCTATGAGATAACAGATGATGAATCACTGTTGGTTGTAGACATGTCTTTTGGTCTTACAGATCTATCTCCAAGTTTTTTAATTGAGATAACCGATTCACAAATATAATTGAAGGTCCTCAGGTTGCCACCAACTTTTTGACATAGATAACTGTTATAATAAATTACTACCCATTTATTTATAATTGATTTTTCATGTACATATAACTGTTGAAATAAAACTATATTTTCGGATTTTATCGCGGTTTATTTTGATTTTTAAGTTCCCGACGTTTCGAGTGCTTTGCAGCACCCATGGTCACGGGAAGGACTTAGGTGTTAAACGTCCAAAAGGCATAGTTGTTCCGGGGTACCCTCAAACTTCTTAATTATTTTTGTTTTTGTTGGTCCGATCTACGCAGAATGAGCTCACGGTGTCATTCTGCGTAGATCGGACCAACAAAAACAAAAATAATTAAGAAGTTTGAGGGTACCCCGGAACAACTATGCCTTTTGGACGTTTAACACCTCAGTCCTTCCCGTGACCATGGGTGCTGCAAAGCACTCGAAACGTCGGGAACTTAAAAATCAAAATAAACCGCGATAAAATCCGAAAATATAGTTTTATTTCATGTGTAATATTCGCGTAAATCTAAGAACTCAGCATATAACTGTTACCAGGGCACATAGAGCTGTTGCCCGGGGCATCATCTGCTATTTTATTTTGAGAAAAAATGTATACTATATTTTTCCCGGGATGCAATCTATGTCCTTGCCACATTTTAACAGAATCTGTTGAGTGATTTAAGTAACCGACGCAATTTGTTTTCTAATGGATTTATGACTTTTAAGCTATATAATAAAATATTAAAACAAAACTACCCCTTTTGTAACCATCATTTGAAGTTAAGATCTAAAAACAATTATGTTATGGCTTATATCATTTTCATGTCAACCAGGAATGAGAAATTAACCAGTGTTTACAGAGATAAGGGCATTAGCGCAGAGTTTGCTCACAATATATTAATTAGGTTTAGTGGGACACGCCTAGAGCTTATCACTTACATAATCACACACAGAATCGTGCAGTGATATTTTACGGCATTAAGTTTATCTGTAAATTATCTGAGCTTTATCAGGTTAAAGGTATTCAATCACAGACAAAGTCAGATTAGGATAAAGAAGGCACTGGCTGTCGATTGAAATAGTTTTTATTTATGATTAATTTTCTTTTAATGAATGTTTATTTTGTAACCAGTACAGATTGTCTATACAATCATACGAGGATATTTTGAGCCAAAATCAAAACACGCTGTCATCAAGTGAAATGTCACTTGTCATGACAGTCGCATAGTTGCCATTAGCTTTGAAATTTACCCAAGTTCTTACATACATACACCCACGCCTTTATCCCACTGGGGTAGGCAAAACAGTTTGCCACATACTACGATTCTGATACACCTCTTTGGCTTCATCTACGTTCATACATCTCTTCATTTCCGTCGATTTAGAGTGCTACGCACTTGACCTTTTTCCAAGAGACTATTAATTTGGTAGTGATAGGTTTTCCTTGGGCGATCTCTTCCGACGTTTCCACTCACATTTGCTCGATATATTCCTTTCGTTAGCCGGCTGTCACACATCCTTTCCACATGCCTATACCAGTTCAACATACCTCTTTCAATCCTAGTCATTACGTCGTCCTTCTTTTGTTTTAATTTAGTAACTGTGCGAACCCTCGAGGAGGAGGAGGCTCTTGAAATATTTCCCTGCAAGTGATTTTTTTTTATAATAAATTTAAACGTAGCCCCACACTAGGATTTATTTCTTTCTCGTGGTTGCGTTTACAAACATGAAAATTCTATCTATCTATCTATATCATCACGCCAGATCCCTTACGGGGTAGGCAGAGAGTACAGAGTTCCAACAGGTTCTTTCCTTACATACCTCTCTGGCTTCCTCTACTCTCATAGTTCGCCTCATACACGCTCGCCGGTTACGGAGACTCCTGACTGGTCCTTCAGATAAGACACGGTCTGTTTGGTCATGGTAAGATAGTCTAGGTCTTCCCCGGTACCTACCTCCTTCCACTTTCGCATTGTATATCAGTTTTGTCATTCTTTCTTCGGACATTCTTTCTATATGCACGAACCAGCGGGGCATACCCTTTCTCATCTTTACACCGATACTCTCTTTCATACCATGAAAATTCACATACACAAATACCCAGATCGGAACAAATAACTGTGGATCACACAAAGGTTTGTCCCGTGCGGGAATCAAATCCGCGACTATTACACGCAGTGGGCGGAGCCGCTTAAGCTCTTAACCACTGTTAAATCGTCCGTCATTTTGCTAAATGATAACCCTTAATTCACACCAACGCCCCTGCAATACACGGACTAAAATATCCTTGTCGCGCTATAGATATGATATTTTGGGTTGGTTACAATTAGCCTATTTGAAATAGGTCAAGTGCGTAACACCGCCAATCCACGGATATGTATGAATGTATATGAAGCGAGAAGAAGTGTCTCAAATTTTATTTATATCTATTTAATCATGGCACTCGGCGTGGCGGTTTTCTGCCTACCCTTGTGGGATATAGGCCTATATTTTTATGACAATTGACAAACATTAATATCTGTTAGGCGTTCGTAGCGCTGTGCGACCGCGGTGTTCTTACCGATTACCAAGGTTAAGCAGCGTTCGACTTGGTCGGATCGAGATGGGTGAACGTTTGTGGCATTTCCATATTCAAGCGTCTCCGTGATTCGGAAGGCACGCTAAGCCGTTGGTCCCGGCTACCACATAATGTGGTAGTCGTTAAGCCGAGTTAGAAGCCTTAAAGGCGGCTTGATAAGTTCCAACAGCAGGTGGCCACAAACCTGCCTCCACCGCACCGCACTGGGTCCGCGTGGTGGAGTATGACCTAATCTCTCTCACCTCGATTTGTGAGAGAAGGCCTTTGTCCAGTATTGGGCAGTAGATGCTGAATTATTATTATTATAATATCATATATTCTATATTAGCAGTTTACCGCGACTTCGTCCCGGTCGACAACAGCGCCACCTACCGGGCCTATGTTATATAGCCTATGTTACTTCTGGATAAGATAGCTTTCCAATGGTGAAAGAATGACTAAAATCGGATCAGTAGTACCAGAGATTACCCCGAACATCCAAACTCACAAACTTTACCTCTTTATAGTATTAGTATCGATTGCAAAAAGCGAAACTTTGGCATGTGTGAGAGCAGGAAAGAACATACATAGTTCTTTTTAGCCCAAAAATGTCAAGGAATCACATATCACGGGTAATCTGGTAAAATATATTCACATACGGTAGTGACAGTTCTAAGTGCAAAACGAAATTAATATTTGATTCAATGGTATTAAGGTTCTATAAGTATAGAAACGTTTCATGACTCTTATTGCTATTCAATCTATCTATATAATGACGCCAGATCCCTTGTGTGGTAGGCAGAGAGTACAGAGTTCCAACAGGTTCTTTCCTTACATGCCTCTCTGGCTTCCTCCACTCTCATAGTTCGTCTCATACACGCTCGCCGGTTACGGAGACTCTTGACTTGTCCTTCAGAAAAGACTCCATCTATTTAGTCGTGGTAAGATAGTCTAGGTCTTCCCCGGTACCTACATCCTTTCATTTTCGCATTGTCTATCTGTATTTTGCCATTGAATAAAGTAACTTTCTTTGACACTTACACCTATCATAGTACCTTTCCTTCATGAAAAATACTATAGTTTTATAAATTTTTTCAAGTCTCGCATGGTTTCGGTAGGGTCTTCACGTCACTTTTGACATCGACGCGGAATTCTTTTTTCCTAGTCCTGCCGCCTCCAGCGTTCTTATCCACCCCCGCATGCTATCCCAATGATTACACCGTCATGTGCATGTATCCAGAACGCTAACATGTGGACAAACATCCCAGCATTATGATAGCACTATACTACCCACTCAGCCCCCTTGCCCTTTACCGCTATTTTTAAGGTGTTGTCTCCCGCAGGTATCACCCACACGGCGGTGGTGCCCCTCGACTTGGTGAAGTGCCGGCTCCAGGTGGACGCTGAGAAGTACAAGAATGTAGTGAACGGTTTCAGAGTCTCGGTGCGCGAGGAGGGCATGCGTGGCCTCGCTAAAGGCTGGGCCCCCACCTTCATTGGATATTCGCTGCAGGTGAGATACCAGTTATATTTATTTATTCTTTACTGAACACATAATTATAACAACAATAAGATGGGAAAGTTTATGTACTCAGCGAGCAGCGAGCTTAACTCAATTTTGAGTTTTTAAACAGCAAGCCTAATAGCCATAGAGATATGAAAATACGAGGACAGTACCAAGTGTACAATCGAAGTAAAATGTACATAAAACTTACTATACATAATTATACAATATATTACATACACATACAAACCTAACAAAATAATATATACATACACATTTATCGATACATAAAACACATATATATCAATAATAATACATACATATTCCATACATATTTAATTCACGATGAAAGGAAATGCTCTTCGATTGATTTTCGAGGGCTTTAAATTTAATTTCAGATGATATTAGTATAATACGGGATCAAATTTGCATAATATTGCATGCACCCATTAAACTTGGTTAGTTTTCTGTTTTGTGTTTAGTGTTTTATAAGAATATTTTCTACATCTATCTTTATCATCACGCCAGTTCCCATGCGGGGTAGACAGAGAGTACAGAGTTCCACTTGGCTCTTTCCTTACAGACCTCTGGCTCCCTCCGCTCTCATAGTTCGTCTTATATACGCTCGCCGGTTACGGAGACTCGACTTGCCCTTCAGATAAGACTGTCTATCTGGTCATGGTAAGATAGTCTAGGTCTTCCCCGGTACCTACATCATTCCACTTTCGCATTATATATCTGTTTTGTCATTCTTTCTTCCTAGACTGTCATATTTTCTACATAGACCCTAATAAAGGCGGTGGATAGAGGCTATTGCCCAACACTTGAGACAATAATGGCTGAATTAAAAAAACTTTCTATAAAATAATAATATCAGCGTATGCTGTCCCACAGCTGGGCAAAGGCCTTCTCTTACAAATCGAGGTGAGAGAGATTAGGTCATACTCCACCACGCGGACCTAGGATACATACTCAATGATTATAAAAATTATTCCAATTGTTCCTACTGAGTCGAACTGAAGACAACACTACTATATGAGATGACGAAGCTTCAACAGCTATCTGTCTCCCTCTGGCAAGGTGTAACTGTTATTTTCTGTCGCAGGGTCTGTGCAAGTTCGGTCTGTACGAGGTGTTCAAGGTGACATACTCGGGCATGCTGGACGAGGAGTCCGCGTACACGTACCGCACCATGGTGTACCTGGCCGCGTCCGCCTCCGCCGAGTTCTTCGCTGACATCGCTCTGTCGCCACTAGAGGCCGCTAAGGTACTAATATATACAATGTGTAACTTGTATAATGCAAGACCTCAGCGATTAGATTATTTTACAAACTCAATAAGAACATAAAGTTTCCGGTTGTTGATCCCTCGCTAAGAGAAATTAAAAAAAAACGGAAAGGGTGTATTTTTTTTAAACCGTAGATCCTCTACTAGAATTTATTCCTGTGTCGTGTGTGCGTTTACAAACATGAAAATTCGCATACACAAATACCCAGACCGGAAAAAATTGTGGATCACACAATGATTTGTCCCGTGCGGGAATCAAACCCGTGACTATTTAGACACAGTGGGCGGAGCGGCTTAAGCTCTTAACCACTGCGCTAAATCGTCCGTCGGCTAATATACAAGGTGTAACATAATTGGCGCACGACCTGAAAGTAGTTTGTTCTAAATCGATAACTGAATTGATCCCAACAATTTTTAATGTACATTATATTTTTTTAATTTGCAAAAAATGCTGTTACTCCTTTAGTGCACTATAATAACCTAAATTTATTCTTGATAGCAAGCAAAACGGAGATTTCAAATGCATTTCTAAAACGTATTTCACAATACGCACACGTAGTGTAACTTATATAACGATACAGCTTGTATACACTATGTAACTTATATAACGCAAGCCCTCGGCAATTAGATTATTTTACAAACTCAATAAGAAGACGAAATTTCTGGCTCTTGATACCTCGCTCAAAGAAATAAAAAGGACGCGGAATTAAATAATAGACATAATAATAGGCTGGCCATTAGCGCCGGTGAATTCAACTGAATTTCGGATTGTCGTTGATCGGTAGCGCCTACGTTTTTACGGTAAGTTCACGTGTGATCACCGGTGGTAGAGGGAATTACCATTTTCTTAAGATCCGAACCTAGCGAACCTAGAGTACTGGTAAATTGAGGAATTTAGAATTGCAATCAAATTCGCCGTATTGCTTTTCATTTTGGTTAAATTTCAGTTAATACAATTTGCTGGGGAAAAATTGGAATGAGCGACAGTAATTTTAGGTAATTTAAGGCCAAGTTGCACTAATTAATGTTAACATCAAGTACTCATTCAAAATGAATGACTTCTAATAACTCTTGACATGATAACCTAAGTCGTTAAACTTTACTAATGGAACTGAGCCTGAGTATTTAAAAAATGTAACATGTTATATGAAAAAAAATTTAAAAATTGATTCAGATGCAAATTTGGAACAAACTGCTCTCAGCTCTTGCGTTCATCAATTTACATGTTGTATAAGTGGCCTAACCACTACTTCACTAAAAAGCCACATACAAAAGTCTAAGAATAAAATTGCATTATCCAATTCCCTATATTCCAATGTTAGAGAAATATTAGTATGTGTATTGCCCGATGACGAAAAAACAGCGCTTGAGGGGAGTCGCGTAGTGTGCGCGGCGCAGTGTGACGTCATCACGTGGCTCTGCGCGCCCGCAGGCTCGCAGCGTGTGCGCCGCGCGCACTGCGCGGAGTTGCCCCGTGATTGTAAGATTATGAGATCTGAGGGCTTCGTAAAACACATTTATATCACAGTAAACAGTAGAATATTTAGTCTGCAATTTTTTTTTGACTTGTTCTTATGTCACAGCCATCAGACCCGTATTTCTGTGCTGGTGGCGTTTGGAATATATAAATTAATAATAAATTGATAGTTTTACTATCGACAGCTGGCCTTGCAAAATAGTATACTATCGATACCCTCACTATACACAATAGAATCAAACTATTCAAACATCATTAATCATGGTCAATCATGGCCGCACAGACAAGCAAACAGATTTAAAATTTTGTATTGTGTAGTTTTTCTAAATAATCGTTACACTATCGATAGTTTTAGTATTAGCTATACACTTCTAGTCCAATGTAAAGGGAGGGAATGTTTGTACCGCGCTAACACGAGTGCCGCGTGGCGACCCGCAGGTGCGTATCCAGACCATGCCCGGGTTCGCGAACACGCTGCGCGAGGCGTGGCCCAAGATGGTGCAGAACGAGGGCTACGGCACCTTCTACAAGGGGCTCGTGCCGCTGTGGTGCCGGCAGATCCCCTACACCATGATGAAATTCGCCTGCTTCGAGAAGACTCTTGAGCTGCTCTACAAGGTGAGTTATTTTTTGTGTTAGATAACGAAAGTACCATGACTGCCTCGTTGATCTGGTGGCAAAGCACATCGCTTTGTGTTCACGTGGTCCTGGGTTCAAATCCTAGGTCGGACAAATGTAGTTTTTCTAACGAAAAATTCCCAGTATGGGTTCGGAGTCTGGAATTATGCCCGATATATGGCAATAGGCTTGCCCCCTATTACATGAGACCTAACATCGTCGGCGAAACGTGGGTGTACTCAGTACACCTCTGCCACCCCCTCTGGGAAATATATGGCGTGACGGTGTTAAAGTACCATGACTAAAAATTTTTGAAGAAATATTAATAAATCAGGCTATGCTGTCCTGGTAGGCGCTCGTAGCGTTGTGCGATCGTGGTGTTCTTAGCAATAACCAAGGTTAAGCAGCGTTCGACTCGATCGGTCTGTGATGGGTGGCCGTTTGCATTTTTGTGCTTGGGAAGGTACGCTAAGCCGTTGGCCCCGGTTACGTTTCAATTTAAAACTTATATAGGTGGACTTATTTTATAGTTTTTACACTACATCGTTCAAGGTTATCAATGCCATGATGATTTCCTGCAAAATGTATGGAAAGTTTTTTTTTGTGGTTCTAATTTTTCTAGTACTCCAACCTCAGTGCGTCCAATAAAACTTTTCGATCCATATAAGAAACGTTCAATTGGCATCGAAAAATTTATTGAAAATATAACTTATAACTTATGGCTTCATCTAAGATGTAGTTTGTTGTATGTTTTGTTGAATGCAGCAATATCTACAGATTGGACGGAAATCTTCATATTCCTGGATCTTTTCAGTGAGAAGGTCGACAGACACTTTGTCATCTTCAATGACGCACACGATCTGCAGCTTGTTGATACCATAACCGACAGGCACAAGTTTGGAGGCTCCCCAGAGGAGACCATCCATCTCAATAGAGCGCACATGTGTTTCCATCTCTTTCATGTCAGTTTCATCATCCCATGGTTTGACATCAAGGAGTATAGATGATTTAGCTATAAGGACAGGTTTCTTTGACTTATTGTCAGCATAAGCCTTGAGGCGAAATTAAATATGTAATGTTCGAACTGTCGCAACAAGTTAGGGATAGTCTCCTAAGTCCGTTTACCTGTAGTTACATCGGTTAAGGTATCTGCTCCTGCTGTCCCATCTCAAAAATCCACCTTGTATAGTGGTTGTCTTGAGCTGTGTTAGTTATTATGTAGTTAGGCGGTCGGTTATTTCCCTGAGGTTGGATGACGCACCAAGTGTTCCGGTTCCCCCTTACTATGTAGAAGGACCAGGGCGGGGATACCCCGATAAAGTCGAGTCCGAAAAACGGACAGCCGCTGACGGGTCGCGGAAGTATGTCCGCGTCTCCGTGACGCCTCTATAGCGGGCGATGGAACACGGTGGGGTTTTTGTAGATAGGATTTGCTCCAGCGTCGGCCGGAGTTACGCCGACCGTCACTGGGGTTAAGAGTCCCACATAACCTGTTCACGATCCCGTCGTGAACGGGTATGGGGACGCCCGACAGAAGTGATAACTTAAACTAGCGCTGTGGGTTAGAGTGAGAGAGGAAGAGCCTGCCTACCGCTGCCGTATGCGTGAGAGAAAGGGAAGAGTGCTGTGGGTTAGAGTGAGAGAGGAAGAGCATGCCTACCGCTGCCGTATGCGTGAGAGCAAGGGAAGAGCGCTGTGGGTTAGAGTGAGAGAGGAAAAGCATGCCTACCGCTGCCGTATGCGTGAGAGAAAGGGGAAAGCGCTGTGGGTTAGAGTGAGAGAGGAAGAGCATGCCTGCCGCTGCCGTATGCGTGAGAGAAAGGGAAAAGCGCTGTGGGTTAGAGAGAGAGAGGAAGAGCATGCCTACCGCTGCCGTATGCGTGAGAGAAAGGGAAAAGCGCTGTGGGTTAGAGTGAGAGAGTAAGAGCATGCCTACCGCTGCCGTATGCGTGAGAGAAAGGGAAAAGCGCTGTGGGTTAGAATGAGAGAGGAAGAGCATGCCTACCGCTGCCGTATGCGTGAGAGAAAGGGAAAAGCGCTGTGGGTTAGAGTGAGAGAGGAAGAGCATGCCTGCCGCTGCCGTATGCGTGAGAGAAAGGGAAACCACACAGACTGGCGCCGTTACGCGTTACGTTACGAAGCGGTTTACCCACCCATAAGAAGTTATCACTTCAAAAAAGAAGGCGGTCGCTTATTTAGTTAGCGTAGTCATCCCTTACCGGGCGACGTTGGAAATGTCCTGTAGTAAATATGTCGGTGGTTGACTGGGTTGTATTGTCCCGCGCAGTACGTGGTGCCGAAGCCGCGCGAGCAGTGCTCGAAGGGCGAGCAGCTGGTGGTGACGTTCGCGGCCGGCTACATCGCCGGCGTGTTCTGCGCCATCGTGTCGCACCCCGCCGACACGCTCGTCTCCAAACTCAACCAGGTATGTCTTGTTTTATTCTCTTTTGAGTTCTTTTTTACATGACTAAATCGTCATTTTTTTTTTTTTTTTTTAAACGCCCCACGCTATGATTTATTCCTGTGTCGTGGGTGCGTTTACAAACATGAAAATCCACATACACAAATACCCAGACCGAAACAAATAATTGTGGGTCACACATAGATTTGTCGCGTGCGGGAGTCGAACCCGCGACTATTAGACACATTGGGTGGAGCGGCTTAAGCTCTTAACCACTGCGCTAAATTAATCGTCCGTTCAATTAACAATTACTAAATTGTTAATTGTCCTGCAAAAAGGTACTAACGGAAGATCAGCGCTGGCTGTCCACAGCCAGCGAACCTGCTGAGTTAGGACCTATTTTGTAATGCACTTTAAAGTTTTAATAGGTATGCCTCTTTTAATAGGTACTTACCATATTTACTGACGCCATCATGTACTTGCACCGAGTAATATTTAATCTTATCTCTGTATTGTCCGTTGCAAAATAAACATTTTAATTATTATTATATTAGCTTTTAAACTCGAACTTAAATAATTTATTTGTAAAACCCTGCCGCACTTACAAATTGTCAATTTACATTTTTTTTTATAATGTAATTTAACTACTGATCTACCACCGGATTGGAATGCGGCCTCCACTAAGAAGATGCGGCGAAGAAACCCAGCGGGCTTGTGTTTTTTATTTACTACTCTTCCTCTTTATTGGCTAATCGAATAAAACGAACTAAGTTAAAGCCGAGCCCGCTGAGTTTCTCGCCGGTTTTTCTCAGTGGAGGCTGCGTTCGATCCAGTGGTAGAAGTAATAAATGCAATAATTTTGACGTTTCTAAATGCTTTTGTAATGGCCTATACAATAAAAAAAATTACTAACTTATCTGTTGGTCTCGACAGTATTAACGCTAAGTGCATGCAGATGTGGTGTTTATAACGCTATTTGAATTTAATAAAGCCTTATAAGTGGAAAAATGCTCGTAAAGTTCTCCACCTAATCTCCGCTAACTCAAAAATCCCACGGGACATATTCGCGACCACGATAATTAGTTGTAGAGTTGTGGATTGTCTATCTTCAGTCGAAAAACGTCCAGTACAAGACAAAGGCGTCCTCTGAACACCGCCACAACTTGATAATACTCTGTATAGGAAATCATTCTCACCCTTATCTTATCTGCTCGCAGGACAAGACCGCGACGATCGGGTCCATCATGAGCAAGCTCGGCTGGGCCGGCGTGTGGAAGGGACTCGGCCCCAGGATCGTGATGATCGGTACCCTCACCGCGCTGCAGTGGTTCATCTACGACGCCGTCAAGGTAACGCTTCCTAACACTTGATTATTGAATGGCAAAACGAAGGAATTCAACGGATATAAGTATGTTTTAATCGTTATTTAACATCTGATCGAAGGTAATTGAAGGATGTAATAAGTATTTGTTCTCCTTTCAATGTTGCGCTACAGGGATCACTCCCATGTCGCGGGTGCAGTTATATTGCCCCGGGAACGTTTACATATATAAATTTTGCGTGCAACACTCAAACCGGAAAAATCTGTTGGGTTGGGCAAAGATTTATTACATGCGAAACAATGGCTAGATGATCAGTGTGGCCTGCAGTTTTACTAGTAGAACAAGCTCTCGTCATCCGCATGCCTAAGCGTGGCCGCCTCATCACATTGGGACGAAAATACCTCTGCGAAATGCAGGTGTACCCACACACTATTGCGTACGCACGCTTTCATGAAAAACGGATGCGAGAGGTATTTTATACAATCTTCTATTTATTTTTGGATGCTTAATTGGTCTGCGCGTTTTACAGCTGGCGATCGGTCCTAGGTCAGATGTAGTTCTCACGCCGATTTCTGAAATAGTCTATCTATCTATCTATATCATCACGCCAGCTCCCTCGCGGGGTAGGCAGAGAGTACAGAGTTCCAACAGGTTCTTTCCTTACATACCTCTCTGGCTTCCTCCACTCTCATAGTTCGTCTCATACACACTCGCCGGTTACGGAGACTCTTGACTTGCCCTTCAGCTAAGACACGGTCTATTTGGTTAGTGCCTGGTATAATGGCATAAGACTTGCCCTTATTGTATCGGGACCTAACAACATCGGCGGTACTCTCTTTTTTTTAACGTAGGCTCACACTGGGAATGATTCCTGTGTCGTGGGTGCGTTTACAAATATCACATACACACCCGGACCGAAAGAAATATATGTCACACCTCACATCTCAGTCACCTCTTGAAGTAGAGGCCAGACGGTGTATTTTCCATTTATTCCAAAATGAGCTCTCGATTAATGGGATAAGGTCGTGAAGCGCATGTACGCAACTGTTACCTCCCTATCGGGCTCTATAAATCCAATTCATCTGTGAAATGTATATATGTTTCTGCCTGAGGAATATATACAAGGTGTAACATAATAAACGCAAGACCTCAGACACCCCGATTAGAGTTTTTTTTTTTTTTTTTTTTTTTTTTAAACGAAGCCCCCACACTAGGATTAATTCCTATGTCGTGGGTACGTTTACAAACATGAAAATTCACATACACAAATACCCAGACCGGAACAAATAATTGTGGATCACACAAAGATTTGTCCCGTGCGGGAATCGAACCCGCGACTATTAGACACAGTGGGCGGAGCGGGTTAAGCTCTTAACCAATGCGCTAAATCGTCGGTCATAAATTCAAAACAAAAACGCTTTTATAAGCACTTCTATACCACAATTAACAATGAAACTTGTACGTGTCTGTGTGCGTTTTGAGAAATATAGATAGATAGATAAACTCTTCATTGTGCACCAGTAATGTAACAAATAGTGATTGGACATAAACAACATTATAAGTAACACAAAGGGCGGCCTTATCGCTGTTAGCTGTCGAAATATGTTTTAGGAATTTGAAATCTCCTTATTCTATGAATCAAAAATAAATTTAGTTTTTTATAGCGCACTGAAGGAGTAAAAGCATTTTTTGCAAATTAAAAAAAAAATGTAAGATACATTTAAAATAGTTGGAATTAATTCAGTTACCGATTTAGAACAAACTACTTTCAGGTCTTGCGTTTAATATGTTACACGTTGTATAGGCGTGACTGAGCTCTCCATAGCTGGGATATGTTCGTAAAGCTCCGCTATTACCACCATATTGGGCTCTATATCTCCAAACCTAGATTTGAAGTACACATCGGCTGTTCTCAAAATACTTGTCATCCCAAATTCAATGATTATAATAACTCATCCAATTGTTCCTACTGAAGATATTTGTGGATAATATCCGCTATGAGAGCTCAACGCGTATGTGTAAGTGTTCGTCGTGGTTGTGTCGCGGCTTGACGTTGTGGGTGCCCGCAGGTGTGGCTGCGCATGCCGCGGCCGCCGCCCGCGGAGATGCCCGAGTCCATGCGCAAGCGGCTAGAAGCCGAGGAGGCCGCCAAGGCCAAGTGAACTAGTACTATTTAAATAGCTTAGTTTAGTCGTGCCGCGGAACCTATCCATTAGGAAGTTATGCCTCCGTAATACTGCCCTCCTAACGACGAGTGCACTAGCACTTATTGTAAGGACGGCAGAATAATGCAGTACTTGTATGGGAGGAAGTTTACTGAAAGTGATGTCAAAGTTGAAATGATTTGTTACTGAATAGGTATTATACAATTATACAAATTCTTTGTATTTGTGTCTGCCTATTTCGCAAGGAAATTATTGTACTGTTCGCATAGATTTTTGTTAAACATAATTCGTCACATCAATTACTGTAACTATTACGAGGGCAAAGTTCACATGAAACGCAACGCTCGCTCAATCAGCTGATATTGAAAACCGTTAGACCGCGTAGCCTACAATGACTGACTGAGTGGGCGTCCATTTAGTGTGACCCATCCCTATGTTATTACACCGACATGGCGCCAGCGCTAGTTAAATCAACGTCGAATGAAATATTTATCCATAGGTATTTTCCCGGCAAAATATTGTGGGCCGGGCGACGCTAAATGCATGTTTAACACAATCGTGTGGCGAAAAGTAACTTTTCATATGACAGGCTAATAAACCAAAGTTACTGCTGGCCGAATGTAATATAGACTTAACTCACAAATTTGGTTAGTTGAATTGGCACTCTAATTTCGAAGTCATAAGGCTTGATTTCGACTGTTGTTCCGTTTGTAGTTGTCTCTATATCGTCTGGCCAGGGTATATTTGCTGTGAGATGCGGTGTAATAGCGTTGATTTGACTCATACATGTATCGACCGTTCCGCGCGCCGACGAATCGTTCCACACCGCCACACCAGTATGTAGTATATGTGATTACCGTTATAATCTAAGTAAACGATCGTGTGTAAATTATTTTCTCTTTTTGAAATAAATACGTTATTTTTATTTATGAATCAATTTTATTTTTATTTTACTTCACACTTATGTAAATATAGTGGTTCCATGTTATTTATTTTCTAATTATAATATGTATGCCGATAATCAGTGAATAAAATCGATAGACTTATTACTATTGTTTCAATTTCTGTACTTTAATTGCGACGGTAAATTATGTAAGTCCCCTCAGGATTTCTTTCATTGCAGGGCATGACTATTTCTCTTTCACGCGATCACGTCACGTTTCTCAGTCGTGTGACGTGATGTGTCACGTGAGCGAGATAGACTTATTGACCGTGAACTAAATACCGAAGTGTTTTATTGTAGTTACCCTGAAGTTTTTTTTTTATGTTTATGGCATCACGACGACGCGTATTTTGCCAATGTCAAGTATTATGAATATTCATTTCTAAATTAATTCAGCTCCAATGAACTTGATGACAAAGATGATAATGAAATTGATGAAGTGCCCCACCCTGGATAGTAAAGTGATGGATACTTTACATACCAATTGCGACGGCCAGGAAATCGAAAAGGCACGTTTTATCACTTTGTTACAGCTACCTTCACTCGTGCGCATATAAGAATACATAATAGTTAATATTGTACCAATATTACACATTATAATTCGAAATAACACAAGTTTTGGAAATTAAAACGAATTAAAACATCACTCTTCGATTTCCCGCCAAAAAGCCATTCCCTGAAGTTGGTGGTGGATAATATTTTCAGGTTACATGGGTTTCATGAGCGATGCTGGGGTGTAGTGGCGAGGCGCATACAGTGAAACAAACGAACCTTGCCGACTTTTTGACGTATGTTTATTTTTAGATAGTGTCTTATTGCCTAAAGCTATATCATCTGGTGCATTCAATTTATAATTTGTAACTTCTGAATGTAAGACAGGATAAGTTTTATGTCGAAGATGTCTCGTTCCTGAAGGGTTAGCGTTAGACAGAAGACTGCTTCAGCATTTCCCCCACAATTAATTTACAAAGGAAGTACAAGAAATAACTGCTGAGAGTCGTGCAGTCAATGAATTGATCCGTGTGTTATGTATTTATTTATTTACCTCCCTATTATTCTTAATATATTCATCTAAATGCCCCGTTGGTCTAGTGGCAAAACTCATAGCTTGGTGAGCACACCTCGTGCTCACCAAGCTATGAGTTCAAATCCTACACACATGTTAATGGCACAAGTCGGTAACATAATAAGTTATGGAAAGTGTACATCTTAGTGCAAGCGATCGTACAACCAGCGGCAATAACACGGAAACCATTTTCAAAATTCAAATGTTATCTATCTATAACATCACGCCAGATCCCTTGCGGGGTAGGCAAAGAGTACAGGCAGTTCCAACAGGTTCTTTCCTTACATACCTCTCTGGCTTTCTCGACTCTCATAGTTCGTCTCATACACGCTCGCCGGTTACGGAGACTTGACTTTTCCTTCAGATAAGACTCGGATTATTTGGTCGTGGTAAGATAGTCTAGTCAAATATTATTTTAGGGTAAATACTAAATAGTGATTGCTACATTTTAGTTTCATAACTTAAGTGTTAAAAATACATAGTTCTTTTATGAGGAATCTTTAGATATTTTAACCATTATTTACTCTCAAAATTACATTACAATTTTAAAGTGTTTCCATCTTATTGCAGCTGACTATGCATAGCTTGTTGGTTGCATGTAAGTACATATATTGTGAGTAAAATTGCCTTCACTGCTGCAGCTGAAATTCTCGCGCTCGCCAGTAATGTCGAATTCTCTTCACAGAGTCGTACGAGTGCACTGTTTATATTCAAGGGTAAGATAAAGCTAATTACAAAAAATTGCCCAAGAACTAGGCAAGTTATTATGTACTAAGTACGTACTAGAGAAATTTATATAAAAGTCGTTTGCAAAATGTTTACCGAACAGACAACCAAAGCGAGCTAATAAAAATGTGTTCAAATGGTGTGCGACTGAATGGCCGGAGGCGTGCACAAGGGTGTTTGCTTATAATCAGAGATGGGCAAAAATGTCATCAGATTAATGTTTAACCGCCCCCGCTTGGGGAATGTATGTTTACATTTTGTAATCTTCGACGATTACGATAGATAGAGTACTCTTTATTGTATAACAGTGATATTTACAATAAATTACATACAAAAAAATAGGTACAATTGGCGGTCTTATCGCTAAAAGCAATTTCTTCCAGACAACCAATGTATTGAAAGAAGCAACATACGGAATAGGGCAGTTATGGTGGCGTACACTATAAACCTCAATAAAACATACTGTCATCATTTTACTTACATACATATCATAGTTATAATAAACATACATATATACACATATAATACTATGCAAATACTTACACACAATACAGTGTGCAATGAAGAGTTTATAAATGAAGAAAGTGGTGGTGGACCATCTTTTAAAAGGACGCCAATGACTGTTCACGACGGACTGTTACAGGCAATGCATTCCACAAGCGAACGGCTTGATTAGAAAAGGATTACACTTTTACGATTTACACGATTACGATTACACTTTTAATCTTGAATCATGATTGAATATTACAAAATACAATTGTAATCATTAATCTGATTACATTTTGCCTATTTCTGTTCATGATCATATATTTATCGAGCTGTTTATTTTAGTGCACATGAAGGGAAAACCTATTTTTGAAATAAAATTTGGTATTTGAACGTTGCGGCGAATACCTGCCACAAAGTGAGCTAGAGTATGCACTCTAACACGAGCTACGAAGAAATTACTTGAGTCTCCTGTAGTAGGTACATAATATTTCAAATGCATGAAATTATTGCTATTTTTTATTCCTTTTTCACATGATGCAATTACTATGTTGTTTCTGTGATTTTATATGTGAAATTTTACAGGCAAAATTTTTTTAAGTATTGTCGCAGTTGCTACACTTTGCTACTACAGTGAAGGATTAATTATAAACCTTTAATTAATCTAAATTATGGACAGATTTTTTCTAATTCCCTGTTATGATCGGTCTGCTAAATGATGATATCACCCGGAACGGTCCCGCACCTGGTCGCCCGTATGTTTCGCCCCCAATACTATAAATGCACCCATTCGCCCCTTGAAAATTATAATGGTATTGTTCGCCCCCTCATTCGTTTCTTATGAAGTAGTTAGTTTAATAAAAAAACTTAAAGCCATATATATATTCAAATAAAATTTAGATATAAATATAGTTTTATTTTGATATATAGAACGAGGCACAAACGGGAATTTCGTAAATATTAATAATGATCCCGCTATTCGTTCAGCTATAGCTAGCAAATGAGTACCGTGAATAGGGGCGAATAGACGCTTTTAAACAACAAGGGGCAAACCGATCCGAGACTATTCGAACAATATGAGATTTTATAAAGTGTGATTTTAGCAGCCATTGTGTTCTGAAGAAAAGTACCTAACCTAGCAGTTGCGACGAATGAAAATTAATTTCATATCATTTTTCACACGTTACTGGGAAATGTTCCTTGCCATCAAAAATTTATCCTTGATTGCAAGACAATTTGTACGTCGCTCGTCCAATAAAGACAATATTACAACCCAACTCATGTGTGAAGCCCTTTTCTATTAAAATACTTCTTACTCTGCATAAATATGTACAACGCATTACAAACTTATTTTACACTGTATTTACAAAACTAATAGGAATATACACTATTTACAACCGTGCCAAATTGCTGGCGTTCGCCAAGGTGCCTAGGAGGGTGGTAAAGTCCCGCGCTGGGTAACAATGCTGACCTTTTGTGCGAGAGTTGTAAAACTTTCGATGGTCTATCGATAGTATCGATGCTCTACAGAACAGGCGGTACTATTGATTGCAGACAATGCTTAAGAACTATTGATAATATCAATAATATTGTATCCAATGTAGTATATATAAAGTATCTGTCGGTACTTAAATATCGATACTATCGGCGCTATCGATAGTCTACTATTTTTGAAGGTCAACTAGTCCCTTGAATATGTGCCGCGCCACTGGCCACTTAATCCCGATAGCCCCAAATTTCCACACCAAACGATTTAAATTAGCATCCTTTATCAAATCGCATCCGCAGCGGTGCCAGCCCTAATGTCTGTCTCTGGAATTAATACGATTTCTGTGGTATCGACACATACCAGAGGCCGTACCATTTTCCCAATAATAATTGTAATTCTATTGGATCCTTACCATCTTCACGCATAAGGCCGTATTGGTTCTAATACGGCTCGCACATTGGCGTTGGTAAAGGCCCGGCGGACTATATCATTAATACTGGCATATCGCGATGTACTACCGGCGCTACACAAGAGGCCATGGTGTCTAAACTGGTAGACAGTTTCACCACACGGCACGAAGCACTTGGGGTCGTCCATTAATCACAATAATGATTTTTAGCAACTTTTAACCCCCCAAAAATCACGTGTATTTTTTGGTACATCTTAAATATTTTCAAGGCGAGTCAAGGTCACGCGCCGCTTTTCGGTATACGTGATATCTCCCTACAAACTCTCCTTGTGATATTTCGTGATTTTTTCCGAACACACTACCGCCCCACTTAGACTTTCTTGTGAATAATTGACGAATGGACGATCCCTTAGTTCCAAAATGTAGACATATCATCATCAACAGCCAAAAGTCGTCCACTACCAAGACAAACCACCAGGACCGGCCTCGACACACATCTGACTAGACATAATATTTCCAACCTAAATGAAGTAGACTCCATCAGATTTCCAAACTAGGGGGACCCTGCTACTAGCCTCGTATCCCACGCATACACAGCAAGTAGACGGACACGCTCTGTGGAATTGTTTGCCGTTTCTAACAACCGCCTGCACCGGGTGCCACCCGGAACGAACTAATTCGAAATAAGATCACACCCATGCTTGTGCTCTTATATTTCGGACTGTCATCTTTTGGCCCGCAAATAACACTGACAGGGGGGTGTTGGTATGAAATTAGGGTAAACATTTAGTAAACTTTTTCTACTTCTAAGGAGATATTTCAACAGGTGGGTCCGCACGGTTACTGATTGAAAAAAGAACTTTCACAGCAAACTGCAACCCTGCGATTGTCATGTAGTGATATTTGACTTGATGGCAGCGTTAGTTCTGAATTTGGCCACGGGCCAAAAGATCCTTGTAGGACTGTATCGATGTTGATTGTCAAAACTAGGTTTTGTAATATTTCGGTATGTCTCCTAAAAGGACAACAACAGAGGAAATAACAATAATATACTTACGGTGAAATAAGTTCCATTTTCCACTGAATGTAAATTAACTCTTTAAATCTAGAAGACTGCCTCGTTGGTCTGGTGGCAAAGCGCATCGCTTTGTGATCACGAGGTCCTGGGTTCAAATCCTAGGTCGGACAAATGTAGTTTTTCTAACGAAAAATTCCCGGTATGAGTCCGGAGTCTGGAATTGTGCCCGGTATATGGCAATAGGCTCGCCCCCTATTACATGGAGCCCAACAACGTCGGCGAAACGTGGGTGTACTCAGTACACCTCTGCCACCCCCTTTGGGGAATATAGGCGTGACGGTGTTTGTTTGTTTTTAAATCTAGAAGTTAAGTTTTCGTATTGAATATGTAAAGCTTAGATGTAAAGCAATAATAAATACTGCCTCGCTGTGTATTGGTTTTTTTTATTTTATTTTTTGTCGATAAATGAAGGTGCTCGTACGATTTACAATTTTTTTAGCAATCACCAAGATCATTTAGCGTTCGGCTTGGTTAGTTAGATAGGTAACATTTTTTCATTTTTGAGCCTATCTGTGCTTCGGAAGGCGCGATAAGCCGTTGGTCCCGGTTATCACTTCATCCGTAGTCATTAAGCCAAGTCGAAGTAGATGTCTTGATAAGTTGCAAAAGCAGGTAGCCACGAATCTGCCTCTACTAACCCTCACTGGGTCCGCATGGTGTGAGACTCATTCTCTCTCACCTTGATTTCTTAAAGAACGCCTATGCCCAGCTGTGAGAAATTATAGAGTTATTGACTATTATGTTAATAAATAAAAATTCAATTGGGGGTCTGAGGTCTTGTGTTATTTACCTTAGTTACACTTGGTTTTGCCTTTTCCTGATTTATGATAGGCGCCGCCCTGGCAGGTCCAGCATATCGTATGACTCTCGATGTACAGGTAATAATGTCCCTGGTAAGTCAAGTAAATTGGTAAGAAAGTTTTGTTTTCGTAGAGATATTGTAAAACCAAAAACAATTATTTAATTGAGGAGTTTGACTCCTTGTGTTATTTTTGTCACACATTATCGATATATTTGGCAACATGGACAGAAGACGACAACTACCCTAGCCTAGAATCAGGTATTTATAACTCTAAACGGATTGAGTACTGTCAAAATATTACTAAAGAAAATTACTCTTACAGACACAACATTAAATTTTCTATGATTTAAACAACTCGAGAAACCATGATTGAGAGCAATAACCTAGAGCCCGGTGTCACGCTCGCACCCATTACGATGCAGTACGGTGACCACAAGGTATACCACCACTTATACGGACTATACCTATTTATGATATGATTTAAATACGATGTAAACCATTTATTACAGAGTTCAAAACGAACAAGTTTCTCAATTCGTCTTTATATACAGGATGGATTAAGATGGGACAGTAAGGGCCGTTGTAGATACAGAAAAATGACACGGATCACCATGTTGCGTGAATGAGAAAGCTATTGTAAGGTTGGCAACGTCGCCCTGTACGTGTGCTCCGTAGCCTGTTGTGACCTATCTTTGGGCCATAACAAATGCGCCCCGTCCGTTCCAGCGGTTAAAATATAAATGAAAATTATTGTCATAAGTAAACATACTTTAATACAGTGAAATTATGTCGTATTGTGCTGTATTTTGTAAATCAAGGACAACCAAAGGAGGAGTGAAAGATCCTGAATTATCATTTTACACGTACGTATTTATTGCCTCTTATTATATTGTAGGGAAGTTTCACTGCAAAATTATGGATTTAACATTAAATATATACGTTATTGACGTCATATAATTAATATACGGTGATAATTAACTGTGAGTTTAAAGCTTTAATTTGTATTTTAAATATGCATTATTTTACGCTTCTCCACTAGTGATGTCCTACAGCGCCTATCGCCTACTGTCGATATCAATACATTAATACTGAAACATTAACAATTCCTATTTCACGTCATAATGACTAAACGAATTTGGATGAAATTTAGTAAGGATAGAATATCTAGATAAACACTGTCATGTCTATATTTCCCAATCGAGGGGTGGGATATTCCCCACTCGGGGGTGGGACCTATTTATGATTATTCCATCTTTATAGCGTTTTCCCTGAAATAAAACTACTTAAATCACTGGAAGATTTATATTGAGATGGCATATAGAGCCTCGGTTGCGAAATGAAGTTTTGCCCTTTGGGTAGTACTGCTTTTACTGAAGATTAGAGGTTTGACCTTTATATGAGTTTGGCATTGTGCCCTCCACCCCGCGAGGGTGCGTTGTATGCCATGCCCGTATATAGATAAATCTGAACCCATGTTGATATCCGTGTGAAGAAACTACTGATTTTCGTGATTTAGAATCCGTGTTTGAGTACTAAAACTTTTAGAAGGTAAGTGAAAAAGTTTTGTGGAAATCTTTGTTTATTTATTTTTTTATTTAATGCTTTATGCACTACAGGTGCAAAGGCGGACTTAATGCCTGAGGCATTCTCTACCAGTCTACCTTAGGGTGATGCAAAAACTAGTGAAGTAGGTGCAAATCCATAGAAGATAAAAATAAAGAGATAGAAAAAAAACGTTGTTAAGTGTCAGACAACACGAAGGACGTATTTAAAATATTTCGCGACGTAATATTGCAAGTTCTACATTCAACAAATTATGAAAATGCGTTTCAAGTTTTAAATGAACACCAGTTTGATTATGGTTTTTTTGAAGACCACTAATAATTATTAATAAAATCAATACGTGGAAAGTATTTCAAATTAAGAATTCATTCTAAATGAAGAATGCAGTAGTAGAAACTAGTGTCAGAAATTTTTATAATAAGCTAATATTATTTAAGGGTCATTAGTAGGTATAATTACAGTAAAAAAAATAATTAAAAACTCGGGTTAAAGAACACATAGCTGACCTAAAACACCGTTGCTCAAATAAGTCTGCAGTCTGTGAGCATGTCCTTGACCGCACCCGCCATTACATTCGATTTGATAGACCACATATCCTCGTGAAAGAACACCGATTCCTACCAAGGATGGTTCATGAGACTATTCAAATTAAAAAACATTCTAATTTCAATAGAGAAGATGGATGTGTGCTTCCATCAACTTGAGTTCCGGTAATTAATATAATCAAATAAAACCAAGCATAATACTGAGAGACCTCAAGACACCGTAAGCTCATTCTGCGTAGATCGGACCAACAAAAATAATTATTAAAAAAATTATTATTACACGTATATGTGAACTTGTATTAATTACTCGTAGTAATTCGAAATCATAATTTATATGAGTCAATTACGATTTTGCATGAAGTAAATATTCGTTAATTATTATATCAATCACTTGCCTAATCACGCACACTAACGCAGATTCACAAACTCACACCGACATAAAATTGACACGCTACCGCGGCAATATGCGGTGTCTAGGCATTCTTCGTCTATGTACATCACATTTATTTCATAATCAAATATTTACAGAATCTTTACTACTTACAAATACATATTTACAAATAAAAAATAACATTAATTTAATATTACGCCAATATTTTGCTAAACCAATATCGTGCATTGGAAACGCGCGCTGCGGACGGTCGCCTATTGTTCTAGCGAGGTTTCTAATTTACCTGCGCTCGGGCACCGCATTCCAATGCATCGCCCGTCCGTCAGTTGAATAGATCGTCTCGGGAGTATCGCCTGTGCCGCTTGCTGGCTTGACAACTGCTTAAATAATTACGCGCATAACCCTTGAACCTGCTTGCTTTTACCAGCTGTATACCGCTTGAAACTTTTCACTCTGTACTCCTTCAATATTTTGTGTATGGACTTAGTGTGGACTATTTGTAAGCTGTTCGTGCCTTGTTTCCTTCTGTGCTTGTGAATAAATGTCTGTGTACCGACATTTGGACTATTCATTATTTCTACCCAACCGTGAGTACAGCACAGTCATATTCGGTGCCCATACCGACGGCAGAAACTATTACCTAGGGACAGCCTGCAATACCGCTGTACCGAGGCCACTCGAATACCGCACATCACACCTACACCAACACCCTAAACTGGTGACCCCGTAAACAGAGATCTTCATTACCTCTCCCCGTGACGCAGTCGCCGCAACATCGACGGGAGCCACTACATTCGGAGAGACCTCATGTTTATCAGTGCCCAGCAGCTCATGCAACGAGATCGCCGAGCTCAGGAAGATGGTCGAACATCTTGCACATAAGCTCCAGGAGTATTATCGCGACTCTCACCGCTCTTACGACCGCTCTCGACCACACCAACGTCGGTCACTTTCGCGTCAGGGAATCAGGTCCAACTCGAGTTACCGGAACTATCCCCCGTGTTGGTACCACGCAAAATTTGGAGCAAAAGCCAAACACTGCGTTAAGCTGTGCAACTTTATGAAGGCGGGATACTCCACGGGCAGTTGCTAATGGCGGCTGACGATTGCCCAGCCACCTCAGGTCGCCTTTTTGCCTCCGACCGCAGTACGAACACCCAGTTCCTAGTGGATACTGGTAGTGACCTTTGTGTCTACCCACGTTCTGCGCTTCGTGAACGACGAGCCAAGACGAACTTTCAGTTGTGTGCTGCTAATGGAACTGCTATAGACACATTTGGTTACGTGGAATTAAATTTAAACTTAGGTTTAAGACGAAATTTTCCCTGGCGCTTTACTGTAGCTAACATAACCAAAGCTATTATAGGTGTAGACTTTTTAAGCTTTTACAACTTAATTGTCGACTGCCGTAATCAGCTGCTCATTGACAACACCACAACTTTGTCCCCAAATGCATCTGTTGCACGTACAAATGTTCATTCCGTCAAAGTCTCGACAGGCGACACACAATATCACAAGCTTTTAGGTAAGTTTCTGGAAATTATACGCCCTTCAGGCACGCCGTGGATTCCAAAGCACGATACTGTTCACCATATTCGAACAATCCCCGGGCCTCCCGTTTTCTGCACACCCCGTAGACTCGCACCCGATAAACTTAGGATAGCTAAGAAGGAATTTGAACTCATGCTCAATAATGGGACAGCTCGTCCTTCAAAAAGTTCCTGGGCCTCACCCCTACACTTAGCGCCCAAAAAAGATAACGGATGGCGTCCTTGCGGCGACTATAGAATGCTCAATGCCCGGACCATCCCAGATCGCTACCCTATCAGACACATCCACGACTTTGCCGATAGTATTGCTGGTTGCAAAGTGTTCTCCACCATAGATTTGGTGAAAGCCTTCGTTCAAATTCCTCCTTACTATCGACCGTAGCGACGGCCTCTGGGGGGGGGAGTGATGTGGGCTATATGTTATTCGAATTCACACGTACCATTAAATATCTACATCACATTTATTTCATAATCAAATATTTACAGAATCTTTACTACTTACAAATCATCATCATCATTTCAGCCTATACTTGTCCACTGCTGAACATAGGCCTCCCCAATCGCTTTCCAGCGTAACCGGTCCGATGCCACCTGCATCCAACGATTTCCTGCGATTTTCACAAGATCGTCGGTCCATCTGGCAGGCGGTCGTCCTACGCTGCGCTTGCCAATACGTGGTCTCCACTCTAGAATCTTTCTGCCCCAACGCCCGTCCGATCTTCGCGCTATGTGGCCAGCCCATTGCCACTTCAGCATGCTAATCCTGAGGGCTATGTCGGTGACCTTGGTTCTTCTACGAATCTCCTCATTCCTGATTCGATCACGTAGAGAAACGCCGAGCATAGCTCTTTCCATAGCTCGCTGAGCAACTTTGAGCTTTTTTATGAGACCTATTGTAAGAGACCACGTCTCTGATCCATATGTCATCACTGGTAACACACATTGACTAAAAACTTTAGTCTTTAGGCACTGAGGTATTTTGGATGAGAAGATGTTGCGCAGTTTCCCGAACGCTGCCCAGCCGAGTTGGATTCGTCGATTGACCTCTCTCTCAAAGTTGGACCTACCTAACCGGACTGCCTGTCCCAGGTAAATGTATTCTTCGACAACTTCAAGAGTAGAGTTCCCAACGGTGAGTGCGGTGGGTACGACATGGACATTAAACATTATTTTTGTTTTGTCCATATTCATTTTAAGACCCACTTGTTGGGATACTCTATTGAGGTCACCGAGCATTCGTCCTAGATCTTCCAGCGACTCCGCCATGACCACAATGTCGTCGGCAAATCGAAGGTGAGTGATGTATTCGCCATTGATGTTGATGCCAAGTCCTTGCCATTCCAAGAGCTTGAAGGCGTCCTCTAAGGTGGCCGTAAACAGTTTCGGAGAAATGACGTCTCCCTGTCTTACTCCTCTTTTTATGGGGATCGCCTTCGTGCACTGCCCCTGTACTCGGACTGACATGGTGGCGTTATTATACAAGCACTTCAACACTTCGATGTACCTATAGTCAATGCGGCATCGCTGGAGAGATCTAAGAACCGCCCAAGTCTCGATCGAATCAAAGGCTTTCGCATAGTCCACAAACGCCAAGCATAGTGGCCGATTATACTCCTCAGTCTTCTGTATAACCTGCCGCAGCGTATGTATGTGGTCTATGGTACTAAAGCCTTTTCGGAAACCGGCTTGTTCGGGAGGCTGGAAGTCATCAAACCTGCGGTCGAGACGATTCGTAATGACTCTCGAAAACAACTTATAAACATGGCTCAGCAGTGTGATGGGCCTATAGTTCTTCAATAAGGTGTTATCACCTTTCTTGAAAAACAGCACCACCACACCCCTGTTCCATGCTTCCGGCGTTTTCCCTTCAAGCAAGACGGAATTAAATAGCCTCTGAAGGACTTTAAGTACCGGCGATCCGCCCGCCTTCAGAAGTTCTGCAGTAATTCCGTCTTCACCCGGCGCTTTGTTGTTTTTTAGTTGTTTGAGAGCCATCCTAATTTCGCACAGGCTGATGTCCGGGATATCTTCAGTGCAGTGTCGGGTTAGCTTGGCTCTTGGGTCTTTTACCAAGTCAACAACAGGTTTAGCTACTGAGGTATATAACTGTCCATAGAACCTCTCTATCTCCCTGAGCACCTCTGACCTATTTGACGTTACGTTTCCGTCCTCCGTCTTCAGCTTCGTCAACTGGCTCTGCCCAATAGACGCGTCTCTTGCGAACACTTTAGAGCCCTTGTTCTGCTCTATGGTCTCCTCAATACGCCTTGCATTGAAGGACCGTAAGTCGTGTCGCAAGGACTTCAATATCTGTCCATTAAGCTGCCTATAGGACTTAGCATCATCGGAGGTTTGGAGCGTCATGGAACGTCGCTCAGCCATGAGGTTTCGGGTGTAGTCAGATAGTTTTTGAGGCCTATTTTTACGGTGGGTCTTAAAATACTTGGACCCGACTGTATGAACAGTCTCTACCAGCCTGTTGTTGATTTCGTCCACTGATGCGCTGCTGTCTAGCAATTCGAAGCGGTTTGACAATTCGAGTTGAAAGTTCTCGGGGTTTTGGATATATGCATGAGTAGGTCGGAGCGTAGACTTCATCAGACGCGATCTTTCCATTTTGACATTAATATTTAATGTGCCTCTGACCATTCGGTGATCACTGCCGGTTTTTACCCTATGAATCACGGAGACATCATTAAATATTTGTCGCTTGGTGCTCATGATGAAGTCTATCTCATTTTTTGTGGAACCATCAGGGCTCATCCAGGTCCATTTCCTATGAGGCGGCTTCTGGAAGAAAGAGTTCATCATAAAGAGCCCCTCTTTCTCCAGAAATTCGGCCAGCCTCTGACCCCTGGGGTTGCGCTGCCCATATCCAAATTGCCCCACTCTCAACTCATCATCGCCCCGTTTGCCCAGCCGCGCATTGAAGTCACCCATAACCACTGTAAAGTGTGTTTTGGAAGTATGTATGGCTCTACTAATGTCCTCATACATAACTTCGACGTCATCATCTGAGTATGCCGAGGTCGGTGCGTAGACCTGTATGACCTTCAGCGAATATCTTTTGGATATTCTGAGTATAAGGTACGCTACCCTGCTCGACACACTAGTGATGGACACAACGTTGTTTATGAGTGACTTGTGGACGATAAATCCGACACCACCTTGGGACTGCTGTTCGCCCTCCCGGTAGTAAAACAAGTTGCCGGATTTTAAGGTTATCGTGTCCTCGCCCTCTCTTCGGACCTCCGATAAACCAACAATACTCCACCGCAACTTGTTTATCTCTTCTTCCAGCTCAACTAGCTTCTCATCTGTCCTCAATGTGCGTGCGTTGTATGTCACCAGGGCCAATTTTCGGTTTTGGTGGTAGCCGAATCTCTGCCGGAGATTCTTAGCACCCCTTGTCCTGTCGTTACCATGGCTGCTACCGTGGCCAGGACGAACAGGACCGCCGGGGACTAGGGGCCTGGTTTTTCTACTTTCTTCCATAATTGGGGGTGTTTGCCATACTCGCCACGCTTGGCAGGCGGGTTGGCGAGCGCAGTTATTGGTCGTCGAAGTGTTAAGGGAACGCTGCTGCCCATTCCCTAGTTTTCCCTTAGTCGCCTTGTACGACACCCGATGGGATGAGATGGGTTGGTCCTATTCTAAGCCGGGAACCACGCGGCTAACAAATACATATTTACAAATAAATAATAATATTAATTTAATATTACGCCAATATTTTGCTAAAACAATATCGTGCATTGGAAACGCGCGCTGCGGACGGTCGCCTATTGTTCTAGCGAGGGTTCGAATTTACCTGCGCTCGGGCACCGCATTCCAATGCATCGCCCGTCCGTCAGTTGCATAGATCGTCTCGGGAGCATCGCCTGTGCCGCTTACTGGCTTGACAACTGCTTAAATTATTACGCGCATAACCCTTGTACCTGCTTGCTTTTACCAGCTGTGTACCGCTTGAAACTTTTCACTCTGTACTCCTTCTATATTTTGTGTATGGACTTAGTGTGGACTATTTGTAAGCTGTTCGTGCCTCGTGCTTCCTTCTGTGCTTGTGAATAAACGTCTGTGTACCGACATTTGGACTATTCCTTATTTCTACCCAACCGTGAGTACAGCACAGTCATATTCGGTGCCCATACCGACGGCAGAAACTATTACATAGGAACAGCCTGCAATACCGCTGTACCGAGGCCACTCGAATACCGCACACCACACTTACACCAACACCCTAAAGTCAGCAAGATAATGGGCAATTTAATCAAAAACTTTGACTACTACTCATTGAGGATGTGGCATATGCGTAGAAAGAAAAAATTACGGCAATAAACAGTACCTGAGAATTATACGTTAATTATGTCAACAAACCCATAATCGTACCAATGTTTGGTCACCTTACTTAGAAAGAGACGTAAGGCTCTAAGTGAATATCCTTGTCATCACATTTTTTTCGCAGTGTGCTCAATCCATTGTAATATATCTAGGCATGGACCTAGAATGCATCAGAGTTGCTTAATTACAAAAAGAATGTTTGAAAGAATTGTGTGAAAGGACCTCTCACTATTTGGAAATATCGTATATAAGTTGGAATGAATGAAATCTGGAAAGTTGTGAAGACGGTATTATCGAAGCAGCTTCCAAAGTAGATATGTGGTAAAGCAAAAAGAATGACGTACGGAAGTTGGTGGGTATTTATTTTATTTTTATTTTATTATTATGATGAGGGATGATGAACGGAAGGCGAGAAAAAGGCATGGTTGGTTATTCTAGCCGTTGAGGCTACAGGGAGTATGCATGTGTAAGGAAGCCAAACGCTCTGATAAAAAAAATAAAATATATGTAAGCGGAAACAAAAACAAAGAGATAAAGCAAAAGAAAAAAGGCATGAAAGATAAGCTTGACAAAAAGATTTCTGCCGATTTTATGACCACCCTAAAACAGTTTAGGAAGCAGACTACGTTGGAAGGAATTACTAATCTGAGAGAAATGTTTTTGATCGCTGGAAATATACTTTGAATATCTGCTTGAGTGCAGTGGATGAAGCAACCATAGGTAGTATCTATGCCATTGGAACCCTCTCAAATAACGATGCAGGCGATAAAATTGCGCAAGACGGGATAGTGAAAGCTATGAAAAGTATCAAATCGGGGAAGACTGCAGGGAATGATAGACTATCTGTAGAAATGCTCAGAATTGGCTAAGGTATAGTGCAAATGCTGCTGTGCGACTTTTAAACATATGCTGCTTGCGACAAGGCCCAGTGTCGAATGTGCAATGCTGTAATTATGCCATTTTATAAGGCAATGGGTCACAACGGGAATGCAAGAACTAACCATCGTAGTGAATGTTAGTGTTGTTGGCAAATTGTATTCAAAAGTGTTGATTGAAAGGATGGTGAATGCATCGAATGTGTGAATGAAATTGACGAAAAATTGCGGGACATGTATTGTTTGCACGACGAAAAATTATGTGGATTCAGAACAGGAATGGCCTGCTCTGATTAAACCTTTTCCAGTACGGTGCTACGTTGCTTCATGTAAACACTTTGGTAAAATCCCTGAAAGTATTCTGCGCCTTCATAAATCTAGAAAAAGCTAATGATCGAGTCCAGAGGAATGAGTTATGATTAACGCTGTTATCATAGGGTGTTGTTTAACATGTCTGAAGGTGATAGACAAGGATGCGTTGCGTCAACATGGCTCTGCCTATAAACAGTCGTTTGAAAGAGATATAATGACGTTTAATTTCCTTTATAAGCTGACGATCAAGTATTACTTGTGTCGAAATTACAATACAGTCAATGTAATGAATGAGGCATTTAAAAGGAAAGCGATAAAAATACATGTAAATAAGACAAAGGTTATAACAATAATTGTTCGAGAGGGAGATATGGCAGAATGTAATATTGACGTAGAAAGCGTAAGAGTGGAAAAAGTGCAAAAATTGGCTTTTTGAGAAGTGTGTTTACTAGAAATTGATGGTGTAACAGTACTATTGAATCTTTCCATACCATCATATCAGTTCCCTTGCGGGGTAGGCAGAGAGTACAGAGTTCCAACAGGTTCTTTTCTTACATACCTCTCTGGCTTCCTCCACTCTCATAGTTCGTCTCATACACGCTCGCCGGTTACGGAGACTCTTGACTTGCCCTTCAGATAAGGCACGGTCTATTTGGTCATGGTAAAATAGTCTCTTCCTCGGTACCTACATTCTTCCACTTTCGCATTTTATATCTGTTTTGTCATTCGTTCTTCCCGCACTTGTTATATGCCCGAATCACCAGAGTATACCCTTTCCGATTTAACACCGACAGTAACTTTAATACCTACCGCTTTCTTACTACGCTGTTGCTAATACGGTCGGTCAGCTTGACTCCGCACATCTTCCGCAGAGCTCGCATTTCGACCTCATTTATCCTGCTTTCATTCTCCTTCTTACATACTCAACCCTCACTGCCATATAACAGCGTTGAGACAAGCACTGTTATGTATGGCCAGCTTTCGTGCCTTCTGGCTTAAATAGCTCCCAAGTAGCTTTCCCATTGCACCATTCATTCTTCTATACGTCAGCGGTGTATTTCCTAGCCTTACTGAAGGCGCTTTCAAGATATAGAAACTCCTTCACTTGCTCCAGCACATCGTCACCAATCCTTGCATTCGTTCTAGTTTCTCCGTTCAAAAACCACCATCTTGGTTTTTTTTTACATTGAAATGTAAGCCATTGTCATGCAGTCGTTTTTCATAACTATTACTAGTGTTTGAAGATTAGTGGCTGTTGGGGCTATTAAAACGGCGTCATTTGCATATAATAGATGGTTGACCAATAGATCACCCATTTGTACCATTCATTTATCGCATTCAGTCTTTTATTCATATCTATACTTCTATACTAATACTATAAAGAGGTAAAGTTTGTGAGTTTGGACGTTCGGGGTAACCTCCAGTACTACTGATCCAATTTTAATGATTCTTTCACCATTGGAAAGCTACCTCATCCAGTATATCAAATATCATAGGCTATATAACTTAAACCCGTTAGGTGGCGCTGTTGTCGACCGGGTAAGAAGTCGCAGGAAAATACTAGCATACTATAAACAGTCTAGCGGACATCACTTAACCCGTTTGACGCCGAGTTTAACGACCAAGGTGGCATATTACCACTCATCCTTACGTATGCCTTGCTGTCCACATAAGTGGAATGGACGGCTCGCAACAAGAGTGCCGTTTATACCATACTCTGGTATAATGTCCCAAATTCTCTATTGCACGACTCTATGAAACGCATTACGAATTTTACCATCTCTGAATAGCCTCTTTGACGGTTAATCTAACCACTGTTGATTGCCGAGGAACGCTAATCGAGAAGTAACTAACCAGCACTTTACTCGAGAGTGGTGAAAGAGTTCCTTGGTAGACGGAAATGCACGAGGAAATGAATGTGGATAAAGTGAGATAGGAGTGTCAGACAGAAATATAGTGTGTTGCGAACTGCAGCCCTTGTCTACTCCTGTGGGATATAGGCGCGAGAGCAGGGGCGTAGCTACCGCCGTATCAGCCGTATCAATGATACAGGGCCTCCGAGCTACAGAGGCCCCTAACGTGTGTAAGCAAAATTTAGTAAAATGTTATCCACAATGTCACTTAATCTCGTGCTTCCCGGAAAAAACATATAAAAATAACTGTCATACGTGCCTATAGAGTTTTCACTTCAGAAATGACAAAAGTCAAAAAATGGCAACATCCTACATCGGTTATTGTGGGATTCCCCCGTTTGAATCATTCACTCAAACGGGGGAATCCCGCAGTACAATGACAAACCACGGAGAACAATATTTACGCGTTTTATTTCATTCCGCTTCAAACGTTATTACATTGTAATACAAATTATACAATACAATCTTGTTCTTCTGATTATTTATTGGTTAATTAGTTTAAGTTGTGAAAAGAATGAGTAAAAGGAAAAGAGATTATCCCAGTGGAGCTATGAAAAGAAAAAGTAAACAGAAAAGGTTATAAAAAAATGCCCAAAATTTCTTCATTTTTTCATCAAGCAGCTTCTGTGAGTGATTTAGATTGCGATGGTAAGTAAAGCTATTTATCTAGTAGATAAATTAGCACACCGTTTGCTATTGAATCCAGAGACGAGCTTCCGAAATCGGAAATACTCCAAATAATAATTGTAGAAGAAAACGATGCGCGGCGACATGATGCCAGACAGATCGGCGATTCAGAAGAGTTTTAATTTATCTAAACATTAGTTTTACTCCTCTAGTTTTAATAATTAAAAAAAATCTTTACTGTATTAATTTTATTCAATTATATTTTTACATTCTTTTGAAGCACATTCTCCATTAGATGTCCATCCGGAAATAGAAGAAACCCAAATCAATGATTCTAAGAAGTCTGAAGAATATATCAGATAGAGGAAATTTTGGTGACAGTCCAACAAATGCGAACGAAAAATATCTTTTAAATTGGGTCCATTTAAACCACAAGAACCGTTTCCAAAAGATTCAGAAACAAAGCGATATTTTTCGGCCTATCATTATTCATGTTTAAATAAGGTAAAAGGAAACTTAGCAGTACAGCGTGCAGACCATGCGGCGGCACCGAGAAAAACAAAACAAAGATAACTACATCTATACATAATGCAGGGCATTCAATATTAAGCCAAGATTCAATGCATACCTATTCACTAACATTCTTAACACTTCCCCTTATGCATTACAATCTTATGCAGAACTATACCAAACAAAATGCCTTAAGACTATCACAATCAAAATTGACTCTACATTCAATAAACTAGTGACTATACAAACTCAAGATATGCCTCCATTAAACTTAATACAAGGTTGCAAGAGTACATGCTATTTATGCAACGACCATTACATATAATACACTCAAAGAGGCTTTAAACACATTTTATCCACAAACAAACTATTGTTTACTATTTAATACTTTACTTAAAGCATCTGCAACCATTTTTTCTGAGCGTAAGTATTTAACTACCATAAAACCCTTTTCTACTAAATCCTTGACAAAATCATATCTCACATCAATGTTTAATGCGTTTGTGACAAATTTCCTTTTTATCTACCAGTTTGAGCGCACTTTGATTATCATTATACACAACAACATTTATTTGGGTTTCTGGTAGTATCTCTGACATAAGTTGTGTAAGAAAACATAAGTCCTTAGATGCAATCGACATATACTCTGCCTCTGTACTACTTAAAGCGACAGCCCGTTGCTTTCTTGACTCCCAATTAACTGTATTATAACCCAATTTCATTATATAACCAGTATATGATTTTCTATCAATACAGTCATTGGCCCAATCAGCATCGGTATTCGCATTTAATAACAATTGTTTACTTTTTATGTAACATAAACCGTAATTAATTGTGCCTGCCAAATACCTTAACAAACGCTTGGCTGCAAGCCAATGAGATTTCCCAAAACAGTTGTTAAACTGGCTAAGTTGACTACAGGTGAAAGCTATATCAGGACGCGTACAGACAGATAAATACATAAGTGAACCAATCAGCTGTCTGTACATATAGGTATTATCACTTAAACATTCATTATCTTTCACCGAACGAGTACCAAGAAGCATAGGTGTAGACACGGGCTTACAATTCTCCATATTATACATTTTTAATATGTTTCTTAAGTACACACTGATCTAGAGTTAAAATTCTATTTTTTCTATCTCTATTTACACGAATGCCCAGATAACTTTGCATGGGGCCCAGATCTTTAATTTGAAATTTGAACAGGACGAATAGTACGTCGTGCGAACTGTTGCTGCTGTGGCCAGTATGCGTCGCGACGGAGGATTCAAATAAAAGCTGAATAATCTTGAAACAGTGCTCCACCCACCAGTTGTGACCCTCTTCGCGCAGAGTTTCTTCCTATAATCTTGTTGCCCAGTCGCTCGAACGTACGTGGCACACTCGTGGTCTTCGCACACACCCGCAAGGGTGTGGGGAATCGGCATCGGGGCAACGGCCCCCTGGCCGAGGTGGCTGTCGCCGGCCATTGAGTCGGGACTGTATGTCCCTTGAAGGGGCGGCGACACGTAGATCCCGCGTGGGGGGCCATCATAAGAATGTTCACGCCGCACTCCGCGACCAACCCTGTCAGGTGAAACCTATGGCGAACCATAGGAAGCCCAACAAAGCGATCAGCAGGAGGCGGCGACTTCCCGAGGCCCCTCTTCTTTCTTCGCCCAGTAGCGAGATTCAGCACCACTAGGAGGAACCTAGCGGGCGATCAAACGCCACCGGGCTGTTTCAGGAGTTAGTGTGGATAGGGAGTTTGGAAAAGGGGAAATAGGGTATCAAGGAATTGGGAGAGTGAGAGTGATGTGAAGTGGCGCTCTTTACACCGCCGTGCGGTCAAGCTCTACCGGGTGAGACTCGTTGGAGAAGCCCAGCAGGCGACCAGCTACGACGGTGACTTCGTCCAATCCCTCTTCTGTCTTCCGTGGTGTCTATTTAGGTGTGTCATTCCGGTGTCGTCGCCGCGCACGCGCTCGAGCCCCAGCGGTAAACCGTCAGGGCGAACAGTAGTGGGTGGCGGAAGTCAGTTCGGTGCAGGCCCCACGGGGTCGAGGATGGGCACGACCCAGTCGCGCGGGTAGGATCTCCTGTCCGGCGGGCGCGCATGCCATGGCGCAAGGTCCTGGATATGAGCCCAGGACGAAGCCTCGGCACGCGCGAACATGTTGGTGGACAGGCGGCGGGTAAAGTCCTCGAGGCTCTCAACTCGAAGATCCCTCTGGATCGTGGAATTTCTCACGTACCTTGGCGCCCGGACGATGGTGCGCAAAGTGGCGGACTGTTGTGATGCCAACGATTTGCGCAATGAGGGGCTCAGCAGATGTGCCCAGGCCGGCGCCGCGTACGTGAGGCGGCTACGAATGTAGGTCTTGTAGACCGCAATCTTCACTCGTAGAGGGAGTCTAGAGGAGAGCACTGGTTGGAGGAGCGCGCGGGCGCGTCTCGCCTGCGCGATGATGGTCTTGGTGTGGGGCCTGAAAGTTAAATTTCTGTCGATGGTCACCCCAAGGTATTTGACCGTGGGGGACCAATCGATGTCCTGGTCATGGAGTCGGAGTGGTGGTGGATGATGATAACGTCCCATCGTTATCGCCTGTGTTTTGCGCACGTTGGCAAAGAGCCTCCACTTGGACAGCCAGTCCGGGAGGAGGTCGAGGGTCCGTTGTATTTTCCTGGCCGCATGCTCTGTAGTAAGTGACGACGCGTAGTAGGCTGCGTCGTCAGCGAAGAGGGCCAGGTGGACATCTGGGGTTGGGGGGATGTCATCCGTGTAGTGCGCATAGAGCACAGGCGAGAGGCAGCTGCCTTGAGGGACTCCGGCGGCGATGGGGCGCAGGGAAGATAGCGTTCCATCCACTACCATTCTGAAATGTAGAGTCCGGAGAAAAGATGAGACCACCTGCACGATGCGACGGGGGAGGCTGGTGTTCGACAGCTTGTAGAGCAGACCGTGGTGCCATACGCGGTCGAACGCCTTCTCCATGTCGAGGGACACCAGGACGGCCTTCTCACGCTTGTTAGCGGAGGTCGTCAAATCGTGTATTACCCTCGACAGCTGTAAGGTGGTGCTGTGTTTCGACCGAAAACCGAACTGCTCCGGGCGGGGAACGATGTGGTCGTTGATGTGAGCCAACAGGAGCTTCTCGAAGATCTTAGAGCGTGTCGGCAGTAGTGTGATGGGCCGATAGCTCTCGGGTTTTCACGGGTTTTTCCCGGGTTTGGGCAACATGATGACGTGCCCGATCTTCCAGGACTCTGGTAACTTCCCGGTGCGGACGATCCCTGTGAAGAGGCGCCGCCACTGTGCGGTGTGGCAGGTGCTTCAGCGCTCTGTTGGTAATGCCGTCCGCTCCGGGGGCTTTCTTCGGCTTCAGGTTTCTGGTCATCTTGTTGACCTTACCCGGGGAAAAGAAGATGGCGTCTTCTTTGAGGGCTATCGGCGTGTCCAGGAACTCTCTAAGATGGTGCTCAACTGTTGACTGGTGGGCCTGGTCTGAGGTCGGATTCGGTCGGAATTGGCGTTCGAGGTGGTCGGCGTAGATTTCCACACGGTCTGCTGCGACGTAGCGTAATGTCCCGTCGTCGTGAAGTAACGGCCGCACGGGAGCTGGGGTGTTGGAGAACTGGCGGCATAGGCGATGGATAGCCGGCCAGCCGTGGTCGATGTCGTCGAGATGTCTCTCCCAGCTTGCGGCGGCGTGATCTTGGATCTCGGCCTTTACCCTCTCCGTCAGACGATTGAGCTGGGTCTTAAGGGTTGGACAGCGACTAGTCTGCCATCTGCGGCGCAACTGCCTTTTCCTGGCTAGGAGACCGCGTATCTGCGCCGGAAGTTCCGGTTTCCGGGCGCTTTGCTTGCGTTCTCGCCTGGCAGTTGCGAGGGCGTTCTGGATAGTCGCTGTCAGCTCGTTCGCGGCTGCGTCGACGTCTGCGGGGGTCTTTATCGGCCGAGATGTGGTGGTGGTCTCTCAGGCTTCCTTGAAGCAGGTCCAGTCCGTGCAATGTTTTGGCACTGCCCAGGTTCTGGCGACAGGACGAGCAGCGATGGTGATAAGCACGGGGACGTGGTCGGACAAGAGGTGTTCATCCAGCGTCTCTTGCGTTATCTGGCAGTCCAGCCCGCGGTGAATGGTGATTTCTAGGACATTAGGGAGCCATCTAGGGTCGTCCGGGTATCTTGTTGGCGTCTCTGGGCCGCCAACTGTGTACCCGCGGGCTTTTGAATCATCCAGCAGCAGTCTTCCCTGTCTGCAGGTGTTAGATGAGTTCCATGCCGGGTGCTTGCAGTTCAAGTCGCCGGCTACGAGCGTAGGGATGGGCGAGTCCAACAGTTTGTGGACGTCGGCCAGCTCCAAATTGGGTCCTGGTGGTCGGTACGCTGCGAAAATCCTAAGCTCGTTTCCGGTGGCGTGGAGTTGCACTCCGAGGCCGTACATGGAACTCAGGGATTCAGTTGGTAATGGTTGGTGGACGATTCTTCTCCTGACAAGGACTGCCAGTACTCTATACGCACTCTGTCCGGAGTGTTCATCCTGTCGGTATATGAATATCCTGGAAACCTGGGTCTGTCTGTGGGTGCCAAGTGCGTCTCGTTAATAAGGGCGATATCAATATTTTGTTCCCGCAGTAGGGGCCTGAGGAGGACGGCCTTCGTTCTCAGGCCGCGGGCATTCCAGCTCAAAATTCGGAGAGGACTATCCATAATGCTTGGATAAACGAGCTATTCCCCTGAACATTGCAGGGATGGCGTCCTCTCCTTCCTGGAGGGCATCAAGGACCTCTGGGAAGACGCCCATAATCATACTTAGTAGGCCTGCAGTGGCGCCCCCTTTTTTTGGGTGGGGAGTAGCTTCTGCCTTTTTCTGTGGCTTTTCCTTCTTTCCGCCAGTTGCCTTTGCGGCAGTTGGCGCTTTCGGGGGGGCCGGTACTTTAAAGTGTACCGCGGGTTCCGTGGGCGGTACAGTGGGCGTCTCGGTCCTGGAGGGTGGTTGAGAGCGGTTGGTTCTGCGTCTCCGCCTCCTCCTCCTCTTTTGAAGCGAACCCCTTTCCCTAGGGTCGTTCACCGGCGCCATTAAGGTGACTCCACGGGCATCTGATGCGAGCTCAGTGGGAGCGGGACCTCTTCCGGTCTCACTCCGGTTCCTCCCACTGATGGCCACCGCGCCTGCCGCCTTGTTCCGGGCCTCCTTCCGGAATAGAAAGAAAGAAAGAAAGAAAGCATGATGCAGGTGGCCGGTTCCTCTTTTGGTCGCTCGCACTCCTTGGCGGGGTGTTCTCCTCCGCAGCGCACACCAGCCTTCTGTGGCATTGGTGGCTAGAGTGCCGGAATTGTTGGCACCTATGGCATTGGGCAGGGCTTTTCTTGCCCCGCCAGGCCTCTATCTTGGCACCGGGCATGCAGAGTAGCTCCTCCACATCGTAAATGCCCGGCGTGAAGTCCGGTGTGCGCTTAAGGATCGCAAGGAAGATGCACCCTGGTCTTCCTTGCCTTGCCCGGATCTGGCGCACATTTTCGGGCTCAAACCCTAAGTCGGTGAGTTCCGCCAGAATATCTTCGGGGTCGGTGTTTGCCGGTAGACCCCGGATTGCCACCTTAAGACTCTTCTCCGCTGGAAGGGAGTAAGAGAACCAGGCGATGTTCTCATTCTTCTCGAGTACATACAGGTAACTCTGTATCATCCGGTATTCGTTCTCGGACCTGGGTGAGAAACGCACGCCTTGTCCATAGGAGCGTGCGTTGGGTGCGTGGCCGAGCGAGTTTCTCAAGGTTCGAAAGTACTTCGGCCAGTTCGGTAGCCGCTCCACAATGAGGGCCGGGTACCTCGCCTGGTTTTTGGGCGCAGTTCCAGCCTCTACTACTACTTCAGCCTCTGCTTCTTAGGAGGCGGGGCGAGGTGGGCGGGGGCTTCGGGCTACGTCTGCGTATCGGCGTGGCGGGGGGCTATGCGGGGCTGTGCAGAGGCGCTTGATCTCCTCTATTACCCCGTCGTCCAGCTCATCGTCGGACAAGTCACGAGGTCTCTGGAAAGGGCCCGTCGAAGGGCGCACGAACTCATTCGCGGCGGTGTCACTCAAGGCGAGAGATGCGGAGGACAGGTCTGAGCGGTCACGCGCGGCGGGCGTGAAAAGAGCGAACGGCGCAGGCGACGCGGGTGCGGAGGTGCGCAGTTCGGGAGACGGCGTTCGCAGCAGCGGCATCGATTTGCCAGCTGTCGTTCGCTGCGGGCCGGTGTGTCTGCCGGACACGCTCAACCCCACCGACGACACTGGGGGAGTCCGGCGGACGGCGGCGTGGGGCGCAGCATGGACTACGGGCGCGCCGGTGGCACGTGAGGTAGAAGGGCGCGTTGAGGCGCCAGCGGTGCGCTGCGAGAGCGGCGCGGGAGGTGCGGCTGTACGGGCCGGCTTCGGCGACGGTGTCGCGGCGGTTTCCGCGGCACATGTGGGGCTTTTACCGGCACTCGCGATACTCTTAGCGGCACTCGCGGCGGTCGGTTTCGTCGCACCAGTCTTCGACGTTGAAGGCTGTGCGGGGTGGGGTACGGGCGCGGTCACACTCGCGGACGCGGTCTGCGCACGGGCGACAGTCGCGAACGGGGGACGCGCGGTTGGGGTGGTGCGGCTGGAGGCCACGCTGGGACGCGACGATGACGCAGTCGGGGGGGAGGCGGGTGAGTCGATCACCGGCCTGACCACCGGAGCCCTGGGTTGGCCTCATGGGCGGGGCGGGTGGCCCTGAAAAGAGCCTTTGGGGGCCGATAAATCGGCAGGCGTCGGCTGGGGCGTACGTGGCACAGTCGTGGTCTTCACGCACACCCCCGCAAGGGTGTGGGGAATCGGCATCGGGGCAACGGCCCCTAGCCGAGGTGTCTAACGCCGGCCATGAACATGGCCGGGTCCTTGTGTTGGGACGTAATGTCCATGGTAGTGGCGGCGACTTGTAGATCCCGCGTGGGGGGCCATCAAAAGAGTGTTCACGCCGCACTCCGCGACCAACCCTGTCAGGTGGAACCTATGGCGAACCATTGGAAGCCCGACAAAGCGATCAGCAGGAGGCGGCGACTTCCCGAGGCCCCTCTTCTTTCTTCGCCCGGCAGCGCGATGCAGCACCACTAGGGCGACCTAGCGGGCGATCAAACGCCACCAGGCTGTTTCAGGTGTTATATTGGGGGTAGGGATGTTTCAAGAGGGGAGATGGGGGCATTAGGAGGTTGGGAAATGTCAGTCCGGTGATGTGGAAGATAGTGAGGGTGTTGCGATGTGGCGCTCTTCACACCGCCGTGCGGTCAAGCTCTACCGGGTGGGACTCGTTGGAGAAGCCCAGCAGGCGACCAGCTACGACGGTGACGTCGTCCAGTCCCTCTTCTGTCTTCCACGGTGTCGTGTCCAGTGTCATCGCCGCGCACGCGCTGAAGCCCCAACGGCTAGCCGTTAGGGCGAACTGCAGTGGGCGGCGGAGGTCTAGTCCGGTGCAGGCCCCACAGTATCGTCGCTGGGCACGGCCCAGTCGCGTGGGTAGGGCCTCCTGTCCGGCGGGCGCGCATGCCATGGCGCTAGGTCCCGGATGAGGCCAGGACGATGCCTCGGCACGCGCGAACATGTTGGTGGACAGGCGGCGGGACAACTCCTCTAGGCTCTCGACTCGTAGATCCCTCTGGATCGTGGAATTTCTCACGTACCTTGGCGCCCGGACGATTGTGCGCAAAGTGGAGGATTGCTGCGTCTCCAGCAATTTGCGCAGCGACGGGCGCAGCAGGGCGCCCAGGCCGGCGCCGCGTACGTGAGGCGGCTACGGATGTAGGTCTTGTAGACCGCTATCGTCACTCGTAGAGGGAGTCTGGAGGAGAGCACTGGATGGAGGAGTGCGCGGGCGTGTCTCGCCTGCGCGATAATACTCTTGACCTGGGGCCTGAGAGTCAAATTCCGGTCGATGGTCACCACCCCAAGGTATTTGACCGTGGGTGACCATTGGATGTCTTGTCCTAGAAGTTGGAGTGGTGGGGGGTAGTTGAAGCGTCCCATGGTGATGGCCTGTGTCTTACGTACATTCACCAATAACCTCCATTTGGACAGCCAGTCCGGCAGGAGGTCAAGGGTGCGCTGGACATTGATGGCCGCATGAGTAGTGTTCAGGGACGACGCATAGTAGGCTGCGTCGTCCGCGTAGAGGGCCAAGTGGACACCTGGGGCTGTGGGGATGTCATCGGTGTAATGTACGTAAAGTACAGGCGAGAGGCAGCTGCCTTGGGGGACTCCGGCGGTGATGGGGCGCAAGGTAGAGCGTGCCTCGTCCACCACCACTCTGAAATGTCTGTCCTGTAGAAATGAGGAGACCATCTGCACGATGCGACGGGGGAGGCTGGAGTTTGACAACTTGTACAGCAGACCGTGGTGCCATACTCTGTCAAATGCCTTCTCCATGTCGAGGGACACCAGGGCGGCCTTCTCACGCTTGTTTGCGGAGGCCGTCAGATCGTGTATTATTATTATTATTGTGAAATTCATCAAACAGGTATGTAGTAAAATGTCTTTTTAGAAATTCAATGTTTCGCTTATTTTTGTATTTTCTGAAAAAACCTTTTGATTTTCCGGTATGAATACTAATCAATATGTTATCCAAATTTTAAGATATCCGCGTGCAAAGTTTCATCAAAATCTGCCTGGTAGTTTTTGCGTTATGATGTTTTATACTCTTGGACAGATAGACAGATAGACAAACAGACACGTAAGGCAAAATATGTGAAATTGGCTTCTACATCAATAGAATGATGCCCGTGGGTTGTTGTTTCCAAAAAATGTACACAGACAGGACTTCCTTACAGTTTTATTATATGTAGTATGTAGAGGTATAGATGCTTTACTTTTCCCTACAAACTGTTAGATTTCCTGAAAACGTAAATATAAACTATGTTATCTGTCATATGAAATATCTCCATGCTAAGTTTTACTGACATCTGAAAAGTAGTGGAACAATGAATGATAAATCAAAATCGACTTTTTTCTCTTTCCTCAAAAACTGTTAAGTTTTTCGAAAATATAAGTACACAAAATTGTGCCCTTTTGTACAGGTTACAATTACACAAAATTTCATTGAAATCCATTTAACAGGTTTGGAGTAAAGTGTCTTTTTAGAAATACAATATTTCGCTTATTTTCGTCTTTTCTGGGAAAGTCTTTTGATTTTCCGAGATAAATACTATACAATATGTTAGCCAATATTTTAAGGTATCCGCGTGGAAAGTTTTATCAAAATCCGCCCAGTAGTCTTTGCATGATGACGGTTCATACCCTCCGACAGACCGACAAACAGACAGACAAACAGACACGAAAGCCAAAAATTGTAGAATTGGCTTCTACGTCGATAGAAGGATACCCCTGGATTGTTATTTCCTAAAAATATTCCATGTACAGACACGACTTCCTTACATTTTTATTATATGTATGTATATAGATATCATTCACAACACCCACACCAGCGTCATCACTTTCATCAGTGCATGTGTTACTCTCATTCGCACAGCTACTTCCTATGCTACTATCCTTCACACAGTCCCTGTCGATGCCCGTAGTAACCTCATTCCTACTGTTACCCACTATACTACTATCATCTGCATAGCATTCATCGACTTTAGTACTCTTGTCCGTACTACTGACGCTACTGTCATACATACTTTGTTCGTATTAAAACAACATTACTCTCATTTACACCAGTCATCTCAGTGTTACTCTTATTCACACCATTATTATGCATGTCCATATTAAAATTATAATTTAATTCAAAAATTCATAATTAAAATTATTATCATTATTAATATGTCCAAAATTATAAAACTCTTGCTCTAAAAATTCTACGTCCCTTGACAATATTACTTTCCTAGGGTCAAGACAATCCGCCAGTCTATATCCCTTGGTGGTGTCTGAATACCCTACAAATACATACGGTTTACATCTTGCATCCAATTTGGTTCTCTTGCCATCTGGTATCTCCACATATGCCACACACCCAAAGACTCGAAGATGACTAAGATCCACCTTCGACTTGGTCCACACCTCCTCCGGAATTCTGCCATCTAGAGCTGCTGTAGGGGACCTGTTTTTTTAAAATAAATAGCGGCCATGACGGCCTCATCTCAAAAGCGGCGGTCCAGCCCTGAATGCTGTAGTACACATCTGACTTTATTCATTAATGTTCTGTTAAGTCTCTCAGAAACAGCGTTTTGCTATGGGCAATATGGAACAGTGGTCTGATGCAAAATACCTTTATCTATCTATATCATCACGCCAGCTCCCTCGCGGGGTAGGCAGAGAGTACAGAGTTCCAACAGGTTCTTTCCTTACATACCTCTCTGGCTTCCTTCACTCTCATTGTTCGTCTCATACACACTCGCCGGTTACGGAGACTCTTGACTTGCCCTTCAGCTAAGACACGGTCTATTTGGTCATGGTAAGATAGTCTAGGTCTTCCCCGGCACCTACATCCTTCCACTGTCGCATTGTATATCTGTTTTGTCATTCTTTCTTCTGGCATTCTTTCTATATGCCCGAACCAACGGAGCATACCCTTTCTAATCTTTACACCGATACTATCTTTCATACCTACTCGCTTTCTTACTACGCTGTTGCGAATACGGTGGGTCAGCGTGACTCCGCACATCTTCCGCAGAGATCGCATTTCGACCGCATTTATCCTGCTTTCGTTCTCCTTCTTACATACCCAACTCTCACTGCCATATAACAGCGTTGGGACAAGCACTCCGTTATGCATGGCCAGCTGCGCCTTTTGGCTTAAGTGCCGGCTCCCAAGTAGCCTTCCCATCGCACCATTCACTCTATTACCTGCATTCACTCTTCTCTCTATATCAGCGGTGTATTTCCCATCCTTACTGAAGGCGCATCCAAGATATACAAACTCATTCACTTGCTCCAGCACATCGTTACCAACCACAATCCTTGCATGCATGCAAAATACCTTTACTTTTAAGTAACCAAGAAAGTTGCTTACTGGTGTATTCCCCACCATTATCTGAACGTAGACATTTGACAGGAAAACTAGTCTGCTTCTCAACCAAAGTAATGAACTCTATAGAACGGTCACATACCTCTGACTTCCTCTTCAGTAGGTAGCCAAACGACTTCCTCGTGCAGTCATCCGTAAACGTGAGTAAGTATTTCGCGTCACCCCAGCTACACGGCAAGGGTCCACAGACATCGGAATGGATCAGCGCCAGCACCTGGTCAGCCGGCGTCTTGCTACCCTTGGGATAGGGCCTCGAAGACAGTTTTCCTTCTAGTCAGAGAATGCAATTGTTATCTTTTCCCTGGGCACTGCTCTGAAACTTAAGAGTTTTAGGAAACCTATCCCTAATTGCATGAAGATCCCTATAATTGATATGTCCGAGTCGCTGATGCCACACTTCTACGGTGTTTTGAGTAGCTACTACGAAGCTTGACATCTCTATAGCTAACGAGAGATTGCAGCTCGCCTTAACGCGCGAAGGCTCACCTACATGTAACCTATACATCCCATTTACTATTGTAGCAGATCCAACCTTATTATTTCCCTTGTCAAAAATAAAACAGCCCCTCCTGTCGAACCTCACGCTGAAACCTTTCATTATCAATCTACTAACTGATAATAAATTTGTGGAAAGATCAGGTACATATAACACATTAGTTACCTTTCTATACCTACCTACCACCTATACCTTTACACACCAGTTCCTCATTGTTCGCTACCATAATTGTCTCTAGAATTACACATGTGCGCTGTACAACCGGAGTCCACAAACCACAAGTCTTTCTGGTGCACCATCAACAAAGTCATCATGGATTGATCCTCTTTATTCTTGCTTCTTTTTAACTTGTAGCACTGAACTTTCATGTGTCCTGGCTTTTTACAAAAGTGACATTTACCCCGGAACGTAGCTTATGATATGAAGGCAGTGTTTGAATCTGTATCGGCTTTCCTCGACTCCTCTTGCAACAGACGGGCTCTGACTAGTTCACTGAATAAGGCGGTTGTCATCCTTGCGGTTTCCAGGTTCGATACAAGAGAGTCATACTCAACCGGCAGTCCGCTCACAATATCTCCGCTACCTCTGTGTGTTGGATCACTCTGCCTATGTCCGCTAGCTGCTGTACTACAGTCATGACTGTTTCTATGTAATCAGACATAGAGTTAAACTTGCTATACTCAACCCTGTGCAGCTGCCTTAAAAGTAGCACCTTCCGTACGAGACCGGTACTTTCGAAGACATCGGCCAGGCTCTTCCACGCCTCTTTTGCAGTTTTGGCCGACCTCACATACTGATATAGGTTACTTTTGATTGATAGATAAATGCGTGCGAGCACGCGTTGACCACATGCGTCGCCCTCCTCAGTATCGCATTCCACCGTGTCCCAAAGTCCGTCATGCATTAATGACATTCGCAAAGCGAAGTTCCACGCAAAGTAGTTCCTCGCGCCTTCCAATTTCTCCACAACGTTCATGTTGGAGTTCGTCAATGACATACTGCCGATCGGCACGTTCACAGCGGGCGCTGACGAGACGGGTGTCGATGTCATTTCGTTGGGAGTCCAAAAATATTATACTTAATTGTCTTACTTGCTTTGTTTTGTCTGCTTGTCCTTGTTGGTTTGCTTTTCAATTGGGCCCATAACCTATTAGAGCAGATGAATACACGCGGGCCTCTGGTTCGTGTCAGTCGCGCAGGTGGAACTTGCGAAGGATTTAAAAACAAACCAGCAGCAAACATCCAGCAGTATATTGAAAGTAATCAGGCGGACAGACAGTACAATAATAACAAAGATATATTATTATAAAAGGAACTTAACAGTACAGCGTGCAAACCGTGCGGCGGCACCGAGAGAAAAAAAACCAATGATAACTACATCTATACACTATGCAGGGCATTCAATATCAAGCCAAGATTCAATGCATGCCTATTCACTAACATTCTTAATAGAAAACTCACAGCAGAATATTAATGCATCCTTATCTTATAATAATTGGTTACAAGGAAATACCATCGATACTTTATTGCAAGTGAAATCAATAGTAAAATTACATTCTGGAAAGATGTATTGCATCGTATAATTAATGTTATAATTACTTTAGCATCATGTAGTCTACCTTTAAGAGGCTATGATTCAGATTCTGGAAATTTTATGTAAATTTTACATTTACTATCTATTGAGTTCTTAGATTTACGCGAATATTACACATGAAATAAAACTATTTTACGGATTTTGAATGCATGAATGCATGCAATGAATGTGGTCTCTCTTATATAGGACAAACAAAAAGACCGGTAAAAACTCGGGTTAAAGAACACATAGCTGACCTTAAACACCGTCGCTCAAAGAAGTCTGCAGTCTGTGAACATGTCCTTGACCGCACCCGCCATAACATCAGATTTGATAGACCACAAATCCTCGTGAAAGAACACCGATTCCTACCAAGGATGGTTCGCGAGGCTATTGAAATTAAAAAACATCCTAATTTCAATAGAGAAGATGGCTGGGTGCTTCCATCGTCTTGGGATCCGGTAATTAATATAATCAAATCCAAAACCAAGCATAACACTGCAAGACCTCAAGACACCGTGAGCACATTCTGCGTAGATCGGACCAACAACAACAAAAATAATTAAGTTTGAGGGGTACCCCGTGAACAACTATGCCTATTGGACGTCTAACACCTCAGTCCCTCCCGTGACCATGGGTGCTGCAAAGCACTCGAAACGTCGGGAACTAAAAATAAAAAAAAATAAACCGCGATAAAATCCGTAAAATAGTTTTATTTCATTTACTATCTAATTATGATCCTATTTTAAAAGAATTTCTTTTAAAACCGAAAGGCGAAATAAATTATTTAAGCCATACGATTCAAAATGAAATTTTAATTTACTTGGTACCGCAGTTAGGAATAATATTATTTTATAAATTAAAAAAGCTCCATTTCTGGCAATTATTTTGGATACAACACAAGACTTGTCAAAAATTTACCAACTTTTTATAGTTTTTCTATACATTTCGATAATATCGATCGATCGATCTCGATAATCGGTTACAAATTACCCAATGACTCTTTTCTCGGACGACAGCACTGTATCACCAACTTGATATCCTCCTTGTGGCGGTATCCTCCCGCGGAGGCGGTACTCTCATTTACTACAGGAGGCCCCTTCACTGCATCCTTTCTCGATCCCCCGCGCTCACCAACATCGAAGCCTCGGTCTGTCGCGTCTCTCTCACGGGGCACCAGCCCATCGTGATCGCCTCCGTATACCTTTCCCCCACTAAATCCGTTCTCAGGAGTGACTTTGAAGCACTCCTTAATCTGGGAAGCGCCGTCATTCTGGCGGGCGACTTCAACAGTAAGCACGTGGCCTGGAATGGTCTCACCACTTCCCCTAACGGTAGGATCCTTGACGCCCTGGTCGACGTTCTCGACTTTGACGTCATCGCACCTATGCACCCTACCCACTATCCTATCAATCCCAACCACTGACCCGACGTCCTGGACATGGCGCTTCTGAAGGGTGTCACCCTACGGCTGCACTCTTTGGAAGTAGTCCAGGAACTCGACTCTGACCATCGACCTGTAGTCATGAGACTCGGTTCCCCCCCTTCCGCCCCTCAGCGACCCAAAAAGACGGTGGTGGATTGGCATGCGCTAAGCACGGCCTTGGCGGATGCCGACCCTCCCCCCTTCCCTCTCAGCTCGGACTCCATCCCGTCCCCTCAGGACACCGATCAGGCCGTAGATGCCTTCACCAACACATCCGATCGACTGTCAGTCGATCGTCCAAGCAAGTCGAGGCGGAAGATCTCTACCTCAACCGCTTTCGACTGCCGGACGATGTTAGGGATCTCATTCGTTCCAAGAATGCTTCTATCCGAGCGTACGACTCCTACCTCACCGAAGCCAATCGGGCCCGGATGCGTGCTTTACAACGAGAGGTTAAACGTCGTGTCGCGGAGGTCCGGGAGGAACGGTGGGGTGACTTCCTAGAGGGCATCGCGCCATCGCAACGGGCCTACTGGCAGCTGGCGCGTAGCCTCAAAGCCGACTCCACGACTGACATGCCCCCGCTGTCCCGCCCTTCAGGCGCACCCCCAGCCTTCGACGACGACGAAAAGGCCGAGCTTCTCGCCGACTCCCTCGAGAGCCAGTGCACCCCCAGCTCTCAGTCCGTCGACCAGTCCCACGTCGACGCGGTCGACAGGGAAGTCGAGCGCAGGGCATCCCTCCCCCCGTCGATTCCTTGCCTCCTATCACGCAAACGGAGGTCGAAGATCTGATTATGGGTCTCAAATCTAAAAAAGCCCCCGGCCCTGACGGTATTTCGAATCGCGTTCTGAAATGCCTGCCCGCCCAACTCATCTGCCTCTTAGTGGCCATATTGAACGCCGCCATGACGAACTGCACCTTCCCCGCTAAGTGGAAGGAGGCGGACGTCATAGGCATTCCCAAGCCCGGCAAACCTCGCAATCTCCTCGCGAGCTACTGCCCTATCAGTCTCCTCAACTCCCTGGCCAAGATATACGAGCGCCTCCTTCTGGCGAGGCTCAAAGACTTTGTAACGTCCAGGGGTATCCTTATCGACGAGCAGTTCGGCTTTCAAGCCAAACACTCTTATGTCCACCAAGTGCACCGTATCACGGAGCACATCCTCTCCGGTCTCAATAGACCCAAACCCATCTACACGGGCGCCCTCTTCCTAGATGTCGCGAAGGCATTCGACAAAGTCTGGCATAACGGCTTGATCTACAAGCTCTACCAATTGGGTGTGCCGGGCAGACTCGTGCTCATCTTACGAGACTTCTTGTCGAATCGCGCCTTCCGTTATCGCGTCGAAATGACGCGCTCCACTTCCCACTCCATCAGTGCTGGAGTCCCCCACAGGGCTCAGTTCTCTCTCCGCTCCTGTTTAGCCTTTACACGAACGACATTCCTCGTTCGAGTAAGGCGCATCTAGCCCTATTCGCGGATGATACCGCTCTCTACGTCTCGCATAGGAATAAGGGTTTCATTACCAGAAACCTTCAGGCATCCGCCAATTCCCTAGGGAATTGGTTCAGGAAGTGGCGTATTGAGGTGAACCCGGACAAGAGCGCGGCGGTGTTCTTCTCCAGAGATGCCACCCCGCGCCACTCCCTGCGCCGCCCTAGAAGTAATCTCGGTCAAGTGACCATGTTCGACCGACCCATTCCCTGGGTCAAAGAGGTCAAATATCTAGGGGTCACCCTAAACAGCACCATGTCCTTCGGCCCGCACATCAAGCGGGTCCGTCACCGAGCATCCTTTGTGCTCGGTCGTCTCCATTCGTTAATCTGCAAGCGGAGTAAAATGTCCCTTAGAAATAAGGTGACACTTTACAAAACTTGCGTTCGACCCATCATGACTTAACGTGTTGTATTCGGGCATCGGCCCCCTCTCACATCGATAAACTCCAAGTGGTTCAAAACCGCTTCCTCCGTAAAGCCGTAGGAGCCCCCTGGTTCGTACGGAACGTCGATCTCCACTCCGATCTAGGTCTTGAACCTATTCGCGCCTTTATTAAAAAGGCGTCAACACGTCACTTCGCGAACGATATCTACCCATGCGAATCCGTTAATCGTAGCCACCGCTGACTACGATCTCCCCCCCCCCCGACCCCTGCCGCCACCGCCGGCCGCGACATGTTCTCACCGACCCCCCCGATGCTTCTTTCCGCTCAGAATACGGGCGACGACGACGACGTAGTAGTAGATCCCCCCCATAGCCGGCGGTTGACCGGTGCACTTAGTAGTGCACCCGTCCCCCTACAGCGACTGTCCCAACCGAGGGCGCCTCGAAGAGCGCCTCTTGCGCTTCTGGCTGGCTAGAGCGTAGTGGTTGCACGCTCGCCTTTAAGTCCGGTGAAGCTGTAAAGGCCTCGCGGCCAACAGCGTACATCATTCACACACACACACTTTTCGTTAACAACAATTATAACAATTACGAAAGTTCAATAAATGACACACTTCAATAGATTATAGAATGGCTAATAGGTAATAATTTAAAAATTAACATTGACAAGACGAAATTACTTAATTTTAGACAAAGAATAAATAAGTTAGGTGAATTAAATATACATAACTGTGAAAAGGTTGAAGAAATAGAATGTATGAAATTTCTAGGTCTGCAAATAGACAACAAAATGACATGGAAACAATATATTGAATCCATCCATCCATATGCCAAACAAAAAAAAAACACCGTCACGCCTATATTCCCCAGAGGGGGTGGCAGAGGTGTACTGAGTACGCCCACGTTTCGCCGACGATGTTAGGTCCCATGTAATATAGGGGGCGAGCCTATTGCCATATACCGGGCACAATTCCAGAGTCCGGACTCGTACTGGGAATTTTTCGTTAGAAAAACTACATTTGTCCGACCTAGGATTTGAACCCAGGACCTCATGATCACAAAGCGATGCGCTTTGCCACCAGACCAACGAGGTAGTCACGAGGTAGTGACGAGGTAGAAACTAAATAAATATTCTTTTGCTCTGTACAACCTTATAAACATAGTAGATACTTCAACCATACTGACTGCATACCACGGCTACGTATCGTCAACCCTAAAATATGGCGTAATATTCTGGGGCAACTCCATAAATGTGGAACTTGTATTTAGAGCCCAGAAAAGATGTGTTAGAGCTTTTTATCATCTCAAACAAACCATAAGCCATATTTTACTAAGTCAAAGCTACTAACACTGCCTTGCATATACATCTATGAGACTGCATTGTTCTATCTATCTATATCATCACGCCAGATCCCTTACGGGGTAGGCAGAGAGTACAGAGTTCCAACAGGCTCTTTCCTTACATACCTCTCTGGCTTCCTCTACTCTCATAATTCGTCTCATACACGCTCGCCGGTTACGGAGACTCCTGACTTGTCCTTCAGATAAGACCCGGTCTATTGCATTGTTAATTAAAAATAATATGTATTTGTTTGACCACTGCATTAGGGAACGAAATAAAGATAAGCTATGTATTTTACCCTCTAAAACTGCCCTGTTACATAAAAGTATTTTTGCATGGGCCCTAAAATATATTAGATACCCGCACAATTACGGAAAGAAAATGATTTGCCAGTGTTCAAGAGGAAGTTCCATGACTTTCTACTAGAAAAGTGCTATTACTCTGTAGAAGAATATATGAAGGACAAGTTATAAATGCAGTTAGTTGACTCTCAAATGGTTCAATTTATTTTATAACACTTTTTGCATGTTTCGTTTGTTTATTTTGTTATGCTTCGACTTTTTTGTTTTATTGATTATATTTTATCATGCTATGTTATAGATCAAATATTGTAATTTTTTTGCATAGGTATATTAATAATTTATTTGACATTTTATAATTATATTATTTTTCTGATGATGACATTGATATATAAAATGGAATACAATATATATTTTTTTGGTATTTTTTGTCATCACTCAAAAATATATGCAATATTGTACGCCGTATAGGCTGATCATAGAGAGCTAATGTAACACTTGTACCAACCTATGTAACCTATGATGCACAATAATAAATGAATTTGAATTTGAACAGAAAATGATGATAATATACCTAAAGAATTAAAAATCTGTGAGTCCTTTTTAGGGTTTATAGCAGTATCCGATTGCAGGGCAGAAGGACTTAAAACTGAAATTTTAAATACGATTATAGAATATGGAATTGATTTGTCTAAATTTAGTCCACTTTGACCAAGGGCAGATTGGAGGAGGCAGGTTTGGTGCCAAATGCTTTTAGAACTTCTCCAACCACCTCTAAGGCATCCATCTTGCCTAAACTAGTAGGATATAAAATGTTAATACCGAAATACGGAGATGCTTGAAAATGAAATTTGCTAACCGAGCAGAATGCTACTTAACCTTTTTAATCACAACAAATACGGTGGTCCCGGAGAGGGCCTCAATTAAATTAATATAAAAACATAAAATACACCAGAAGTAGAACTTGTTCCTTGAAAATCTGTCTCTTTGAAACATTGATATACTTTGAAATGTTTGGAACATAACCTAGAGTTTCGAGTCGCTTTAAAATTGCGAATCTTAGTAGCTCTTTCCCATAGTTTCCTCATTCGAATATCTTTCGGAAATGAATGATCTCCATTGTTATTGCAACCAATCGCTACACCTCGCGGCATTTTAAAGAAAAATAAATAAAAGTAAAAGGTAAACAGTATTTTGAATGATATTTGACATGTAATGTTACATGTTATGGGTCAAGCGTTTTAACCCTTCTGCTCCACCCGCGAAGAAAGGCGTTATACCAGTATGCTTATTAAGGTCGCGGCCGCGCGGTCAGATATTTTCCGACGTTTATAAAAACGACGATAATTCAAAAACTACCTAATGTTTTGACTTGAAATAAAAAGTATTTTCATCTATGATGTTATCGTGTCCTATTTGTATATACATTTATTTGATTCATCACCCTAAACAATTATATTTTCAGACTAAAAAATACATACGAGAAAAAATAATGGGTGACGAAAATATTTTTTTTAGAAAATATTACGCTACTTTGGAATAACAAGTTATGCTGTTTGTAATCTAGGATAAGTAGCTAAGAAATCTGCATATCTAGTTTTATGTCTTCTAAACAAAATAATCGCCCAGAACGCCTTAGAGATGAAAGGCCTTTTTCTGATGGTAAAATGGCAAGATACCTTTTGTACTATCAAGTAATTTATGATCTTGAAACTTATAGATAAAACATTAGATAAGTTTGAAGGAAATATACTTATCTTATTGTACATTGAAATAGATAAATAATCAACAGAAAAAGATAAATGAGGTAAAATGTGAAAGTCATCTAGTTTGCACCTAGTTTCTTTTTCATCTCCTATACTCATACGGGGGTGGTCATCATCATCATCATCAGCCCGTGTCAGTCCACTGCTGGACATAGGCCTCTCCCATGGCACGCCACTGAGCTCGATCTTCAGCTCTCCTTACGGGGGTGCTGTTTAGGTGAAATAAAACAAGATATTATATAGTGTAGTAGTTATTAAATAATCAAACAAAACAATGTTCAAAGTAAGTACAATTTTGTATGAGAAAATGGCGGTCATACCTATCGAGCATTTACAAATAAAAGCACATATTTACAAAAATGTATGGTTTTCAATCTAAAATATAGGCAAAAATATAAAGGAGGATATTATTTTAGCATTACAACGCCACTCATATCACAAACAAATGTTTATTTACGTCAAAATATACCCCGCAAAACACACTGAACACAAAAAAAACTAATATGTCGTCAGATGGCCAAACAAACTAGCACAAGAGCTCAATCTTTAGACTCGGACATGCGCGGGGTTAGGTTTCCAAACAGCTAAACACAATAATTGCCCATCAGTTATTTAATCACATAACTTATCCACATGAAACACAATATCAACCATTTAATTATCAAAAGGGCCGGACGACCATTTTTGACACGTCGTCATCGCATCGTTCTCCATGTTCTGTCCATCTTCCTAATTCAAAATCCCGTTGACTCTCGCGTTCCGTCAGCACGCGGCCGTAGCGCTGACTAGCGGACGACCCGCGCACCATTTTCCACAGATAATAACCACGCCGACAAATATTTTATTGCACATTCTATTCAAATTATATAAAATAACTTACCTGAACGTCCAATACATATTTCTATAATACAGTTATTACATAATTCACTCACCTTCTAATCGAAATATTTTTTTGTATTTTTTCGTAAAACTGTTGACGCGCGTCTTTTGTGACGAGTTTTGAAAAACGAATGGCCGACGCTCACAGACAATTTATGACAAGTATTATACACCGGTAAAGGTATGTCCTACTAGATGGTCTTCAAAGAACGACGCTTTACTAGCGATAAAGAAAAATTATTTATTAATCATGAAAACTTTGTACCCACTAAATTTAATTTCCACTAAAAAAGATGAACATGAAGAATGTAAACATATAATTCACATTTTAGAGAGTTATGATTTCTTAGTGCTTGTCACATTTTTTTCTTCACTATTTGAAATCATTAACCATGTTTCTAAAGCTCTACAGCATGAAAATAATGGCATACAGAAAGCTAGTATTTTATTAAGTAATCTTTTGAATAGACTGAGTGAAATAAGAAATCAAAATTTATTCAATGGTTTGTTAAATCAGTCCAGAGATTTAGCGAAAGAGTGGGGTTAACAACTGTTTTTAAAAATAAAAGGCGAAAGATAACGAAGCGTTTTTTGATGAGTTATCACAAGATGAGAGAATTTCAGACCCGGAATCATATTTCAAGGTCAATTTCGAAGGATTAGGTCAATCTGCAGTGAAATAACCACGGATGTGTTTGGTATAAACAGATTTATTTCCCAACAGCCATTTTACAACACGTCTGTGCTCATTCAACCGGTGATGTCAAGTGATGTCAAATCGAACTACAAGTTACAAAGTCTACCCTCAACTGTCAACTTGCGTTAGTTGTCTTTGATCAGATCATTCGATTGAATAGATTATAAAAGTTCTATCTATCTATCTATAACCTCACGCCAGATCCCTTGCGGGGTAGGCAGAGAGTACAGAGTTCCAACAGGTTCTTTCCTTACATACATCTCTGGCTTCCTCGACTCTCATAGTTCGTCTCATACACGCTCGCCGGTTACGGAGACTCTTGACTTTTCCATCAGATAAGACTCGGTTTATTTGGTCGTGGTAAGATTGTCTAGGTCTTCCCCGGTACCTGCATCCTTCCACTTTCACATTGTATATCTGTTTTGTCATTCTTTCCTCTGGCATTCTTTCTATATGCCCGAACCAACGGAGCATGCCCTTTCTCATCTTTACACCGATACTATCTTTCATACCTACTCGCAGTCTTACTATGCTGTTGCTAATGCGGTCGGTCAGCTTCAGTCCGCACATCTTCCGCAGAGCTCGCATTTCTACCGCATTTATCCTACTTTCATTCTCCTTCTTACATACCCAGCTCTCGCTACCATATACCAGCGTTGGGACAAGAACTCCGTTATGTATGGCCAGCTGCGCCTTATGGCTTAAGTGTCGGCTCCCGAGTAGCTTTCCCATCCACTCTCCACACATCCACCATTCACTCTGTTCCCTGCAATCACTCTTTTCTCTATGTCAGCGGTGTATTTCCCATCCTTACTGAAGGCGCATCCAAGATATACAAACTCATTCACTTGCATTATAAAAGTTAAGTCGATTATTAATCGATTGACATATCGGTCGCGAAACGAACAATATCGAAATCATTAAATAAAGAGTATTGATATCAATGCTTACAGTAGTCGATGCTAACTAAATCGATGCTTACAACTCGGCCATTCTTATCAAGGTGGTCCTCACACACAATAATTAAGTTTACATAATATACACGCATTATATTTTTTTTCTTTTTTATCGTAGCCCCACACTAGGAGTTATTCCTGTCGTGGGTGCGTTTACAAACATGAAAATTCACAAACAAATACCCAGACCGGAACAAATAATTGTGGATCACACAAAGATTTGTCCCGTGCGGGAATCGAACCCGCGACTATTCGACACAGTGGGCGGAGCAGCTCAAGCTCTTAAACACTGCGCTAAATCGTCCGTCAATACAATTAAAAAAAAACTAAATGAAATAAATAACTAGACTCACAGTCTGCCATGATCTGCGAACATCTGTGCAATATCGTATCGATATTCTTCTATGTCTGCACTGTTCGCTCATAACCTGTGTCTCACAATCACAATCGTAATCATTCGTTAGATTAATGTGATCTGCAGCCATCTGTTCCTAAGCACTGACTGCTCATAATCATGCATACATGTATAATCAATTTACTTATAATCAAATAACTATGTATAATACTTTAAGAAGATTAAAATCACATATTCGCGTCAATAATGGACGATGATGAGCCTGAGCGCAGTAGCCGCGATCTGCAGTCATCTGTGTTCAAACATTGACTGCTCGCGACCCATGCCATAGTCCAATTACTCATTCATGCCAACAAATTAACAACAGGTATAGTCTGTCTCGATCTGTGGTCATCTGTGCGTAAGCACTGACCGCTCGTGACTTATAACCTGTCATCATCTGATTATCTATGTATGCTAATAACCAACAACGCATAATCTGTCGCGATCTACAGCCATCTGTGTATAACCACTGACTGCTCGCAACCTATGCCGCTTATAAACACAATATTCATAATCACATACGTAGTATAGTCAGTTACGATCTGCGTCATCTGTGTAAATTAACCAAAATACACTGACGCTCGCAACCTATACCTTCCTATTAACATGCATTACAAAATTAAGTTTTATTTGTTATTCTCATCATTACTATTCTTTGTGTCGCTGTCGTTTTCGCTCTCGAATCCTTTAATATAACCACGGATGAATCTTATCAATTTTTATTTTTTTTTAAATCTTAAAAAACGTAGCCCCACACTAGGATTTATTCCTGTGTCGTGGGTGCGTTTACAAACATGAAAATTCACAAACAAATACCCAGACCGGAACAAATAATTGTGGATCACACAAAGATTTGTCCCGTGCGGGAATCAAGCTCATAACCACTGCGCTAAATCGTCCGTCAATTGATACAATATTTTCGTACCTCTTGTTTCCTCTTCTAGTAAGAGGAGTATCGACAACTAAAAATCTATCATTAGGTAGTTTTTTAAGTATTCTATACGGTCCATGGAATTTAGGTGCAAGTTTCTTTGATTTGCCTACTCTGTCCTTATCAAATGTAGTTCTTTCTATTCTAACAAGGTCTCCTTCCATTATACTTTGTCGCTAATTTTCTATGCTTATCAAAACGTTCTTTAGCAATACTCTGTTCTTTTTCAATTCTAACTACGGTTTCCGTCCTAAGGTCTGTTAGTTCATTACCGCTTATTCTGTTTACTGTTGTATTTATCACGTCACTTAATATATTTTCAGAAGTACTTGTAATTTTATAACCGAATAATAACTCTGACGAGCTCTTGCCTGTGGTCTTGTTGGCGGAAGTGTTTAACCCTAATTGTACTTCGCCTACGTATTCGTCCCAGGTATTATCATTTTTGCCGTGACACTTTGTACTCAGAGCATCAGAAATCGTACGGTTAAATCTCTTGACCTGTCCGTTCGCTCGCGGAGTTGCTACGGCATTCAATATGTGCTTTATTCCAGTATTTTCGACAAAAGTTTTAAATTTAGAACTCGTAAAACATGAGCCTCTATCTGCGATTAATCGCACAGGTGCTCCAAAATAACTGAAATGTTCTTTGAACACACAGACAGCTGTAGTAGTTTTCGTATCTCTAACAGGTTTGATATTTATAAATTTTGTAAATGAATCAATGATTACTAAAAGGCACATATTGCCTCTCCGCGAACAAACGAATGGCCCCAAATGGTCTGCATGCAAAGTGTGAAAAGGGATATCTGGTTTCGGGATAGGATGCAACGTTCCTTCTTTAGGCCCTCCAGGAGCTTTATGGTAGGCACATTGTAAGCACGCAGTTACATACTTTTTCGTAAAGCGGCGCATTTTGGGGAACCAAAAGGAAGCTTTAAGCCTTTACAAGGTTTTGTCATAACCAAAATGACCCACGTCATCGTGGTTCATCCTTAATAATTGCCATCTAACTAATTTAGGGACCACCCAACGTAACTCACCATCAATTACCCTATACACACGATCAGCTTTTAACTGATAATTTTTATGTACATCTGCGATATATGCAGTGTCCTTGTCCAATAAAATCTTTTCACTTCATCGTCATCACTTTGAACGGTCGCAATCCAGTCCTGAACGGCTAATTCAAATACATCGATCACGTGAGTTTCATTAATCCCGGTGGGCTCAGCAACAGGGGCACGACTAAGCGCATCCACATGTGACATCTTTGAACCAGATCTATATTCTATTTCGCAATCATATTCCTGGAGCTGCCACCATCGTCCTATTCTAGGGATAAGATCTCGTTTTGTCATAGTAGTTCGTAGCGCATTACAGTCGGTAATAATTTTAAACTTTAATCCCGATAGATACACACGAAATCTATTTAAAGAAGCTACTACAGCCAACGTTTCCAAATCCAAAGAATGCAATTTTTGTTCGTCAGGTGTTGTTTTCAGACTGTAATACGCCACAGATCTCATAAGCCCGTCAGTAGCGCGCTGCATTAGAATACCCGCGATACCGTATATTGAGGCATCTGTATGCAGCTCAGTTTCTAACTTAGCATCGTATAATGCTAGAATAGGTCTCTCCGTTAATTTCTTTTTAAGCGTTTCGAAAGCTGCCATATGTTCGTCGGTCCATTTTCAAACAAAATGTTTCTTTAAGAGATCTGTCAGAGGGCGTGCGATCAAAGAAAACTCTTTTACAAATCGCCTGAAAAAACTTGCCAAGCCTATAAAACGCCTTAAATTATGAACATTTTTAGGGACAGGGAAATTAGAAACAGCTGCTATCTTTCGTGTACCAGGTCGTATGCCTAATCCGCTAACCTCAAACCCCAAAAAATCGATTTCTTTGTTTTTACAAAGACTTACTTAAATTAAATAAGTGTTTTTTCTTTTGAAAAAACACATTTAATTTAAGAGTTAGTTTTGCGGCACGAAAAATACTTAAGACTTTATTCAGCCTCTGTAGGCCCACGTTAAATGTACGTGAGGGGATCAGAATATTATCCACATAAACTAAAGTGTAGTCAACTTTCGCTAGAATTTTGTTAATAGTTCTTTGAAATACTGATGGCGCATTTGATAAGCCAAAAGGCATTCTTTTGAATTGGTAATGACCATCAGGCGTCACGAAAGCAGTTTTATCCTGAGAGTGTTCAGCTACGGGAATTTGGTAATAGCCTGAGGCCAAATCCAGGCCTACAAACAACGTATTACCGGCCAATCGATCTAACTGGTCATCGATCAATGGTAAAGGAAAATGCTCCTTTTTAGTTTTACTGTTTAAAGCACGGTAGTCTATACAAAGACGTTTATCTCCGGTCTTTTTCTTGACTAAAAGGACTGGGCTTGCGTAAACCGAGTTGGACTCGCATATAATGTCCGCATCAAGCATTTCCTTGACCATTCACTTGACGAGCTCTCTCTCTCTGGAAAAGGCAGTCTGTACGGTCTTTAAACGTCATTTAATTCAATTTCCATCTTATCGACATTTGTGTACCCTAAGTCCGTCAAATTATCAGAAAAACATTCGTTAAACTGCTAAAGAACTCCTTTTAATCGCGTAATTTCTTTATCCGATAAGTGCGTACCGTAATTAACGGAAGCGATTGTGCTCGAGTCAATAAAATCTAACACATTAATATTTGCGCATTTATTTGTACGTAAGGCACGTGTTAACAGAATTCTCCGATCTAATTTTAAATCATTACTCGATAAATTTGGTATTAGTAAAGCACCTACTCCGTTCGTCATATCATATTCTCCAGGCATTAAATAGTACTCCTTTCCAGAAAGTCCACTAAGTGATCCATTAACGTAGAACGTGCCCGAAAATTCTTCAGTGTCACTATTTATACTAACTATAGCTATACTGCGAGATAAAATGAGGGTGTCTTCAGAGAGTAAAAGTCTTAATTTAGATGGTATGTTTCGTTCAATGACTAACGCATCAGCAGTTTTTGTAATGACTATACCTGGTTTCTCGGTATAACTGTGTCCTACTAACACTGCATATTTAATTAATTAAAAAAAAAAACAAACTAAATATTTTTCGTTACTTAAATTACATACATCATCCAATACCATAATTGATTTTTCTTTACCAGTATCCTCCTTAGATTTATTATTAATATTAGCCCTGTTAAGAAACTGTCCCACTGTTGGGCACGGGCCTCCTCTCAAACTGAGAGGGTTTAGGCCATAGTCCACCACGCTGGCCCAGTGCGGGTTGGCGAACTTCACACACCTTCGAGAAACTCTTAGGCATGCAGGTTTCCTCACGATGTTTTCCTTCACCGTTAAAGCAAGTGATAATTAATTTTTAATACGCACATGCTTTCGAAAAGACAGAGGTGCGTGCCTGGGTTTGAACCCGAGACCTTTGACTTTGCAGTCCAACGGTCTAACCACTAGGCTATCACTGCTTCCGCAGATTCTTCTTGTTCATTCGATTTGGTTCTGAGGCGTTTCTTTCGATTTTTCCCTTCAGTATTTTCATTATTCATGCTTCGATTATGTTTTAGTCTCATGTACTCTCCGGTGGCGGCGACGTCGCGTACGAGATGAATTTGTACATGTACCTTCGTTATCACTACTCATGATGTGCAATCACAAAAATTTTCTTACAGGATGCACGTGGCGGCAAAATAGCACGTAGATTTAGTAGATTCCGCTTCTGACCTGAAGGACTAGGTCAATCTTCAGTGAAATAACCACGGATGTGAAATAAAACTATTTTACGGAATTTATCGCGGTTTTTTTTTTTTTTTTTTTTAGTTCCCGACGTTTCGAGTGCTTTGCAGCACCCATGGTCACGGGAGGGACTGAGGTGTTAGACGTCTAATAGGCATAGTTGTTCCGGGGTACCCTCAAACTTCTTAATTATTTTTGTTGTTGTTGGTCCGATCTACGCAGAATGAGCTCACGGTGTCTTGAGGTCTTGCAGTGTTATGCTTGGTTTTGGATTTGATTATATTAATTACCGGATCCCAAGACGATGGAAGCACCCAGCCATCTTCTCTATTGAAATTAGGATGTTTTTTTAATTTCAATACCCTCGCGAACCATCCTTGGTAGGAATCGGTGTTCTTTCACGAGGATTTGTGGTCTATCAAATCTGATGTTATGGCGGGTGCGATCAAGGACATGTTCACAGACTGCAGACTTCTTTGAGCGACGGTGCTCAAAGAAGTCTGCAGTCTTATAAAAGTTAAGTCGATTATTAATCGATTGACATTTCGATCGTGAAAGGAACAATATCGAAATCATTAAATAAAGAGTATTGACATCAATGCTTACAGTAGTCGATGCTAACTAAATCGATGCTTACAATGCATATGCTATTGCTGTTTAGATATATTAATTTCTCAAACTAAACAAAGATTTCAGAGCCTTTGTGACCTGAGTTATATGTTCGAAGTATTACAACCGGGGACACTCGTACCTTCTTCAAACGAAGTGATAAAAAACGCTTCCGGAAAACTGTCGTCTAAATACAGTCAAGACATCTCAATTAATCTTTATGAACAATTAATTGCTCTGAAACCATGCTTAAATCTGAAATTCAAAAAATTCATTACATTAAGGAACTTATGGAATTATTGCTGATTAAATTCAATAGCCTTGCATCCAGTTTTCCGGAGGTAATAACAGCATGCTTTTTATTCTTGACCCTTCCAGTTACAACCGCAGCAGCTGAAAGAAGCATTTCAAAATTAAAACTGATAAAAAATTACCTAAGGAATTCGATGGGACAGGAACGTATCAGACTTGTCACTATTGTCTATAGAGGCAGAAATTTTAGAAAATCTGTAATCGTCTTTAGCTATAGATGATTTAATAAATCAATTTGCCGAAAAAAGGCGCGTAAAGTGTATATTTAATTTGAATTATTTGGCTAGCTCAGTTGCTAGGAGAAAGTGATAACTTATAATTATTAAATATTTATTTTAATTTAATGCAAGCATTTTTTTTTGTGAGTAATCTTTACCCTTCATTTGGGCCCCCAACAAATTTTTTGATACAGGGCCCCTCCAAGGCACGCTACGCCACTGCGCGAGAGAATATACGAGGCATGCCTTTTAAGTTCTGTCGTTTCCATATTTCCCGGCAATTTTGAATTTGGAACTGTTCTATATTCGAATGTGTTTAAATTTTGAATCTCAAAACAGTTGAAAGTATTAGGATTAATGCTATTCTTTAGTCACAGCGTCGATTGGAATCTGTCAGGTTACGTACGAAAATGAATCTTTCTAAGGAAAATGTTCGTGCAATAATTTTCTACAACTTTAGAAGAGGCCTGACACGGCTTCAGTGTGTTGAAGAGCTAACATCTGTGTTCAGTGATGAAGCCCCATGTCTGCGGACTGTCGAACGCTGGTATTTAGAATTCCAGCGTGGACATACTAGTGTTAGTGAAAAATCTCGCGAAGGACGCCCAAAATCCGCCTTCACTGAAGATAACATCAAGCTGTGAGACAACTAATTCTCGAAGATCGTCATGTGACGTATCGAGAGATAGAGGCTCTATTAGGCATCTCAGGGACAACCATTCAGAAGATCTTGCATGAAGCGTTTGGTGTGAGAAAGCTAGTTTGCCGTTGGATACCGCATCTGCTTTCCGACGATCACAAGGCGGCCCGCGTCAGATGGTGTAAGAAAACTCTGCAAAGGTTCAACCGGGGAGAGTCAAATCACGTCTACGACATCATCAGTGGTGACGAATCTTGGATCTGTGCCTACGATCCTGATTCCAAACAACAATCTATAATCTGGGTCTTTCAAGACGAGCCAAAGCCGACTAAAGTTGTTCGTTCTCGAAGCACTTCAAAGAAGATGGTGGCCACGTCCGTTGGAAAAACCGGCCATGTTGCAACTATTGCACTTGAAGATCGTAGAACGGTTAACGCAGAGTGGTATACCACAGTTTGTTTACCACAAGTCATTGCTGAACTTCGAAAATCTTACTCAAAGCGACGCATTATCCTGCACCACGACAACGCAAGCTCACACAGCGCTCGTCAAACGATTGAGTATTTGAAGCAGGAAAGAGTAGTAATTCTTGACCATCCTCCATACAGTCCTGACCTAAGCCCTAACGATTTCTTTACATTTCCTAAAATTAAGAAAAGTCGTCGTGGTCAAAGGTTCCAGTCCGGTGAAGAAGCAGTCGACGCTTTCAAGTCAGCCATTTTGAACACCCCCACTTTAGAGTGGAATAAATGTTATAATAACTGGTTTGAGCGAATGGAAAAGTGTATTAATCTACGTGATGAATACTTTGAAAAACAATAAAAAGTACTATAAGGTTCTAGTTGTGTTTTTTTCTTCAAACGACAAAACTTAAAAGGCTTGCCTCGTATGTGTGTACGTTGTATAAGTCCTTATGTTGTTTTCCGTAACAAATATACCAGTTATGAAGCACAGAGGAGAAAAGGACGGGAAATATTTCGAGATGTTTCGATCAGTAGATACCTTTACCACCGTGAAGATTATTTTAATTGCCAAATTCGTTTTTCTTTATTAAAAATACTTAAAACAGCATATTTTACAGGTTTTGCGTCCATAATACAATCCTCTTTTTTTAATGTAGCATGCCATAGCTGTTGTTTAATTAAACATTTACAACAGTTTACTATTTTGGTGTAACCGAACATTCATTCAATTGTACCTACCCTCTTCATTTGATTTTTCCATGTTCTTTGTAAAACACCCACATTTTTCGATCAATACTAATGTTATTTTTAGATAATCTTCTCATGTAATAGTGGTTTATTATAATCTTTATGAAAAATGTGAGTCTAAAAAACGTAAATTGTAAATAATTGTATTAGCAAGATTGTAGGAAAAATGTAATTAGCTGTAAGTAGTTTAAAACACCCCTGGTTCGCACGGACGCTTTTTCAACGCGCGGTTCTGAAGCCCTTTACATCGCTTTCATAAGAATGTACTGCGTGTAATTTATTTCATTCCAGTTCCTTACTAACACGCGTCGAAAAAGCGCTCGTGCGAACGTAGGGTAAGACTTCACGTACCTTGAATCTGCAAATAAACAGTTGGATTTGAGCTTGGAAATTTGAGAATTTTCTGTAGCTGCCGTGTGTGACATCCTTTATTCATACTTTCCAGAAGACTATCTTAAGACGTTCATGACGATGCAACTGCCCTCGGCGGTAATTCATCACCCATTTTAAGATTGAAACCCACTGATTTCTACCTATTTATACTAGAATATGGTATACTGTTTGAATGGGGTGCCATCTTCCTACTCAGCCATGTCCTACGGCTAAAGCATCCATTGAATCATCTAATTAAGGTGAGTACATAAATAATTCCGGAAATTAGTCTCTGTTATTTTACTGAACATTATAAACCATTTCTTTGTATAATGACCGTCATTTTCTAATTGAAATAAAATCTGAAACTTGGTTAACATGTAGCACGCCTCGCGGCCTGAGAAGTTAGGTAAGTGCCGGAAATCCTTACATGCCCATTTGCAGTGCAGATAGTTTTCATATTAATTTTCTGCTCACGACGGCTCACAGTCTCGCGGTAACGACTTTATGCTGACTTTGCGCACTTGAAATGTTAATCAAAGTTTTTAATGACATGCGTAGTCAAATCGACGTAGGAAAGCAATTATTCTATAAGTAGGCGTCTGCTTACAGTGGAATGAAAACTTTTCTACGTCGGTCGACATGATGGAAAATTCTCAGTAGGCGCGATTTAAATGCAGCCGAGAGCTGAGGAGAAGGCGTGCAATGCTCGCTCACCTTACCTCGTACTCCCGCAGCGTATTACTGTAGGTTTGACACCCTCCCGATGCCCTCACCTACCTCCTTTCGGTTACAGACACGGCACACAGGATCAGACCTCGGCCTCGAATCCGAGGTCGAAGGATCCCTTGCCCGCCGACCGGTGCAGAGAACCACGGTGAGACACCTAGTATATGCCCTCCTCGATAGCGATAGCCAAAGTCGAGGCCGTTCCTCCTTTAGGCGCCCTTGAGTTAGTTGCCCCTGAGCTATTTCTTCCTTGCCTTTTCGGCCCGGTAAGCTGTAAAGGCCCTCCGGCCAACGTAAATAATTCATATACACGCACTCGCACAACATCCACTCAAAAAGTGCACTATCTCATTGGTCAGCTCTGCATTAAACACGCGCGCATACTGTAGTTGTATTAAGGTTACCTTTGTTTTGCCCCATGAGAATAACAGGCGTAAAAGATAATGCTATTTTTTGTTTATATACGTATGTATGCATTGTATTCGCAAAACGCAGCCGCCCAAATGCAAAGGTGTCAGAAATAGGTCGTTGAAGAATAGCAAAAATTGTGTTCTCTACAAAACTGCATAGAAAATGATAAAAAATATAATTATCTATACCAACACAAGTCCCACAAATATTTTAAAACACGGTTCAGACCTTTCTATCCTAACTTATCTTAAATCTATTGAATTTAGACAATGTGTAGCACATTAGTTCTAATTTAACTATTTCATGTCCTAAGCCCCAATTTACATATTACACATTGTGTTATATATGAGTTAGGATAGGTCATCACGATCGAGGTCGTTGCGGCGGAGCGAATGAGGAGGCTGACCCTCTATCTGATCCGCTCCATCGCCTTAGACCAAGGCGGCGACAGCGTGTCTACGCCAAACTTATGCCACCTTGATGTCTGCAGGCGATGGGAAGGGGGACTTCCCGTTGCCTGCGCACAACAGCCGGCCCTCGAGAGAATAATGCGTGTCATGTGCTCCCGATACGGGCCTCAAAAGTAGTGTGCGGAAACTGATTCCGCTATAAGTGGTGTGGTCCGTGGTCGCTGGCGGGTCGCGGATGGTTGCTAACGCGTTCCCATAACCCGCACCAGCCACAGCGACAAGTTGGAGCACTGTGGGGGTTTTAGCCGGTAGGAGTCTCTGCATAACCCCTCGCTTCCCCCTACCGAGGGGTTTAAAAAAAGGAAGGTAGGGATCATGCTTAAATTCCATGTACCTTTTATACCTGCTACCATGCTGTCACCTCCAAAAAAGCTCCACTTTCAAGCTAGTAGGTATGCATACGTTTTTAACTGCACAAATGGATGCTACTTTGTTCGTATTTATTTCCTTAAAATATAGTACCGTGTTATTAGTGTACGAGTATTGATTATGCCGAAAATTATTGCAGCAAATTGATATTGATGGAACTAAGATCAAGGATACACCGGTAATCGATCTCGACTATGCGGTAGTTGTTCCTACTTATGACCGAAACAGCACAAAGTGGCAGCAATTTTATAGTATTTTGTTATTGTTTTCCAGATTTCAAATATACAATCATCAGCTGTTTAGTTTGGTGTAAGTGGCTGATCACAGCGAGCAGCCGCTTCATAGAAGCTCTGGACTACGATCCTGCTCTGAGGTAAGACATTTGTAGTATGTATGTATCTATATCATCGCGCCAGATCATTTGCAGGGTAGGCAGGCAGATTTTTCTTATTTTATATCTCTCTGGCAACTTTCACTCTCATTTGGAGTAATTTTATTAAAATAGAGGGTTCGCAGCATGCGAACACGTCCCCTTAAGGCGCTTTTCCATCGCGAGCATTCACTTTGTTGCCTCCAATGTCCATGGTAGTTCTAGGAATTTACCATATTCTCTAGTTGTATTATTTTAATCGTTTTTGATGTGAAATAAAGACCTGGATATACGCAGCTCTTTCTTTTTTTACTACAAATGAATATTATAGAAATATTGCTACAAACGTTATGATAACTCTCTTGGCCACATTGAAAACAAAACAATGTGTGCTCTACACGACTCAATAATCTTTGTTTGCCGTGAGAAAGAAACCGCCGTCCGCGGCACGTTCTCACCGACCCTCCTGATGCCCTTACATCCCTTCTTTCGGATACAGATACCGCACACAGGAATAGACACCGACCTCGCCGGCGAGGTCGAAGAATCCCTTGCCCGCCGGCCGGTGCAGAGCACCACGGCGAGACACCTAGTATACGGCCTCCCCTATTGCGACTGCCCAAGCCGAGGTCTTATACATTCATCATACACACAAGTAGATTAAGGCAGTTTAATAAAGACGGAGCTATCTCCGTCTTCTTCACGGCAAACTAATATTACAATAACAGTGTTGAGGAAGTTGTGGTAACCTTCCTGACCCCCAGTAAAAATAAAACTTGTAGAAGAAATTATTGTTAACTAGCAGTTTGCCCCTTCTTCGTGCCCGCTCGACAACAGCGCCACCTACCAGGTCTATGTTATAAAGACTATGTTACTTCTGGATAAGGTAGCTTTCCAATGGTGAAAGAATCATTAAAATCAGATCAGTAGTACCGAAGATCAGCCCGAACATCCAATCTCACAAACTTTACCTCGTTATAATATTAGTATAGATACCGATAGGTGTTTTGTGTATTTAGACAGAATCTTGTAGTGTGATGCTGGCCGAGACCGTTTTATCTTTAACAGCTTTACAGGGCTTCTACAAAGAGACTGTGCTTTAAGAACACACCAGCCGGCAATCACGTTATTTATTTCATATTATACTAGCGGCCCGTCCCGATTTAGCACGGGTGGATATTGCGTCCGCTGCGTAGGAACGCGCAGCTACCTATTTCATACATGTGTACGCCCCTTTTCCGCACTTCGGTCCCCGCTCCCTCGCCGCGTTGCCCGTTGCGCTGCGTGGAGCCACACTAGACATGGGTAACTCAGCGAAATTACTTGCGTTAACTCAGTAACTCAGACGCCGTTTACCGCGCCGGCTCATTGCGTTAACTCAAAATTGCGCCATAGTGCAACAAAATGGAACGCGCCGAATGAGCAGCGAAACGCGCGCCATCTGCACGCCGCGCTCTCAAGTTCTTAGCAAACCAGAGCACAGCGCGCGAATTGCATTAACTCATTGTTTACTCAGCGAGTGAGTGAGAGAATAAATGAGATCGGGCGTGGTGACACTTAACAACTCAACATCTTAACAGTTTTCGAATTTCCCGGTCCTGCGCTGTGCGCCAACACATTTTGAAGAAGTGAGTTAACACATCCGGCGCAGTGAACTATGTTGGCGCAATTGCGCGGCGCAGCGCAGTGTTACACATGTCTAGGCCACAACGGCCACGGCGCGGCGGCGTTTATTTTTCTAATAGTATTTTGTTCAGATTGAGATTTTTAAATTCGGAATATTTTTTGAATGGAATGTCCGATTTGAATAATTCAAAAAGTAATCTACAGGTATTGAAACATCAGTCTTGAATACGATATGATTTATTTGTTGGTTACTTGTTAAACATTGTAAAGGCGCCTGATGTGTTAAGTGCAATCTATACTAATATTATAAAGAGGTAAGATTTGTATTTTTGTATGTATGTAACGAATAAACTCAAAAACTACTGGACTGATTTCAAAAATTCTTTCACCATTACAATGCTACATTATCCCTGAGTAAAACAGACTATATTTATTACTAGAAAAAAATAGGGAGCCCTACTAAAACTTCAATATGGTAAAATAAAACTAGTTCAGAAGTGTAGATTATTTCATAAAAGCATTCCAGTTACTCATAACAATGTTAAATATTAATAAGTACGCTATTATTCAAATCCCGCCATAAACCAACCGTCACTCCAGAGCAGCCAACCTTTTTTTATGCACTCCCGTGCTGCCAACGACTCAATTGTTTATTATGCCAAAAGAACCACAGATAATAAAAATAGGTTAAATAATTAATAAAATGTTTACAGTCTGCCATTCTGAAATAACAGAGTCCTCTCGTAATGTCTTGACAAATTAAAACAACCTTTTTAATGACAAATTCAAGCGCAACAAAATAATTATGTACATAGGTGTAACAATTTTTAGACTCTACCAAACTCTGAAGATGCCTTGAAGAAACTAAACAGAATAAATCAGAATTATGTCGGCACCATTTCTTAATAATTTGAATTCATAAAAACATATTATTTTTGCTAGCCAAAAGACAACATTTCTTGTTCTCTGTTCAAATATATATTCTAATCAAATTGAATTTATAAATACATACTATTTTTAATAACCAAAAGCAACCTTTGTTTTTATTCCATTTTGAATCAAATCTATTCTAATCAACACGTTCGGCCATCTAACAAATTAATTGTTCCATCAATTATTTTTTGAAATACAATATAAAATGAAGGAACAACAACGTGGACGATTACAATATGAACAAAATGTATTGTTCGTTAAATGTATTTATGCATTATTGCTGGATCATATTTCAATTGCTTTCTTGAATACTTATCAAGATTGAATTCTCTTATGACTCCTCCGTGTAAAAATTTCACCAGCAAATTCACTTAAGATCTTTTTAATACAAGTAGTAACAACCTGTTGGAACTCTGTACTCTCTGCCTACCACGCAAGGGATCTGGCGTGAGGTTATAGATAGATAGATAGATAGTAACAATCCCAAAATCAATTAAAAATAAAAATATTTTAATGGAAATATTTTTCACAGAGGCATTAAATTTCATCATAATATAAATAGTATTAATAATGCACCAAATCAGAGAACACCTTCACCTGAAGTACTCAGGCAGTTTTGGGCTGGGATATGGGAAAATCCGGTTCACAAAATGCGAATGCAGAGTAGATAATCACTGCTAAGGAAAACACAGCGCACGTTTCAAATATACATTTCGAACATATTCCAATAGAAACTTTCACACAAGTTCTCAAATGCACACAACTGGAAATCTCCTGTATCTGATAACATCTATTATTTCTGATATAAGAAATTTTCACCCACTTACTCGTAACTGCATAACCCTTTAAACACGTTTATTCAGACACCACATACTATGCCAGAGTACATACACATGGAATAATTTTTATACTACCTAAAGAAACTAAGAACTAGCCGTTAAGATTAGCAAGCTGAAGTGGCAATGGGCGGGCCACATAGCGCGAAGATCGGACGGGCGTTGGGGCAGAAAGATTCTAGAGTGGAGACCACGTATTGGCAAGCGCAGCGTGGGACGACCACCTGCCAGATGGACCGACGATCTTGTGAAAATCGCAGGAAGTCGTTGGTTGCAGGTGGCATCGGACCGGTTACGCTGGAAAGCGATTGGGGAGGCCTATGTTCAGCAGTGGACAAGTATAGGCTGAGATGATGATGATGATGATGATGAAAGAAACTAATATCGCGGATCCATCTAAATATCGACCTATTACTTGCCTTCAAATAATAAATAAAATACTCACACCATGCATAAGTGAGATAATTTACAAACATCTTTCCGAAAATCATATACTTACAGAACAATAAAAGGGTGCCGTAGTAAAGGGTGCTTGGGTGCCGGAATAATAGCAAAGGTTGTTAAGAATAACTTATAATAGATGCAATCACAATAAACTAAGCATATAGGAAGAAACATAGTATCTACAGCATATTCATTGATTATAGGCAAGCCTTCGATTCTGTTCCACATAGTTGGTTTCTAGAAGTGCTTGAGCTGTATATAATCTACCCCACCAGTAATTTAAGATCTGTGTTTGAACACAGATCTTAAATTACTGAAACGTATAATAAACAGAATTATGACAACACATCGGAAGCATCACACAAAATCCTCCATAGAAAAACTTACAGATATGCGTGACACAATAGAAAGATAGGCTCAGAAATCACTTTGCGGGAGACACCAATCCGATTGGGGTCAAAGACACGTGGATAATATAGTCGAACGAATGGTTTTAACGAAGATAACTGTTTCCAGAGAGTAACAGCTTCATTATTGCAATACAAAACAAAATTATTGCCACTCGCAATTATAAAAAGCATATTCCCAAGGACTCAATCTTACCGACAGATTCATGCAGACACTGTCATTCTGCCTCCGAAACCATACATCACATCACCGGCGCATGTAAATCCCTCATCCAAACTGATTACAAACACCGCCACGACCGAGTGGCAGCAATAATTCCCTAATATATGTCTCACCAATACAATTTACACTTAAAATCCCTTATTGTAAATACAAACAAGATACAGTGCTTGAAAACAAAGTCGTAAAAAATTACTGGGATAGAACTATAATTAAAAATAAAGCGATCCATTATGTTAGACCAGACATCTCTTCACGTTTAGGACAGTAACATAGTATACATTATTGATATAGTCATTTCTAACCCCCATAATATTCAATCAACAACATCTGATGAGCTCACATTATACCAAAATCTTGCATTAGAATTAAAAACACAGGGGAAAGCAGACATAGTGCATATTGTTCCAATAGTAATCTTATCAACTGGTGTAGTCCCCTGAAGTCTTCTCCAATGCCTCAATATACTAATAACATCAACTTATACATTCAATTTAATACAGAAAGCCATAATTCTAAATACTTGTCGCATCACTAGAAATTTTTTATCATCGTCATCCATACTTTAGAATAAATTATTTAGCCTGTCACGCTTGGTTTCAGAAAAAAGAGAAAAGAATTTAAAAATAATAATAATAATGCACAATGTTTTCCCTTAATTCAATTCTCCGGATTTATCTCACTCGTATTTGTCTTATGACTCTTTTGTGAATAGATTCCTTTAATGAATTAACATCTCAGATTTAAAATTATTCTGTAACATATCCAATTCATTGAAAAACAATACACTCATGTTTGTCTTACAAGCCCTTTGTGCATGTACTTCGCCAGAGGACTTATACGTTTGCCCTAAGTTTATGACAAATTTCAATTCATCAACAATACGCAGATCCAATTCATTGAAATACAAGACACTCATAATTGTCATAGGACTCATTTGTGCGTGCGTGTATTTCTCCAGAGGAATCATGCCTTAATCATAAATTATAACAAATTTCAACTTACAAAAATAAGCAAATCCAATTCATTGAAATACAAGACACTCATAATTGTCTTAGGACTCCTTTGTGCGTATACTTCTCCAGAGGAATCATACCTTCATCATAAATGTATAAGAAATTTCAACTTACAAAAATAAGCAGATCCAATTCATTGAAATACAAGACACTCATAATCGTCTTACGACTCCTTTGTGCGTGTACTTCTCCAGAGGAAACATACCTTCATCAGAAATGTATAACAAATTTCAACTTACAAAAATAAGCAGATCCATTACAATGAAGTACAAGACATTAATAATTGTCTTAGGACTCCTTTGTGCATGTACTTCTCCAGGGGAATCATACCTCTATCTCAAGTTATAACAAATTTCAATTTATCAACAAAATATTAATTATGATGTCTACTCAACCTCCTTATGATCCTGATACGACCCACGGCCTACAACACGTCTTACAGCGCCTCCATTCACGCGCTACAGCGCCCTTTACTTCTGCCGCACAGCGCCTCCACTCCGCCGCAGAACGCCTCCACACATGCCATAAAGCGCCTCCACTCACGTCCTACAGCCCCTTTACTCACGCCGTACAGCGCCTCCATTCACGCGCTACTGCGCCTCTACTTCCACTACGCAGCGCCTCCACTGACGCTGTACAGCGCCGTGACTGCGCGATGATACCAACGTACGATGTTTCTACAAAATCTATTGACATCGTGTCTGAAATCAGTTTGGGTGGATACGTTAGTTATCAAATAAATCTATAAACATACCACTTAGTAGTTGTACTACACCGCTTAGTAAGTAGGCAATTCAGATGAATAATTTTAATTTACAAAGATCTTTAATTTTTAAGCAACCTATTATAGCCAAATCATAAATGGGATATCTCTGATCCTTAACTGCTTCCTTAACTGAGAAGATCCTTGTTACTTTTTGGCTCGATCATGTGGCTATCTCTACGGTACCGGATATTGCATTGTCACCATACTTTACTTCATATGCGTGGCATATCTCAGCTCAATCAGCCACCCACGTACTTGTAAAATGGGTCAAAATAGACAAACAGACGCACGAAACGAACAGTGCAAGTTAAGTAAAAGCTTGCAAAACAGAAATAAATTCATTTATATCATCAACTAAAATGTATATATCGTCTGTATGTATCGTCTTTTTTATTCATTGATTCAGAATCAGAATATTTTTTTTTATTCATGTAAACCATTACAGTATTCATGAATCGTCAGTAAAGTAACAATGACTCCACCACCACTTCAGAATATCATTCCTGTGAAGAAAAAAGGGAAGAAACTCTACGGTTACTCATAAAATAAAAATATTATCAATCTATGTAGCAGACGTTAATGGTTCAAGAAAAACATTAGTTAATTTAAAAGAATAAAACTCGAGTCTGTCGCTGTACCATGTTTTTTCTCAAATATTTATTTGATGTTACCATTTACTACTCATTTTGTTCTCGACTATTTACTCTTGAAAGTTTTATTCAACACATCTTCCATTACAGATTCAAATGTAGTAAAATCCTGACTGTTTTGGGTTCTGTATATACACAATAATATGCTTATCCAGCTTAACACAAATAAATTAATCACACTGTTCAAATAAAAGCCCAACTATATCACTATGTTCTCTCGACATTTTTTAAGCACAATATTGTACCTCCATAAAGCCTGTACTTTCAAATATAGTAACTTAAGATCGAATAATTGTCATACCGTCACGCCTATATTCCCCAGAGGGGGTGGCAGAGGTGTACTGAGTACACCCACGTTTCGCCGACGATGTTAGGTCCCATGTAATAGGGGGCGAGCCTATTGCCATATATCGGGCACAATTCCAGACTCCGGACTCATACTGGGAATTTTTCGTTAGAAAAACTACATTTGGCCGACCTAGGATTTGAACCCAGGACAAATTGTCTAATATAATAGGAAGGAGGATAATAGGGAGGAGGAATAATTGTCATAATCGATTAATATTCCGTGTGATTTAAGCCAATGTTCACATATAAAAACATCATATTTCGTTTATTTCTTCAATTATAGTGTAGTCAATCGCCAATGTTTTTGAAGAGAATCCATCCATATTCTGATGGATTAATATCAAATTACCGGGCTTCTCTACCACCTTATTTAAAAGATCTGAAATGCTAATGGTACCTACTAAAATGTACCTCTGTTGTTAACCTCGGTCATTTAAACAATTTATCACAGTATTATCATAAAACCGATGTTATACTGACTCGTCTCTTATCTTAGTCTTCATTATATTACTTTTAACATTACATACAAATATACCCAAGAATATTTAAGATAACTACATCAGTTTCATTTGGCATCATGTACATTTTCGTCTTTATACTTTATACATTAGCACAATAATTTCTCAAAAACAAGTACTTACTTTAAATGACTTATTCGTCCCCACAATAGAAATAAAATGTATATAATATATTACTGTACTGGTGCAAAAATATTAGGTAAATAATATTTAATCATTAATTACTCGACCAACCCCGCAAGGGATCTGGCGTGATCATAGGTTACAATGAGATCATACATCATCATTTTTAAAGTCATTTGAAATCGACAATCACTACTTTTTAATGAACCAAGATGCGACTCACCTGTTTTAATCGTTTATTTTTACTATATTTACCTTTATCCTTTGTTACCTGAAAGCCTAGTGGGCGTGATGTTGATAGTAATATTTCTATCCGAATCCCACTTCTGAACTAAAATAAAACTAGTTCAGAAGTGTAGATGTAACGTAGCTATATTATTTCATAAAAGCATTCCAGTTACTCATAACAATGTTAAATATTAATAAGTACGCTATTATTCAAATCCCGCCATAATCCAATCGTCACTCCAGAGCAGCCAACCTTTTTTTATGCACTCCCGTGCTGCCAACGACTCAATTGTTTATTATGCCAAAAGAACCACACATAATAAAAATAGGTTATATAATTAATAAAATGATTACAAATGTAACCCAAGGTGTAAAAAGATTTGCCATAAAATGTCTTTCATCGCATGCGCTGCGAAAATTATTGAAGATATAATAAAAAAATGTTCTACAATATTCAAGAGCATATCAATATCTACAAAAAACTTCGCGATACCATAAGTCGAACTATTGTAGTTACTTTTTACATTTTAAAAGTTGATAGAAATGCCACCAATATCAGACCATGTTATTCATACCTTTATATTAATCCTTCTATCTATATCATCACGCCAGATCCCTTGCGGGGTAGGCAGAGTACAGAGTTCCAACAGGTTCTTTCCTTACATACCTCTCTGGCTTTCTCCACTCTCATAGTTCGTCTCATACACGCTCGCCGGTTACGGAGACTCTTGACTTTTCCTTCAAATAAGACTCGGTTTATTGGGTCGTGGTAAGATAGTCTAGGTCTTCCCCGGTAGCGTGTCGTCCAAGCTATTCTGCCGTCCTTCGAAGCCTGGCACCAGCGGAGGAGAGGGCGAGTCACTTATAGACTTACTCAGATAATCACCGGTCACGGTTGCTTCGGTGATTATCTGAGGAAGATCGGACGCGAGGCGACGACGACTTGTCACCACTGCGGTGGGGACCAGGATTCCGCCCAGCACACGCTCGAAGAGTGCCCAGCGTGGGCCTCCGAGCGGCGGATCCTGGTCGACCGGATCGGACCGGACCTCTCCCTGCCGGCAATAGTAGCGGCTATGCTGGCAGGGGACTCGGCGTGGGGGGCCGTATCCTCCTTCTGCGAGACTGTAATGTCCTAGAAGGAGGAGGCTGAGCGGGATCGGGAGAGGGGCCGATCCTGCTCGACGAAGGCGACGGCGCCGGGGCGGAGGCACAGCCCGCCCAGGCCCCCCAGCCCAATAGCCCGGGGCTTAAGAATACGGGCTAACTCGCGTCTCCCGCCGTAATATCTGCCGGGGGACCCCCCCTGCACCAACATCAGCAGGGGGGCCTTCTGGGTCGCGGACGCAAGGGGCGGGGGCCTTGAGCGTTCTTCACGAGCGACCCCGAGGAGGACGGCGGCGTGGTGTGGCCCACGTCGCCGTGAGCACCGCGTTAGTGCGGGGGGGAGCGTGTCATTAAGTCTCCCCCCGAAGGCGGGCTCTTCAGAGCGTGGCACAAGAGGGGCACCGGTGCGTTCCATACGGAGATCCCGGAGCCCCTCCAAAGTGCTGATGTCGGCCACCCTAGGGTTTTTAGTCGGTAAGAATCCGACACGCCCCGCGAGTTTCCCCCGAGGCTCGCGGAAGTCCTATGCAGGATTTTCCCCAGGTAAAAAAAAAAAAAAAAGATCTTCCCCGGTACCTCCATCCTTCCACTTTCACATTGTATATCTGTTTTGCCATTCTTTCATCTGGCATTCTTTCTATATTCCCGAACCAACGGAGCATGCCCTTTCTCATCTTTACACCGATACTATCTTTCATACCTACTCGCTTTCTTATTACGCTGTTGCTAATGCGATCGGTCAGCTTCACTCCTTCTTTCATTCTCCTTCTTACATACCCAGCTCTCGCTACCAAATAACATTGGGACAAGAACTCCGTTATGTATGGCCAGCTGCGCCTTATGGCTTAAGTGCCGGCTCCCAAGTAGCTTTCCCATCGCACCATTCACCCTGTTCCCTGCACTCACTCTTCTCTCTATAGCAGCGGTGTATTTCCCATCCTTACTGAAGGCGCATCCAAGATATACAAACTCATTCACTTGTTCCAGCACATCGTTACCAACCACAATACTAACTTTCGTTCTGGTTTCTTTCCTTTCAAAAACCATAATCTTGGTTTTCTTTACATTCAAGTGTAAGCCATTGTTTATGCAGTCATCTTTCATAACTGTGACTAGTGCTTGCAGATCGGTGGCTGTAGGCGCTATTAAAACCGCGTCATCTGCATAAAGTAGATGGTTTACCACTAGGTCACCCATTTGTATACCTTCATTCTCGCTTTCAGTCTTTGAAGACTTTTATTCAGATATATTCTAAACAGTCTAGCGGACAACACGCAACCCTGCTTGACGCCGATTTCAACGACAAACCAGGGTGACCTGTTACCACCCACCCGTACGCATGCCTTGCTGTCCACATAAGTGGTCTGGACGGCTCGCAACAGAGTGCCATCAATACCATACTCTGGCAAAATGTCCCAAAGTCTCTTTCGCACAACTCTGTCAAACGCCTTCTCCAGATCTACAAAACGTGGAACTTGCGTCCGGGACGCCTTTTGGGTCCTTGCAAACCTTTGCTGGAGGACCGGTAGGGTCCGTACAGATTGGCGCCGCGCAGTCATTGTACCCTTGTACAAAGGCAAGTCATTATGGCTGCAATCTTGGACCGAAGACGTACCGCAGTGCGGGCTAGGGCGTCCCCCCGAGGCGACGCGTACCGGCCCGCCCCCGTCGGTACGAATATAGGTGGAAGCGGCGATGGGGGCCGCCACCCATCACGCCGGGCCCGAACTGGCGAGTCGTGGGGTGCAGAGTGCCGAATAGGCACTTGGAATGTAAGAGGTGGTATGGAAGATAAGATGCATGAGGTGATTGATGTAATGAAAGAGAGACGCCTGGATGCTCTGTGTGTAACAGAGACTAAGCGGAGGGGCAGTGAAACCTGTGATCGGCCTGATGGAACGATGGCTCTGTGGTCTGGTGTACCGCAGAGCAGTCGTGCCAGCATGGGGGTGGGTATCTTGCTGTCCCGTCGCCTGGCCTCTGGAGTGAGAGATTATGGCCTGTGCGATGCGAGAATTCTCTGGGTCCGTTTAAAACTGGGTGTCACTAGAGTATTTTTGGTCGCAGCATATGCTCCCGTAAGCTCGTCGGCACCCCAGGACCTTGAGAAGTTTTGGGATAATGTCAGGGAAGTTCTGGATTTGGCTGAGGCTAACGAAAAGGTGATTCTGTGTGGCGATCTGAACGGATGGGTAGGAACCAGGCGGCAAACTTGCGACGCTGCTCTGGGTCCTTATGGTGATAAGAGAGTGAACGATGCAGGTAAGCTCATTGTAGATGTTTGTTTGGAAAGGGGTCTCCTTGTGTCTAATACGATATTCCAGCATAAGAACATACATATGTATACGTGGAGAAGGAATGAACAAAAAAGCATGATAGATCTGATCCTGGTTGATAACCGTCTCCGAAGCAAACTACAAGATACGCGTGCGTATAGAGGCCCCACTCTGGAATCACACCACTATCTCGTAGTTGCGCGGTTTAGTGGTCTGTTCAGGAAGTGGAGGCACTGGCGAGAGCGTATCCCCTTCGGAGACCTTGAAAGATTAAAGGTTGAAAAGTTGCAAGATGAGCGCGTGAGGAGAATGTATGAAGACAGAGTCCGGGACAAGCTTTTGACAGCAGGCTCTTCGGACTCAAATGTAGATGAATGCTGGAATAGCCTGAAAGAGAGTTTGGTGGAATCCGCGAAAGAAGTATGTGGTTGCTCAAAGAAGCATATTACAGCAAAAGGTGATGCATGGTGGGATGCGGAGTTGCAAAGCTCCGTAGAAAGTAAGAAGAAAGCGTGGCGGGACTATGTATCTTCTTTGAACCTGAATGCCAGTATGACAGAGATGAGGAAAGAAATATACCGGCAATGCAAGAATGCCACTAAAACTTTAGTGAAAGAAAAGCGTGAAAGAGCCAGTATGATTGAGGAGGAGAGGCTGGCGAAGAACTTCGAGAACAACACCAAACTCTTTTGGAGCAAGGTGAGAAAGGCTCGTCAGGCTCCAGAATGGAAAGGATAAAATCTAAAGATGGTGACATTCTTGCAGACACACAAGCTGTGCTAAACCGGTGGAGTGAATATTTTGGAGAAATGTATGGAGATGACCCGGATGCTGATGCCGCAGACGTGCCTAAAGGCGAGATTGCGGCACCAGAATCAACGGAGGACATCACTATGGAAGAAGTTGAATGGGCGATAGGAAGTATGAAAAACGGTAAAGCTGCGGGAGTAGACATGATATCTGCCGAGATGATCAAATATGGTGGAACTTGCGTCCGGGACGCTTTCCGGGCCCTTGCAAACCTTTGCTGGAGGACCGGTAGAGTCCCTACTGATTGGCGCCGCGCGGTCATAGTACCCTTGTATAAAGGCAAGGGTTCACAATATGACTGCGCCAATTACAGAGCCATCAGTTTGATCAACTTGGCAGCCAAGATGTACGGTAAAATTATTGAACGGAGAATGCGCGTGAAGTCCGATGGAATGTTGTGCGAGGCACAAGGGGGTTTCAGGTCTGGAAGAGGATGTTCGGATCAAGTCTTCTCACTCCGCAACATCGTAGAGAAGCATCTGGCAGTGGGCCGGAAGGTTTTCTGCGGTTTTGTAGATCTGGAGAAGGCATTTGACAGAGTTGTGCGAAAGAGACTTTGGGACATTTTGCCAGAGTATGGTATAGATGGCACTCTGTTGCGAGCCGTCCAGTCCACTTATGTGGACTGCAAGGCATGCGTACGGGTGGGTGGCAACAGGTCACCCTGGTTTGACGTTAAAATCGGCGTCAAGCAGGGTTGCGTGTTGTCCGCTAGACTGTTTATAATATATCTGGACAAAAGTCTTCAAAGACTGAAAGCGATGAATGAAGGTATACAAATGGGTGACTTAGTGGTAAACCATCTACTTTATGCAGATGACGCGGTTTTAATAGCGCCAACAGCCACTGATCTGCAAACACTAGTCACAGTTATGAAAGACGACTGCATGATCAATGGCTTACACTTGAATGTGAAGAAAACCAAGATTATGGTTTTTGAAAGGGAAGAAACCAGAACGAATGTAAGGATTGTGGTTGGTAACGATGTGCTGGAGCAAGTGAATGAGTTTGTATATCTTGGATGCGCCTTCAGTAAGGATGGGAAATACACCGCTGACATAGAGAGAAGAGTGAGTGCAGGGAACAGAGTGAATGGTGCGATGGGAAAGCTACTCGGGAGCCGGCACTTAAGCCATAAGGCGCAGCTGGCCATACATAACGGAGTTCTTGTCCCAACGCTGTTATATGGTAGCGAGAGCTGGGTATGTAAGAAGGAGAATGAAAGTAGGATAAATGCGGTAGAAATGCGAGCTCTGCGGAAGATGTGCGGAGTGAAGCTGACCGACCGCATTAGCAACAGCATAGTAAGACAGCGAGTAGGTATGATAGATAGTATCGGTGTAAAGATGAGAAAGGGCATGCTCCGTTGGTTCGGGCATATAGAAAGAATGCCAGAGGAAAGAATGACAAAACAGATATACAATGTGAAAGTGGAAGGATGCAGGTACCGGGGAAGACCTAGACTATCTTACCACGACCAAATAAACCGAGTCTTGTCAGATGGAAAAGTCAAGAGTCTCCGTAACCGGCGAGCGTGTATGAGACGAACTATGAGAGTCGAGGAAGCCAGAGAGGTATGTAAGGAAAGAACCTGTTGGAACTAGTGTTGTAGGAAATGAGCTCCGAGTCGAGCGCTCGAACCCCGAGTCGAAGCTCGCGAGCGTTCAACGCTCGAGCCTTTAAGGCTCCGGAGCCCTTAAGGCTCGAGGTTTCAAACCTCGAGCTTTAAATATTCATTCATTCATACCGCGCGCGCCCGCGCGCCCGCTTTTCGAATCTGTTTCTCTGTAATATATATCGGTGGTCTCAGTGACGTATTTCGCGGGGTGAAGTGTGTGCGGGCGCAGGGAAGGGCACGCCATCGCCGCTCCGTTTTGTAGCGACTTACTTAACTACACTCACATGCGTTACCTATGTAATTGCAGTATAATAGGGAGGTATTAGATAATTAAAATCTTATTAGGTACTGCAAATGCAAGGATACGAAAAACATCTAGGTTTTTGAAACATACAAAAAGACAGCAGTGAGGATGGATGTATTAATTTTTGTATTTACGTAAAAACTTAAAATTAATTATCGTGAGGTAACCTGCATGCCTAAGAGTTTCTCGAATGTGTGTGAAGTTCGCCAACCCGCACTGGGCCAGCGTGGTGGACTATGGCCTAAACCCTCTCAGTTTGAGATGAGGCCCGTGCCCAACGGTGGGACAGTTTCTTAATAGGGCTAATATTATTATTTACGTAAAAACTAGGATTTTTGTATTTACGTAATAACTAAGGGAATTTGATGAATGATCGTTTTCTTTTAGTGTTAATGACTGTGGAAAGTCCAGTTGTAATAAGCAACCAAGGATGGGATTCTTCTATAACTATAATAGTTAACTAAATATTGTAAACACTAAATAGGAGGAGACTATTTGGAAAAAAACCTGTTGAAATTCTGTACTCTCTGCCTACCCCGCGAGAGATGTGTGAAGGTTTTTAAAAGATTATTAACGTTTATTTAATGTCGTACTTTTTAGTTTTAGACTTTGATTATTATTCTCTAATAATATCTTTATTTGTGCGTATTTTTTGTTCAGTATTCAATTTTATAATTATTTTATTTATTCATATTCTTATTTTAAACAAATAAGGTATGCCCTAATACGATGGTGTTTCGTGTAACGTTTGTCATCAGACCTTGGACATAATTTGTGTCCAAAATACTTGTCAATATAATGACCCCAAACACGACGGGGCTATGTCGAGTAGTTGCGAAGTTCCGTTGGCCACTTTTCGGCTCCATCATCAGACCCTGGAAATCATCTCAGTCGAAAGTTCTTATCAAGACAAGTTAAACGACCCCAAACACGACGAGGCTTTGTTGAGTAGTTCCGGAGTTCCGTTGGCCACTTTTCGGCTCCATCATCAGAGCCTGGACATCATCTCAGTCGAATATTCTTATCAAGACAAGTTAAACGACCCAAACACGACGAGGCTATGTCGATTAGTTGCGGAGTTCTTCCGGCCACTTTTCAGCTCCAGCATCAGATCCTGGATATAACCTCGGTCGAAAGTTCTTATCAAGTCAAGTTAAACGACCCCAAACACGACGGGGCTATGTCAAGTAATTGCGAAGTTCCGTTGGCCAGCTTTCGGCTCCATCATGAGACCCTGGAAATCATCTCAGCCGAAAGTTCTTATCAAGACAAGTTAAACGACCCCAAACACGACGAGGCTATGTCGAGTAGTTGCGAAGTTCCGTTGGCCACTTTTCGGCTCCATCATGAGACCCTGGAAATCATCTCAGTCGAAAGTTCTTATCAAGACAAGTTAAACGACCCCAAACACGACGAGGCTATGTCGAGTAGTTGCGAAGTTCCGTTGGCCACTTTTCGGCTCCATCATGAGACCCTGGAAATCTTCTCAGTCGAAAGTTCTTATCAAGACAAGTTAAACGACCACAAACACGACGAGGCTATGTTGAGTAGTTGCGGAGTTCCGTTGGCCACTTTTCGGCTCCATCATCAGACCCTGGAAATCATCTCAGTCGAAAGTTCTTATCAAGACAAGTTAAACGACCCCAAACACGACAGGGCTATGTTGAGTAGTTGCGAAGTTCCGTTGGCCACTTTTCGGCTCCATCATCAGACCCTGGACATCATCTCAGTCGAATGTTCTTATCAAGACATGTTAAACGATCCCAAACACGACGGGGTTATGTTGAGTAGTTACCCAGTTCCGTTAGCTATTTTTTGGCTCCATCATCAGACCCTGGACATCATCTCAGTCGAAACTTCTCATCAAGACAAGTTAAACGACCCCAAACACGACGAGGCTATGTTGGGTAGTTGCGGAGTTCCGTTGGCCACTTTTCGGCTCCATCATCAGACCCTGGAAATCATCTCAGTCGAAAATTCTTATCAAGACCAGTTAAACGACCCTAAACACGACGGGGCTATGTTGAGTAGTTGCGGAGTTCCGTTGGCCACTTTTCGGCTCCATCATCAGACCCTGGAAATCATCTCAGTCGAAAGTTCTTATCAAGACAAGTTAAACGACCCAAAACACGACAAGGCTATGTTGAGTAGTTGCGGAGTTCCGTTGGCCACTTTTCGGCTCCATCATCAGATCCTGGAAATCATCTCAATCGAAAGTTCTTATCAAGACAAGTTAAACAACCCCAAACACGACGGGGCTATGTTGAGTAGTTGCGGAGTTCCGTTGGCCACTTTTCGGCTCCATCATCAGACCCTGGACATCATCTCAGTCGAATGTTCTTATCAAGACATGTTAAACGATCCCAAACACGACGGGGTTATGTTGAGTAGTTGCCCAGTTCCGTTAGCTATTTTTTGGCTCCATCATCAGACCCTGGACATCATCTCAGTCGAAACTTCACATCAAGACAAGTTAAACGACCCCAAATACGACGAGGCTATGTTGGGTAGTTGCGGAGTTTCGTTGGCCACTTTTCGGCTCCATCATCAGACCCTGGAAATTATCTCAGTCGAAAGTTCTTATCAAGACCAGTTAAACGACCCCAAACACAACGGGGCTATGTTGAGTAGTTGCGGAGTTCCGTTGGCCACTTTTCGGCTCCATCATCAGACCCTGGAAATCATCTTAGTCGAAAGTTCTTATCAAGACAAGTTAAACGACCCAAAACACGACAAGGCTATGTTGAGTAGTTGCGGAGTTCCGTTGGCCACTTTTCGGCTCCATCATCAGACCCTGGACAACATCTCAGTCGAAACTTCTTATCAAGACAAGTTAATCGACTCCAAACACGACGGTGCTATGTTGAGTAGTTGCGGAGTTCCGTTTATCACTTTTCGGCTCCATCATCAGACCCTGAACATCGTCTGGGTCTTAAGCACTTGCCAAAACACAAACGAGCCCACATGCCATGGGGCTGTGTTGAGTCGTTGGGTAGTTCTGAAGGCCATCTTCCGGCTCCATCATGTGATCTTAAACACCATCTCGGTCTATAGTACTCGTAAAGACAAATCCAACGAACCCAAACATGGCTATGTTGTACAAAAGACGTGTCCATTAGACCAGCACCATAACACCGTGTTAGTGGTATTTTATGAATACCTAAAGTTTTTGTTTTACTTGTTTCGAACATTTTTCGAAATTATTAATTCCCGAACTCATTAAAATCGGTAGAAATTACGAGAACATTGATTGACCCTTTCTAGATACCTATTACTATTGCTTTACGGCCCTCGACTTTAAACTCTAAGCAGTCTTTTTTCAAAGTAACTACCGTGAACCTTGTTAACTGAGCTCGTTTAAAGCTCGAACCTCCGAGCCTTGTAGCTTCGAGGTTCGAGCCGCGGCTCGAGCCTTGTAGCCGGCGCTCGAGCTTCGAATCGAGCTCTTTATAGAGAGCTCGAGTCGAAGCTCAAGCTTTCTATGGATGCGCGAGCTCTGAACGACTTTAAGGCTCGGAAGCTCGAGCCTTCTGACAACACTAGTTGGAACTCTGTACTCTCTGCCTACCCCGCAAGGGATCTGGCGTGAGGTTATAGATAGATAGATAGATCTAGTGTAATGTGGCAGCGTATGAAATGGCTTAAGGGGTATAAACAAACGAGAACAGCTATAAATCGTGATAGTGCTAAAGCTTTGTTATGTAGCTTGGCACCAGACTATGTTGTACCAGAGGCACCTACGTTTTAATCAGAAAATTTACAGCTGAGTGTCCAGGTTTCGTTTGCGGAGCATTGATAACTGTATGAACCGTTCAGATACAGCACCAGGAATAGTCGAGATATCGTATTTAATGGTTAGTAATCTTCCAGAAAAAGCCAAGCTCGCTCTTGTGTCTTTATATAATAGGTATGAGTTAAAATACTCCCTATACCAAAACCAGGAAGAGAAAACCAATCTGCAACTGGCTATAGACCAACAGCATTAATATTCTGTGTGTGTAAGATATTACATACGATAATTACGCACAGGCTAAACTGGTTCCTAGAAAATAATGATTTTTTCGTAGATGAAACCATTGGATTTAGAAGATCACGATCTTGTTATGACAATCTTGTTAGGCTTATAGCACGTATTAAAATAGGTTTTTCTAAAAGTATGTCTACAGTAGCTTGTTTTGTGGATGTTGATAACGCCTATAATAATGTGAATGTCACCAATCTATTACTGATTCTGGACGACACTAAAGCAGGTGCATCTTTATGCCAATATTTGTGGCAATACCTTCATGCTAGGTCTTTTAACTCTTGAACTGAATAAAAATGAAATAATAGAACGTACTACAGGAGTGGGTTTAGCGCAGGGCGATCCGTTATCGCCATTATTATTTAATTTAGCGACAAGTAAAATTTTAAAAGTACGTTGACCAAGTATTTATTTTTCAATATTAATTACGCCATAGCTGATACACAAGCTGCTTTAAATGTCTTCTGTGTATTGATAGAAGAGTTGAGACTAAACATTTCTTTTAGGAAAACAATATGATGTATATTTGCAGGGGAAAGCGTAGAGATTAACCAAATTCACACTTAATTGGTAATGGTCACAGAATCCAAAGAGTTGACAGTGTATAGTACTTGGGCATTTGGCTTGACAAGAACTTAAAACGGGTTACCCCGTTACCCCACATTATTGAGACACGAGACACTTAGATTTTTGAATGTTTTTAAAGTTTTGGCAAATGGGGGGTTCATCCCAACCATCTACGAAGACTCTTTATATTAATAATTTAAATCAAATAAAATCAATTTTATTGTTGTTACAGGTATATAGATTTGCTTAGGTCTACGTTGCATCTTGTTTCTCTGTAGCATACCCTGTTGGGGTTACAATATTATTAACTTTATAGGATTATGTCAAAAACAAAATATTGAATTATTATATTATAAAATGATCAAGATATAAAATAAAAAGAACGAAATCCTAGTACAATAATAATAAGTAAAAAAGTCAAAGTATAATATTAATTATGTCAAAATCATAATGTCAATGAAAGAAGTTCATCAATAAAATAGTAACATTTTACAATTAGAAGCAGACTTGATTATGGGAGCCTTTTTTATGATAGTACTCGTAGCATTAATAGTCATTTACGTAAACTAGATATAGTGCATAAGAGTTATAGGCGGCTTTGTTAAGACTACTCCACTATATATAATGGAGAGTGAATTATGCCTTCCACCTTTAGCGATAAGACGGAAGTGTCTAGCGGGTAAATTTTGGTTAAAAGCAAAATCTTTTAAAGGAAGTAAAACAATAGATGTTATAGAGGAGCTTAGTACAACTTGCAATAATGAGTATTGGAGGAAGAAGAAATGGAGGAGGCTGCTAGTTACACTGAAATTTAGTACAATTCTCTATTGAATCTACTAAGAAGTTACATATTCATTCTTTTAATACATGGAGTAGCCATCTTAATATTGCTGAGAATATTGTTACCAACGTTGATGGTTTTAATGTTGAAAAGAAACTTATTAGTGCACCAAATTTACGAAATCATTGTCAGTCATTTTTTGGCGACAAATCTAATTCTTTTTATAAGCTGTTTACCGATGGGTGAAAAGATGAAGTAGGATCAGGCGCAGCAGGTTATGAACCACAGTTAAATATAAATTCAACAAATTGATGTTTAAAATTAATTCAATCATTACTATAATGCATAGTAAACTTATTGCAATATCAGAATCCTTTAACTATTTACTGTCAACTGAGGGAATTAAATTTGTCATCCTATCTGACTCAAAGAGCGCTCTTTTACATTTGGCTCGGCTTACCTCGAGCTTTGGAGGACACCCGATAGCCCATAATATTTTTGAAGTCATCGGTAAGCTTACAAATCAAAACAAGACTGTTGTTATCCAGTGGATACCCTCCCATGTCAAAATTATGGGCAAGGAGATAGCAGACGTAACGTCAAAACAGGCTATAAATGAAGGAATACCTTATAATTGCTCCCCATTACATAGTGAAATATTAATAAAATTTAAACAAAACTGTTTACTAAACTGGCAGGAACACTTTAACGAGATATCGCGACTTGTAGGTATATTGTATAAAACAATAGTGTGCACGATTCCTCGATACCCAAGGTTTCAACAAATAAACAGAAAGTTAAGATTTATAGTTAAAATGTTAAGACTACGATCTGGACACATGCCATCAAATAATTTTTAGTTCCTAATGGGTATGTCAAGTTCACAGAATTGTATAGTTTGCGGTTGCATAGACGATGCGTATCACATGTTGATGGAATGTGTGCGAAACGAGTCGGTACGCCCGCCGATTCTTACAACAAATAATATGGGTATGTGGGTGGGTGTAATAGTATATTAGCCGCCCCATTGTCAACAGAGGCTAAATGGTTGGTTAGAATGTATCAATGATAGAGGTAGGTGGTGTACCCACGTAAAGCTACAGATAATTATTAGGGCCAATCCTTTATTTAGGTAAATTAATGTATTTTATAAGTAGATTGTGTGTAGTGTAGTGTGTTACCATCGTATTCCTCTTTTGACCCATCGGTAAACAGCTTATAAAAAGAATTATATTTGTCGTCAAAAAATGACTGACAATGATTTCGTAAATTTGGTGCACTAATAAGTTTATTTTAAACATTAAAACCATCAACGTTGATTAAGATGACTACTCCACGTATAAAAATAATGAATATGTAACTTCTTAGCAGATTCAATAGAGAATTGTACTAAATTTTAGTGTACTAGCAGCCTCCTCCATTTCTTCTTCCTCCAATACTCATTATTGCAAGTTGTACTAAGCTCCTCTATAACATCTATTGTTTTACTTCCTTTAAAAGATTTGGCTTTTAACCAAAATTTACCCGCTAGACACTTCCGTCTTATCGCTAAAGGTGGAAGGCATAATTCACTCTCCATTATATATAGTGGAGTAGTCTTAACAAAGCCGCCTATAACTCTTATGGACTGATTATGCACTATATCTAGTTTACGTAAATGACTATTAATGCTACGAGTACTATCATAAAAAGGCTCCCATAATCAAGTCTGATTCTAATTGTAAAATGTTACTATTTTATTGATGAATTTCTTTCATTGACATTATGATTTGGACATAATTAATATTATACTTTGATTTTTTTACTAATTATTATTGTACTAGTATTTCGTTCTTTTTATTTTATATCTTGATCATTTTATAATATAATAATTCAATATTTTGTTTATGACATAATCCTATATGGTTAATAATATTGTAACCCCAACAGGGTATGCTACAGAGAAACAAAATGCAACGTAGACCTAAGCAAATCTATATACCTGTAACAACAATAAAATTGATTTCATTTGATTAAAATTATTAATATAAAGAGGCTTCGTAGATGGTTGGGATGAACCCCGCATTTGCCGAAACTTTAAAAACATTCAAAAATCTAAGTGTCTCGTGTCTCAACAATGCGCTTACCCCGTTTTAAGTTCTTGACAAGCCAAATGCCCAAGTATTATACACTGTCAACTCTTTGGATTCTGTGACCATTAACAATTAAGTGTGAATCTGGTTCATTTCTACGCTTTACCCTGCTAAATGTACAACATATTGTTTTCCTAAAAGAAATGTTTAGTCTCAACTCTTCTATCAATACACAGAAGACATTTAAAGCAGCTTGTGTATCAGCTATGGCGTAATTAATATGTTTATTGGAACTATACTGAACAAAGTCATCCGCATATTGAGAAATAAATACTTGGTCAACGTACTTGCAAATTTTACTTGTCGCTAAATTAAATAATAATGGCGATAACGAATCGCCCTGCGCTAAACCCACTCCTGTAGTACCTTCTATTATTTCAATTTTATCCAGTTCAAGAGTTAAAAGACCTAGCATGAAGGTATTGCCACAAATATTGGCATAAAGATGCACCTGCTTTAGTGTCGTCCAGAATCAGTAATAGATTGGTGACAAGTTCCTCTAGTTGATAACGCCTATAATAATAGGCGTTATCAACATCCACAAAACAAGCTACTGTAGACATACTTTTAGAAAAACCTATTTGAATACGTGCTATAAGCCTAACAAGATTGTCATAACAAGATCGTGATCTTCTAAATCCAATGGTTTCATCTACGAAGAAATCATTTTTTTCTAGGAACCAGTCTAGCCTGTGCGTAATAGTCGTATGTAATATCTTACACACACAGGATATTAATGCTATTGGTCTATATCCAGTTGCAGATTGGTTTTCTCTTCCTGGTTTTGGTATAGGGAGTATTTTAACTCTTTTCTATTGGATAGGAACGAAACCATTCAATAAAAACCTATTATATAAAGACACAAGAGCGAGCTTAGCTTTTTCTGGAAGATTACTAAGGACACAAGGAGGCCCCTTTCCAAACAAACATCTACAATGAGCTTACCTGCATAGTTAACTCTCCTATCACCGTAAGGACCCAGAGCAGCGTCGCAAGTTTGCCGCCTGGTTCCCACCCATCCGTTCAGATCGCCACACAAAATCCCCTTTTTATTAGCCTCAGCCAGATCCACCAACTTCTCTGACATTATCCCAAAACTTCTCAAGGTCCTGGGGTGTCGACGAGCTTACGGGAGCATATGCTGCGACCAAAAATACTTTAGTGACATCCAGTTTTAAACAGGCCCAGAGAAGTCTTGCATCGTACAGGCCATAATCCCTCACTCCAGAGGCCAGGCGATGAGACAGCAAGATACCCACTCCCATGCTGGCACGACTGCCCTGCGGTACCCCAGACCACAGATCCATCGTGCAATCAGGAAGATCACAGGTTTCACTGCCCCTTCGCTTAGTCTCTGTTACGCTCAGAGCATCCAGGCGTCTCTCTTTCATCACATCAATCACCTCATGCATCATATCTTCCATACCACCTCTTGCATTCCAAATGCCTTTTCGGCACTCTGCACCTCACCACTCGCGAGTTCGGGCCCGGCGTGATGGGTGGCGGCGCCCATCGCCGCTTCCTACCTATATTCGTAACGACGGGGGCGGGCCGGTACGCGTCCCCTCAGGGGGATGTCCTAGCCCACACTGCGGTACATCTTCTGTCAAAGATTGCAGCCATATTGACTGGCAGGGGTCGCGACGAGCACGCTCTTGGACAGACCCTCTTGAAGTTTTTATTGATGAAGGGCAATATACCGAAATGACATTATTTACATATTCACAATTAAGAATTTTGGCGCTGACTATTTCGATAGATGAGTTAGAAAACGCAAATGTTCCTAGTTGAGCCTTTATAGACCAGTGTGTAATTGTAGCTACTCCGCCATAACCATCATTCCGATCCGACCGAAAAATATTATATCCACTGATACGAAATGTGCTGTCTGGGTCTAGCCAGGTTTCGCTTATTATGGCAATATGGATGTTTTCCCGATTCAGCACTAATTAAAATTCCTTGATCCTGGGCCCAAGACTTTGCGCGTTCCATTGTAGAATATTGATAGTTTCATTGGAGTTCCTATGATCCATAATATTGATTTATAAGTTTACACAAGGCCAGTCCGAGATTTCCTGAACAACAATTGATACTATGCCCTCATACATTATATTAATACAATTTTTAGCCTTTTCTTCCCACGATAGATTCATTTCTAATATTTTTCTGTCAGACATGTCTTTTTCGGTTTTTAAAGTTTCAGGTTTAGATTTTGTTTGATTTGTGGGTTTTATGTTATTCGTATCCACACATACCATTAAATATCTACATCACATTTATTTCTTAATCAAATATTTACAGAATCTTAAATACCCACTTACATTAATATATTACTACTTACAAATAAATACATACAAATAAAAAATAATATTAATTTAATATTACGCCAATATTTTGCTAAACCAATATCGTGCATTGGGAACGCGCGCTGCGGACGGTCGCCTATTGTTCTAGCGAGGGTTCTAATTTACCTGCGCTCGGGCACCGCATTCCAATGCATCGCCCGTCCGTCAGTCGCATAGATTGTCTCGGGAGCATCGTCCGTGTCGCTTCCTGGCTTGACAACCGCTTAAATAATTACGCGCATAACCCTTGAACCTGCTTGCTTTTACCAGCTGTGTACCGCTTGAACCTTTTCACTCTGTACTCCTTCTATATTTTGTGTATGGACTTAGTGTGGACTATTTGTAAGCTGTTCGTGCCTTGTGCTTCCTTCTGTGCTTGTGAATAAACGTCTGTGTACCGACATTTGGACTATTCCTTATTTCTACCCAACCGTGAGTACAGCACATTCATATTCGGTGCCCATACCGACCGTAAAAATAGGCCCCAAAAACATCCGACTGTACCCGGGACCTCATGGCTGAGCGACGTTTTAATGATGCTCCAAACTTCGGATGATGCTAAGTCCTATACGCAGCTTAATGGACAGATATTGAAGTCCTTGCGACACGATATGCGGTTTTTTAATACGACAGCCACAATATAGGATTATGTAAGTCTTCCCCGGTACCCACACCCTTCAACTTCAATCAATTTCATCATTCCTTATTCTGATACAGTTTCTGTAAATTTTCAGTTGGCATTGTACAGTACATAAGTAGCTTAACATTCTCAATTTTTGAACTGGCTTGCACACTTTTATTTTGAATAAAACCCATTATTATGTGTTCCGTTTGATGTCCCGAAGTCCATTTATAAGAGAGTACATCATGTTTTTCCTCGCTTCGTCGCTAGATGGCGCTATTTCCGTCACGTGAATCGGCCTCCAGCGCCACTTGTTACCAAACCTGGAATTAACTTTTTACAACCGAGCAAGCCGCCATGCTTTTGTCATTGTTGCGTGTGCGTGCGTGCGTCTTTCGTACCGCGCAGTTCGTTAGAATTCGTTCTCGAAAATTAATTTTTATTTTCGAGATTAAAATAGAAAGTTATCAATTTTTCTTTTAAATGTTTACTTTCGAGATGAAGTAGAAAGTTACAGTATTTTTCTTTTCCGTTACGTGAAATTATGCACATTTATTGTTAAATTAGCCAATCCAATTAATAAAAAAAGTGTTAATACCCGTGCGGCGCCAAGTGCTTATGTTACGATCGTTATGAACGTCTTCAAGTTCAGTTTAAAGTTTTGCCGCAGCAGCTGGTGAGTCACTTCAATGATATATATTATTCTAATTACGGTGCAGTACAGCATAGTAAGTGGTATCATACATTATACCTGCCCTGCGCTGCGTCCACCCCATCAAATAAATCGTTAGAACTGTTTTTTTTTCCAACCGTCAATCAAAGCAGAAGTTATTGCCGAGGATTAAAAGAATCTCATGGTGTAATGGAAACATGTCGGTGAAATCTAGTATTTAGCGTTTTTTGGGTGGTTATTTTGGTTTTATTCGAGTGTTTCGGATGGAGCTTACTTTTACTAACTAATGCTTGACTGATCGAAGGCTTTGGTCATTGTATCTAGTTCTGTTCTACGGTTCTAGTTTTATTTTATTATTTTATCGCGATAAAATAAAAATACCTTCACCATCAGACAATAAAGAATAGTAATAAAATTGAAATCCAATTTTACTGGACGTTCGAAATCAGTGGTACGAGTACCTCTAAGTTCGGCTGTTTTATTTTTACGTGAGTTTTAAACACTTTCGTTTTTACAAATTAAATCATATCAAGCGCAAGAACAGGCATTCTTCCTTTCTTTTTCGACTTTCGATTGAAAAAAGGAGGGGGGGGGGGTGGACAGGTTGACGAGAAAGTTAAATCTACCTATATTATCACTCAGGGGAATAGCAAACAATATAAAGTTACATTTCACTCTCGCTTGCTATTGGTTTGCCCAACATAGAGAACCCCCTTGTCTTATTCTATTTACTTATGGTAAGATAGTCTGGATCTTACCCAATGTCTACATCCTTACATATCTTACTACGCGGTTGCGATCGCGACCGGCAGCTGGGCTCTGAACTTTTTTGTAAAGCTCTTATCGACGGCATTCAACCTGCTACTTGCATGCCCATCTCTTATTGCCATATTACAGCTTTGAGAAAAACACATCGTTGTGAATGACCAACGGTCAAATTAGGCTTGAGCGCCGGCTCCCAAGTAGCCCGTCCATCGCACTATCCACTATTCTTTGCGAATGCAAAGAGTGAATACTCTTCTCTCTTTATCAGCTGTGTATTTCCCATCCTTAGTAATGTTTACTGACGTTGGGTTTTCCATCATCATCAGAGTCATCATCTCAGCCTATACCAGCCCACTGCTGAATATAGGCCTCCGCAATCGCTCTCCAGCGCAAACGGTCCGATGACACCTGCATCCAACGAACTGTGACCTTACTGGTATTGAAATATTATTATAAATATTATTATTATATGGTATTGAAGTATTATTTCTCTCTCTCTCACACACACACACACACACACACACATACACACACACACACTCACATACACACACACACACACTCACACACCCACACACACACACACACACACACACACACACACATACTTAAAACACACTTAATGATAAACAAACACTTCTTTTTTTTTTTTTTAACGTCAAACATATAACATAAACACGCATTATTGGCGCTTAACCATTGTTTAAATTTTTGTTACCTACTTTATTTTTATTTTTAGTTTGTTATATAAACTTATATGCTTATTTTATTAAGAAACTCTTCATTGTAAACTACAAGGTAATATTGTATTGGTTCTCAAGGGAAGAGCGGAGTCCTCAAACACAAGCAATATTATGCTTAAATGGGGACTCCGACTAACTGTAAAACTTTGTACCATAAGTTAAAGAAAATAAACATTTTTCATTTTCATTTCATTTTCAAATATTTATGTGGAAAAATCTGTACGAACGTCAACAACGTGTAAAGAATTCATAAGAATTGTCTAAAATACACAATTCAACACCAAGGTTGCCAAGATCCGTCAGTGCCTATGGACTCTCTTGGGAACCGGAGATTGAAACCACTAGCAGGCACGACGCCACTCAGATTATATAAATTTTATGACCTTCAGCATTTACTGAATGAGATTGCGTTGCCATATATTGTAGTATCACAGCAATTGTCTTCAGTCTGGAATACAATCCAACTCCAAGAGTTTGCCTCCAGACAAGATTTTTCAGATTCGCCAGTGTCAATGGACTCGGTTGGAAGCCACAAGTTAAGACCTTCATCACCCACTGGGGAAGTTACATTGCCGTACCTACGCTACAGTGCCAGAACAATGGTTCTATTCCAAGAGTTTGCCTTCAGAAGATCCGTCAGTGCCAGTCAATAGGCGTGTGTGTGTGTGTGTGTGTGTGTGTGTGAATGATGTACGCTGTTGGCCGCGAGGCCTTTACAGCTTCACCGGATTTAAAGGCGAGCGTGCAACCACTACGCTCTAGCCAGCCAGAAGGGCAAGAGGCGACATACTCGAGGGCGCCTCTTTGGGTTGGGACAGGGCCCTCGGTTGGGACAGTCGCTGTAGGGGGACGGGTGCACTACTAAGTGCACCGGTCAACCGCCGGCTATGGGAGGGGATCTACTCCTACTACGTCGTCGTCGCCCGTATTCTGAGCGGAAAGAAGGGATGACGGACGATTTAGCGCAGTGGTTAAGAGCTTAAGCCGCTCTGCCCACTGCGTCTAATAGTCGCGGGTTCGAGTCCCGCACGGGACAAATCTTTGTGTGATCCACAATTATTTGTTCCGGTCTGGGTATTTGTGTATGTGAATTTTCATGTTTGTAAACGCACCCACGACACAGGAATAAATCCTAGTGTGGGGCTACGTTTTTAAAAAAAAAAAAAAAAAAAAGCATCGGGGGGTCGGTGAGAACATGTCGCGGCCGGCGGTGGCGGCAGGGGTCGGGGGGGAGATCGTAGTCGGCGGTGGCTACGATTAACGGATTCGCATGGGTAGATGCGTTCGCGAAGTGACGTGTTGACGCCTTTTTAATAAAGGCGCGAATAGGTTCGAGACCTAGATCGGAGTGGAAGTCAATAGGCATCCACCAGTTGGAGCTATTGTTGGGGGTAACGCCTCAAGGCGTTACATCTTTGCAACCTTCAGCACCCACGGGGGAAGTTTGCATTGCCATACCCTGCAACGCCGGAGCAATGGTCTTCAGTCTGGAACCACAATCCAACTCCAAGCGTTTGCCTCCGGACAAGGCTTACAATGTCCGTCAGTGCCCACCGACATGCTTAAGAGCCATCAGTTGAAACCATAAACAGGCGCAACGCCTCAGAGCATCTAAGCTTTGCGACCTTCGTCACCCACTAGCGCAGTTTGCATCGCCCTACATTGCAGCGCCATAGCAATGGTCTTCAGTCTGGAATACACAATTCATCTAAAAGAGTTCGCCTCCAGACAAGGTTTTTAAAATCCATCAGTGCATATGACGTGCTTTAAAGCCGGCAGTTGAACTCTTAAACGGGCGCAACGCCTTTTAAGGTATCTCAACTTTGCAACCTTCATCACCCACCGGGGAAGGTTGCATTGCCGCACATTACAGCACCACAGAAGTGTTCTTCAGAATAAACCCTCGCCTTTCGTTTGAGTTCGTAGTTACCAATCAATCCTCTCATCACAGTCTCCTTATTCAGTAAGGGGCCATAGTAAACGACAAAAAAGAAAATGTCATAGCTACTATTATTGGGCATAGCTTATGCCTCGCAGGTTTGTGGAAATCTGCCGCTGGAACTTCTTAGGCCGCTTAAAGGGCATCGTGTTAAATTAATGGCAGCATTACTGTTAAGTGACAGTCGGACTCGTGGCTAAGGGTGCCTTTCGATGCATGGAGACTCCCTCAAAGGAAATTGCTACAAGTGTTCTCTAGTCTCAGTCAGATAAAGCCGAAAGTTGCTTGACCAGGTTATCGCTAAAAACATTGCGTAACCAGTGCTACAAGTGCCTCAACTATGTCACTATACTTATCAGACTTGCACGTTTGCTTTTACGATAATGGTTTTTCTCTACCAGCCATGCTCCCGCGTATTTTGTGCTACATCATCACGGTGGAAGGTTAGTTCATCCAAGTAGAGGAAACCTTTTTGGCACCTAGATATGAAGAGCCGCGCCTAGCATGTTCAACGAAAATCAGAATCTGAAAGCGTCCACAAGATTAAGACTTGAACAAGATGATCGGGCGCTTACCATTTCAAGTATACAGTTGCAGTTTACAGTTGGAAGCCTGGCTCATTTTGACTGGAGCTCTGAGACGTAACTGTTCAACTGAGTAGAAATATAATCTGTTGAAGAGATTCCACTCTCAAAGCTTTTAATTCAACTATGAAGTAAATTGATGCTGTGGTTTTGTCGTAATATTCTGAATTGTCTTTCTCCGGCACCTGTCGGTACAACCCTATTAGGGTTTTCTGAAGGACCAATAAGCATATCATGGTATCCTAGTTCATATTGTATTCAAATTTCGTCTTATCATTTGCTTAAACATATTTTAACAGTTTAATGATATGTCGCGCGATACTGTCTCTGTGTTTTTGTTAGCTATGGGGTTAAAAGTGCACGAAAAGATCCTCTTACATTGCGTAGCAAAACTTTTTGAGGTTACTAGTACCACCAGATAATAGTACCTTTTTTTTGTTTTTTTTTTAAAGAACATCGATAGATTTATCACAAGTATAAATCAAATACATATGTAGCAGTACGTTGACGGTGTATGAATAATTCGAACTGAAGCCAGTTAGTGTTAGTGTCAGCAGGTTTTACCTTAGCTGCATACAAAACTACCTAGTAAATTATATTCCAGCGAAGGCCAACTAATGTCACAAAAATATAATTAAATTATTACTCTATAGAAGGTTATATAGTCCACAACAAAAGATTAGCTTCAGAAAAGTCGAATTCTAACTTCTTTGTAATACTAATTAATAATTACATGTTAACCCTCTTCTATTATTAATCTGTTAATTCATAATTAACTAAACAGTGTCGATCATTTATCCGATACAAATTACCTAAGGGTTTTGTTATATTATTTTCATTTCCTTTAAATCACTGTGTAACAACACAATTTTGATCACATTGTTGCACCCTATTATACGCTACCAGGGGATAACAAACACATCTCTCATAAATGGACTTTGGACATCAAACGGAACACATATTATAAAAATTTTACCTGTTAATAAAGTTGTATTATTTTTCCTGGGATGTCCGAAGTCCAAATAATTTCTTCCTGGTGTATACCATCATCATTATTATCATTATGAGCCGAACAATGACAAAAGTATGGCGGCTTGCTAGGTGGTAAAAAGTGAGTTCTAGGTTTGGCCACAAGTGGCGCTGGAGGCCGATTAACGTAACGGAAATAGCGCCATCTAGCAATGAAGCGAGGAAAACGATAATGTACTCTCTCATAAATGGACTTCGGACATCCCAGGAAACATAATACAAATTTTTTTTCAGGTAAAATTTTTATATTTTTGTTGGTCTAAATATACTTGAATATGTCGCTAACAATTTGATTTCTTTTTTTTTAAATAACTTAGCCCTACACTAGGATTGATTCCTGTGTCGTGGGTGCGTTTACAAACATGAAAATTCACATGAACACAGACCGTAACAAATATTTGTAAGATGCCTTGTAACGTATGTGAGCATCATTATCAGCCGAATCACGTCCGCTGCAGTACAAAGACCACCCCGAACGAAGTATGTGCGAACAAATATTTGTCCCAAAGAGGTTGAAATTTCCCGATATCAAACTTTACTGTTTAGAAGATCGTTAGAGTAAAATGTAGGTTTTGATAGAATTTCGAGATAAGATTGATTCGCAATGAAAAGAAGGACCCAGGGCGGCCGCAGCAAGGAAAACATGATCAGGTAGGGATTCACAGACAGTACTAATCTCGGATGTTTATGCGGTGCAACCCAAACGATGTCCCCAGAGGCGGCCGTACCCAATGCGAGGCTCCGGGCGGCAGGTCTTTGCAAGGCCCCTTGTCCTTCGTGAAAAGTATGTGATGCGATAGTAGATCTCGTTGTTTGGTTTAGGTATTTGTCAAGTTTGAGGAAAAATGCTAAAGTTATAAAATTTGAATTTTAAAATATTTTACTTTAAAAGATTTATAAAATTAACAAATACAGAGATGATAAATTTTAAAATTGATGTTTGCGGCTTTTCCTAAGACTAAAATCTTTAATTAAAGCACAATAATTTAACGAATGAGCTACGTCATTTTCAATTGAACGAATAGCAAGGGCTGAAAGCCTATCTTGTGTCATCGAATTCCTCAAATATGTTTTAATAATTTTAAGCCTCGAAAAACTCCTTTCAGCATACGCAACTGTAACAGGTGTGGTAGCAATAATTCTCAGGACTATTTCGATAGTGGAGTAAACTTCAGTTATTTTTGTTTCTATTATGTATTTCAGCACCGAGATGATGTCGTCGTTGCCTTCATACACACGGATGAACATTTTGAGTTCTTCGTACAATTCATGTCCGTCAATATCACATGATTCTCCTACTGTCATAGATATTTGCAAGTCGCTGCATTGCTTCAAAAGTTCACTATCACTAATTTCCTTTAATCTATTTATATTATACATGCAACCAAATATGCTCTCATGATGTTTTATATAGGATGGCAGCTTGAGCGCACATTGTCGACAATGACATAAAAATAGTTTATTTTGAAAGTTTCTTACGCATTCAATTCATGAGCTTCATCTTCGTGAACGTCAAGAAACCAGAACGAATGCAAGGATTGTGGTTGGTAACGATGTGCTGGAGCAAGTGAATGAGTTTTTATATCTTGGATGCGCATTCAGTAAGGATGGGAAATACACCGCTGACATACAGAAAAGAGTGAGTGCAGGGAACAGAGTGAATGGCGCGATGGGAAAGCTACTTAAGCCAAAAGGCGCAGCTGGCCATACATAATGGAGTGCTTGTTCCAACGCTGTTATATGGGAGCGAGAACTGGATATGAAAGAAGGAGAATGAAGTAGGATAAATGCGGTGGAAATGCGAGCTCTGCGGAAGATGTGCGGAGTGACGTTGACCGACCGTATTCGCAACAGCGTAGTAAGAAAGCGAGTAGGCATGAAAGATAGTATCGGTGTAAAGATGAGAAATGGTATGCTCCGTTGGTTCGGGCATATAGCAAGAATGACCGAAGAAAGAATGACAAAACTGATATACAATGCGAAAGTGGAAGGATATTGGTACCAGGGAAGACCTAGACTATCTTACCATGACCAAATAGACCGGGTTTTATCTGAAGGACAAGTCAGGAGTCTCCGTAACCGGCGAGCGTGTATAAGACGAACTATGAGAGTAGAGGAAGCCAGAGAGGTATGTAAGGAAAGAACCTATTGGAACTCTGTACTCTCTGCCTACCCCGTAAGGGATCTGGCGTGATGATATAGATAGATAGATACGTCGTCTTCTGACTTCTTTGAACTGTCTGTCAATATCATTTTCCTCGGCTATTTGTCTCGCTGTTACAAGGGATGACTGAAAACCATATTCTCGATAATTATCGAGCCAATTTGTGAATGCGTCTAGGGGTTGTATAGCCACATCTAAGTGCATGTTTTCGCTTTGCCACATTTTACTTATAACATTTATCTTTGTAAGAATGTCATACCATATGACAAGTGAAACTACAAATTCGTAGGTAGTTATTTCCTTTTCTATAGAATGGCATTCACTGACCAACTGACAATCTGTTGTATTTTCTGCTAAATCCTTTTAAGCATCACATATATCGCTTAGTTGGTATTTAACGGCCTTCACCGATGCTACCCTGCACTCCCATCTAGTTTCTGAAAGTGGTTTTAGCGACAACGATTTTACATGAGCATTTAAAATAGCCCACCTCTGACTTGAGCCGGCAAACAGAGTGAACAACAATTGTAGCAAACAAAAAAAAAATATTTGCTTGGACAAGACGATGCTGCATCTCCTAGGATGAGATTCCAGCTATGACTTCCACAAGGTAAAAAATAAGCAAATGTATTAATTTCAAGAATACGTTTTTGGACACCACTTTTTTCACCACGCATATTGGCACCATTATCATATCCTTGGCCTCTGCAGTTTTGCAATGATATACCTAACTGTTCTAATTCTGTGATTATATAATTAAAAAATCAAACTCTCAGCTGTGGTTTTTTCGACGGCTAAGAAACCAATAAAATGTTTTTCAATTTCAGCTGTATTTGTATTAAAAAATCTTATAATAATTGAAAGTTGCTCAACACGAGAAACGTCGCGAGTACAATCAAGAATAATCGAGTAATATTTATTATTTTTTCAACAATTTGAGTCTTCACGTGACTTGCCATTAATTGTATGAGCTCATTTTGAATACTTTTTCCGATATAGTGGTCATTAATCGTCTTATCCTTTACTAGTTTTAGATGAAGTCTCAGCACGGGATCAAATCGGGCTATTAACTTTACTAAATCTATAAAGTTGCCGCTCGTCTCACTCGAATCTGAGTCAGATGTTAACTTCTCTCTATGACCCCTGAAGGCCAAATTGTGAGATGCTAAAATATTTACAATTGCGAGCAATCGTTCTAAAATATCTCTCCAACGTTGCCTTTGTTGTTCGATTTGTGACTGGGCTAAGAAGTTAATAGTGGAACAGATTTTTAAACCATTCCCTATATTAATTCATTTCAACATACAATCTTTGTGCTGTCGACTAGATTCGAGATACTTTAGGTAATCACCCGAGTGTTTCCAATAACACACTCCTTCACTTGATACAATCTTTGTATTTTCTAGCCCGAATATTCGACACGGAAGCAGTAAACGGCATCCTTTGTTTGTGAATAAATCATTCAGCGCCTGTCAAGCTTTTCACCGTTAACTAATATCTTATTATAATGATATTCGCTGAATTGCCGTCCATTATCATTCACGGGAAATAAATCAACTTTAACCCGGATTGGACCTTTTAATACAATCTCAGTTCGGTCTACATCAGTAATTGTTATGGGCCACAAACCGGGGTCATTTTGAGGATTCAGATTTTCCATTCCAGCAGTCATGGATGTAGACATAGACTCGGGCTCAGATTCGTGTTCTTGACTGGATAGCGTTGACGGTGGCACCGGTGACCTAAGAGACAATGATGTAGTTAATTCATCATCATGCTCGCTGTTTTTACTTAATGACGGCGGTGGCACCCATGATGATGTGGAAGGAATGTTATCAGCTAGATCAGGATTAGAGTCACTTTCAAACAATAAATGTTGTGTAGAGGTTTCTTGAACATCACTTTTAATATATTTATGTAAAGATCCACGTACATTTTCTTTTACCTACTTTCTTTGGATAGCTCGTTTCCTTTTTGAACTACCTGACTCCAATTTTCCACCGGCATCAAGATAACGCGAACTCATTTCGTAAATCTTGTTTTGTTTCGCACAAACAGTCAGAAATAATTTTTAAGTATCACACAGTTTTTTTACACTTATTCAGCTTTCTCATTACTTCAAATGCTATAATTTACACTTTTCCAGCTCACTCAATACTTTAAATACTATAAGAATGTAATATTCAATAAAATTGAAAGATATGTACGGTACAGTAACGATTTTGTAACTCATACTGCAAGCAAAATAATTCCAAGGTGACAAGAGTTGACGAACGAAATAAAACACGGGCATTCCCCGAGCGATAGAGGAGCAGAACATTATGTCCCGACTCCCGAGCTGACCCGAGTGCTATGCGATTAAAAAACCGATCTTCAAGTGTTTTGACACTGCAAATCCGGAAAAATGCAAGTGTTTAGTGATGAATCACTTAAAGCATTTTGTACAGTTTGTACATTTGTTATATGTTCGTTATGTAGTTAGTTTGTTGGTTGAGGTGCCGAGAGAAACGATCACTATAGTTTCCAGTTAGGTTTACTAGTTAAAAGTACAAGTTAAAACAAATAGCAATTCCTTTCTCTATATGTGTTCACGTCAGTGGTTGTTATCGCACTCTATCTTATAGTTCCCGTATCCATTATTTTATACATAAAACATATGACGCGCGCCAATGAAGGCAGCGGTGTCAGCAAGTATGGGCGGTGTGAGACCGTACACGTTTCATAATTAAACACCTAAGTGTTTACAATATTGAACGCCGTAAATAAACTATAGCATTTTGGTAAACGGCAAGAAGCGTTTAAAAGTCGTCAACAAAATTGCATAGTTTGTTTATGATGTTTTTACATTGTAAACACTTTTAAGTGTTCGTTGCTAAACACTTGGATTTGCAGTGGAGGCGCGATATTCAATTACTACATAATGAATTTTTCAAGTATGATTTGAATAAATAAATTAGTTAACTAACTTTATTTTAATTTACCGTTATGTTATAACCTTAATAGGTTATTAAGGATCAAAATTAAAAGTTTTAAATAAAAAAATCTATATTTTTTTAAATTTGCTTGGGTTGTTGCGCGAGGCCCCGGCAAGAGCGAGGCCCCGGGCGATTGCCCTGGTCGCCACCCACATATAATTATAATCATGTTTGCCGTCGAAGCGCTAAGAAGAAGAATGAAAAGAAACACCAAAGAGTTAATAAAGAAAAAAAATACACCGCCACGCCTATATTCCCCAAGCAGGGGTGGCAGAGGTACAATGAATACAGCTACTATTCGCCTATTGCCATATACGGGGCACAATTCCAGACTCCGGACACATAGTGGGAAGTTTTTGTTAGAAAAAATACATTTGTCCGACTTGAATCCAGGATCTGGCGATCACGAAGCGATGCGCTTTGTCACTAGACCAACGAGGTCCATTGCTTAACATAGGCCTCCCCAATCGCTCTCCAGCGCAACCGGCCCGATGCCACCTGTATCCAACGACTTCCTGTAATTCTTACACGATCGTCGGCATCTGGCTGGTGACCGTCCCACGCTGCCCCAACGCCTGTCGCTTTCGCGGTATGTGGCCCGCCCATTGCCACTTCAGCTTACTAATCCTATGGACTATGACGATGACCTTGGTTCTTCTACGAATCTCCTCATTCTTGATTCGATCACGTAGACACGATCACCTTGTATGTTTATCAAACACTAATTTATATATTCACACACTCCACAGCTGCTGGCGTGCTTAACCATATCGTCGAGGACGTATACTTTCCACTACCCAGAGGTGACCGAGGGCGGCAGGCTGTTGAGATCGAAACAGGAAAGTCCGGTAAGTTTACTACTTTCAATTTAAGCTTACTTTTTTAAAAAAAAACGTAGACCTGAACTAGTGTGTCGTTCATACTTGTCCTGATTAGTGAGTGGCTTGCTCAATCATGCCTTTCGTGGTGGCCCTCAACTTTGCCCTTGTACAGGTGGTAGGGGCAGGTGCGATACACAGACTTACAATCTCATTATCATCTCACACACACTCACATTATTCCGGGAAAAATGCTTTCCGATGAAGTGTAACACTTTTAGAAGATTTTCCGCAGTTGTTTACGCCTATTGCCAGTGCCTGCAAAATACCAAATTTAGTCACCTGGCTGTTACATTTTGATCCCTGAATGCATCCGCATTGTTTTCGACATCAGCAACCGCATCCGCATGGATCGATGCTGATCTTATAGGACTAAAGTAAGCGAAGGTTACGGGACGTGCTTGCGAGTTTTGATCAATCATACCGTCTTCGACCTCTGGTTTTAGAATCATAATCATTTATTCTGCAAGTGTAGGTAGGTACCATTAGGTCTTGTATTATAAAATAGGATTCCACACTTTGCCACCAAGCATGCAAAATTTGGCAGTCTTACTAAGTATTAAAATTTAACTTTACAATATAATACGATTTTAGACATCGTTAACATTATTACGTACATTTCTCATTGAATCATAAAATAAAAAATATATTATTTGCACATTACATTAAAATAACAAACTATCCATGAAATAAGTAGATAAATAAAATTAGTAATAATCATAGTTAAAATAATAAAACGTCAATAATGATTAGATTGTCAAATGAACTGGTCAAATCAAACGTTTGTGTAATGACTGTTTAATTGAACATGTCACAATTGAATTAAAATGTCAATTTTAAAATATAATGTCAACATTCATTAATGATTCATATTATAGGTGACTCACTATAGAATGCATTTTCAATATAAAAATCCTTTAATCTTCGCTTAAATATTTCCAGCGTATCTATTTCGACGGTACAGTTTGGTAGTTTATTATATATACTAGGACTCATGCAATACACCCTTCTACTTTTTAATAAAGTTCTGCTGGGTGTTACTTGTAACTTATGCATATGTCTCCTGCTCCTTAGTTTGCCATACATTGCAATCTTGGTTTTAACAAAAACTGCTATCTCATATATGCAAGGCAGAGTTAAAATTTTCAAATTTTTAAAATTTTTGCCTTGCATCTTTCTGTGGGTTGAAAATTACATATTGCACGCATACACTTCTTCTGTGCCATAAATGCTGATTCCCACTCGACAGAGTTACCCCAGAAAATTATTAGAAGGCCTCTCCCATAGCACGCCATTGAGCTCGATCTTCAGCTCTCCTTCTCCAATCCCTGCCCGCTGCCTTACGAATATCCTCGCCCACCTAGCTACAGGGCGCCCTAGACTACGTTTGCCGACACGCGGTCTCCACTCGAACCAGTCTGCCCCAACGGCCATCGGTTCTGCGGCATATGTGACCTGCCTACTGCCACTTCAGCTTGCTAATTCGCTGAGTTAATTCGGTAGCCTTGGTTCTCTGACGAATAATTTCGTTCCGGATTCGATCCCTAAGAGAAACTCCGAGCATAGCTCTTTCCATAGCTCGCTGAGCGACCTTGAACTGGTAGACAAGCCGCATATAGCCGTTTCGGCACCGTACGTCATTACAGGTAGGACGCACTGATTGAAAAATTTTGTTTTTAGGCATTGGGGTATGGGCGATGAGAAGACTCGACGAAGTTTTCCAAATGCTGCCTAGCCCAGCTGTATCCGTCTCTTAACTTCTTGATCGAAGTTGTTTTTACTTAGTTGGAGCAACAGCCCTAGGAATATATACTCGGAAACAACTTCGAGGGAGACTCCGTTTACGGCGATCGGTCCCGGGTCAACTTGCTTGTTGATCATAACTTTGGTTTTATCTAAGTTCACCCGGAGACCGATTCGCTGAAAAGAATTAGCGAGGCTGTCCAGTATCTGTTGTAGGTCTTTCAACGTTTCAGCCATGATGACGATGTCGTCTGCAAATCGCATGTGAGAGATGTATCATCATCATCATCATCTCAGCCTATACTTGTCCACTGCTGAACATGGGCCTCCCCAATCACTTTCCAGCGTAACCGGTCCGATGCATCCTGCATCCAACGACTTCCTACGATTTTCACAAGATCGTCGGTCCATCTGGCAGGTGGTCGTCCCACGCTGCGCTTGCCAATACGTGGTCTCCACTCTAGAAGCTTTCTGCCCCAACGCCCGTCCGATCTTCGCGCTATGTGGCCCGCCCATTGCCACTAATCTTAAAGGCTATGTCGGTAACCTTGGTTCTTCTACGAATCTCCTCATTTTTGATTCGATCACGTAGAGAAACGCCGAGCATAGCTTTCTCCATAGCTCGCTGAGCAACTCTGAGCTTTTTTATGAGACCTAAACCGGCTTGTTCGGGATTCTGGAAGTCAACAAGCCTAAGCGAGTAAGAAAATTGGCAACTGGCATGTCTCCAATGAGATCTCATCCTCAGATCACAATTACATATGTTTCCGGTACGAAGCTGAAATGAATTATATAAATGTAAAAAGGCGCAACCCCAGGAACACTGATTGGGCCGCGTACAAAAGAGACCTAAAGATAGAACTTGGAAAGGTCAGAGGTAGGCTCAACTCCATATTAGATATAGAGTTTGAAGCAGATAACGTAGTTAGGGCGGTAAATAGCGCCTGGACTAACAACTGTCCGGAGAGTACAGTCCTAGCGAAGCGTGTACCGTGGTGGACGCCAGAACTAGCAAAGCTGAGAGTAGAGACCCGCCGGACATTTAATCTGGCAAAAGCAACTAAGAACTTCGGTGCTTACTCTATGATACTCACGAGGTTCAACACAGAAGTGCGGAAAGCAAAGAGAAGGGCCTGGAAAAGACACTGCCAAAGCATATGCAGCCTCCCAGAGGGTATGAGGCTAGCCAAGGCAATATCTACGGCCAAAATAAATCCACTTACTACAGTAAGGAATGAGAAAGGAGAACTCACAAACAATGGGAAAGAAACATTGAGAACGATGTTCAACGTGCATTTCCCGGGTTCAGTAGAAATACAGGAAGAGGACACCATGTATGATGTCAATATGGATGAGCTTAGCTTAAAAACAACCAGAGCGGACTGGGAAACGCCAGGGAAAGTCGTGGAACAGAATAAACTCAAATGGGCCTTGAAGAGCTTTCAACCGTTTAAGGCCCCTGGACCGGATGGTGTTTATCCCATTCTTTTACAAGAGGGGGAACGACTACTCAACCAACACCTGTGTAGATTGTTCAGGGCGTGTGTGCCTTTGGGCATACCCCTAGGATCTGGCGGCAGGTAACAGTGACGTTCATCCCCAAACCGGGAAAACCGAATTATGAGGATACCAAATCCTATAGACCAATCAGCTTATCATCGTTCTTTTTAAAATGTCATGAGAAAATGATGGATAGGCACATAAAGGATAGTCCACTAAAGGATCATCCTCTACATAAGATGCAATGCGCTTACCTACCCGGTAGGTCTACGGAGACTGCATTACACTATGTGGTGACTCGCGCAGAGATGGCCTTGCAGCAAAAGGAAATCTGTGCTGCAGCTTTTCTGGATATTGAAGGTGCTTTCGATCGCACAACATTCTCATCCATTGAAACAGCTGCTACAGGGCATGGGATAGAACCAACTCTAATCAGATGGATCAAAAACATGCTAAAGAACAGGATAATCCAATCTACAATATTAGGAGAAAGTCTCTTCGTCAAAACGACTAAAGGATGCCCGCAAGGAGGTGTCTTATCGCCGACTTTGTGGAGCCTGGTAGTGAATTCTCTTTTGAGGATAATCAACAAAGGTCCGTTCTACGGAGTTGGATATGCGGACGATATAGTGATAGCAGTCAATGGAAAGTTTCCAAATACAGTATCGACACTGATGCAGGAAGCTCTAGACAAAGTCACAAACTGGTGCACGACAAATAGTCTCTCGGTTCATCATCTCAGCCCATACTTGTCCACTGTTGAACATAGGCCTCCCCAAAGGGGGGATTTGCCATACTCGCCACGCTTGGCAGGCGGGTTGGCGAGCGCAGTTTTTGATCGCAGAAGTGTTAAGAGAACGCTGCTGCCCATTCCCTAGTTTTCCCTTAGTCGCCTTGTACGACACCCGATGGGATGAGATGGGTTGGTCCTATTCTAAGCCGGGAACCACGCGGCTAACCCAAAGAAAACTAACGTGATCCTATTCACACGGAAAAAGGTACTAACAGGTCTGCAAGATCTACATATGTACGGTAATAAAATTAAATGGGCCACTGAAGTTAAATATCTAGGTGTTATACTGGATAAGCAACTGCGGTGGCATGCACATGTTGACCATACCATTGCTAAAGCATTGAGAGTACTGAATATGTGTAGGTCAGCATATGGAAAGACATGGGGCCTACAGCCCAAAATAATGTACTGGGTATACAAAATTATGGTAAAACCGATATTAATGTATGGATGCATCGTGTGGTGGCCCAGAACTAAAATATAAACCTGCAGGGACGATCTAATGAAACTACAAAGGCCAGCCTGCCTGGCCATCACAGGTGCATTCAAAACAACACCGACGGCAGCTATGGAGCGGGTACTTAAGCTCACTCCATTACACATCATCATTGAGACTGAGGCGAGGAAGGCGCTCTATAGACTGGAGAAAACTGGACTATGGAGCATAACAGCGCCAAGCCTTGAACACACCAAGCCACACAAGGAACTAGATGACATTAGGAACATGAGATGTGACAAGATCTTGACCACGTACATGTTCAACAAAAGATTTAGCACCCACATCCCTACCAGGGAACAATGGAAAAGTGGTCTAAACAAGCAAGGTAAAGAACAAATGATATGGTACACGGATGGATCCAAAACCAAGTCTGGAACAGGAGCCGGTGTATATACAGAAGGATACAATCTAAGCCAAAGCATGGGTAGATTTGCATCAATATTCCAAGCAGAGACCTATGCGATAAATGTTTGTGCAAAAGAGATATTGGACAGACGAATTACAGGCAAGAGAATCTACATTTGTAGTGACAGTCAGGCTGCCCTCAAAGCCATCAGCTCCTATGAGCTAAACTCGGCGCTGGCCGTGGAGTGCGCATACCTTCTTGACAGATGTGGAGCGCGCAACACGATTAGATTAGTCTGGGTCCCTGGGCACACGGGGGTTGCTGGCAATGAGTGTGCGGATGACTTAGCCAAAAAGGGAGCAATGGAGAAATTTGTTGGTCCAGAACCGTTCATAGGCATACCAGATGGTGCCTACAGAGGAGCGCTGTTCAAATATGCCCAAGAACAACACGGGAGAGAATGGGAAACTAAAACAGGGCTGAGACACTCCAAGGATTTCCTTTCCACATGGTGTGACAGCGACAGCGAGAGACTGCTAAAACATAGCAGACTACAATTAAGGCAACTAATCGGAGCTTATACTGGCCACTATGGCACAAAATAACATCTACATAAGATGAACCTCTGCAGCGACGTGGCATGCAGGAACTGTGGGACAGAAGCTGAAATCATGAAGCACGTTTTATGCCACTGCGACGCTCTGGCGGCGCGGCGAACGAAGCTACTGGGAGTGGCCTATCCAAACCCAGAGGAATTTCAGGTCTTCCCCCCTGCTGGAATCTGCAGCCTGGTACAGGGAGTATTCGATTCTACAGGTATGTAAGAGCGTTAGGGCAAGGACAGCACAAAAGATCCCAACGGGTCGAAGTGCGCCTGAGGTCTCCTCGGTCCGATAAGCCAATGACAAGATAAGATAAGGAGTCCAGAACTGACCAGGTTTCAGTGTCAAAGGCCTTCTCATAGTCCACGAAGGCTAGACATAGGGGCAGATTATACTCTGCAGTCTTCTGTATAATCTGCCGCACAGTGTGGATGTGGTCTATCGTGCCGTAACCTCTTCGAAATCCGGCCTGCTCCGGGGGTTGAAACTTGTCGAGCCTTCGCGCAAGACGGTTCGTGATGACCCTTGAAAACAGCTTGTATACATAGCTCAGAAGCGATATGGAGCGATAGTTTTTCAAAAGGGTGTGGTCACCCTTCTTGAAATACAGGACGACCACGCTTTTGTTCCATGCGTGCGGAGTTCTCACAGTGGAGGGAACAGAGTTTAATAACTTCCGAAGCTCCTTTAGTGGTGCAGAAGCTCAGTCGTGACGCCGTCCGCACTCGGGGCTTTTCCATTTTTAAGCTGTTTAAGAGCCAATTCGATCTCATCCAGGTTGATCTCGGGCAAGTCTTCTGTGAAGTGACGTGTAAGGGTGGCTCTGGGATCCCCTCTAAGAGATTCGGGTCGAGGTGCGTGTGAGGCGTAGAGCTGGCTATAGAAATTCCTAACTTCCGTGAGGATTTCCGGCTTAGAAGCGATCACAGTACCCGCATGTGTAGTCAACCTTGTCATGTGGTTTCTCCCAAGTGGCTGGACGAACATTTTCAACCCCTGGTTCTACTCGATGGCTTGCCCAATCTCAAGCGTGTTGGAAGCTCGGAGGACGCGTCGAACAAGCTTCGTGATCTTTTTATTTAAGGGCCGGTTTTCTGACAAGGTTGATAGAGCATTTTGGCGTCGTTCGCTCATAAGCTCGCACAGTCTCCCTCGAAAGTTTAGATTTCCTGCCTGTACGCCTCGTTTCGCAGAATTTAGTGCCCTCTTCTCTGAGTCTGTACCACCTGGTCGTATTTCTGGTCGACGCTGTCAGTGGTTTCTAAGGCAGCGAATCGATTTTCCAATTTTAGCTGAAAAGCTTGGGAATCCATAGCGGCTTTGAGCAAACTAGGTCGGAGCTTGGACTTCATCAAGCGGACTCTTTCGCGCTTGTATTGTATATTCAGAGTGCCTCGAACGAGTCGGCGGTTGCTTCCGGTTTTTAACCTTGCGATCACTGAGACATCTCTAAATATGCGCCTCTTATCCGCCATGATTCAGTCGATCTCATTTTGTATTTTACCATCGGGGCTTCGCCGCATCCACTTTCTTTGGGGCTGTTTTTTAAAGAAAGGGTTCATCATAAACAGCCCTTCTCTTTCGAGAAATTTGACTAGCGTTTGCCCCCTGTCGTTTCTGCTGCCATAGCCGTATGGTCCTACTGAGGATTCGCCGCCAGTTTTTACTCCCACTTTGGCGTTAAAATATCCCATGACAACGTTGTAGTGTGCCCTAGGTATTATGAAGGGCCTTAGAGATGTCCTCGTAGAGTACCTCTATGTCCTCGTCCCAGTGTGCCGAAGTCGGTGTATAAACCTGCATGATCTTGAGGGTGTACCTCTCGGTCAGCTTAATTATGAAATATGCCACCCTTGTCGACACACTGGAAATTTCTACAAGGTTGTCAGCGAAGATTCTATGGACCAGAAACCCGACGCAATTCGTTCGCGTAACACCAACTCCTCGTAGTAAGACCGCCACACATTCCCACCATTATAACTCATGTAAGCCAAGTTTCACAATGATTACCTTAGATGACACCAAGGTGGCCTGAGCCTTAGGGTCATCTACTTACTAAGTCACTCCTTGATCCAGCCCTTGATCAGGGTAAAGCGAGATTGTCTTTCAACACCCTTTAGTCGACGCTTTTACTTCACATTTTGTTCGGGACGACGCCTTCATATTGTAAATAAGCATATGTAGCACATAAGGATCATGTCAAAGATATACATACGATAGAAGAGTGTAACCTTAGATAAAGACAAATAATTGTACTGTATGATTGGTTTACTAGCCCACTAAAGCTCACTGCAAAGCCCGCTAGTTGTGACCCCAAAAAATATTACTTAAGCGCGCGCAACATCGCGCCGCGTACGTTCGAGCGACTGGGCACATATACTTTTGAGGTAGAAACTCTGCGCGTCTGTTAGAAGAGTGTCACAACTGGTGGGTGGAGCACTGCTTTAAGATTTATTTGGGTTTTCACTTGAATCTTTCCCCGTGACCCACACAAGCCAGAATTGCAACAGGGCGCACGATGTATTATTTTCGTCCTGTTCACATTTAAATAAATAATAGTTCCAAAATTTTAAAAACAACTATTATTGCAAATATCGACACTTATTGAATTAAATCAAAAGGTGCCATCAACATTTTATTTCTCGCTGTAAAGTGTTTTTCGCATTTGGCTTTATGGCGCTTCTTGCCACCTAGCGCCTAGAGCGACCGCTCCTCGCGCTCAACCCTAGAGCCGGCGCTGCATAGGAAATGTCGGTCCACTTTTTCGCCAACATGTCCATTCCTTCCAACCCTCTTATTGTAGCCGCCGCTGATTATGACCTGACCCCTCAATATGACCCACCAACGACATCCTCCTTTCCAATAAAGATGCTGCACATAAAGCAGCCTTCAGCTGGGTGTAGCGCACCACGGCTATACGTATTTTATATCCTCCGAGATATTTAGTCTTAACTTAGCTACCCTTTAGATAGATAGCCTTGCCCTTACATGCTCGATTCTCCGATAAAGCTAAGCCTCTCGACCGACAGTGTAGTCATTGACACCCACAATAACGAAGATTTACTATTTTGCGAATGCGTCGAGGTACTCCGATTCGATCCGATTTGTAACCAAACTACGTAGTACGTACCTGATCTAACTCCTCACCATATCAGCCGTGACCATCGCTTACAGCATGTTCTCAGTTTCTTCCGATCACGATAGCAAACATCAACTTGATGTTGGTTGCTACAAGTTTGAAACATAAATCGGAGTGAAGGTACATACATTTCGCATGTATCACAAGGCTTCGCACAATACGCGAAACAGTATGTCGTATGTGTGTATAAAAAGAATAATTTGATTTGCGCTTAAGTAATATCCTTGAAGGTCAGAACTAGTGGGTGAAGTAGCGAGCATTATACTTTCTGAACAGGACGAATATGATACGTCGTGCGCCCTGTTGCAGTTTTGGTCGGTGTGCGTCGTAGGGAAGATTCAAATGAAAAGCTGAACAATTGTTGAAACAGTGCTCCACCCACCAGTTGTGACCCTCTTCAGACAGACGCGCAGTGTGTGTGTGTGTGTGTGTGTGTGTGTGTGTGTGTGTGCGCGCGCGCGCGCGCACGCGTGTGCGTGTTCGTGTGCGTGTGTGTGTGTGTGTTTGAGTGATATACGCTGTTGGCCGTGAGGCCTTTACAGCTTCACCAGACTTAAGGGCGAGCGATCACCACTCCGCTCGAGCCAGAAGGGCAAGAGGGCGCCTCGAGTTTGGACAGTCGCTACGGGGGCAGGGGATCTACGACTTAGTCGTCGACGTCCGTATCCGGAGCGGAAAGAAGCGATGTCAGAGCATCGGGGGGATCGGTGAGAATATGTCGCGGCCGGCGGTAGCGGCGGCCGGGGATGGGTTCGTAGTCGGCAGCGGCTACGATTAGCGGATTCGCATGGGAAGATGCGTTCGCGAAGTGTCGAGTTGTCGCCTTTTTAATATAGGCGCGAATAGATTCGAGACCGAGATCGGAGTAAAGGTCGATATTACGTACGAACCACGAAGCACCTACGGCTTTGCGAAGGAAACGGGACTGAACCGCTTGAAGTGTATCGATGTGAGAGTAGGCTACGTGCCCAAACACCTCACACGCGTACGTCATGATGGGACGCACGCAAGTTTTGTAAAGTGTCACTGTACAGGACGACTTCTTCATGATGTATAAATAGATATTGTTATAGATTAAGTAACAATAGTATTGTACAGGACGACGTCTGCATGATTTGTATAAATAGATTATGTAATAGATTAAGTTACTGTAGTACATTATGTAATTTAAGTTAGAAATAAGATAATGCCATAGAATCGTAGCGCATAAACACTAGTATAATTGAAGAGTGTAACCCTGAAAGGGATAGGAATAGTAAGAAGAGTGTAACCCCGGAAAGGGACAGGAATAATTGTATCATAATTGGTTTATTTGATTAATAAACTCGATGCAAAGCCCACTAGTTGTGACCCAACAAAATAGTATTTAGGAGCGCGAAACATCGCGCCACAGACGTTCGAGCGACTGGGCATTGAAGATTATAGGAAGAAAGTCTGCGCGAAGAGGGTCACAACTGGTGGGTGGAGCACTGTTTCAAGATTTTTCAGCTTTTATTTGAATCCTCCTTCACGACGCATACTAGCCACAGCAGCAACAGAGCGCACGACGTACTATTCGTCCTGTTCAAGTATAGTATGTAATAGATTAAGTTAGAAATAAGATATTGTAATAAAGTAAGTTGTAGCACATAAGCAATAGTATACAGTTAGAATAGTGTAACCCTGGAAAGGGATAGGAATAATTAGAAGAGTGTAACCCTGAAAAGGGATAGGTACAATTAGAAGAGTTTACCCTAGAAAGGGATAGACAATTGTAATCATCATCATCATCATCTCAGCCCATACTTGTCCACTGTTGAACATAGGCCTCCCCAATCGCTTTCCAGCGTAACCGGTCCGATGCCACCTGCATCCAACGACTTCCTGCGATTTTCACAAGATCGTCGGTCCATCTGGCAGGCGGTCGTCCCACGCTGCGCTTGCCAATACGTGGTCGCCACTCTAGAATCTTTCTGGCCCAACGCCCGTCCGATCTACGCGCTATGTGGCCCGCCCATTGCCACTTCAGCTTGCTAATCTTAAGGGCTATGTCGGTAGCCTTGGTTCTTCTACGAATCTCCTCATTCCTGATTCGATCGCGTAGAGAAACGCCGAGCATAGCTCTCTCCATAGCTCGCTGAGCAACTCTGAGCTTTTTTATGAGACCTATTGTAAGAGACCACGTCTCTGATCCATATATCATCACTGGTAACACACATTGACTGAAAACTTTAGTCTTAAGGCACTGAGGTATTTTGGACAATTGAAATGTGATTGGACTATTCGACTAATAAAGCTCGATGCAAAGCCCGCTAGTTGTGACCCAATAAAATAGTACTTAAGCGTGAAACATGGCGCCACACACGTTCGAGCGACTGGGCAACAATATTTTAAAAAGAAACTGCGCGAAGAGGGTCACAACTGGTGGGTGGAGCACTGTTTCAACAATTGTTCAGATTTTCATTTAAATCTTTCCTCGCGACGCATACTGGCCAGAGAACGGCGCACGACGTACTATATTCGGCCTGTTCACCTTATTTCTAAGGGACATTTTACTCCGCTTGCAGATTAGCGGATAGAGACGGCCGAGCACAAAGGATGCTGATGTGCGGGCCGAAGGACATGGTATATGTTTAGGGTCACCCCTAGATATTTGACCTCTTTGACCCAGGGAATGGGTCGGTCGAACATGGTCACTTAACCGAGATTCCTTCTGGGGAGGCTGGAGAAGAGCACCGCAGCGCTCTTGTCCGGGTTCACCTCGATTTGCCACTTCCTGAACCAATCCCCTAGGGTATTGGCGGCGGTCTGGAGTTTTTTCGTGATGAAGGCCTTGTTTCTATTAGAATAATAAAGAGCGGTGTCATCCGCGAATAAAGCTAGTTTAACATCACTCGAACGAGGAATGTCGTTCGTGTAAACGCTAAAAAGGGGAGGAGAGAGAGCTGAGCCCTGTGGGACACCAGCTCGGGTGGAGTGGGGGGGTGGAGCGCGTCATTTCGACGCGATAACGGAAGGCGCGATTTGACAAGAAGTCTCGTATGATGAGCACCAGTCTGTCCGGCACATTTGGTAGAGCTTGTAGATCAAGCCGTTGTGCCAGACTTGGTCAAATGCCTTCGCGACATCGAAGAAGATGGCGCCCGTGTAAACGGGTTTGGGTCTTTGAGACCGGAGAGGATGTGCTCCGTGATGCGGTGCACTTGGTGAACGCAAGAGTGTTTGGCTCGAAAGCCGAACTGCTCGTCGATAAGGATACCCCTGGACGTAACAAAGTATTTGAGCCGCGCCAGAAGTAGGCGCTCGTAGACCTAAGCCAGGGAGTTAAGGAGACTGATAGGACGGTAGCTCGCGGGGAGATCGCGAGGTTTGCCGGGCTTGGGAATGCCTATGACGTCGGCTTCCTTCCACCTAGTGGCGAAGGTGCAGTTCGTTATGGCGGCGTTCAGAATGGCCACTAAGAGGCAGATGAGTTGGGCGGGCAAGCATTTCAGAACGCGATTCGAAATGCCACCAGAGCCGGGGGACTTTTTGGTTTTAAGACCCATAATGAGATCTTCGACTTCGGTTTGGGTGATGGGAGGTAAGGAGTCGGCGGGGGGGAGGGATGCCTTGCTTGGTCGAAATCCCTGTCGACCATGTCGACGTGGGATGAGTCAACGGGCAGAGTGCTGGGAGTGCACTGACTCTCTAGGGTGTCGGCGAGAAGCTCGGCCTTTTCGTCGTCATCGAAGGCTGGGGATACGCCTGAGGGGCGGGACAGCGGGGGCATGCCAGTCGTGGAGTCGGATTTGAGGCTACGCGCCAGCTTCCAGTAAGCCAGATGCGATGGCGCGAGGCCCTCTAGGAAGTCACCCTACCAAGCCTCCCGGACCTTCGCGACACGACGCTTTACCTCACGTTGTAAAGCGCGCATCCGGGCCCGATTGGCTTCAGTGGGGTAAGAGTTGTACGCTCGGATTGAGGCGTTCTTACAACGAATGAGATCCCTAACATCGTCCGGCAGTCGAAAGCGGGTGAGATCCTCCGCCTCGACTTGCTGAGACGGGGTTGCAGCGGGGGTCGGGGGTGGCGCAGTGATCGGCGCGGCAAATCGGGTCGCGGGGCGCGCAGAAGGCGCGGGAGAGGGGGGCGACGCGTCGGGCGAGGCGGGCGAGTACGTCGCGCTGAATTGCCGGAAGATGTCCGGGCAATTCAGCGCGACGTACTTCCCTAATTCCCGGAGGAATTCGGGGGAAAACTTGTCTTCCATTTCCTGAGGGGAAATGGCAGGGCGAGTGAAGTAAAATAGGGCCCTAAGACCCGGGCGTGAACGATGCCCTGATCCCCCCACCGGGTGGCGGCGGGGGGGGGGGGTGGCACTACCGGGGAGACGCGGTGTGCCCTTTCGCCTTAGGGGCGAACGGGCGGCACCAAACCCTAACTGCTCCGGGGCGAAGAGAACCGCCGCACGGAGAATAGGATAGCGGGATGGGCTAAGGTAGGGTCCTGGCGAAATCAAGAGCCCTGACTAGGGAAGCCCCCAAGGCCAGAGCTCAAGCCCTTCCGAGATGGCCGCCCTCTGAAGGAGGGAGGCGAGCGCTCGGGTCCCGCTCAAGCCCGGCTTACGACACCGCTAGGCGTCCACCGGACTTACCACGAACGGACAAAAGACGTGGATTTACAATACGACACTGTTATATAATCGAATTTAAAAACCGTTGAGAAAAAACCGCGGGAGGGCCGGCCGCGCCGTTAACCGACGCGGCTGCCTAGCAACCCACGTAATTGGTCACACCGGGCGATACGCGAACCGTACCTACACGAGACGCAAAAGCATACGCACAGCGAATGCAACTACGTAAACACGCAAGCACAAAACACGTAAGCACAGCCGCGACAAACCGCGTAGGTCTCCGAAACCGAACGTTACGAAAACGCGGGAAGGCCGACCGCCGTCAGAACGGCGTGTGTACCTATCGGCTCGCCTTGTTGCTACGCGCGAGCCAGACGCGGGGAAATAATGTCGCAAGCCCGTATATATGTACGTATACACGTATATCGAGCCGGCGAGATCACCACTCCACGCAAGCGCAGGCGTTTCCAACAGAGCAAGTCGAAATCTAATACGTACGTGAAAATACGAAAATAGCGAGCGGGCGGGCAGCACAGCGACACGACCGAACGCGCGCAAGTCACAGCCAGAACTGACGACGCGGCCGCGAAAGTGCACTACTAATATAATTTCTTTAGGGGTCACAACTAGCGGGAGTTGTACGGAGATCGAACGGCCGCGGAGCCTATACGTCCCGGCCACTGGCCAGGGAAAGGGATGGCAATACGGCCATCCCTTTCCTGTACTTATGTACTAAACCTTATATACTACTTACGGACTAAATATATCTATTTTTATACATTTCTATACAAGAGCTACTTAGAGAATTTTGATTAGCTGTTCGCCCGCTACACTTTCAAATAATACCTCATTAAAAACTTACTCGAATTACAGTTTCTTTTTCAATTTCACAATTACGTAAACTAAATAGAAATTAAATTGACTATGAGTTCTATCTAAATTTATTGATTGCACAAATTATTTAACGTACAGTATACCATTAAATTCCCATGAAATAAATATTTCATATCGCCTTATGTAAGGAAAACCGAAAAACTGTATCATCTCAACATCTACCTATGTTCCACATAATAAACTCTTTGAATCTTTGATCTAGAACGAACATAGGACATTATGCAACTGTTTCCAGACTTAGCAGGCAGTAAAATACTTTATAGTAAATGAGCTCGATTTTTGTGATATATTGGAGGTGCATAAAAAGTACTTATTAAAAAGTTATTTTAATGGTCTTTGAATAATAAATGTATTTTATATAATTCTTTATTCAATTCCTTTAGTATTATACTTGTATATTTTTAATGTCGTCGTTTATTTCTTTTTTGTAACAACTTTACGTGTGAAGAATGCTTTGGTCATTTGTAAGTGAGAGTACATTTCCAAAAAATTGTATCATGCTTAATGCTTAATATCTTTCGTTGAATATTCATGTTATAAACAAATTAATTAATGAATAAGCTATTCAAATAACCGACTAAAATTTACGTTCTTTTGCTACATTAGGAAAACTAAAATAAAAACGACCTCTGCGAAATGTGTGTGTCATGTCCACCTCCACTTACTCCATAGGATATAAAATATATGAAAAGTATTTACTTATTAGAGTTAAGAAGCGGTCTAATACTGTTTCGCAGAGATATTTCCACTCCGAGAGCTATAGACGTAATACAATTATTGTAGGTATGTAAATTTCGGCGCGGTTTCTGATTGGCCAACGCGCGGCTATTCCAATAAGAACAGTCCCCCACGCGTTGCCGTCCGCTTTGAGGCTATATAAGAGGTTGCTACATTATTATATTATATTATTATAAATGTCGGAGTCGGAGTCGGGAGTCGGGCAGTCGGGCGGGCGGGCGGTGTCGCGTGTCGTCACTCGTTTCGCGTGTCGGTTTGACCGATAAAACGCGTAATTAAATAAATTTATATGTGTATATTGCACAGTGAACTAACTGGCATATATAACTAATAGTTACTACGTTGATCGATCGATCAATAAAATAATAAATAATCAGTGTAGCGTACGTGAGCGAGCGTTTGTAGAATAATGTGTGTGTGTGTGTGTGTGTGTGTGTGTGTGTGTGTGTGTGTGTGTGTGTGTGTGTGTGTGTGTGTGTGTGTGTGTGTGTGTGTGTGTTTGAAATCGTAATATGTACGTAACTACATAGTTTTTTTTTATTTTTTTATTTTATATGTAGGGTGGGTAGGTAGGTAGGTGGGTTTGGTGCCGGCGGCGGCTGCGTGTAAAACACACTATGCCACTATATCTGGTTACTTTTTGTTCGTTTGTTTACTTAGGTATATGTGTGTGACGTGGTTGGTAGGTAGGTAGGTAGGTAGGTAGGTACCTAGCTACCGCTAGTACTAGTCAGTACTGTACCACTATGGAAACGACGTAAAACGAAGACGTCTCGAATTATTTGTTAGCCCTGAAAAGGGCTTTTTGTTTCGCGAATGCGAGTTTGTGTGACAATGAAACGAATGAATACGAAATCATCATCATCACGCTCTCGCTCGCCAGGTGGATAGGTAGGTAGGTAGAGGTACATCATCGGTCGTCGGCGTCTCGTACGTAATTCGTGTGTGATTATTAGTCGATCGACGACGACAGAAGACGACGACGTCTTATCTCGTGCGAGCGAGCGAGCGAGCGAGCGAGCGAGCGCGCACCTGGCGCACCTGGCTACCGCGTGACGTTTACTTCTTGGCGGCGGAGGCTTTCCTCGCGGCGGCGGCAGGTTTCGATTTGGGCGTGGCGGCGGCCTTCTTGGGTTTGGGCGCCTTCGGCTTCTTGGTCGGGGGCTTGGCGGTCTTCTTCGCCTTGGGGGCGGCGGCCTTACCCTTGGCCGGCGCAGCGGCCTTCTTGGCGGCGGCGGCGGCGGGCTTCTTCTTGGCGGCCGCGGCCTTCTTGTCCTTGGCGGCGGAGGCCCTGGGCTTCGAGGGCGAGGAGGCGGCGGCCGCCGCCGCCGCGGCGGCGGCCTTCTTCGTCTTGGCGCCGGCCGCCGCGGCGGTGGACTTCTTGCCGCCCTTGCCGGCGGACGCGGCGCCGGATGCTGCGCCGTCGGATTTCGCCGAGCCGGTGGCCTTCTTGGCGGCGCCGGCGGCGGCGGCGCCGCCGCCTGCGCCGGACTTCGTCTTCGATTCGAGCTTGAACGAACCGGAGGCGCCCTTGCCCTTGGTCCTGATCAGGGCGCCGGATTCGACGGCGCTCTTCAGATATTTCCTGATGAACGGTGCCATTTTCTCGGCGTCGACCTTGTACCGCGCGGCTATGTATTTCTTGATCGCCTGCAGGGACGAACCGCTCCGCTCCTTGAGCTCCGTTATAGCGCTCGTTACCATTTCAGATGTCTTCGGGTGCGTCGGCTTCGCCTTAGGCTTCTTAGCACCGCCGGCGGCGGCGGCCGCGGCCGCGGCGGCGGCGGCGCCACCGGCCTGCCTGGGCTTCTTCGCGGGCGTCGCCGGCGCCGGGGCTTCGGTTGCTACTGCTGTGTCGGCCATGTTGATCGCGAATCGATCGGAGATCGTTAGTATTCACAACGGCAATATTATTATTATAATAATAAATCACCACACTATTGGGTAGTTGTGCGTAGGTAGGTAGGTAGGTAGGTAGGTAGGTACGTAGGTATAGGTACCTAATTAGTCGTAGTACGTACACGTATAAGCGAAACGAACCGTGAGAGATGGAGCCACTGATGCGGCGCCGCGACAGTGTAAGCGAGACTTTACCATAACGAGGGCCGCGATGTCGGGAGACCATTTCTCGTATGAACACTTCAAACTTTTCACTAACACCTATCTAATTAAATAAAAATTTACCATGCTTACCGACATATTACGTATCTATAGTTTTTAAATTTAGAATCTTCACGAACGAGACCGCCGTCCGGTTCCAAAGTGAACCGGTAAACGTGAACAGATTCAAAC